>CM062813.1:846682488-847282488 GCA_031772625.1 Pinus tabuliformis | reverse complement strand
GATACAGTGGAGCTAGAGTACCACGAAGAAGTATGGCAACAAACCCTAGACTATGAACATATACCCTTTAGATGCCAAAGATGTCATGAATATGGACACCTGGTTAAAGAGTGCCCACTAACAGCAGAAGAGGAGAGAAAAAGTAAGCAGCAGAAAAATAAACAAACAGACCAGGAGGGGTTCCAGGAGGTGAAGAGTAGAAGAAGACCAACAAAAGAAAACTCTAATGAAGGTAAAAAGGAACAACAAACACACCCATGCAAATCAAACAGCTTTGAAATCCTCCAAGAAGAGGGGGACGATGAGGATCAAACTATGGAATACCAGGAAGACAAAGAGAAAGAAAGCAGCTCAAGTAGTGGAAGGACCCACACCAAGAGAAAAGCACAGAGTGAAATCTCGAAAAAAGAAAAAGAATAGGAAGAACAGACAGAAAATATGGTGACAGAAATGGAGATAAATAGGGGGGAAGACCTAAGCATAGAAGAAGAAGTCTTGAGAAAATTATTAAATGAATGGAGAAACATGGATGAGCGATTTATCCCCGAGGATAAAAAAAGACTCTATGCGGAAACGTTCCAGCAATATCAAGCCAAACAGGGAAAAGGAAAATCAAAGATGGAAGAGCATCAAGAGAGTCAAAAGGAAAGTCACCCAGACCAGCAAGGAAAATTAAAAGGAGGAAAAAACGAGGCAGAAAAAACATTAAGGATTCAATCCAGCTCATGGGGGAAATGTTAGTAAACACAGGGTGAGTTGTTCCGCTCTCGGTGGTGTTCCAAAATTTCAACCAAACCCCCCAATGATTATTACATCCTGGAATATAAGAGGTCTGAATAGTAAATGGAAGCAGAGACACCTAGCGGAATGGCTGAAAAAATACAAACCCCAGCTAACGCTGATCCAGGAAACCAAAATTTCCAGCCAGAAGATGGAGGAAATCCTAAATAAAATTAAACCTAAATATGAGCAAGTAACCCTAGATGCTAAAGGTAGTGCGGGAGGGATTGCAGTCCTCTGGAACCTAGTAGAAGTCATAACAGACTTGTGGATAGGTATGCCCAGAATCCTTACAGGAAAATTTAGACTCATAGGGCAAAGCGAATGGTTTCTAGTTTCAGCAGTCTATGGGCCCCACACCCCAGTAGACCGAGGTAGCTTCATCACTCATATGCAAAAGCTTGGGAATATGCATAAGGAATAGATGTGGATCATTGCAGGAGATTTCAATATGACAACTTCAAAAGAGGAGAAGAAAGGAGGAATTCAGAGAGAGGACTCGGAGATGGAGAGATTCAGAGACTTGCAAACGGAATTAAGGATGGTGGACATTCCAACCATAAATGGAAAATTTACTTGGAATAACAGAAGAGGAGGGAACAGACAAATAGCATCAAGGCTGGACAGATTCCTAGCCTCTGAACAACTCATAGGAAAGGACATCTTCTATGAAGCTTCCATTCTTCCGTCTATAGGGTCGGACCACTGGCCTATTAAACTGGAGATTGCAATGAATCCTCAGAACAAAAATAGGCCATTCCGGTTCGAGGCCTTCTGGTTAAGAGATCCAACTTTCATAGACAAAATGAAAACTTGGTGGCAGGAGAGTAAAAACAGCATGGAAGGTAGAAACAAAATGCATATGTTCCAAATTAGATTAAAGGACCTAAAAGGAAAAATAAAGAAATGGAACAGAGAGGAATTTGGTAACATTCAAAAAGAGAAAGAAATACTACAAGCAAGAATGAAGAGAATCCAACAACAAATCATAGAGGGAGGAAGAAGTGCGGATCTGGCAGAGGAGGAAGGGAGGGTGATTACCCAAATCGAGGAAAGAAGAAAGCAAGAAGAAATTCTATGGAAACAAAAATCAAGAGTTCAATGGCTGAAAGAAGGGGAGAGAAATACAAAATTCTTCCACAAAGCAATGTTGAACCATAGACAGCATAATAGAATCTTTTCACTCAAAGACAGTCAAGGGAACAGGATACTTCAACAAAAAGAAATGGAGAAGTTACTGGTAGACCACTTCAAAGGGATCCTGACTGAACCTAATATACGAAGGGAGGAGGATATAACCAATGTTTGCCAATATATCCCTAAAATAGTGTCCAGAGATCAAAATCTGGCCCTACTTAGGGTGATCACGAAAGAAGAAGTGGAGGAAGTAGTAAAAAAATGGCGAAGAACAAGGCCCCGGGGCCAGACGGATTCACTATAGAATTCTACCAAGCCTCCTGGAGCTTCATGAGCTAGGACCTCATGGAACTAGTGGAAGAATCAAGATGCATGAAGTGAATGCACCCAACCCTAAATGCCACCTTCCTGGCTTTGATCCCGAAAATGGAGAACTCAGAAGAACCTCAGGGCTTCAGACCAATAGCTCTATGTAATGTAATATACAAAATATTGGCTACAATAATGGTAAACAGACTAAAACCAATCCTACCTGACCTCATAGCTCAGGAGAAAACCGGATTTGTTAAAGGAAGACAAATAACAGATGGCATAGTAATCGCTCAAGAGGTAATACACTCACTGAAAAATTCCAAAAACAAAGGTATGTTGATAAAATTGGATCTAGCGAAGGCTTATGATCGTCTCAGTTGGGAATACTTGGGGGGTATCCTAAAGGCTTATGGCTTTGATGAGAGATGGGTGAAGTGGATAATGTCAATGGTTAATACCCCAGTGATGTCAGTCCTGTTAAATGGATCCCCAATAGAAGCTTTTAACCCTACGAGAGGTCTCAGACAGGGAGATCCCCTCTCCCCGTTCCTATTCATTCTAGCAGCAGAAGGTCTGGGCCGGCTGGTGAAAGCGCGTCTGGCCAATGAACAGATAAAGGGATTGCGCATATGGGGTAACGAAATTCCTATAACACATCAGCAATTCGTAGATGATGTCATGCTCTATGGACAAGCTACTCTCAAGGAAGCTCAACAGATTCTAAAAATCCTCTCAGAGTTTATGAAAGCCTCAGGGACAGAGATTAACAATGAGAAATCAGAAATCTTCTTCTTTAACACCCAGGTTGCATCCCAAACATTCCTGGCAAGAACAATGGGATTTTGAATAGGAAGTTTTCCAGCTAAGTATCTCGGCATCATGCTTAATGAACATCAATACAGAGTAGCAAATTGGGGACCTCTTATAGGCAGGATATGAAAGAAGATAGATAATTGGACATTCCGGGCTCTGAATACCCCTAGCCAGATAATCTTATTAAAAGCAGTCTTGAAATCCATCCCAACATATCAAATGTCTAGCCAAGTCGTCCCTAAAACTATCTGTAAAAAATTAGTAGCTATGTTCAAAAAAATTTATGGCAAGGAACAAGTAAAACAAGAAAATGGGCATTGCTCTCCTGGGAATGGCTTAGCAAACCTATCAAAGACGGAGGATTAGGTCTGCGGGACCCTTACACCCTCAACCAAGTGATGGGAGCAAAACTGTGGTGGCGGTGGATACAGGGAGGACATGACCTATGGAAGAAAATATGGGAGAAGAAATACGAGGCAGAAGAGATGCCAGAAGACAAGATGAGAAGTCAAACAGAGAAAAAAGGATCAGCAATATGGAACTTAGCTAGTACCAATAAATATCTAATAAGAGATTACAGCTTCTGGGAAGTAAGAGAGGGGGACACCGCCAAGTTCTGGGAGGAATCCTAGCAACAGAGAGAAAAGCTTCTCCACAAAGAAGCCCTCCAAGAAATCCATGAATTTACCTCCCGAGCAGAAGGTGAATTGGTCAGAAATTTCTGGAAGCCAAGTATAGGGGAATACTGGCGAAATTGGAAGCAAAAGGATGACTGGGTAGCAGCCCCAGAGATAGCAAGCTGGGAAACTTACAACAAAGAAATGGCATCCAGGAAAGTCGCGGTTAAAATAGGGAAGGACATACTACGATGGGGAACTCGAATCAAAGGAATGTTCTCTATAGCGGAAGGTTATCATTTAAAGGTAAGGCACAATCGACCGACAGATTCTAAAAAATGGAAAAACATCTGGAAAATTAAGACTTGGCCAAAAGTAGCTTTCTTTCTCTAGATTTTACATCATGGTCGAGCACTAACCTGGGATCAAATACGGAAGAAAGGCATGCAGGGACCCTCGCGATGTGCATTATGCCAAGAACAGGAGGAAACGATGGAGCACCTAACCAACAGCTGCATTATCAGCTGCAACCTGTGGAGCAATCACCAGCAAATGTTTGAAATCAGTCATAGAAACTACAATAATATAAAAAATACACTGGAAAATTGGCCAATAAAACCTTACCAGAACCAGATCCTAAACCATGCGTGGACGTTGTCCATAGGTTTTATGCTTTGGAACATTTGGAAGGAAAGAAACAAAGTGATATTCAACGAAGATAGGAGAACCTCGGTCGAAATATGGAAGCAAACCACACAAAATATCAGAGAAACTATTTTAGCAGAACGGTGGAATGACGAAGACTGGAAAATCAACAAAATAGAGGAGAGAATCTTGCAACGCCTACAATTAAAGCAGAGCATGATAGACAGAACAAAAAGAAAACCTCAAACCAGAGAGGTTGAGGAGATTAGCACTTACAGGCATCCACCCCAAGGCTTTGTCAAGCTAAACTTTGACGGGGCAGCAAAAGGTAACCCGGGTGAAGCAGGAATAGGGGGATTATTCAGGAACGATGGAGGAACCACCCTGAGAATTTACGCGATGGATTGCGGAGAAGCAACGAACAATGAAGTTGAGTTACACGCGCTAAAACGTGGACTTGAAATTGCCATCCGGGAAAAGTATCAGAATCTTCAGATCGAAGGCGATTCGAAACTGGTTGTCGACATGGTAAAACGACTGCAAAACAATACACCGGCAGAAAAGATCAGTTGGAGCTGGCGAACAACATGGTTGACCAGTGAAATAGGGAAATTGATAAACAGAGTAGACTATATTCTACCTACACATGTAAAGAGAAAAGGAAATGGATCGGCCGACTGGTTGGCTAATTGGGGGAGTCGAAACAGTGGAAGGCCGATGGATCTCAGAGGGACAGAGCTCCCTCACCTGGAGGAGAGGGCGCAGTTGCAAAAACTCCTTGTAGTCGATAACGATGGCAATAGAGACCTAGAAAAACAAGGCGAGGGGCAATGGAATATTCAAGAAAAGGCAGAAATTGACAGAAGCGGGGAAAGGACACAACCGGCGATGACAAAAAAGACACACGAGCGAAATGAAAGGATTAAATGGCAAAAGGGGTAGCTGACGGAGTAGGGCAGGGATGGATTGCATCCGAGATGCAAGCAGAGGGGCAATCAAGGAATGAGATGGTTGAGGGCAGGAGTGAGGTTGGGCAGAGGGTCAGAGAAGGGATGGCAAGTGGCAGCAAAAGGGCAGATAGTACACGGCAAGAGCAGTCGAGAGGACGTAGGGAGTGATGTGGAGTAAAGGTGGATAGAACAGTCGAGGCACATCCCGAGATGAGGACTCTAGAAAGAGTGTCGGTAAAGGAACAGGATAGGTGGAGGTAAGAAGAGACAGACAAAAAGGAATAACCCCAAGAGGGCCTGAGGTGGCAGCAACCATTTGCATGCAGCAGAGAACGAAGCTGGTTGGAACGCAGAAAGGTGGTGGATGACAGGAGCAACGAACAAGCAAAGGAGACGGCAATGGCGGGGTAAGGTGGTATGTAGTCTCAACCTCTTACTCAGTCTTTTACACTGTAGCTAGAAGTAGAAGTCTAGGAAACATGCCTGAGAGGACCATGAAGCCCAGATTAGGAAGTAGACAAAGCCAGTATGTAGGAGCCCTCAGACCAGGGCAGCAGTGTCCACCTCTGCCCAGAGGAGCAGGCCAGAAAGCCTGGTTCCCTATGGACCCCTGAGGAAAGGAAAGACCAACTCCAGGAATGTTATCCGAGCGGGGAAGGAGGGGATCTCAAGAAGGAGAGGTACTCCCGTAAGTATCCAGACCCAATTACTAGGAAAATTTATAGAAAAGGCCAGAGGAAGAATTGGTAGGAAATCCCTGGTAAAAAGGAGAGAAATCCACCTCCTTAGGCATTCAGGGAGGAGAGACGACTTGTATAGGCCCTCAGACCGCCAGAAACCTGGGCAACAGGGGGTACCCTTAGCCATGTTGAGTGGGAAAACGAAATGGGTCGTTTCAAAGGCCGCCCCCTGGTGCGGGATGCACCATTATACCATTCTCCTATCCTGGGAAACCAGAACCCTGGCAAGGAAAGGATGGTAGGTAATTGGATCAACAATCAAATTCTAAACCATGTTACTGATTTATGTTATCATGTTTTGATAGGTAAGAAACATACAGTAAAGTGCAGCGTTCAGTTCAGAGACAAGGAGAAAAAGGGAACAAACTCTCAGCCAAGAAGGAAAATGGCCCCGAGGAAAGCGAAACGTGTACCAAAACAGGAAGAGGGCACCAGCAAAACTACGAAAAGGAAAGGCAAGAAATCTGAGGCAGAGCACATGATGAGCATCATAGATGCGTACATGGCTGGGAACCCACCTGAAATTAGAGAGCAGATAGCTGGCTAGGAGAGAGAGCTGAATTCTATCAGCAAGAACCAGGAGGTCCCCAGGGAGGAATGGGAGCGCATGGTGCCGGACCCTGGCAACACGCGGAGCCACAATTCCCTCTTCAACAAAACTCTGCAACAATACTGGATTATGAAGCATGTGGTGGCTAGAGCCATGAACCTGAATCATGATGCCCGAGAAGAAGAAGAAGCAGAAATGCGACAGTAGAACGAACAACAAAGGAACCAGATCCAGGATGAAATGGAAAACATCAAGTCTGTGCTCCTCAAGGAAATTGCAGCTGTGCAAATTCAGGCCTCTCGCAACAACCTCATTTTGGGGAGAATTGAACAAATGTTGAGAGACCTGAAATGGACAATGGAGCAGAGGAGTGAGATCCCTGGATCAAGCGCCAAGGCGCCTACCCCTATAATTTCCTCGGATGAGGATTGATGCAGTATGTTAAGTCTATCAGTGCTTTCTTTTTGTGATAAACTGGAATATGATGTACTACCTTAAAATAAAGGATAGGATAATGAGTAGAGCTAGTAAGAATAGACATGCTAGATACATAGAGATGAATCTTTTCAAGTTTTGGGTTGGTTTTAATGCAGACAGGTGGTTACCTGGTTTCCTCCGGGCAGATTAACTACCTACTATAGATGATAGATGTAAATTTTTGAATTTGAAATATAGATAGCAACTCTGCCAAAGTTCACACAAAAAAAATCATTACATCAATAAATAATAGAACTTAAATGAGTAAAAACCAAAATACCATATAATACAATCATCTAAATAAAACAAAATCCCTACCAGTTTATTCTTCCATGTAATATATTTGTCGTTTGGGTACTTCCCCTATGCTTTAGCTTCTTTGAGATACATGACTTCTAAGTGATATGAAACACATCTTAATCAAATTAAAATATTACACTCATGTTCAAAATAATTAAATCATGAAACTTAATCTAAAAGTTATTTAGTGATGCATATCTATGAAATTCTAACTTTCCCATGGATAAAGATAGATAATTGTTCATTGTTAGAACACTCGTTTCATGTTGTGGGAGTATAAAACCAAAACCAAAATTAATTAGTAATGTTCAATGCTAAAATTATAAAGTTAACTATAGATATAGATATTTTATTATTTTATAATGAAAAAATTTATATAGATATAAAGAAAATTAAAAATTATTATATAAAAATGTTATAGAGATATATAAAGAAAATAAAAAATTTAATTTTTTATTTATTTTTATTAAATATAAAAAATTACAAATACTATTTATTATTTAGGTTTTTTTATTACGTTTGTCTCTGATAAAAAATTTATGATCTTTATTTATAGTTTAATATTAGGAATTCAATTCTTATTATTTAAATTTATTTATTTGTAATATGATTGATTGAGGTCTTATTATGAATTTTTTAGTAACTTCCATTTCTATTAGTTATTAATTTTTATTTTTTTTTTTCTTCCTCTTTTTTTTTCTATTTTTCTATTTTCATCAATTATAATTTTTTCACAATATTTTCAATTTAAAATAACTTATTATTATATTAAATATATATTTTAATAAATTTAATTATAAACAATTATATATATATATATATAAACAAACATATTATATATAAATACATATTTTAATTTGTGGTGATTACATTCAATAATACAATATTTTATTAGTTATTTTATTTTTGTGATAGAATCTTTGTTTTTACTATTTTTTGTTTAATTAAACTATATTTAAGTTAAATAGAAAATACTAACTACTATATAGCCTTTATTAATTACTTATACACTTACCTAAAACTTTTATTTATTAAAAAATCTAAATAAATAAATAAACATGATTTTGAATTTGACGGCTTCTCTCCAAGCTTTTTGAGCATAGGAATAAAATCTTAAATCAAAATAAATAATTTGTCTTTTTAGGTTCGATAGATCATTATTTGGTCTCAGCAGAAATTAACCATCATCATCAAAAACTTGTTAATTTAATTGATTAGCAATTTTTCTTAACCAATAACAACAGATTATTTATCATCAACAAAAATTAAAAGCGATTTACATTTGTTTGACTTATACTTTCTATTTTGTATTAACTCTTCCAAAGTTATGGATAATTTATTCACTCTACAAACCTTGATATTGCAAATTATGTTTATCACTCGCGCTTAAAAACGAAAGAGCATTGATTCAAAGCTTATGGAGTAAGCTATTATAATTACATTTGTGTGATCATAAATATATTTTTACTTTTATTATGGAATCTATGTTAAAATAATTTTATTTTAATGTTCTATTTTATAAAATTCAACGAAGTATAAATTCTATTGGGTTGGATGGTCGCCATAATGACTTTATTTGATAACTATATTTAAAAAATATATATATATATATAAAATTTATTGGAGATTTATATTTCAAATTTTAAATATATTAACGATATTGTGTTATATTAATAATTTTACATAATATTTTTACACAGCGAGAAAATTTATCATAATTTAATTTTCAAATTAGTAGTGAAGACAACTATCTCTAGTTTCTAGCCCGGAATGCAGGATAACTCATCCCCTTATTCAAGGAAAACCATACCATCTAGAATAACTAGTTGGTGGTCCGTAAGGAGAACTTTCACTTACTTTTATTATGGAATTTTCTGTTAAAATAATTTTATCTAAATGTTTTATTTTATAAAATTCAACGAAATATAAATTCTTTTGAGTTGGATGATCGCCATAATGACTTTGAAAACTTATCATAACTCAATTGTCAAACCAATAGTGAGGACAACCATCTAACTGCGAATGTAGGATGCTTCGTCACTCTTATTCAAGAAAAACCATGCCACCTAAAATAATCGAGTCCCTAAGGAGGCAGGCTTTCATTGCTACCAAATACCTCTGGGCCTTGGGTGGGTACCCTGTTTGACTCATCACTCTTATTCAAGAAAAACCATGCCACCTAGAATAATCGAGTCCGTAAGGAAGCAGGCTTTCACTGCTACCAAATACCTCTCGGTCTTGGGTCGGTAACTTGTTTCCTTAGGTCAAAGCAAGACTAGCTCTTAACAAAGCAGAGACAATTTTAAGACTTACTCCAAACCCTAATTTTATATAATATTACATACTTTATAATCTTATTAGTGAAATATTATTTTATTTAGAGATTTTCATTACAAATTTTTAATGATTTCTTTTTCAAGAGTTTGTAAATTATTTTGTTTTTAGTATTTCTATTTCTATATTCATGGTTTCATTAATACTAATATATTTTAAAATAAAAGTAACATTAAAAAAAAAAAAATTCAAAATATTTATCAATTTATTATAAAAATTGATAATAATATATTTGAAAATAAAAATAACATAATATTAATTAAAAATAAAAACCTAAAATAAATAATAACATATATATTCGGGGTTTAGAGTATATTTTTGCTTTGTGAAGAATTCATATTTAGGACATAAGAAAATTGATTAATTTGTAGGAGATGAAATTTGTTTTTTTGGGGATCATTAATAGGGAATTTTATATATAATTTTTTTTAATAATAGTGATGAGTCAACTTGCTTTCAAAATTACAGTTAATAATAACTATAAGCACTTTTGGTTTCACAACTAAATTATAGTAAATTTTTACAATATTATAAACAAATAAAAATTCATTTTTCATTTCTAATTGGATTCTTCAATAACCATTCCCGTCCCTGGCTCTTGATATCTGTTAAAATGCAATGTTATGTATTTTATCTGTTAAAATGCAACGTTATGTATTAAATAAAATGAGAACGTTCTACATTATCCATATACATTATACATTAAATAACAATCATTATTTTAAGGAAGTTAGAACCATACCCTAAAAAATAGAAACTAAATCTTATTCTAAATTCACTATTCTAAAATATTCTCCATTAAGCTTTAAGAGATAAGACGGATTAACTTTCTTCCATGGTAACTATTATTGTCCTCAAGTGTTCTCAATAGAGTCAACTTTGGCTTTGGGATGCTTAGATTTTCAAATTTTCCTACGTAAATATTATAAGCATATCCTTCATAAATGCCTGCAGCGAGCACGGAGCATGGCGTTATAACTGAATCCTTGCTATTTATGCAATAAAAGTCCAATGGTCATGTCATTTCTTGTTTCAAATCACAACAAGAGAGAGCTATTCGCAATGGAATCCTGACTAAAACAAAGCATAGTCAGGATTCGAATCACAGAAAGATTCCTCGCATTCGAAAATGCCTAACAGATCACAGAAAGATTCCTCGCATTCGAAAATGGAATGGGGTACATGAAAGAATAAGTGCTCACAGGATTCGAATACGTGACAATCGCCATCAAAGAATAAATCTCCAGTACCCTGATAATGCAATTTTGTATTCCTTTTTTCTGGGAAAGAAAAATCCGTAAACCAATTACATATTTCGATACTCAAATTTTTCTACTATGATGTATCAGCACTCCACAATGTTTCAGAATTCACAAATAGATCGCGGATCAATACACTATTACTTTTGATGTGGTTAAAATCCTCAAAGAGGGAAACGGTCCACAGCCAACGCGGCCACTTCACGTAATTTATTCAATTAATTTATTAGTAAAAGAATGAAAATTTATATGAGCTTCTCTCATGAACGGTTAACCTACAAATGACCCTCCATGCTCTTTAAATAGAGATCATGGACCATCGGTGTTAAGCCACGGATCAAGTGTGGGTAATACCGAGGAGAGAATGAACCATCGGATCACTACATATCATGACCGTCGGATTATAAGTTACAAAATGTACATAGTAGAAAAACACACTTTACCTAACTCTATACCTAACTCTATACTAGACCAAATTGTACTTAACTATTTCTTATATGTCGAAAATATCCTAACAAAACCCATTACTATAACAATCTTTATCATTTCTCTTGTGGGTTTTCACGTCTTCTTCATGCTTGTTCATGGATTTCAAAATGCTCAAAATTTTTAGAGTGCCTGCGTTTGGTGTACAGTCATCAGCAGCATTATCTAGTATTTTTATAGTTATATAGAGTTTTAGTATATGTTTCGGATTTTAGGATAATTATATTAGTAAATGTGTTGATATATAAATGTACCACAACATTCTGCTTTTAATTATTTTTTCAATTTTTCATCTATCCTCGAGCAGGATTTCAGGTTTTTAAGTTCTTTTAGCTTTTTTTACTGATTGTCCTAGCTTTTGCATAGCTTGGACCATTGTAGAAATACTATGGGTGGAGACAAATGGTAATGTGATGGCATGTAAATACCCTTCTTAATTTGGAATTGAGATATAATATCTTGATCTAAGATCATCTAATTTCGCTGAACCATGAGGTTGAACAGCAGCCAAAAATGGATTTACCACGATGTAGTCAACCGGGATGCTTCCCACTGCGAATTTGACATTAATGCGCTAATTTTCTAAACAAATAATGGCCTTAAAAACTTCATACTGGAAATTGTATTCTTGTATTCCTAGCACTATAACTTTTCTGTTGGACTTTGACCAATATTTTACAGAAATTGATTCTTTATTCAATACATTTATATCTGCCAATCATATTAATAAATAGTAAATATGAATCACATATCTCACAACATGTTCTACTTTTTACATGTTAATCTAGATATATTAAAAACATTTAATATTATAATTAATTGTGCTAATTATATAGAAAAATTTAATTATTTATTTTACCAAAAATTTATAAATTATTTAGAAAAAACAAAATTCCTACTTGCGCTATATCCTTTGAAAAAAAAATTCCAAACACTTATAATGAAATAAAATCGTACTTATTAAATACAAAAAAACAACCATAAACATAACCTCAATAATAAATTGAAATTGAATCAATCAACATTTGAAACATTACAGGACGCATATCAGTATTAATCCATAATATTCGCGGACCGACACTAATAGAGCAATATGCTTTGCTCAACTCTCCTCCAATAAAAAAGGGTGATATGTTTCTGCCTAACTTGTAGGACCAGAACTTAAGAGAGTAGAATAGCTCTTTCTATTAAATACACGTATCACGTCTCACTTTCTTACGCAATTTCCCTCTCGGATTTATCAGCAAATGGAAGAAGTTGTATGATTATTAGACTGTATGTAAAGATCGGAGAATAATCGCATAAATTTACAAGAATTAAAAAAGAAAATGGGAAGAAAAATGAATTTAATATTATAATATTGATGAGAGAATCAATATATAAATAAACTAAGCTAGCTTTAATTGCACGGTACTAAGGTTAATTATAGTTAACTAATGTGCATATACACCAACAAGTCCTCTTAAGCATAACTTAGGTGAGTATGGTACAAGATGGATGAGGCGTGACAACAAGATTGTTTTAGGTACCCATGTACAATGCATGAAAGAGGAAAGAGGGAAAACCTAGTGGGAATAAAACCCCCTTCAAAATACAATGCAAAACTAAAAGAAAAAATAATTGCTAGGCAATTATGTCCTTGACCTCGAGACGATCTCATAGGAAGTAAAAATTATGCTCAGTGAAAGTCTTGGTGAAGAGGTCGATAGTCTGCTTAGAACTAGGACAATACTGCGGATCGACGATCCCATCATGAATCAATTCTCTAATGTAGTGCATGTGGATCTCAATATGTTTGACCCACTATTGTTGGATTGGATTTCTCCAAAACTTTAGTGTACTCAGATTGTCACACCATATGACAGTTAGATGATGGATAATGATACCAAGCTCGAAAAGGAAATGTTGCAACCAAATGGCTTGAATGGTGGCATTGACTTCTCCTCTATACTCGGCCTCTGTTGATGATAAAGCAATGGCAATCTGCTTCTTGCTTGACCAACAAATGGGGCTAGATATCAAACTAAGTACAAACCTCGAAGTGGATTCCTTTGCAAATTGATTGGGAGGAACAAGCTTCATTTTCAGAAGTAGAGGTATCAACTCCCATGTTTTGATCAAGGATTGATTCTCCTTATCCATGGTTGCATGCCAATATGGATTCCCTACAACTTCAACATGCAATTGACAATAAGGTGCATGTACCATATATGCATTTATAGACATGCTTGTCTCTAGGGATGCATGCATGCACGTGCATGGCTTTAGGGATGTCTTTTTGGATGCATGCATGGTGTTATACCATGTAAAATTATTAGAGTGCAGGTAAGGACCAAAAGAGTCTCAAACTCTCCAGGATCATACTGCAAAGCCAACCTTCTACTTTATTAAAGATAAAAAAAATGAATGTGTATATATACAATGGGATGAGCCCCATGGATAACCTCCATAGTGGGGAAAAGAGAAAACCTACGTGAGTTTACAACTCACAACAAAACTAAGCAAACTAATTTCCTTGGAATTTACTTTCTTTGGAAAAAACCAACACCAATACCCCCCCATAAGTGAAACGAAGGGAGGAAACAAACAATGGGTCCAAGAAACTAGTCCTAATGAGGTACCTGTTAGCTTTGCTATGCTCTTTAATATTTGATGGATCAAAATAGGTGTTGAGCAGTGTTGGTTTGGTTGTGCAAGGCTAATGGCAGTTTTTCATGCTTTCTCCTTCATTTTCCCTTTTCCCCTTATAACTCCCGCACCTCCATTTCCTCCTTCCCCTTAAATTCTCCTAATTCTCTTTTAAGCCCCTTTGTCCTTGTTTTCCTCCCATAACCCCGCATAAACCTTTAAATCGGCTTTTGGGCGCGTTCTTGGTTATAATTTTATAAACCCCCGATAACCCTATAAAATCCCGTATTAATCCATTTTTATTTAAATCCTAGCGCTAAGGCCCTAACCCATTATAACGCGAGGATATAATAAAAACATAACCTGGCGGGCCTTTTACCTGTCACATCAATCCAAAGCACGCTTTTAAAGCTCGGTCGTCCGATCATCCCGCCTCATCATCCGACGGTGTTCGCAAGCCTTCACCCCGTAAACTGCTCGTTCATTAGCTTGTGGGAAAGTGGTTTTCCCCGATCGACCTACCTGCCACGCGTCATCATATTACTGCATCGCACTGCCCTGTACGTAAACCACCATAGCCCGAAAGCGGTGCGGGGAATACCGCCCGCCCGCAAAACCGCTTGTCCCCCGCTCATTAACGTGCTCACATCTCCGCCTCCTGTCAGCCGTTGGATCATTCCCGCCGTGATCCAACAGCCATCGTTCGCCCATCCTCGTTTACGCCCGATAGCGCCCTCTGATCCAATCTGCACCATTCGTTTTCGTGATCCGACGGCTGCTATTGATCCCTGTGCCCCTGTGTCATCCATCACCGCCCGATAGCTCCTTAGATCCAATCTCCGCCGTCCATTTTGTCAGATCCATGGCTAATATTCAATCGCGCTCCTGTTTTCTCCCAATGCTGCCCGCCAAGTGATCTTGGCCATCCATCTGAACTATCCATCGGACAATATTCATTTGCAGGTCATCGTCCAGTTTCATGCAATTTTCGGTGTTTTCGGCCTGTCTTGCGCGCAGAGAAGGAAGGAAGCCACGATCCAGCGACCTGTGCATTAAAGCCCTCAGCTACTGCATTCAACACAGTGTACCTCCGAAGGACAAGAAGGACCACCTTGAGCAGGTGAATGACTGCGGCAGTTATGGACATTTATTCATGAAACATTCCACCTGTTCAAGAAGGACAACAAAGTACCAGTAAATGTCATTCTATCCATTAAAACATTCAGATTGTAGCAGAGGACCCATATCTAACTGTAAATGCGTTGGTGGTCAGTTATGACCCCTCCACACATGGGTTTGCAGAGATTTTTTGTGAACAAACTCCATATATACCCAAAAGAAAAATATAATGAGGTTGATGAGTGTTATTTTGCTGTAGGGTTCAACTTCTGGAGATTGTGACTGTTGTGATACCTGCAGCGTCTGGTCTTCATTTTCAGCTAATGCAAGCTTCTTTTTTTGTTAATTGCTCACTATCCACTTCTTCCTCTTGTTCCAAGCTGTGCCTGTTTTGCATTTATTCATGTGCTGTTAATGTTTAGCATTAGAGGGGTTGTCATCCCATCTCTGTGTTAGGATTTAGCATTTATCATTGAATTTGTTTGCAGGTTTCTGTTATTTTAATGCCAGAGAGCTGTCATCCTGTCTGTGTATTATAAAACAGATTTACAGACCTTTTAACTAGTTGCAGCTGGCCATCACAGGGTCCTATGCATCTGCTGGTGTGATCAGTGTTCTCCATCATCACATTTTCTTTAAAACTGTGAGTAATTGGTGGTTAAAAGCCTTGTAGTCTGGGGGTGTTCACCCATGTCTGGGATCAAGCACAGTAGAAGTGGTTATCTGGCTTGAATATGCAGCCTTTCTTACATTCATCCACCATTTATCCAACATTTTTGTTGAGTTTGTAATGTTCCCGAGCATCTCTGATATACAACCTAGGAGAGTTTCTTGGGGTGATAACAGTACCCATGTGACAACCAAAATGAAACCTCATAGGAAAAAAAACTTCATCCAAAAAAAAAGAAGACAAAAAACTAGAAACACGAAACCAAAAAAATGGTGAAGGTAGGAGGATTCAAGATGACCCCCCAAAGACTACTTCCTTCACCCCAAGCATCGAACGAAGCTGAAGAAACCTAGGAGATGCAAGAGGTTTAGTGAAGATGTCAGCCACTTGCACTTCAGTAGGAAAATATTCCAAATTGATAACTCTATCTTGGATCAACTATCGGATAAAGTGCATGTGGATCTCTATGTGTTTGCTCCGCTGATGTTGAATTGGTTTTCTAGAGATGTTGATGGCACTTTGGTTGTCACACAAAAGAGTGGTCAGATGCTCCTGTTGAATTCCAAACTCCATCAGTAACTATCGAATCCAAAGGACTTCTTGACTGGACAAGACTGTAGCATGGTACTCAGCCTCGGCGGAAGACAATGCAATTGTCGATTGTTTCTTGCAGGACCAGGAAATAGGAGTTGAACCAAGATGGTAAACAAAGCCTGATGTAGACTTCCGATCATCAATAGAACTAGCCCAATCAGAGTTGGTAAAACCTTCCAGCTCAAAAGAACCAGCGGTGTACTGAATGCGAAACTTGGAAGTTCCTTGAATATACCGAAGAATGCGCTTAGTTTCTTGCCAGTGACTCTCATGTGGATCCTGGGAGAACCGACAGATAAGTGCAACTGCAAAAGAGATGTCTGGTCGAGTATGTATAAAGTACGAAAAACTCCCAACCAACTGTCGATACAAGGTTGGATCAACACATGATTACAAGAAAATAGCAGTAAGTGTAACACCTGACTAAAATGGAGAGGGTGTTGACTTACAATCAACCATGCCAAATATCTGAAGCAAATCAAGAGCATACTTTTGTTGATAGATGAAGATGCCATGTGAAGTTTGATGAACCTACAAACCAAGGAAATAATGTAGAAGGCTAAGATCTATCATGTCGAACTACTCCATCAACCATTGTTGTACACATTGTATCATGGATGAAGAACTCCAAGTAAGAAAATAATCGTCCACATATAGAACTAATATCAAAAGATCAGTTCATTCTCTTTTAATATAAATTGTAGGATCTGAGTGACAACGAGCAAAGCCTATAGACAGTAGAAAACTATCCATATTTTCATACCAAGCTCATGGAGCTTGTTTGAGACCATACAAAGAATGACAAATCATGCAGACAAGAAAAGAGTCCTGCACAAAACCAGGAGGTTGCTCCATGTAGATTTCTTCCTGCAAATATCTATGCAAGAAGGCACTCTTCACATCCATCTGATAAACTAACCAGCGTTGTGAGGCAGCAAGAGACAACACAAGACGTATGGAATTCATCTTGGCAACAGGGGAAATTGTTTTAGAGTAATCAATACCTTCAACCTGTGAAAAACCCTTGGCCACTAGTTGTGCCTTATACTTGTCAACAGAACCATCTGCAACATACTTGGTCCTATAGACCCATTTGCAATGAACTAGTTTTCGTCCCTTGGGAAGAGGAATGAGATCCCATGTGTGATTCTTCATCAAAGAAGAATACTCCTCTATCATGGCAACTTCCCATTCAGGTATCCCAACAACATCAAAAAATTGTTGGGGATCCTCTGAAATGGCATGACTGAAAAGAGAAATACCAACTGTCTTGGGTTGAATATTGTTGGGAGTAGGAGAAAAATAACTAAAATCAGATACATCATATCCATACCTTTCAGGTCGCTTCTTCTGGCAAAGGCTTCTCCTCTCTTGTTCTTGATCGGTATGTTCTTGTGTAAGCTGATCAACTATAGGAAGTGGTTGTTCTTCTGGTTGATTTTCATCTTCAAGAGGAGGATTCTCATCATCCTCTTGATCATCAAGAATAAAACTATCAGCATGACCTACACCATCATGGTAATCTATGGAGAGAGTGGGTTCTGATGAGTGTTTGAAGTTCTCATCAAAACGAATAGCTCTGTGAAACAAAACATCCTTTGTAACATGATCAAACAATCTATATGCTTTCATGTCTTCATAGTAGCCAACAAAAATTAGTGGTTGGCTCTTCTTCTCCATAGCTTTGCGCTTCTCATTTGGAATCAAGGCCCATGTTGCACTGCCAAAGACTTTGAAAGTAGAGACATCAGGTTTGACATGACTCCAAGCTTCCTATGGAGTCATATGTAACATTTCTTTATGAGACATTCTATTTTGAATATAATTGGCATAGTTCATTGCTTCGAACCAGAAGAAGGATGGCATGTTCTTGGGCTGAATCATGTAATTGACCATTTATTTCAGTGTCCTATTCCTCCTTTCAGCAATGCCATTTTGTCGAGGGGTGTAGGGAACATAGTGTTGATGGAAGATGCCATGTTCTCTACAAAAATATTTGAATGCATGACTGACATACTCCCCCCATTATCTGTTTATAGATTCTTGATAGAAAGAGAGGATTGGTTCTCAAGAAAAGCTTTAAAATTTTTGAAAGTGGCCAAGACTTCACTTTTAAACTGAAGACAATATACCCAAGATCTACGTGAGATATCATCAATGAATGTAAGTGCATACTTATCTGCTGAAAAATAATAAGTTGGAAATATCATAAGATCACTATGCACCAACCCGAGAGGAACAATAGGTCATGCTACTTTCCCTTTTGGAAAGGGATCTTGATGTTTTTTTCCAAGAACACATCCTAGACAAACTCCATCTATGCATGACACCTTAGGAAGCCCAAGAACAAGATTTTGAGAATTCATTTGCTACAAATATCTGTAGTTAAGGTGTCCAAATATTTCATGCCAAATATTACTTAATGAATCATCATGTGCAATAAAAAAGTTACCAAAAGAAGGCTCAAAACCTGCAAATCTGTATAAGTGAGACTTGTGATATACCTGTCCATGTGCAACAACTTCTGGCTATTATAGTTCTTGAATGAATACATTATTGGGAGAAAACTCAATTGTTTTCCATCACCAGAATGGCAGATCCAATAAATAGAAAGCAAATTTTCAGAGATGCCAGACACAAGCAACACATTCTTGATGCAAACATCATCTAACTGCACAATGCCTGATCCACGAACATCAAGTTGTGAAGAGTCTCCCACTGCAATCTGGGAAACACTACAATCAGATGGATATGGAAGCAACTTACTAGAATGATTCATATGATGAGATGCACCTAAGTCAAATATCCAGCGGTTTGAGAATGCATGTAAAGATCAAGCAAATAAAGCATGCTCTCTACAAGATGAAGAGGGTTTGGACACTGAAATTTTATGTATCTTCATCGCTATATTCAATGCTTAAAGTTTCTTATAACATTTGGATTTTAAATGCCCTTCTCCTCCACAAAAACTATTGGTTTCATTTTACCTCTTCTTCCATTGCTTGGAGGAAGACCTTTTTGACTTGGAAGAGGATGGAGAGGGCTTTGAATTTTGCTAAGGTTTGGAGGGAGGTTCACTACTTTGAGTAGAATCCTTATTATTTTGAGGACTAGCTTTGGATTTTCCTTTGGAGATATGTGCTACAAGAACTTGAGATGTAGAGTTAGAAAGAGCATCTAACTGCTGAAGATTATATTTTTCTCTTGTTAAGCATTGAACAAGGAATTTTAAAATTATCACCAAGTGCATCCATTATAGAAGAAAATGTAGAAGAAAATACTTAATACAGACCCTTCATCTTGGATAGAATCAGGTCAATGCACTCAATCTCTGATTTGGTGTTTCTGCATCCTTTCAGTTGTGCAACCCATGACCGGAATTTGATAAGATAGTCTTCAATAGAGGCATTCTCATTAGGGATCAATGAAGACAACTATGTTTCCAATTATAAGGCCTTGAACTCGTTGGCTTTTCCAAATATAGAGGCCATCTTGTCCAAGATTTTCTTCAGAGTATCACATTTATCAAGATGGAATAGAAAAATGTCTGAAACATGAATCCCTATTAACCCCATGGCTTCATTAAGCTCGTTTTTGTAAGCAAAGTTTTCCATTTCTTTGGTGAAGGTCGGTTTATTTTTTGCTAAAGTTTGCCACAATCCCTTTGATTATAGGAGTTGTTTCATTTTGGGCTTCCAGGTATGATAATTGTGGGGAGTGAGGAGCTCAATGGCCCTTAATTTGGCCATATTATCACAAATAATAAAAATTCCCTCTTCAAATATAAGCCCACAATGAAAACAATTGCAAAAAAAATATTCAATTAAAAATACCTCTAGTGGAAAATCTACGAATGATGTGTATTTTTTATGCCGAATTTTAAATGCACAATGTAAATTTCCCAGCGCTGAAGAAAACATGTCACGCCGCAGAAAAATAGCAAAATTTGGCAAAAAACCAATATGGATAGATGTCAAACTTATGGCGCGATCCAAAAAATATGTTAGATGCAGATTGAATATAGTGTTTGAACTATCTAAAGAGGGCATGCCACAATCTCAATGATTTCAAAGCTAAGCAATCGATCTGGCTCTGGAAATCAAAAAGCTAAACATGCCCCACCAAACCAAGAACTAATGGAAACAAAGTGGTTGAATGCATCAACAAATAAGATAAAGATTTGTGATGTGATATGGAATTATTCCACTCGAAGATTGATCCAATATGGGTCTAATTTGTATGGATATAACTCCAAGCAAACAATCAACAAAAAATCCACAGAAACAATCAAACAAAGAGAATGGGCTTGCAGATATTCTCTGATACCATGAAAGAGTCTCAAACTCTCTAGTATCAGAGTACAAAGCCAACCTTCTACTTTATTAAACACAAAAAAAATAAATGTGTATATATACAATGGGATGAGCCCCATGGATAACCTCCATAGTGGGGAAAATAGAAATCCTACATGAGCTTACAACTCCCAACACAAAGGAAAACTAATTTCCTTGGAATTTACTTTCTTTGGAAATAACCAACACCAACAAGGACCTAGTTGGAGAATAATTGCGTAAACTTGCAATAATTGAAAAAGAAAATTAGTAGAGAGAATGAATTTTATTATCAACATTGATGAGAGAATCAATACATGGAGCAACTAAGTTAATTTTAATTCCATGCAAGCATTAAGGCTAACTAAAGCTAACTAATGGGCATATACAACAATAGAAGCAAAGTTTATTTAGGTACTAGGTCTCCAACGTCATGCAAATTCCAATAAGTAGCCTTAAAAATGCTAATGGGTGCATTGGCTATAGTTTTACAATCAAGGTAAATACTAAATACCATCCATTCTTTTTTATTTTGTCATTAAATGAAAATAAAGAGATATTCAATAGATAGGGTGAAAAGGTAGTAAGCTAATAATCGGTTCATTGAATGGTGCTTAGTAGTTGGCATACATTGAACTATGTTCTCATGTACAATTAATGAAAAAAGATACTTTTATAACTTATTTTTTAAATATTTTTATAGAATTATTGTTAATTATAGAGAGTTTTAAAAGTGTTAATTCTAGATAATTTGATTTTTTGTATTATTATAAAAAATTATTTAATTATGAAAAGGACTAGTAATGTTGCATGAATTTTAAATTAATCTCCATTGATATTCTTGCTTGTGATTTTAAAATGATATCAGAGAACTCTTTTTAAAAAGAATGCACTATGTAAAGAAGAAATTGTGAGCATGAGGCAAAATCAATGATCTTGAGGAGGAGATAGATTGAGCAACACATCTAAGATCAAATTTGAGTGAGAAGGAAAAAAGTAAAATTAATGTGCTCTCTAAGATCCACATGAAAATGTCAGATAGTGTAAAAGAGCAGAAGGTTTGTAGGCCCATCTATGTAGTGAGTTACCTAGTGATACTGCAATGTCATTGAATAATAAAAGAAAAGAAAAATGGGGACAAGACAAAAACCAAGTTAACACACATCTATAGTGGCACCTACGCCAAAGCTTCCATTTTTGGAACTGTCATACATTTTTCATGTTCCTTTCAGTGCAATGAGGGTTTGGGGAGGACTATAAGAGCTTCAAAATCCTTTTTTTTTATAGTGGCCAAAGAAGGTGTTATGATCAAATGGATTTTTCAAATTTAGGTGGTTATTAAAACTATTTCATTGGCATCCCACGTGGCTTTGGATTGACAGTGAATGGGTGCATTGTTAACTTAGCACTCCTTGCAATAGGTCACTAGTTCAAATCCCCTGTAGGTGCTAACTTACCAAAAAAGAGACTATTTCTTGACTTCAATACTTTTTCATTATGCAAGTGTTATAGATTGATGTGATGCAAATATTATTTATTGAGTTTAAACTTTTAAGAATATTTTTATGAGAAAAAAGTTATGGGTTTATTTCTACTTTGAATATATATATATATATATATAAAGTGGAGGTTAATTTGTTTATGTAATTTTAATGTTTATTTCAAAATGCGGGGAAAGAATATATTAGACAAACACACCAAAAAAAAACCTTGCCATTATAAGAAGTTTTTTTATTAAATAGATTTTGTAAGTAATGTAGGGTAATATACGAGTTCTTGTTGGTAAAAATTATAGATTCTAGTTAATGAGAATGAATACCTTCTTGTAAGTATAAGAATGTTTGGAAAAAAAGGAGAATGGTTTTGTAAAGATAGATTATGCAACTCTATAGGTCATGTCTAATGCATATTAAAATCAACCTACAAAAATGAGGAAAAAGGAGAATAAGGCCATGTTTTGTATCTAGGGTGCAATAAGTGGCTCAATTGTTCGCAAAATAATGGGAGCATCGAGCACAAAGCAAGCATGGGATATCTTGGCGTTAACATATTAGGGTAATGACAAAGTGAACACTATGAAGGTGATGAGCCTCATCATTGGGTAATTATATGGGCCTTAATTCACCTCCTAGCTTAGTCAAACTAACTTTTCTCACAACTTATTACATGTTTTTGATTATATTTTGTTTATTAGATGAGTTAGAGTTGGATATTATGCCTAGTGGACTAATATGCATTGAATGTAGGATTGAAGGAGAAAAAAAAAAAAAAAATTAGCAAATACTAAGGTTAAAACTCGAATGGGACAAGGGAGAGGTATTGTAGGAGGTAAATCCTCCTCATTTACTTCTCTCCCGTTCGAATATTCCTCCACCCATCACACCAGCTCGAAGTACAAGAATCCAAGCCATGAGGATTAGAAGGCAGTCAAGCGAGTGAGAGACAAAGAGCTAGTTTATCTCGAGTTTGGGAGTCGAGCCTCCCTAATTTTAAGGAAGTCGTTGGAGACTTTAGTTGTATAAGTAGAAAGGCCTAGAGCCTCATTAGGATTCGATTTTTGGTTGTAAAACACTAAGTTATTTTCGAGCTCCAGACTTGTGGAAGTGTTGTTGATGTAATTTTATGTTTTGGTAATAAGAATGAGTTTTGTTTTGAGCCAGCACTGAGTTAACTCAGAGGGCTGAAGCTCTTGGATTAGGACCCAACCCTAGCAGCCAAGGCTCCTCTTTCTTGTATCTGTATGTTTAGATTAGTCTCATAGCTTCATTGTTAATTTACCTTTAGATGTATTTTCCTTGCAAGTAGTGTAGATTGGAATGGTTGTTTATTAGTTTGCTTCCATTTTTGCCCTACTTCAATAGCAGGTTAGCAGGGATAAAAGGAGTACCACAAGGCTGTCAGTAGGTTTCTTGGCCTCATTTCCTCCCTTTGGGATCATGATTTGAGGAAGGGACCCTTATGCAGCCCCAAAAACACAGATTTCTATTTCTTGTATGAGCTTTAGAGTTTATTGTATTTAAGTTAGCATTTGATTAGTTTTTTCAAAGTAGGATTTCATTTCCATCTCTTCTATCTTCATTCTTGTAGTAGATCTCATCCATGCTTTCATTCCTTTCAACAACTTTCCTCATGCATAATGTAGGCAGTTAGTTCATTAATTATGCTTTTCTAGC
Organism: Pinus tabuliformis; assembly: GCA_031772625.1. Lineage (NCBI taxonomy): Eukaryota > Viridiplantae > Streptophyta > Pinopsida > Pinales > Pinaceae > Pinus > Pinus tabuliformis. The sequence goes on along the minus strand of CM062813.1, from coordinate 847,258,573 downwards.
TTATGAGAATGCTTCTTGTTTACATAGCTTTTTGGAAATTATACATGTTTTATGCAAAGCAAGTGCTTCAGGAGTAGACAAAGACTTCATAGCTAGAAACCACCTTCCACTTCATCCACCATAGTCATTCCTTGTTTTCACCATTGCCTTCACTAGTTTTCATCATTTTACATAGAAATTCTTCCAAGCACATTGAGCGAATCCAACCATCTTCCATCCTTACTATTGACTTATGAGTGATCCTGGACCTTTCCTCACTTGATTCCACCCATATACCACCTTCCCTAAGCCTTCCATCACCTCCAACACCTCCCATTTTGCTCTCGGTTGTATCATGTAGGTTTACAGGGAATCCTGTAGGTTTCTAGTACATCCTGTAGGTTTTCCTATAATGGCCTATTTTGAGGCTGAATTGAGGGAAAACCTTTAGGAAGCCACCAAAGGTCACCCAAGGGTCTCCCACACCATCCAAACATATCCTAACCCTTCCAACCATCCTCCAACATCCTTAATTCACCTGCCACATCACCAAAAGAAATTAGTTTGCATACTTGATTTTGCATGAAAAGACAAAAAGAGAAAAACAGATTTATTTTAGTACCTTTACTTGCACATTAGTGATGTTTGATGCTATTTACTTCCATTCTTATATGGTAGCATTTGGTTCATGTTAATTCATCATTATTGCAAAGCATAGGTTCTTGGTAGTTAATTAGGAAATGGTGTGATTTAGCATTGAATTTCGGTCTTTTTTATTATTGCGGTAGAGTAGCTCTCCCTTAGAGTAGATTTCCCTTTCTTCCATCAAGAAACCAAGGTTCTTCTGACTCCATAGAAGTCTGACTTGAAAACCCCAGTGGTCTCTCACTAGCTGAATAGTGACAAAAGTCAGAATGATCACTTTTACTTTTGTATATAGCATTGTCACCTCCAAGTTTGTACGAACCCCGGGTTGATAAAGTAAAGCTCGTAGCCCAGGAGTTGCAGCATTCTTGCTGCAATACTGGCACTCATCACTTTTTGGTGCCATTGTTGGGGAGGTGTCTAAGTAATATGTGATTACTGCTTCTTTCTTCTATTTCTTGTCTCTAATATTCTGCCATTCGTTTATTTATGAAAAATTAATTTAGTTTCTTCCTTTTCCATTCTACATTTTCTACTTTCCTTTCCATTTTGCAAACAAGATTTCAATTCAGTAAGTAGTTTTTCATTCAGCCAATAGTTTTCATTTAATCAGCAATTTCAATTTTGCAAAGTACTTTCCAAGTTTGAGAAAAACACAAAACTAAACCAAAAACATTTCCTTTCATGCCTCATAGGAATAGGGATAACTTGGGGAAATTTTTGCCAAATACCCCCACTACATCAAACAACCAACCTTCCCTCTTCTTCAATGGTTGTTAACTGGAGGAACCCTTAGGTGAGAAACCTGACATATTTAAAGAACCTACAGGGAATGAAGAAGAAGAAGAACCCATTCCTACTGAACCAATGGCTGAAAACATAAATGACAGAGGGAATAGAGAGAGAGTCGAGGGTGCCTTCCTCATCAGGGAAACCAATGGGGACACTAGATGAAAAATATAATACCCTCTGCCCTACCTCGTTTCCATGGATTGACCACAAAATACCCCGACACTTTCCTATTTGAGTTTTATGTTATATGTCTATCTACCCTCAAGGATGCAACATTGCGCTGGTTCATGGGTTTACAACATCACAACTTGTGATCGAATGCAGCAAGCCTCTAACAACAAGTATCGAGACTACTATAGGTCAAAGGATACAAAAGAGGAAATTTTTAGGATGACCATAGGCAATGATGAATCCCTAGAGTATTATGAAGAAAGATTCCAGCTTAGTTACAAAAGGGCTATGTGCAAACTTGACCCTGAATCACTAAAGTTGGTCTTGCTTAGGGGAGAAAGGGAAGATCTTATGGATGCCCTACACTTTTTATAAGGAGGAGATATCTACCAATTACCCTATGAGGATATCAAGACTATCTTTATAAACCATTGTATGGCAGCTAGGAAAAAGGGTAGGGGTAGTCAACCTATGGTTAATACATCCTCTTCCAACTCATCCATCAAGGGTGAAATTGGAAACATGCTGGAAGATTTCAAGAGTGAGATGTTGTAAACCCTTGCCTTACAAATAGACATTATGCACATTAAGAGAAAGTAGGAGGAAGCAGAGAGAGCCTTGGCCATTTTCTGTCCTAGATGCACCAGGAGGCACCCTAGGAATGAATGTCCATTAAATTATATTGAAATTTTCTTAGTTTGTGAAGAAAACCACTCCACAGACAAGTGCCCTTCTTTGCCTAGACTCAAAGCTGTATATCAAGGAGCTGAAGGGGTCACTAATCATCTCTTCTACATAAACCAAAGAAGACCTCATGGGCCTATACCAAACCAGCAGGCATGCAAGGGTCATCCCATGCATGTTACAACCACAACCATACCACATACATACCTTCTTTGGGACCCCCTGCTCATCCTTCCTGGTCTACACCTCCTCCTTGGTCCTTTGCATCTCAGCATCACTCCCAGCCAGCCAATCATTTCAACCATATGCTCCGCCACAACCTCAGTGGAACGCACCACCCCAGGGGTGGAGGCCCCAATACAACAATGTTCCAGCTTTATTGCCTCCACCACCTACCCAACCACAGTTGTTACACTCAGCTCCACCAAAGAAACCCCAGATGCCTGCCCAGCCAAATCTGAACCCGAACAACAGACAGTCTCAGCAAGTATATAGTGGAGAGACATCATATCCAGCTTATGCTATGGAAATCCAGGAGAGTAACATGAGAATGGGAGATTTCTCCCAGATAACCGACCTCCACCTTCGCCTAGGGAGGTTGAGGAAGAAAGAGAGGAAAGCGTTATTAAAGTAAATCCACCCTTTCCTGAGATATTAACCCAACCACTCTAGCCTACCCCAGAAGATACTGAACTTCTAGGAGAATTAAAAAAATATATGTGTAAAGATTCCACTTCCCCAAGCAATAAAAGATGTGCCTATTTACAATAAGTTGATTAAGGAGAAGTGCTTCAAGCATCTAGGGAGGTGAAGAAGAGATGCCCCTACCATTAATTTCATTGGACAATTGTCTGACTTAATGTTGGGGTAGGTAATTTGTCCAAAGTATTTGGACCCTGGAAGCCCTGTAGTAGATGTGCACATCAATGGCACCATTGTCCCACACACTTTGATCGATATCGAGGCTTCCATTAATTTGATTACCAGGGACACCATGCTCAAGCTCAACCTCCAAGGTTCATTGAGTAAGACCACAACAGTTCTTCAATTGGCAAACCGCTCCACAATGACCCCTAAGGGGATTGTGGAGGATGTGATGGTCTCCATTGACTCTTGGGAGAACCCTGCAGATTTCCTAGTTCTCCAGCCTAAGGCTAAAACATTTACCATTATAATTAATTGTGCTAATTATATAGAAAAATTTGATTATTTATTTTACCAAAAATTTATAAATTATTAAGAAAAAAACAAAATTCCTACCTTTCTCTGTATCCCTTAAAAAAAACCAAAACACTTATAATGAAATAAAATCGTACTTATTAAGTACAAAAAAACATCAATAAACATAAACTCAATACTAAGAAAATTGAATCAATCAACATTTGAAACATTACAGGATGCATACCAGTATTAATCCATAATATTCGCGGACCGACACTAATAGAGCAATATGCTTTGCTCAACTATCCACCAATAAAAAAAGTTGATATGTTTCTGCCTAACTTGTAGAACCAGAACTTAAGAGAGTAAAATGGCTCTTTCTATTAAATACACACATCACATCTCACTTTATTACGCAATTTACCTCTCGGATTTATTAGAAAATGGAAGAAGTTGTATGATTATTAGACTGTATGTAAAGATCGGAGAATAATCGCATAAATTTACAAGAATTGAAAAAGAAAATTGGAAGAAAAAATGAATTTAATATCATAACATTGATGAGAGAATCAATATATAAATAAACTAAGCTAAGTTTAATTACATGGTACTAAGGCTAATTATAGCTAACGAATGTGCATGTACACCAACAAGCCCCCTTAAGCATAACTTAGGTGAGTATGGTGCAAGATGGATGAGGCCGACAACAAGGTTGTTTTAGGTACCCATGTACATTGCATGAAAGAGGAAAGAGGAAAAACCTAGTGGGAACTAAACCCCCTTCAAAATACAACTTGCAATACTAAAAGAAAAGACAACTGGTAGGCAATTGTGTCCTTCACCCCAAGACAATCCCGTAGAAAGTAAAAATTATGCTCAATGAAAGTCTTGGTGAAGAGATCGACAGTGAGACCGATAGTCTGCTTAGAACTAGGACAATACTACAGATCGATGATCCCATAATGAAACGATTCTCTAATATAGGGCATGTGGATCTCGATATGTTTGATCCACTATTATTGCATTGGATCTCTGCAAAACTTTAGTGTACTCACATTGTCACACCATATGACAGTTAGATGATGGATAATGATACCAAGCTTGGAAAGGAAATGATGCAGCCAAATGGCATGAATGGTGGCATTGAATGCTCCTATATACTCAGCCTCGGCTAATGATAAAGAAATGACAGTTTGCTTCTTTCTTGACCAACAAATGGGGCTAGATATCAAACTAAGTACAAATATGTAAGTGGATTCCTTTGAAAATGGACCTAGAGGACAAGCTTCCTTTTCAGAAGTAGAGGTATCAACTTTCATGTTTGGATCAAGGATTGGTTTTCTTTATCCATGGTTGCATTCCTATATGGATTCCCTACAACTTCAACATGCACTTGACAATAAGGTGCATGTACCATATATGCATGTATAGACATGCTTGTCTCTAGGGATGAATGCATGCACGTGCATGGCTTTAGGGATGTCTTTGTGGGTGCATGCATGTGCATGCATGGTGTTATACCATGTAAAATTATTAGAGTTCAGGTAAGGACTAAAAGCATCTAAAACTCTCCAAGATCATACTACAAAGCCAACTTTCTACTTTATTAAACACAAAAAAATGAATGTGTATATATACAATGGGATGAGCCCCATGGATAACCTCCATAGTGGGGAAAATAGAAAACCTACATGAGCTTACAACTCACAACACAACTAGGAAAACTAATTTCCTTGGAATTTACTTTCTTTGGAAATAACCAACACCAACACCCCCCCATAAGCGAAACGTAGGGAGGAAACAAACAATGGGTCCCAACAACTAGGCCTAATGGCTTACCCATGTTCAACAAAAAAGAAACCTCATAGGAAAAAAAAACTTCATCCAAAAAAAAGACAAAACCCCAAAAACAAGAAACCAAAAAAAATGGTGAAGGTAGGAGGATTCAAGATGACCCCCCAAAGACTACTTCCTTCACCCCAAGCATCGAACGAAGCTAAAGAAACCTAGGAGATGCAAGAGTTTTAGTGAAGATGGTAGCCACTTGCGCTTATGTAGGAAAATATTCCATATTGATAACTCCATCTCGGATCAACTGCCTGATAAAGTGCATATGGATCTCTATGTGTTTGCTTCGCTGATGCTGAACTAGTTTTCTAGAGATGTCGATGGAACTTTGGTTGTCACACCAAAGAGTGGTCAAATGATCCTATTGAATTCCAAAATCCATCAGTAACTGTCAAATCCAAAGGACTTATTGATTGGCTAAGACTACAGCATGGTACTCAACCTCGGTGAAAGACAACGCAATTGTCAATTGTTTTTTCCATGACTAGGCAATGGGAGTTGAATTAATATGGTAAACGAAGCATCATGTAGACTTCCGATCATCAACAGAACCAACCCAATCAAAATACGTAAAACCTTCCATCTTAGAAGAACCAGCGGTGTACTGAATTCCAAACTTGGAAGTTCCTTGAATATACCAAAGAATGCACTTAGTTGCTTGCTAGTGACTCTCATGTGGATCCTAGGAGAACCAACAGGCAAGTCCAACTGCAAAACAAATGTATGGTCAAGTATGTGTCAAGTATAACAAACTCCCAACCAACTATCGATACAAGGTCGAATCAACACAGCATGACGAGCAACTAGAAGTAAGTGTAACACCTGACTGAAATGGAGAGGGTGCTGACTTGCAGTCAGCCATGCCAAATCTTTGAAGAAAATCAAGAGCTTACATTTGATGATAGATGAAGATACCATATCAAGACTAATGAACTTGCAAACCAAGGAAATAATGCAGAAGGACAAGATCTGTCATTTTGAACTACTCCATCAACTATTGTTGTACACTATGCATCATGGACGAAGAACTCCCAGTAAGAATCAAATCACCCACATATAAAACTAATATCAAAAGATCAGTTCCTTCTATTTAACTATAAAACTGTAGGATCTGAGTGACAATGAGAAACACCTATAGACAGTAGAAAACTATCCATCTTCTCATACCAAGCTCATGGAACCTGTTTGAGACCATACAAAGAACAACAAAGCTTGCAGAAAAGAGAAGAGTCCTGCACAAAACTAGGAGGCTACTCCATGTCGATTTCTTCCTACAAATCTCTATGCAAAAAGGCACTCTTCACATCCATCCGATAAACTAACCAACATTGTGAAGTAGTAAGATACAACACAAGATGTAAGTAATTCATCTTGGCAACAGGGGAAAAAGTCTTAGAGTAATAAATACATTCAACTTGTGAAAAACCCCTTGGCCACCTGTCGTGCGTTATACTTGTCAAAAAAACCATCTACATCATACTTGATCCTATAGACCCATTTGCAACGAACCAGTTTTCATCCCTTGGGAAGAGGAATGAAATCCCATGTGTGATTATTCATCAAAGAAGAATACTCCTCTATCATGGAAACTTCCCATTCAGGTATCCCAACAACATCAAAAAATTGTTGGAGATCCTCTGAAATGGCATGATTGAAAAGACAAATACCAACTACCTTGGGTTGAATATTTTTTAGAGCGGGAGAAAAATAACTGAAATCAGATACATCATATCTATACCTTTCAGGTTGTTTCTTCTGGCAAAGGCTTTTCCTCTCTTATTCTTGATCAAGATGTTCCTGTGTAAGCTGATCAACTACAGGTAGTCGTTGTTCTTCTAGCCAATTTTCATCTTTAGGAGGAGGATTCTCATCATCCTCTTGATCATCAAGAATAAAATTATCAACATGACCTGCACCATCATGGTAATCTATGGAGAGAGAGGGTTTTGATGAGTGTTTGAAGTTCTCATCAAAATGAATAACTCTGTGAAACAAAACATCCTTTGTAACATGATGAAACAATCTATATGCTTTCATGTCTTCATAGTAGCCAACGAAAATTAGTGGTTGGATCTTCTTCTCCATAAATTTTCACTTCTAATTTGGAATCAAGGCCCATGTCACACTACCAAATAATTTGAAAGTAGAGACATCAGATTTGACATGACTCCAAGCTTCCTCTGGAGTCATATAACACTACTTTATGATGCATCCTATTCTGAATATAATTGGCATAGTTTACTACTTCAGCCCAGAAGGAGGATGGCAGGTTCTTAAGCTGAATCATGTAATTGGCCATTTTTTCAGCGTCATATTCTTCATTTCAGCAATGCCATTTTGCTGAGGGGTGTAGGGAACATCGTGTTGATGCAATATGCGATTTTCTCTACAAAAATATTTGAATACCTAATTGACATACTCCACCCCATTATCTGTTTGTAGATTCTTGATAGAAAGAGAGGATTTCTTCTCAACAAAAGATTTCAAAGTTTTGAAAGTGGCCAAGAATTCAATTTTAAACTTAAGAAAATATACCCAAGATCTACGTGGGAAGTCATCAATGAATGTAAGTGCATACTTAGCTACTGAAAAAGAACAATTTGGAAAGATCATAAGATCACTATGCATCAACCCGAGAGGAACAGTAGCCCGTGATTCTTTCCCTTTTGGAAAGGGATATTGATGTTGTTTTCCAAGAACACATCCTGGACAAACACCATCTGCGCATGACACCTTAGGAAGCCCAAAAACTAGATTTTGAGAATTCATTTGCTACAAATATATGTAGTTAAGGTGTCCAAATATTTCATGCCAAAGCTTACTTAATGAATCATCATGTGCAATAAAAGAGTTACCAGAAGAAGGCTCAAAACTTACAAATCTGTATAAGCGAGAGTTGTGATCTACCTATCCATATGCAACAACAACTTCTGGATATTATAGTTCTTGAATGAATACATTATTGGGAGAGAAATCAATGTTTTCCATCACTGGAATGGTAGATATCATAAATAGAAAGTAAATTTGTGGAGATGTCAGGCACAAGCAACACATTCTTGATGCAACCATCATCTAACTACACAGTGTCTAATCCAAGAACATCAAGTTGTGAAGAGTCTCCCACTACAACATGGGAAACACTACAATCATATGGAGATGGAATCTACTTACTGGAATGAGTCATATGATGGGATGCACCTGAGTCAAATATCCAGTTGTCTGATAATGCATGTAAAGATCAAGCAGATAAAGCATGACCTCTACCTTATGAAGAGGGCATAGACACTGAAATGTTATATTGCTTCATCGCTTCATTCAATGATTCAATTTTCTTATAACATTTGGATTCTAGATGCCCTTCTCCTCCACAAAAACTGCAGGTTTCATTTTACCTCTTCTTCCATTGCTTGGAGGGACACCTTTTGGACTTGGAAAAGGATGGACAGGGCTTTGACTTTTGTTGAGGTTTGGAGGGAGGCTCACTAGTTTGAGTAGAATCCTTCTTCTTTTGAGTACTAGCTTTTGATTTTCCTTTAGAGATATGTGCTACAAGAGCTTGAGATGTAGAGTTAGAAAGAGAATCTAACTGATGAAGCTTAGATTTTTCTCTTTTTAAGCATTAAAGAAGGAATTTTAATATTATCACCAAGTGCATCCATTGTAGAATAAAATGTAGAAGAAAATACCTGATATAGACCCTTCATCTTGTATAGAATCAGGAAAATGTACTCACTTCCTGATTTTGTGTTTTTGCATCCTTTCATCAATGCAACCAATGGTCGGAATTTGGTAAGATAGTCTTCAATAGAGGCATGCTCATTAGGGATCAATGAAGACAATTATGTTTCCAATTGTAAGGCCTTGAACTCGTTGACTTTTCTAAATAGAGAGGTCATCTTGTCCCAACTTTTCTTCGGAGTATCACATTTATCAAGATGGAATAGAAAACTGTCTGAAACATGAAGCCCAATTAACCCCATGGCTTCATCAAGCTTGTTTTTGTAAGAAAACTTCTCCATTTCTTTGGTGAAGGTGGGTTGATTTTCTACTAAAGTTTGCCACAATCCCTTTGATTGCAAGAGTTGTTGCATTTTGAGCTTCCAGGTATGATAATTGTGGGGAGTGAGGAGCTCAATGGTCCTCAATTTGGCCATGTTATCACAAATAATAAAAAAATCCCCCTTCAAATAAAAGGCCACAAAAAAAAATCTACAAAAAATTCTTCGAATAAAAATACATTTGGTGGAAAATCTATGGATGATGTGTAGTTCTGATGCTAGATTTTAAATGCACAATGGAAATTTTCCAGCGTTGAAGAAAACACATCATGCTACAAAAAAAATAGAAAAATCTGGCAAAAAAAAATATGGACGGATGTCAAACTTATGGCACGATCCAAAAAATCTGTCAAATGAAAATTGAATATAGTGTTTGCACTATCTAAAGAGGGGGTGCCGCAATCTCAATGATTGCAAATCGGAGTAATCGATTTGGCTCTGGCATTCAAAAGGCTAAACGTGCCCCATCAATCCAAGAACTAATGGCAACAAAGTAGCTAAATGTGTCAACAAAGAAGACAAGGATTTATGTTGTAATCTGAAATTATTCTGCTCCAATATTGATCCAATATGGGTCTAATTTGTATGGATATAACTCCAAGCAAACAATCAACAAAAAATCCATGGAAAAAATAAAACAAAGAGAAGGGGCTCACAAATATTCTCTGATACCATGAAAGAGTCTCAAACTCTCGAGGATCAAACTACAAAGCCAACGTTCTACTTTATTAAACACAAAAAAAGGAATGTGTATATATACAATGGGATGAGCCCCATGGATAACTTCCATAGTGGAGAAAATAGAAAACCTAAGTGAGCTTACAAATCACAACACGACTAGGAAAACTAATTTCCTTGGAATTTACTTTCTTTGGAAATAACCAACACCAACAAGGACCTATTTGGAGAATAATTGTGTAAACTTGCAAGAATTGAAAAAGAAAATTGGTAGAGAGAATGAATTTGATTATCAATATTGGTGAGAGAATCAATACATGGAGCAACTAAGTTAAGTTTAATTTCATTCAAGCATTAAGGCTAACTAAAGATAACTAATTTGCATATACACCAATAGAAGCAAAGCTTATTTATGTACTAGGTCTCCAACATCATGCAAATTCCAATAAGTAGCCTTAAAAATGCTACAAGGGTGCATTGGCTATAGTTGTATAATGAAGGTAAATACGAAATACCATGCATTCTTTTTTATTTTGTTATTAAATGAAATAAAGTGATATTCAATGGATAGGGTGAAAAGGTAGTAAGCTAATAATTGGATCATTGAATGGTGCTTAGTAGTTGCCATACAATGGACTATGTTCTCATGTACAATTAATTTAAAAAATATACTTTTGTAACTTATTGTTTGAATATTTTTATAAAATTATTGTTAGTTATAGATAGTTTTAAAAGTGTTAATTCTAGATAATTTGATTTTTTTTATTATAAATTTTATTTAATTATGAAAAGGACTAGTAATACTGCATGAATTTTTAATTAATATTCATTGATATTCTTGCTTGTGATTTTAACATGATATTAGAGAACTCTTTTTAAAAAGAATGCACTATGTAAAGAAGAAATTGTGAGCATGAGCCCAAATCAGTGACCTCGAGGAGGGAGATAGATTGAGCAACACATCTAAGATCAAAATTGAGTGGGAAGGAATTTTTTTTTGAATGTGCTCTATGACATCCACATGAAAATGTTAGATAGTGTAAAAGCACATAAGGATTGCAGGCCCATCTATGTAGTGAGTTTCCTAGTGATATTGCAGTGTCGTTGAATAATAAAAAGAAAAGAAAAAGGGGGACAAGCCAAAAGCCAAGTTAACACACATCTACAGTGGCACCTACGACAAAGTTTCCATTTTTGGAACTGCCATACATTTTTCAAGTTCCTTTCAGTGAAATGATGGTTTGGGGAGGGCCACAAGAGCTTCAAAATATATTTTTTTTGTAGTGGCCAAATAAGGAATTATGATCAAATAGGTTTTTCAGATTTAGGTTATTATTAATACTATTTCATTGACAGCCCATAGGGCTTTGGATTGATGTTGAATGGGTGTATTGTTAACATGACACTCCTTGCAATAGGTCACTGGTTCAAATTCCTCATGGGTGCTAATTTACAAAAAAGAGACTATTTCATTGACTTCAAGACTTTTTCCTTATGCAAGTGTTATAGATTGATGTGATGCAAATATTATTTAATGAGTTTAAATTTTTAAGAATATTTTTATGAGAAAGAAATTTATGGGTTTATTTCTATTTTGATTTTATATATATATATATATATATATATATATATATATATATATATATCTAGATATCTATATATATATATATATATATAGATATATATATATATATATATATATATATATATATATATATATATATATATATATATATATATATATATATATATAGTGGAGGTTAATTTGTTTATGTAGTTTTAATGTTTATTTCAAAATAAATACAGGGAAAGAATATATTAGAGAAACACACAAAAAAACCTTTCCATTATAAGAAGTTTTTTTATTAAATAGCTTTTCTAAGTAATATACGAGTTCTTGTTAGTAAAAATTATAGATTCTAGTTAATGAGAATGAAGACCTTCTTACAAGTATAAGAATGTAGGGAAAAAATGGAGAATAGTTTTGTAAAGCTAGATTATGCAACTCTATAGGTCATGTCTAATGCATATTGAAATCAACCTGCAAAAATGAGGAAAAAGGAGAATAAGGCCATGTTTTTTATCTAGGGTGTAGTAAGTGGCTCAATTATTCCCAAAATAATGGGATCATCCAACGCAAAGCAAGCATGGGATATCTTGGTGTTAACATATTAGGGTAATGACAAAGTGAACACTATGAAGGTTCAAAACCTTAGGAAATATTTTTGAAACACTGAAAATGAAGGAGACAGAGAATATTAACCAGTTTGTGACTAGAGTGATGGGAGTTGTGAATCAACCCAAGGCTCATCAAGAGATAATTGAAAATTAAAAAATTGTGGAGAAATTTCTCAAAATCCTACTTAAGAAGTTTGAGATGCTTTTCATTTCCATAGAGGAGTCAAATATTTATTCAAATTAACAATAGAAGAACTAATGGGATTTCTTTTGTCCCATGAATGAAAAATCAACATGGAAGAGGATTCTTTAAAACTTGTCTTTAAGACTCGAGCATATATTAGTAGGGGCATAGGTAGAGGAAGCATATGCCAAAAAAGAAGAGGTAATCATCAAGTATAAGCAAGAAATACCAGAATAGTTACGACAATCAAATCTTTATGGAAACTCTCAGAATCATATGTGGAGAGGAAGAACATGGACAGACAAGTCGAAGGTACAATATTACAACTACAAAAAGTATGGACACTATGAAAGTGAATGTAGAATGATGTAATCATACCTTAACAAGGGAAAATAAAATGTTTTCAACATTGAAGAGGGGACATATGAGTTAATTTTCATCTCATGTCAAATCACTTAAGAAGATGAAAACAAGGATATTTGGTTGTTGGATAGTGATTATAGTAATCACATATAACAAGTAACAAGAAGTTGATTTCTAGTACATTGATAGGTTTGTTCACTCTAAAATTACAATGGGAGATGATTATTATGTCAAGGTCATAAGAATAGGTGGTGTATCTATCTTGGCCAAGAAAAATGAGAAGAAATATATTCTTGATGTATTTTATATACCAAATATTAAACATAATTTGTTAATTACTAGATAGTTGAGTTAACATGGTTATGATTTTAGATTCAAAGACTCTACATGCATGATGATGGATCAATTGTTGATTCAACATTGTATAAGAGGCTTGTAGGCATTCTCATGTACATTAGGTACTATAACTAGACTTGATGTTATGCATGTAGTTAATTCTATTTGCATATTTATGGAGTGTCCCAAGGAATCTCCTTGGAAAGATGGAAAAAGAATCTTGAGGTATATTGTAGGTACAAATGATTATGAATTATGGTACCTGAAGACAACACATTTACATGGTATATATATAGTGATTTTTTTTGTAGTGTTGATGATAGAAAAAGCACCTCAGGATATGCTTTCCATTTGGCCATAAATTTGATCTCATGGGATCTTAAGAAATAACCCATTGTCTTAATATCTTCTGCAAAAGTAGAATATGTAGTAGTTATTGTAGCATCATGCCATGCATTATGGCTAAATAGACTTTTGAAATATATTATACATGTGGAGAAGGAGCCAACTTTTATTTTTTACGACAATAGTTTAGCAATTGCATTGTCAAAGAACCATTTGTTTCGTGGGAAAAGCAAGGATATTGACACTCGCTACCACTTCATTTATGATATTCTCAACAATGGTGACATATCTCTTCAATTTTGTGGATCTAGAGATCAACTAATATATTTCTTGACGAAATCATTGGGAAAAAAGGTTTTTTAGTCTAAGAAACAACACATTGGCATTATCAATGTTGATGAATGTAATAATTGAAATTAGGGGGGATTTTAAGGATGAAAATTCATCTTAAAGATTAGAATCCTTGGTGAATCTTACTAGTTTTCACTCCGATCTATTTCTCTAAATATTTTGTTAGTCCTAAATATTTTCTTGAGCATTAAAATATAATCTAACTTAGTGATTCAGATAGTTAGTTTTCACTTTGAGATATTTCTCGAAAGCTTTTGTTAGTCCTAAATATTTTCTTGCAACAATGTTCATAGGCATCAATATTCCTTATCATCATGTCATTCATAGGAATAGAACCTGGGCGGGGGAGATAATAACCATTCTTCCCAACCGCATGAGATAAAACCAATTGATAAGTGATAAATTCATTTATGTATTATAAATGTAATTTAAATTACAAAAAATCAAATCTCACTAAAAATTATATTGTTAATAAAAAAGACAAAAACATAAAATAATCCACTTTTTACTCAATATTTGTTAAAGTAGTACTGAATACAAATTTTGTAGATTTCATTAAAAGAAATCTAATGAAGGGCCAAATATTTTCTATGCTATTTAGTAGTCTTAACTCAATGCAAGAGTTTGTGACAATCTTGCTTGATTTATGGATGTTATATTAGAAGAATTATAGGTCTAGTATTGAGTTGAGGCTCTATGCATTAACATTTGAAATAGCCTCAACTAGGTTTATTGGAAGGATATAAGTACAAACTTGTTTTCGTGCAATACGTAGTATAATATAAATAGGGATTGAAATATAATTGTAAGATAAATTAGCATTATCATATAAATTAAATGTTGGAAATCATCAATAGGCATCAAAACACCTATCTCATGATACATGTAACGTTACGAATATTTAAAAAAAAAAAAATTAAAATTAATTGAATTAAAACTTAATTTAAAATTCTTATTATTAACTATCAAAATAAATAATATATGAGTTAAAAAAATGCATATTTAAAAAAAATTGTAACAAGATTTTTAACCATGGTTTATCAATATCAAATGGCCACTAAATCATTACTCATTTCATACACAAAATATTTTATACATATTCTATTATAATTTAATTTTACAACACTTTTTTAAATTAAATTGAGAACTAAAAAACACATAACTACTCTTAACATAAATCCAAACCCTTTATCATGAAAATTATTAAAAATATTCCTTAAAAAATCATAGAAATTAAATCCCTATCATCTTGATTAATTTAAAATACTAAATATTTTCTTACACTTGTTGATGTAATAAAAATACAACTTAACCTTCTATGTATTAAATACTGACCTAGATCCATCTTAACTCTAGATCTACCAAGTGTTAAGAGGGATCAAATCTCTTTTCACTTTAAAAGAGGTTTGCATCTCAAGAGATTTGATCCCTCTTGATCCTTCTGGACTCTTGGTAAATATGGAGTTAAGATGGATCTAGGTTGATTCTATGGTTAAATATAATTATAATTATAAATATAATTATTTATTTTATATTTATATTTATTTTTAATTTTAGTTTTATGTAATTTGTCAAAGTCAAATTGTTTTATTGATTATTATCATTATTATTTTTTTTTAACCTAGTCAAAATGTTGTTTAAAGGACATTATGAAAATCTCCCAGTACTATTTTGCTTTTAGATTTTATTTTAAAAATATTATAAAATCAAATTAAAATAAACTATTTATAAAAAAAAAATTGTTTTGAAATGAGTTATGGTTTTTTGGCATATGGCGTTTATTAGACATGGTATTGGCCCATAGTATTGTAATAAATCCTATTTACAAGTTAACAATATCCATAGTAAAATGGGGTGAATATCCATGGTTAAGAATCTTGTTATATTGTAAGTATTAAGGTTTTATATACTTATTAATCAAATTGAAATATCCTTGGTAAATGGATCTTAATTTATAGCTACTATTTATATGATATATATTTTAATTTGATATGTATAATAGGATTTTTTTTTATTTAAAAAAGTGTTCTTAATTTTATTAATAAAAATAAAATTACAATATTTACACCAAAGGTGTTTCTTTGTGCGGTTGGGCTAAACAGACATTGTTCAACTCAGCCAATCCTCGCCCTATATTTTCCCCATCCTCCTTCTAGTGGAAATTATACACATGGATAACAAAATCTAATGCCGCTATCAAGCTCTGCCTAGCCGATGAGAACAAAACAAAATTTTGTGTCTTCCCAACGGAGAAATTTGTAGGTCAGATTAAGGGGATGGGGATGATTAGTCTTCGATGTGGGGAACAAATAGCAAAGGAATACACAACGTGCGACAATGTGGGATTTGAGGGCAATCTCCTACTCTACAAGAGATGTAGTTATCACTTCCAACACACGTAATAAGCTCCAATCCTCCTCTCAATATAGGGTTTCCTGGAATAGGATCTAGTGATTGTTCGCACTTAACGGTTGTAATTGATGTTCCATTTGTAAGGAAATGCAATTCAATAAAATCTCAACCAAAGGATGTGGTTTCAAAGATATTCCATGCATACAAATGCAGGAAGATTGGAAAAACTGTGTTATCCATAGACTTGGAATGTCATCACCCTCTGATGCTTTGGTGACCACATGAGTGCCAACATTAACTAACTCAACGACCAAATGTCAACAAAGTGAAATCCTATATAACTCCTGATCTATGTCAATTGTGAAAGGGTAATTCACATGCAATCGAACTTACCATAAATGGTATTGAATATTTATTTATAGCAAGGTACAAATGTTTTTATTTATTTTTGAAGTTTTTTCTTTCTTTTTCAGGTGGTGGAATCCATGTAGAAATTAATTTGTACATTCAATACTGCTCATGAAATTTACTAAATCACAACACTTGAAGCTACTCTACTCATCTACAGGAGTTAATTTGCCATCAAAAGCAAGAATCAGAGACACGCAAAAGGAAACATCACACATACACAGAGATTTATCTAGGGGATAAAAATTACTCTAAACCTCTTACTCTCTATATTACATTAATTAAAGAATATAGAAGAAATACAATGCTTGCTCAAGCCTGAGCACACCCTACAACTGTATAGACTATCTCTCTTCCTTATCAAAACTTTAACATGAACACAACAACTTAAAGATATTATCATAAACACAGAGATGCAACAAAAAAACACTACATTTCATTAATAGAAAAATACTAAACTATTCTTACAAACAAAATGGAAATAAGATAGCTCTCGCGATGGTAGCTTATCTCTGAGACGAAATGTGGTGGTTACATGCCTCTGAACTATGTTAAAATGAGGCTTAAGGGCCTATTTATTATTGGAAAATATGAGAAAACCCTAAACCACCAAAACCATAACCCCGGTAGATGTAACACCAAGAGTTTGTGGGCCTCGTCGGGGTTAGTTGGGCAGTCAACTTCCCAAGGTCGTAACTTGGTCATATTATCTCCGTTTGGCATGTACGATACCTTGTTGGAAAGGTCTCACCGAGTACTACAGGTTTCAATACAGGCCCTTTCCTATCGTAGACCCCAAAAAATTTTGTTTAGGGGGTTAGGGCCTATTGTGGACCCCAAAAAACGCTGTTTAGGGGGTCAAAACTGCTCCAGAAGTTCAGGACCTGAAGAACTGCTAAAAATAGTAAATGATGAAATGAACAAGGAAACAAATGAAACTGACTAGGGGGTTTAGGTGGAATAGGTGGGTGGACACCATTATCCACCTGTCATTACTTCCCCATCAGAAATCAATGGTCCCCATTGCTTGTATAGCCTCCATGAGGTGAGGAAGTTCCTATTGAACCTGGTCCCTAGTGAACCACTTGCCCTGGTGAAGGGGTTGGCCTACTTTCATGATCTGATCAGTTGTAGCCTGTTCCATGCAGTCTACATTAAGCTCTGTTGGTGTGAGTTGTTCTGTAATGTCAAATGTGTCCAACAATGGTGGAAAGTATGCCTGAAGGTGATCTACATTGAACATTGGGTGCAAACCAAGGAATGATGGGATTTTGAGCTCAAAGGAATTGTGACCAATGACCTTGGTGATGGTGTATGGCCCATATCGGAGCAGGTGAAGCTTGTGGTGGGGTCTAGCAAGGCGCTCTTTCTGCAAATGCAGCCAACTTTGTCGCCCGCCTGAAACTTGTGTGACACTTGATGTTGATCATGGTGTTGCTTCTACTTAGCATTGGCTTTGTTAAATATACCATGGACCTGTTGGAGGATGTGTTGAATGCACTTAATGAATTTGTTACCCTTTCAGCTTCAGACTGAACATGAGCCGTATCTACTTGAGTGGTTGCAAATGGTATGGCCACATCAATGGGGCATAATGGTTGAAATCCTAGCCCTACCTGAAAGGCTTTATGGCATGTTGAGCTGTGGAGAGCTCTATTGTAGTTGTGTTGGAAATAGGGGAGACTTTCATCCCATGTGCTTGGATTCTTTGAGTTTTACATGCGCATAATGTGTACAATCATCTTGTTGACAACCTTTGTTTGGCCATTAGTTTGGGGATGGAAAGTCGTGGACTTAGTAAGTTTTGTATCCACCATCAACCATAGACTTGACAAAAATGCACTCAGGAATCTATTGTCTCAATCTGAGAAAATGGACTGCAGGATCCCAAAGTGTATCCACACTAACTCAAAGAAGAGCTTAGCAGTGGCCTCTATTGTGATTCGCTTCTTGCAGGCCGCCATGATGCCCATCTTAGAGAATTTGTCGATGACCACGAAAACACAATTGTTGGCGTGCTTAGTAGAAGGAAGGCCCAACATGTAATCCATGGAGACAAATTCCCAAGGCCGACTAGGAGTAGGTACAGGAGTATATAGGCCTTGCTTCTTGATGGTTGGTTTGGCAATGGCACAGGCGGTGCAGGACATAATGTACTTCCCAAAATCCTGATGAAGTTTCGGCAAATAAAAATACTTCTGTAATACCGCCATTATTGTTTCCACTTCGAAATGTCCAACGACCCAATTATAGTGTGCCTCCTAGATCATCTTGGCACACTCACTTGAAGGAACACAGATGTATCCCAGGAGGCATAACAATGCATCCTAAAGGTGAAAATTTGGAACTTGCTTCCCTTCCTGGCATGTCTGGTATATGTTGTCGACTTTTGGATCACTCTTGTATAGATGCGGCCACCTAGATGTCTCGTGCCCACAAGAGTCGAGCATAGTGATCAGTGCCATGACCAGTGGTTAATTGAGGCAATCAACAATGTTATTGGTGTTTCGCTTCTTATACTTAATGTTCAAATGGAACTGTTGCAGATAGGTGGACCATTTCTGGTGGCGATCATTCTGCAACTTTCCTTGTGTCTGTATGAACTTTAGAGGTCGGTGGTCTGTGTGGATGACTATTTCCTTCCCCAAAATGTAATGCTTCCATTGACGGCATGCCTGAACAATCGAATACATTTCTTTTTCATATGTGGGGTACTTTTAGACTTTGTCTAAAAGTGTCTCACTGTGATAAGCCATTGGATGCCCATGCTGAGTAAGAACCACACCAACAGCATAATGAGAGGAATCTATCTCAATCTCAAATGGTTGTTGCAGGTATGGTAATGTGAGCACTGGTGAAAAAAAGAGGCGATTCTTCAACTCAGACAACATTTTTTGTTGGGTTTCTGACCAAAAAATCACTACTTTCGCTCTGTCCTTGGTTACTCGACTTAAAAGCCAAGTGATATGAGAGAACCCTAACACAAACCTATGGTAGAAATTTGCAAGACCTAAAAATATGCGGAGCTTTGTTAGAGTGGTTAGGGCTAACCAATCTTGAATGAATCGTATCTTGGATGGGTCCACTTGTACACCATGCTCATCAATGATGTATCCTAGATATTGAACCTAGGTCAGGCCAATGGTGCATTTCTCCAAGTTAGCACATAGTTTCTGTTGTCGCAGGGTTTGAAGCACCTGTCGAATATGGTGGAGGTGCTCTTACCAACTCTGGCTAATGATCAAGATCTCATCTAAATACACAACCACTGATGCATTGGTGAAGGATCGCAAGATGCCATCCATCAGTCTCATGAAGGTTGCAAGGGCGTTTGTCAATCCCAACGACATGACCAACCATTCGAAAAGGCCCTCCTTGGATTTGAAGGTAGTCTTCCACACATCGAAGGGTTCTAATAGCACATGTTGATAATCCGACTTCAAGTCAATCTTGCAGAAATATTTGGCCCCTTTGAGCAGGTCCAGAAGGTCATCAATCTGCGAGATTGGGTACCTATTGCAAAGAATGATCTTGTTTAGCACTCGATAGTCAATACAGAGCCTCCATGTCCCATCCTTCTTGTGTACCAATACAATTGGGCTCCCACGAGGTGATGAGCTTGGCTTGATGTGTCCTTTTTGCAATAGTTCTTGAATCTTCCTCTTGATCTCATCATTCTATAGAACAGAGAATTGATAGATCAATCCATTGGGCAACAGCACATCCGGGGTTAGATTGATGGAATGATTGACCTAACAGTGTAGAGGTACCCTTGTGGGTGAGGAAAAAATATACCTGTACTCCTCCACAACCTTGTCCATCTATTATTGTTGTGCAGAGAAGCCCTGCCTAAAAGCTATGGCCATAACCTTCTTCTTGCCCTGGGGGCGAATCATAAGGAAATCAAATTTCCTAGTCTAGGAAATTATCTTACTGCATTGCTTTGTAGTGATCAAAGAGATGGCAGTAGGCGTGGCTACCTCTTGTATCCTGTACAAATTATTAGCCAAAGTAATAATGACAGAGCGAGGTCTAGACTCATATACAGCATTTCGCTTCCACAAGTATGGTTGTCCTAACAATACATCACAAACTTCAAGAGGAGAAAAATCACACAGTACCTCATCTGTGAAGGGCTTAATGCTATAGGGAATGCGATGCTTCTAGCTGACATGAAGATCATTTCCTTGGTGAAGCCACCTGATGGTGTGCGAATGTGGATGCGTTGTAGTATTTAGGCCCAGTTGCTTCACAACCTCTGCTGAAATGAGGTTCTTTTGGCTCCCGCTACCGACAATGAATTACAATGGAGAACCCTTCACCCACATCTATGAGTGGAAGAGGCATTCCCCCTCCTCTATATCTTCAGACTCAATCTTCTAGATCTTGGTGGTGTCCATGGTGGCACTAGGCTCTACATCAATAATATTCTTCCCTTTCTCAGTTCCCTTATTGGGTTCGGATTTAGATTCAGAACTTGCATCTCATTCAGAATCCTTCAGCTCGGCCACCAGTGATTTCTTGGCCTGACACTCATGTGTATTGTGAGTGGAGCTCTTATGGAACTCACACCATTTTCCTGTGTCCTTCCTCATCTTCATGGTGTTTTTCTTTGCTTATGGCTTGGGCGAGCTGTCATGGGTAGCCTCGCCTTAGCTTGGTGCTTTGTTCTGTGGTTTGGGGGCGCATTTTCCTTACTTTGGATTTGTAGATCCAAAGTCTCGCTTCTTCTATTTAAACTTATGCTCAATCTTGAAAGTGTACCGATATGCTGTGCAGAGCGAGAAAATTTCTAGGAACTCCATCTTGTCCTAGATGTACTTGTGTAGATAACCATGGTACATGAGCACCAAATTCCACTCAGTATCCTTGATACCCAACTTCATGCGAAGGGAATGGAAAATATTTATGAACTCTCGCACATCTTGGTCCCTTCCCTGTCGTAGCGTGGTCCACTTTATGTATTTGTCTTCATAGCTCCCAACAAGGTAATATTATTCCTTGATGGCATCTCAGAAATAATTCCAAGTGGGTGCACCTAAAGAAAATGAGGGGTCACTCTTGTCCTTTTGTTCACAGCAGATTTCCCACCAGTCCTTCACGTGTGGGGCAACATTGAGAAGTGAAAAAGTAATCTTTTCCTAATTGGAAAAGTCAGGAATTGAAAAATATCCTTCCAATAGATTTAACCATTTATATATGGTGTCTGTATCTATCAGGCCTTTAAATATGGGAATATCGAAGTTAACTTGTACCTTAAAAGGTGTGGCGCCTCCAGAGTGGTTTTTGGATGAAGATGCATCGCCTGTCGGTAGTCCTCATAGGATCTGGTAAAATTTATCCATCATCACATCCCTCTGTCACTTGAGGGATTCCTCGAGCAACATTTTGAAAGGATCTCCTACCCCCTTGGCTTTCTATTCTTCCACCATGGGAGGTCGTCGGGTTTTGTGAGACTAATCTTGCAATTGTTCAACCAGATCAAGCCCTAACTCCTTATATTGTGACCTCGTTGGGGACATGCAAAGAAAAACAAAGAAAGAGCAAACCACTCTAATACCACTTATCCAAACTTAAACAGGAATGCAACAAATTATAGATATAATCATAAACACAGAGATGCAGTAGAAAAACACTTCATTTCATTAATAGAAAAATACTAAACTATGATTACAAACATAATGGAAATAAGATAACTCAGGCGATGGTAGCTTATATCTAAGAAGATATGTGGCAGCTACATGCTTATGAATTGTGTTAAAATGAGGCCCAAGGGCCTATTTATTTTTGGAAAACATGAGAAAACCCTAAACAACCAAAACCCTAACCCCAGGAGATGTAACACCAAGCGTTTGTGGGCCTCATTGGGGTTAGTTGGGTAACCAACTTCCCGGGGTCGCAACTTGGTCATATTATATCTGTTTTGTGCGTATGATACCTTGTTGGAAAGGTCTCATCGAGTACCACAGGCTTCACCATATGCCCTTGCCTATTGTTTTGGGCCTGCCATGGACCCCAAAAAAACGTCGTTTAGGGGGGTCAAAACTGCTCCGGAAGTTCAGGATCCGAAAAACTGCTAAAAATAGGAAATTCTGAAATGAACAAGGAAATAGATGAAACTGACTGGGGGGTCTAGGTGGAATAGGCAGGTTGCCACCAATATCCACTTGGATCACTTCTTGACTAACTAAACCTGACCCAACACTTAGCCAATTTAAAGCCTTCCCAAGCTCCTAATTCCTTTCCCTATTCCCTATGGAAATTGACCCAATTCATTAGGAAATTCCCTCATCCGGATTGCAAAATTATTCTATGGTACTTCTCTAACTACATGCACCATCTGTACACTTCGAAATAGTCTACAATTGATAGTACACTACCTTAAAATCTCCATCTCAACTGGGTAAATCGAATTCTCTTCATTCATGAGCTAATTTAGGTTGGTTTATCAGTTTTATGGTTGATCACTCAGTGTGGTTGAAGTTCCACTTCCACAACTTGACCTTCCACTAGTTCCTCCAACAATTAGAACTAGTTTAGCTGACCATAACTCAACTTAAATGAATTAAATTGCTACAACTGAAATTAACTGAACCTAGGATCCTAAAATTTAGGAACCTACTGCAGAAAACTGAACTTCATGCCCCTAACTCGAATTAACTGAGCTAGACTCCTATTTTTTAGGAATCAACTCAAGAAAATTGAACTTCAATTCATTAACTAGAATTGAGTGTTCTTAACTAAGTGAGAAAAAAAGTTATAGGTTTATTTTTATTTTCATATTATATATATATATATATATATATATATATATATATATATATATATATATATATATATATATATCTATATATATATATATATATATATATATATATATAGATATATATATATATATATATATATATGTATGTATATATCTATGTATATATGTATATATATATATATATATATATATATATATATATATATATATATATATATATATATATATATATATATATATATATATATATATATATAAAGTGGAGGTTAATTTGTTTATGTAGTTTTAATGTTTATTTCAAAATGCAGGGAAAGAATATATTAGAGAAGGGAAAGAATATATTAGAGAAACACACATAAAAAAAAAAAAAAACCTTGTCATTATAAGAAGTTTTTTTATTAAATATATTTTCTATGTAATATATAGTAAATATATATGCACGACTATACAAATGCACTGACAGAGGCCCACAATCAAGATTATAGAAGGTGATGATGAACTCGTATGGGCACATGCCAAACATGGTTCATATTCACCTAAAGAAGGATATATGGCATTAATGGTACAACATAAACCACAAATCATTGAGCCTTGGTGGAACTTGCTGTGGAAACTCAAAGTGGCTCCCAGAACTAGGCTGCTAATGTGGTCAATATTATTCAACAAAACCCCGACTGGTGCCAATCTGATGAAGCGATCTTATCAAGGACCATTCTGGTGTCATCTTTGTAGGAACTGCTGTGAAGACAATAATCATCTTTTTCTAGAATGCTCTATCACACAGGAGCTTTGGAATAACATTCATACATCGTTCCCCTCACTATGTCGGTGGTAGGGTGCAAATATAAAAGAAGCCTGGAATAACTGGTGGAGTGCCACCTCAGGAAAGGAGAGGAACTTACCATTACTTACATGTTGGGCTATTTGGATAGCCAGGAATCGTATTATATTCCAACAGAAGGCTCCCCACTGGCCCTCTATTCTGTCAAGGATACTTGCTGACTATCATCTCATCCCAGAAGAGACTACCCAACCGCACAACCAGAATATCAGACCTGAAGCTATAAATACCTCTATACCGTGGGCATACTTTGATGGATCAGCCCAGGAGATAGGCTGTGGGGGGGAGCCATACTTCATATATCAGAATCCCATATCTTTAAAATACAAATGGGGCTAGGAAGGGGTACTAATAATTACATAGAGCTCATATCGGCCAAATTCCTCATCCAATTTGCATTGGACAAATAGTGCAGGAACCTACAACTTTTTGGTGACTCAAAATTAGAATGAAATTGGATAAATAAAACATCAGCCTGCAATGCATACACATTGAGACATATCTTGGATGAAATCCACAGGCTCATCTTGATATTTGATACTTTTGTTTTCCATCATATATTCAGGGAGCGCAACACATTTGCTGATCTCCTATCCAAAGAGGTAGCGCACAGGCATGATGGCACTTGGTTGATTCACGAGGAGAAGGATGGTGTTATCTACCATCACTATCATAGGCCGTTCATAGATCTCACTACATAACTGGTTGGATCAACATGAGCCAGGTAGAAAATTTTGAACATATGTAAATATTCAGGTTTTATGTTATTATGTCAGCAGAACTAAGATGAAAGTATACTCTCTTTGCTAAGAGACCATATTTTTGTTTTTTTTAACAGTTGTTTCTCCCTATGTGGAGTATCTTTTATCACTTTTAACCTAAGTCACATTACACGAGGACACGAGACGCGGAGGACACGTAAATACGAGTATTCAATACGAAACACAACGACCTGGAAACAGGACACGAGGGACACGTTTTATATATATTTAATAAATAAATAAATAAATATATATATATATATATATATATATATATATATATATATATATATATATATAGAGAGAGAGAGAGAGAGAGAGAGAGAGAGAGAGAGAGAGATATATATATATATACTGAAATATAGTTTTTTATCCATATTAAATTGCAGGTTGCAGCTTATCTAATCAAATTAAAATATAATTACTTCTCAAAGTTCATAGTTCACTTAAAAAAAAAATAGAATCAAAATTTACTATTTAGAAATTAGAATGTGATATGCTTGGTCTTGATTCTTGAATATTCAATGTTCATTGTTCATGTACAACTTACAAGCACATAAGAAAATAACTAAAGTCTAATCCTATTGATTTCCTCTACCCCTCTTGCCACAGCTTTCCCTTTCCCTCTAGATGTAGATGCTGGTGCTGGTGGAGTTGGTAGTGGAGTTTGCTATGCTCTAGAAGCTGAAGAACTAGAAGTAGGAACTATAGGAGGTAGACCACATCCTCTACTGGTGGCAGGGGTAGCACGGGCAGGTGGTGTCACCTGGAAACATTATAATCTCCCAATCCTGAAATCTTGAAAAACTGATAAGTCTGTTACATTTTGAATGAAATCTAAAATTCTACTTTCTCCTTATGAAATCCAATGAGGCTAGAACCACTCTCAAACATCCTGAGTCATTTCATGGTAATGTTAAAAATTTAAGTAAAAGGATGAAAATGAAGATTAAGGAGAATGTCACTTTTACTTTAAGAATTTAACATTACCATGAATAGCATATCAATACTAGGGCCTAGACTTGATCATTAAGCTGCCCCACTCAAAAATTATTTGTTTCTTTCAAAAAAAATTGCAGCTTATGCAGGCAACGTTTTCTATCAACGGAATACGCGTTTTCCAGATGCAGGACACGACGAAAACTGGCGAATACGTTTTACATTTTACAGGACACGATGAAAAACGTTTTCGACACGTTTTAGGGTCGTTTTCGTGTCCAACACGTAAAATACGAGACACGGGACCTTGGAGGACGTGTCCTGTGACTTAGCTTTTAACTTATACTAGACAGGCTATGCCTCTCATACTACATATGCTATGCATCTACAAAATGTATTTTTCTCAATACTAATGAAAATTATGACTTTTTCTACGGGAAAAAATTATATAGTAATATATGAGTTCTTTTTGGTAAAAATTATAGATTCTAGTTAATGAGAATGAAGACCTTCTTGCAAGTATAAGAATGTTGGGAAAAAATGGAGAATAGTTTTGTAAAGCTAGATTATGCAACTCTATAGGTCATGTCTAATGCATATTGAAATCAACCTGCAAAAATGAGGAAAAAGAGGAATAAGGCCATGTTTTGTATCTAGGGTGCAGTAAGTGGCTCAATTTTTCCCAAAATAATGGGAGCATCCAACGCAAAGCAAGCATGGGATATCTTGGTGCTAAAATATTAGGGTAATGACAAAGTGAACTTTATGAAGGTTCAAAACCTTAGGAGATATTTTTGAAACATTGAAAATGAAGGACAAAGAGAATATTAACCAGTTCATGACTATAGTGATGGGGGTTGTGAATCAACCCAAGGCTCATCGAGAGATAATTGAAAATTAAAAAAATGTGGAGAAATTTCTCAAAGTCCTACTTAAGAAGTTTGAGATGGTTGTCATTTCCATAGAGGAGTCAAATATTTATTCAATTTAACAATAGAAGAACTAATGGGATACCTTTAGTCCCATGATTCAAAAATCAACATCGAAGAGGATTCTTTAAAACTTGTCTTCAAGGCTCGAGCATATATTAGTAGGGGCATAGGTAGATGAAGCATATGCAAAACAAGAAGAGGTAATCATCAAGTATAAGGAATAAATACTAGAATAGTTACGACAATCAAATCTTTATGGAAACTCTTAGAATCATATGTGGAGAGGAAGAACATGGAAAGACAAGTCCAAGGTACAATGTTACTACTACAAAAAGTATGTACACTATGAAAGTGAATGTAGAATTATGTAATCATATCTTAACAAGGGAAAATAAAATGTCTTCAACACTGAAGAGGGGACATATGAGTTAATTTTCATCTCATGTCAAATCACTTAAGAAGATGAAAACAAGTATATTTGGTTGTTGGATAGCGATTATAGTAATCACATATAACAAGTAACAAGAAGTTGATTTCTAGTACATTGATAGGTTTGTTCAATCTAAAATTTCATTGGGAGATTATTATTATTATGTCAAGGCCATAAGAATAGGTGGTGTATCTATCTTGGCCATGAAAAATGAGAAGAAATATATTCTTGATGTATTTTATATACCAAATCTTAAACATAATTTGTTAATTACTAGATAGTTTAGTAAACATGGTTATGATTTTAGATTCAAAGACTCTACATGCATGATGATGGATCAATTGTCGATTCAACATTGTATAAGAGGCTTGTAGGCATTCTCATGTACCTTAGATACAATAACTAGACCTGATGCTATGTATGTAGTTAATTTTATTTGCAGATTAAGGGAGTCTCCCAAGGAATCTCACTAGAAAGAAGGAAAAGAAATCTTGAGGTATATTGTAGGTACAACTGATTATGAATTATGATACACAATTTTTGAAGGCAACACAGTTACATGGTACATATATAGTGATTTTTTTTGTATTGTTGATGATAGAAAAAGAACCTCAGGATATGCTTTCCATTTGGCCATATAATTGATCTCATGGGATCCTAAGAAACAAACCATTGTCTTAATATCTTCTGCAAAAGTATAATATGTAGCAGCTATTGTAGCATCATGCCATGCATTATCGCTAAATAGACTTTTGAAATATCTTATACAGTGGAGAAGGAGCCAACTTTTTTTTTTTACGACAATTGTTTAGCTATTGCATTGTTAGAGAACCATTTGTTTGATGGGAAAAGCAAGGATATTAACACTAACTACCACTTCATTTATGAAATTCTCAATAATGGTGACATATCTCTTCAATTTTGTGGATCTAGAGATCAACTAATAGATTTCTTGATGAAATAATTGGGAAAAAAAAATAGTCTAAGAGACAACACATTGGCATTATCAGTGTTGATGAATGTAATAATTGAAATTAGGTGGAATTTTAAGGACGAAAATTCATCTTAAAGATTACAATCCTTGGTGAATCTTACTAGTTTTCCCTCTGATATATTTCTCTAAATATTTTATTAGTCGTGTTGATGAATGTAATAACTGAAATTAGGTGGAATTTTAAGGACGAAAGTTCATCTTAAAGGTTAGAATCCTTGGTGAATCTTACTAGTTTTCCCTCTGATATATTTCTCTAAATATTTTGTGAGTCCTAAATATTTGCTTGAGTGTTAAAATATAATCTAACTTAGTGATTCAAATAGTTAGTTTTCACTTCAACATTTTTCTCAAAAGCTTTTCTTAGTCCTAAATATTTTCTTGCAACAGTGTTCATAGGCATCAATATTCCTTATCATTATGTCATTCATAGGGAATTGAACCTGGGTGGCGGAGATAATAACCATTCTTCCCAACCACATGAGATAAACCCAATTGATAGGTGATAAATTCATTTATGTATAATAAATGTAATTTAAATTATAAAAAAATCAAATCTCACTAAAAATTATATTGCTAATAAAAAAGACAAAAACATAAAATACTCCACCTTTTACTCAATATTTGTCAAAGTATTACTAAATACAAATTTTGTAGATTTCGTTAAAAGCAATCTAATGAAGGGCCAAATATTTTCTATGCTATTTAGCAGTCTTAACTCAATGCAAGACTTTGTGACAATCTTTCTTGATTTATGGATGTTATATTTGAAGAACTATAGGTCTAGTATTGCTTTGAGGGTTTATGCATTAACATTTAAAATAACCTCAACTAGGTTTATTGGGAGGATATAAGTACAAACTTGCTTTCATGCAATGCGTAGTATAATGTAAATAGGGAATGAAATATGATTCTAAGATAAATTAGCATAATCATATATATTAAATGTTGGAAAACATCAATAAGCATCAAAACACGTGTCTCATGATACATGTTACATTACCAATATTTAAAAAAAAAACATAAAAGTTAATTGAATTAAAACTTAATTTTAAATTATTATTATTAACTATCAAAATAATTAATATATGAGCTAAACAAATGTATATTTAAAAAAAATGTAACAAGATTTTTAACCATGGTTTTTCAATATTAGATGCCCAATAAATCCTTAACTCATTTCACACTCAAAATATTTTATACATATTCTATTTTACTTTAATTTTACAACATTTTTTTAAAATTAAATTGAGAATTAAAAGCACGTAACTACCCTTAACATAAATCCCAACCCTTTATCATGAAAATTAATTGAAAATATTCCTTAAAAATTCTTATAAATTATATCCCTATCATCTTAATTAATTTAAAACACTAAATACTCTCTTACACTTGTTGATGTAGTAAAAATACAACTTAACCTTCTATGTATTATAATACTGGCCTAGATCCATCTTAAATCGAGATCTACCAAGGGTCAAGAGGGATCAAATCTCCACTTTAAAAGAGGTTTGCATCTCAAGAGATTTGATCCCTCTTGATCCCTATGGACTCTTGGTAAATGTGGAATTAAGATGGATCTAGGCTAGCTCTATTATTAAATATAATTATAATTATAAATATAATCATAAATATAAATATAATTATTAATTTTATATTTAATTTTATTTTTAGTTTTAGTTTTATGTTTATGTATTTGGCAAAGTCAAATTGTTTTATTGATTATTATCATAATTATTTTTTTTTTACATAGTCAAAATGATGTTTATAGGGCATTATGAAAATCTCCTGATATAGTTTTGCTTTTAGATTTTATTTAAAAAATATTATAAAATCAAATTAAAATAAAATATTTATAAAATATTAATGAGTTATGGTTTCTTGGCATATGGCATTGATTAGACATGGTAGTGGCCCATGGTATTGTAACAAATCCTATTTACAAGTTAACAATATCCGTAGTAAAATGGGGTGAATATCCATGGTTAAGAATCTTGTTATATTGTAAGTATTAAGATTTTATAAACATATTAATCAAATTTAAATATCGTTGGTAAATAGATCTTAATTTATAACTACTATTTATATGATATATAATTTAATTTCATATGTATAATAGGATTTTCTTTTATTTAAAAAAGTGTTGATAATTTTTTACACCGAAGGTATTTCTTTGCGGGGTTGGGCTGGACAAGCATTTTTTAGCTCATCTAATCTTCGCCCTATATTTTCCTCATCTTCCTTCTAGTGGAAATTAGACATGTGGATAACAAAATCTAATGCCGCTATCAAGCGCCGCCAGCCGGCAGAGAACAAAACAAAATTTTGTGTCTTCCCAACGGAGAAATTTGTAGTTCAGATTAAGGAGACGAGGATGATCAGTCTTTGAGGTGGGGAGAAGATAGAGAAGGAATACACAACGTGCGACAATGTGGGATTTGAGGAAATCTCCTACTCTACAAGAGATGTAGTTATCACTTCCAACACACGTAATAAGCTCCAATCCTCCTCTCAATATAGGGTTTCCTGGAATAGGATCCAGTGATTGTTTGCACTTAATGGTTGTAATTGATGTTGCATTTGTAAGGAAATGCAATTCAATAAAATCTCAACCAAAGGACGCGGTTTCAAAGATATTCCATGCATACAAATGCAGGAAGATTGGACAAACTGTGTTATCCATAGACTTGGAATGTCATCACCCTCTGATGCTTTGGTGACCACATGAGTGCCAACATTAACTAACTCAACGACCAAATGTCAACGAAGTGAAATCCTATATAACTCCTGATCTATGTCAATTGTGAAAGGGTAATTCACATGCAATCGAACTTACCATAAATGGTATTGAATATTTATTTATAGCAAGGTACAAATGTTTTTATTTATTTTTGAAGTTTTTCCTTTCTTTCCAAGTGGTGGAATCCATGTAGAAATTAATGTGTAGATTCAATACTACTCATGAAATTTACTAAATCACAACACTTGAAGCTACTCTACTCATCTACGGAAGTTAATTCACCATCAAAAGCAAGAATTAGAGACATGAAAAAGGAAACATCACACATACACAGATATTTATCTAGGGGATAACAATTACTCAAAACCTCTTATTATATGTATTACATTAATCAAAGAATATAGAAGAAATACAATGGTTGCTCAAGCCTAATTACACCCTCCAACTGTATAGACTATCTCTCTTCTTGATCCGAACATAAACATGAATGAAAAAACTTACAGATATTATCATAAACACAAAGATGCAACAGAAAAACAATTCATTTCGTTAATAGAAAAATACTAAACTATGCTTACAAATGGAATGGAAATAAGATAGCTCGTCCCTGAGAAGAGATGTGGTGGCTACATGCCTCTGAACTGTGTTACAATGAGGCTCAAGGGCCTATTTATTATTGGAAAACATGAGAAAACTATAAACAACCAAAACCCTAACCCCAGGAGATGTAACACCAAGATTTTGTGGGCCCTATTGGCATTAGTTGGGCAGTGAACTTCTCGGGGTTGTAACTTGGTCATATTATCTCCATTTGGCATGTATGATACCTTGTTTAAAAGGTCTTGCCGAGTACTACAGGTTTCACCACAGGCCCTTTCCAATGGTTATGGGCATGTCACGGACCCCAAAATAACGTCGTTTAGGGGGTCAAAACTACTCCAGAAGTTCAGGACCCAAAAAACTGCTAAAAATAGTAAATTCTTAAATGAACAAGGAAACAGATGAAATTGACTGGGGGGTCGAGGTTGAATAGGTGGGTAGCCACCAATATCCACCTAGACCATTACTCCCCCCTTAAAAAGCAATGGTCCCCATTGCGTGTAGAGCCTATATGAAGTGAGGAAGTTGCTATTGAACCTAGTCCCTGGTGAACCACTTGCCCTAGTGAAGGAGTTGGCCCACTTTGATAACTCGATAAAATTGTATTGTCTATTGGCAAGTGTTATTAGCCTATCTGTCCATGATCTAATCAGTTGTATCCTGTTCCAGGTAGTCCGGGTTGAGCTCTGTTGGTGTGAATTATTCTGCAATGTCAGATGTGTCCAACAATGGTGGAAAGTATGCCTGAAGGCGATCTATATTGAACACTAGGTGTAGACCAAGGAATGGTGGGATGCTAAGCTCAAAGTAATTGTCACCGATGACCTTGGTGATGGTGTATGGCCCATATCGGAGTGGGTGAAGCTTGTGGTGGGGTCTAGCAAGGCGCTCCTTCTGCAAATGTATCCAAAATTTGTCACCCACCTAAAACTTGTGCGGCACTTGATGATGATCATGGCATTGCTTCTACTTAGCATTGCATCTATCCAATATATCATGGACCTATTGGAGGATGTGTTGAATGGACTCAATGAAACTATTAGCGCTTTCAGCTTCGAACTAAACGTGAGCTGAATATACCTGAGTGGCTACAAATGGTATGGCCACATCAATGGGGCATAATGGTTGAAATCCAAACCATACCTGAAAGGGGTTGTGGCCTATTGAGCTGTGGAGAGCTCTATTATAACTGTGTTAGAAATAGGGGAGAATTTCATGCCACGTGCATGGATTCTTTGAGTTGTACATGCGCAGAATGTGTATGATCATCATGTTGACAACCTTTGTTTGGTCATCAGTTTGGGGATGGAAATTCGTGGACTTAGTAAGTTTTTTATCCAGCATCGACCAGAGACTTACCAAATTGCACTCAGGAATCTTCTCTCTCGATCTGACACAATGGACTATGGGATCCCAAAGTGTAGCCACACTCGCTCAAAGAAGAGCTTAGTAGTGGCCTCTGTTGTGATACTCTTCTTGTAGACCGCCATGATGGCCATCTTAGAGAATCTGTCGACGACCATGAAAACACAATTGTTATCATGCTTAGTAGAAGGAAGGGCCAACATGAAATCAATGGAGACATATTCCCAAGGCTGACTAGGAGTAGGTAGAGGAGTATACAGGCCTTGTTTCTTGATGGTTGGTTTGGAAATGGCACAGGCAGTGTAGGATCTAATGTACTTACCAACATCTGACAAAGTTTCAGCAAATAAAAATACTTCTCCAATACCGCCACTATTTTCTCCACTCCAAAATTTCCAGTGACCCAATTGTAGTGCACCTTCAAGATCATCTTGGCACGCTCACTTGAAGGAACAAAGATGTGTCCGAGGAGGCATAATAGTGCATCTTGAAGGTGAAAATTTGGAACTTTCTTCCCTTCCAACCATGTTTGGTATATGCTATCAACTTCTGGATCACTCTTGTAGAGATGCGG
The DNA here is from genome assembly GCA_031772625.1 of Pinus tabuliformis. Classification (NCBI taxonomy): domain Eukaryota; kingdom Viridiplantae; phylum Streptophyta; class Pinopsida; order Pinales; family Pinaceae; genus Pinus; species Pinus tabuliformis. The sequence continues at coordinate 847,225,101 of CM062813.1, read as the reverse complement.
CCACCCGGACGTCTCGTGCCCATAGGACTCGAGGATAGTGATCAGCACCATGACCGCTGGTCGATTGAGGCAATCAACAACTTTATTGGTGTTTCCCTTCTTATACTTAATGTTCAAATGAAACTGTTGCAGATAGGTGGACCATTTCTGGTGGTGATCATTCTGCAACTTCCCTTGTGTCTGTATGAATTTTAGAGGTCAGTGGTCTGTGTGGATGACTGTTTCCTTCCCCAAAATGTAATGCTTCCATTGATGGTAGGCCTAAATAATGGAATACATTTATTTTTCATATGTTGGGTACTTTTAGAATTTGTCTAAAAGTGTCTCACTGTGGTAAGCCATTAGATGCCCATGCCGAGTAAGAACCACACCAATAGCATAGTCAAAGGCATTTGTCTCAATCTCAAATGGTTGTTCCAAGTATGGTAATGTGAGCACTGATGCAAAACAAAGGCGATTCTTCAACTCAGAGAACATTTTTTGTTGGGTTTCCGACCAAAAAGACTTTTCTTTGGCTCCACCCTTTGTGACTTGGCTTAAAGGCCAAGTGATATGAGAGAATCCCAACACAAACCTACGATAGAAAATGGCAAGACCCAAAAATATGCGGAGCTCTGTTAGAGTGGTTAGGGATAGACAATCCTAAATGAATCGTATCTTAGATGGGTCCAAATTTACACCCTGCTCATCAATGATGTATCCCAGATATTGAACCTGGGTCAGGCCAAAGGTGCATTTCTCCAAGTTAGCACAGAGTTTCTGTTGTCACAGGGTTTGAAGGACTTGTCGAATATGGTGGAGGTGCTCTTACCAACTCTAGCTAATGATCAAGATCTCATCTAAATACACCACCACTAATGCATCGGTGAAGGGTCACAAGATGTTGTCCATCAGTCTCATTAAGGTTGCAGGGGCGTTCATCAATCCCAACAACATGACCAACCATTCGAAAAGGACTTCCTTGGATTTGAAGGCAGTCTTCCACACATCAGAGGGTTCTATAGGCACATGTTGATAAACTGACTTCAAATCAATCTTGTGGAAATATTTGGCCCCTTTGAGCTAGTCCAGAAGGTCATCAATTTATGGGATTGGGTACCTATTTTGGAAAATGATCTTGTTTAGCGTCTAATATTCAATACAGAGCCTCCAGGTTCCATCCTTCTTTTGTACCAATACAATCGGGCTCCCACGAGGTGATGAACTTGGCCTGATGTTTCATTTTTGAAATAGTTCCTAAATCTTCCTCTTGATCTCATTGTTATCCATAACAGAGCATCAATAGATTAGTCCATTGGGAAGTGACACACCCGGGGTCATATCGATGGAGTGATTGACCTGGCAGTGTAGAGGTACCCCTGTGGGTGAGGTGAAAATATACCTGTACTCCTCCATGAACTTCTCCATCTGTTGTTGTTGTGCAAAGGAGCCAGACCTAGAAGCCATGGACACAACCTTATTCTTGCCCTAGGGTGAATCATAAGGAAAAAAAAATTCTGGTCTACGAAATGTTCTTACTACATTCCTTTGTAGCGATCAAAGAGATGGCGATAGGCGGGGCTACCTCCGATATCCTGTAAAACTTATTGGCCAAAGTAATAATCACAGAGCGAGGTCTAAACTGATATATAACATGTTGCTTCCACAAGCATGGTTGTCCTAGCAATACATCACAAACTTCAAGAGGAGTAATGTCACATAGTACCTCATCCGTGAAGGACTTGATCCTATAGGGAATGTGACACTTTTGGCTAACGCGAAGATATTGTCCTTGGTGAAGCCACCCGATGGTGTACGACTGTGGATGTGCTGTAGTCTTTAGGCCCAACTGCTTCACGACCTCTGTTGAAATGAGGTCCTTTTGGCTCCTGCTATGGATAATGAACTACAACAGAGAACCCTTCACGCACATCTGTTAGTGGAAGAGGCATTCCCCCTCCTCTGATTCTTCAGGCTCAATCTTCTGGATCTTGGTGGTGTCCATGGTGGCACTAGGCGCTGCATCAATGATCTGTTTCCCTTTGTAAGTTCCCTTATCGGGTTCGGATTCAGAGTTGAGACCTGCGTCTTATTCAAAAGCCTTCAACTCGACGACCAGTGACTACTTGGCCTGAAATTCATGTGTATTATGAGTGGAGCTCTTATGGAACTCATATCATTTTCTTATGTCCTTCTTCATCTTCGTGGTGTTTTTCTTTGCTTGTGGCTTCGGCGGGCTGTCCTGGGTAGCCCCGCCTTGGCTTGGTACTTTGTTCTGTGGTTTGGGGGTGCCTTTTCCTTTCTTTGGATTTGTAGATCCAAAGTCCCACTTCTTCTGTTTAAACTTCTGCTCAATGTTGACAGCGTTTCGATATGCTGTGCCGAGCAAGGAAATTTCCAAGAACTCCATCTTGTCCTATATGTACTTGTGTAGACAACCACGGTATGTGAGCACAAAATTCCACTCAGTATCCTTTATACCCAGCGTCGTGTGAAGGGTATGGAAAATATTTGTGAACTTTGGCACATCTTGGTCCCTTCCTTGCTATAGCGTTGTCCACTTTATGTATTTGTCTTCATAGCTCCCGATAGGATAATATTTTTCCTTGATGGCGTCTCGGAAATAATTCCAAGTGGGTGTGGCTGAAAACAATGAGGGTTCACTCTTGTCCTTTATTTCACAGTAGAATTCCCACTAGTCCTTCATGTGTGGGGCACTTTGAGAAGTGAAAAAGGTAATATTTTCCCGATTGGAAAAGAAATGAACTGAAAAATATCCTTCCAACATATTTAACTATTTATATATGGAGTCTACATCTATCAGGCCTTCGAATATGGGAATATCAAAGTTAACTTGTACCTTAAAAGGAGTGGCACCTCCAGAGTGGTTGTTGGATGAAGATGCATCGCCTGTGGGTAGTCCTCGAAGGATTTAGGTAATTCTATCCATCATCGCGTCCCTTTGTCGCTCGAGGGTTTCCTCAAGCAACATTTTGAAAGGATCTCCTACCCCCTCTGCTTTCTTTTCTTCCACCATGGGAGGTCGTTGGGTTTTGCGAGGCTGATCTTGCAATTATTCAACCAGATCAAGCCCCAACTACTTATACTCAGACCTCGTTGGGAACATGCAAAATAGAGAAAAAGCAGACCGCTCTGACACCAATGATCCGAAATTAAATAGGAATGAAACAAATTACAAATATAATCATAAACACAGACGTGGAGTAGGAAAACACTTCATTTCATTAATATCAAAATACTAAACTATGCTTACAAATAGAATGGAAATAAGATAGCTTGGGCAATGGTAGCTTATCTCTGATAAGAGTTGTGGTGGCTACATGCCTCTGAATTGTGTTACAATAAGGCTCAAGGGCCTATTTATTATTGGAAAACATGAGAAAACCCTAAATAACCAAAATCCTAAGGAAAAACAATCAAAACCAAGACTTTCTTGCTGCTTTTCAACACTCTCTCTCACCAAGAAAGGGATTATCAACCACCCCTATCATGCACATGTGTAATGTAATGCATACAACAAATCTCATTGTTTTTGTTGCTACTACGACATCTACAACTAAGAAGCATCCAAAAAAAATGAATCAATTGTGTCGGCAACTATCTACTAGGAAAATTGTGTTGCTGCTAACTCTGCTACTGAACCTCCTACTCTATTCTCAACACTCCTTTTCACTCCTTGGTATCTAACTAACATTCAACCTCCTTCTAGTGAATATTGTGGGTCCCCATAGCAAGATAATGATCTATGAGGAGAATGCCTCAATAGACCCTGCCCAAATTTCTATAACTTTGGGACTAATGTTCTACATCGCCCCACCTCACTTTAGGAGGTATATATGCATGCAAAGAAAACTCTAATCTACTCATACTTTTGATGTTGTTTCCACACTGTTGTTGCAACTACTACAATAATGAGTCTGATCTCCCCGGATCCTGAAGTACTAGCTTCCATAGGGATGCTCCCTCTAAAACTCGACTCCCTCTAAGTCTCAATCTCCCTATGGGAAATATATTTTCTCCTCAATTTTCCGATGTTAATGATCACAAATCATTTTTGTGTCACTAAACATTGGCTCACTGATCTACCTACTAGCACCCTTCTAGCTCCATTAAGAAGTCTACTCATTGGGTCTTCTAGAACTGCCCTAAACTAGGGCTCCATAACTCTTCCTCCTAAAAACTCATTAGTTCTTTAATGATCATTGTACATGAGGACTTGAATGACTGGTTTCGAATGTGAATCCAGCTATGATACCGTGTAGAAATTTCTACAAATATAGCTCTGATGCCATGTAGAAATTAATATGTAGATTCAATATTGCTCATGAAATTTACTAAATCAGAACACTTGAATCTCTTGTCTCATCTATCGAAGTTAATTCACCATCAAAAGAAAGAATCATAGACATGAAAAAGGAAACATCACACATACACAAAGATTTATCTAAGGGATAAAAATTGCTCAAAATCCCTTACTATATGTATTGCATTAATCAAAGAATAGAGAAGAAATATAATGCTTGCTCAAGCCTGAGCACACCCTACAACTGTATAGACTATTTTTCTGCCTAATTGACTGAACCTGGCCCAAAACTTAGCCAATTTAAAGCCTTCTCAAGCTCCTAATTCCTTTCCATGTTCCCTTAGGAAATTTCCCCTATTAATTAGGAAATTCCCTCATTTGGATTGCACAATTCTTCTAGGGTTTTCATCTCACTACATGCACCATTTGTACAATTTGGAATAGTCTACAATTGATAGTACATTGCCTTGAAATCTCTATCTCAACTGGGTAACTCAAATTCTCTGCATGCATGAGCTAATTGAGGTTGATTTATCAATTATCTGGTTGATCACTTAGTGTGGTTGAAGTTCCACTTCCACAACTTGACCTTCCACTAGCTCCTCCAATAGTTAGAAGTAGTTTAACTAACCATAACTTAATTTAACTAAATTAAATTGCTACAATTGAAATTAACTAAACCTAGGCTCCTAAATTTAGGAACCCACTGCATACAATTGAACTTCATGCCCCTAACTCGAATTAACAGAGCTAGACTCCTATTTTTTAGGAATCAACTCAAGAAAACTGAACTTCAACTCATTAACTAGAATCGAGTGTTATTAACTAAGTGATAAGTGCTATGTCTCCTCAGTTAACTCCTCCAAGCTGTCTACTGATGTGGAAATTCGAATTTTCTAAATTTTAATTAAGGAAAAAAATCAAAATTGGGACATTCTTGCTACATTTTCAAAAATCCACAGGAATAAGAATAGAGACGTATAGGCCTAGGCCTATTGAAGAAGTTGATTTGAGATGTGAATAAGTTGTCAAACAATGTGGTTGTTATCTCACGTGGCATAGGATGAATAGTTTTGATGAAAAATGTTGGATGTTTAACTGATGTGAAAAAATTGTTACAACTTGGTTGACATCACATGTGTTCATATCATCAATTGTTTTGATGAAAATCATAACATACTTAGTTCCTTTTGGGAAAAAAAATATTCTCATAGTTATGACCGAGAAAAATACAATTAGATTTTGAGTAATTTGTAGACCAATTTTATAATGTAAAAAATATAACATTTTTATGAGGTACAAATAGTTCCTTGATTGATGAGTGGAATAAAATATTTTATAAAATTGAAATTAACTAACTTAAATGACTTGTAAAGTTATAATTAATTGAATAATAGAAAGCATATATACTGAAATAAGAAGGGAAACATCTCAGTATCCCAAGTATAAAGACCTTATTATCTCCTATCTATTTAAATCGAAATCATTTCTATTTTTTCCACTACTTATGTAAACCATGAAAGCATTTGGTCCAAGTGGGCATACATCTTTGATTCCAAATAAGATACAAATAATGTTGTTGTTGTATAATGTAATGAGTTTACAAATGGTGGTTGGAAGTTAGGAATAGTATATGTACAATGGATGGTGTGTACTTCATCCTCCAAAGGAGGAGGTTCATAAAATTTCAGATTTTGGACATTGTTAATATTGTGGATTATGGATGCCAGGTTTAGGAGGCAATTTTAAATAAAAAGTATTATCATTAATATTATATAAGATTGTATTTATTTTTAGTGTTATAATTTGAAAAAATAGATTTCTGGGGTTGTTTAATTTGTGAGATTAATTAGTTATAGCTATTTTTGCCAATTAAAATGAAATTGGAATATAACATCCTTTGTCCCTTACGGATGAGAAGATTCCAACAATGATAAAGATGCATTGAAGGACAACTTCCAGTCCCTATGATTTGCGAACACCAACCAATAGCCAATCTTTCTACTTGTGAACTTGATTGGATCATTTATCTGTTACAAGAAAACATCATTTAATATTTATTTTTTCTTCTAATAGTATAAAGATCTTGCAATCTCGAGTTTGATGGCTAAATATTAGCCCTCTCAAGTTGGGCAGGGAGATCCGACAGGCGTTGAAGATTGAACTATATAAATTTTGCTCTATATTTGTAAATAGAAGGTAATAGGGCCTTCCCTATCTCTACGGAATGTAGATCTCATATCTTTCAGCAAAATCTTGTCAGACAACGATAACCGAGAAAGTTTTTTTCTTGTTGAGTCATGATGGATTCAAAGCACTAAGGAACAAAGAGGAATCACTTGAATTCTCTATACCCAAATATCGGAGGGGATGCAACCAAACAAAATGTTGGATAAAAATTTACTCCAACACAATCTTGTGTGAAGGTTTAGGGTAAAGGTTAGATTGGGTGATCTCCCCACCTTGGCCAAGAGAATTGATTTCTTTTCGTAAGGGGGTGATGTGGAGCTCAACATAAAATATAAACCATGCTTCTTGCATGAATCCTTCTGCTGGTTCAAGCTTAGAACAAAGTGTCGAGGTCCTCCTCTGCACCGTCCTTGGCTTAGCTTAACAAGACTATCACACCAATCCAATGCACCATCCTAAACTTAGATCAACAAGACTCTCACACTAGTCTTACACCTCGACCCTCGACTCAGCGCATGCTTTGCTTTGGTTCTCTCAGCTCACAGTAACAAAAAAATTCTATGTTCCACTGCACTTCTCCTCTTACCGCATCGATCTGTTGAATTTCCACGACCTTGGATCAAGGATAAAATCTTAAAATCTCTGATGCTACCAAAACAATAATCTCAATGATACTACTTTGCACAGAGGAATATAGACAACAATAAATCACACGTTCACAGAATATAGATTTTTTTTTACATTTTTCAATCCAACTTCGTTATATTAAACAACATATAATACAATAGTCTTGGGCTCCCTTACTAGGGATAATGGCCCTCATACATCCACTAGTACAAGATACAAAACTGGGGCTTGGTGTTAGTCCATCGACAACCAATCTACCCTCAACAAGATACTCTGACCATCAAGCTGATGAAGTCGACTCTCTCATCTCCCCTTGGTCGCACCCTGTACCTTCATAGTCCTTTGACTCCTGATCTGCAACTCTTGCCTCTATCAATGCTCCAAGTCTATTTGGTCACTAACCCTCGATTGTCCAATCTGCTCACTAGTTGATCATTTGTCCATCAACACATCAACACATCGAGACTCCTATCAAGTGGTTCACAACTCCACTTGTGAACAACTCTCGATCTTCCTGTTGCTCCTCCTTGGCTACTCAAGGACTCCCGTCCACTATGGTCTTCTTGTGTTGCTCTTATGAACACCAACATAGGGCATGGAGGGCGTCCACCTATCACTGTAGGATGTCCATCTCCCATAATAAACATGGGCTAGGAGGATTGCCCATCTTCTTCTATAGATGTCCTTATCCACACACAAGTCTCAGGCTCAAAAAACTACTCCTGGTTGATCAGACCCTTTAGCTCAACAACTTCCTCTCTCGCAACTACCTTTGTCCATCAAGGCATTACTCACCGGGCTCCAACTTCGACGCTATCATGTTGTCCTCCAGTAGACCATAAGTGCCAAATCACATCCACACTTGGTATTCTCTCATGTTTCCCTCCAACAGTCCATGAGAGACCAAGTCCACTTTGTAGCATCTGCAACTAGTTGGGGCATCGGTACACCTAGGAGACACTTACACACAGCTACCAATAGAATTCACCAATCCGCCCTTTTCTTCTGCAATAGAGTAGCTATTGCACAAATTTGGGCACATTAATATGTCCTCACCTAGTACATCATCAAGGCATCATCCAAGGGAACATTTACAACTCTCCTTGTTGTTGTCATCTTGCCTCTCATATGATGTGTCTGTTGTCACCTTGGTTGTTTGGTAGGCTTCCCAACAGTCCATGTGGGCTCCTCCAAACAACTCTTAAGGTCTCCTACAACTGCCCATCAAACTGATCCAAGCACTAGTCAAAGGAATGATCCAACACAAGTCAAACTCATCTTCAGTTCTGATATGTCTTTGTTGTCCCTGGTTAGGGCACTTTCACAATGCAACAACCTTAAATGCATCACCCAAAAAACCTCCAATTTACTGTGGCCTAACCTTGGGAGTATGCCCACCTATTGTGTTGTTGTTATGGGCATATACACCCCAAACAAGCTTGTGTAGATACCTTTCTGTGGCGGTATGGCCTGCGACCTACCACAATTAAATTCCAGCACGTACGACCCACTCAAAACAAGGGTTACTCACCTCTTTGTTGCCATATCAATATTGTGTGTTACCTTTCCTATCTCAATCTTCCTGATGGTGTAAACAACCCTTCAAACACTCACTAAAAGCCCATAGAACAACCTCTCTCCTTCACTGAAGTTTCCTCTTTCCTGTAGCCCAAACATAGGTGTCAATATTCCTAAGTCAAGTTTCTTATTCTCTCCTTTCTGCCTTGTGTTGCACAAGATTGGATGTTAAAACAACTCCAATTCACCCTCTATTTATATCCAAATGAGGGGTTTCCACGAATACATGAAGAGACACGTCTATTGGCCAAATCTTACTTCAAGCCTACATGACTTGAAAACCAATAATTACTTGTCAACTTCAAAAATTCATTTCTCCACTTCTACTACTAAGAATTTGACAATTCTTGAGGCGTTGGATTCTACTTTCTGCCCTCTATCATCTCATGCCATCACATGTAGAAATGTGCTTCTGGAATTTCCCCAAAAAAGATTGGGTAAAAAGCCCCATACTTGGGTTCCAAGCCCACAAGCCTACCTGTGGCACTTTGACCTTGACGCAGGGTTATCCCCGCTTACACCCACAATATGCATGTCAAATGCACAAGTCCTGTCTATCCCAGAAATTTTAACTTTCTAAGGAGTCAAATATTCAACCATCAATGGTTAAGGCCCCCTTTCTTAATCTTTGTGGAATAATTTATAGACTAACTAAGTCTAACCCTTAATCCATCCTTCTCGAGATCATTCACTCTCATAAACCTTAGTTTAAACCTTTTATTAACCCTTAAGCCCGCATATATATTCATATCCACTTATAATTGGACTTTCACATAGAAACCTCATATAGGTGCTTTATCCTATTATAAACCCTTTATGATAGAATTCTATTGCAAACATACATTTTCCGCACTTTTTGAAGCCCTTGCATAGTTTCTGAGGTTTCTCTTTATTGCTTATCGCAATTGTGATTCTCCGTGGTCACACTACACACTCCTTGCATCCCCATTATGTGATAACATAACCTTCCGGAACTCAAATTATTAGACCCACATCTATAACTCCGTCGGGTCCGTCTCGTGGATTCAATCCTTTCCACTGCGCTCCGCCTTCTCCGATCTCCAATCGCGCTTAATGCTTAAGCCAGACTTCAAAAGGATTACTCCTGCATCTATAGATCGTCGGGTCTGCGCATCAAAGCCTTCCTCTATACTCCATCGTCCTTCGTTATTCCCAATCTCTGATCGAACAACTTGCATGACAATCCTCCACCATGGATCTACACTCAACGGATCCAATGGTCCACGATGATTTCGGGTGAGACACAAGCACGGAGAAAACCCGCCCGATAAAGCAGTTTTCTCTCTCCGCTTTTGTGCTATATGTCAACCGATGAGTGGAATCAGGTGATTACCCTTCAATACCACTTACTACTTTTGCTCCGCCCGAAATACCACTTTCCTGTATAAAAATTTCTTTTTCACCGACTATCTTATGCACTCTTCCACCATGCGAATCGATCCTACCCATTGATCTATAAGATCCAATGGTTGTTGTGCATCACCTCTTCACTTCTCCGCTCTTCTCTTTACTTATGTTTTATGTTATTTCTTCAACGTTTTCTCTGTGGTTTAGGTTTCTTCAAAGGTTCTCGTCCTTCTGCTATTCTGCTACTCAATTCACTCCTAAGCTTGACTTATGTGAATCCTCACATCGTTGTCTCTCCAAAGATCCGCTCTAATCCTATAATTGGATTCAAAGACCCATTATGATTCCTTTGAATCATTCTCTTCCTCTGCATGTTCTACAGAACTCTGCCTACAACCTTTGTTACAGAGCCTACGAATTCACACACAATTCAATCTATCAATACCTGTAACACACACACATATAGTTTGGGATAAACCTCTGTATGGATAAACAAACAATTGATTACATGTTGAGACTCTCTGTCTCTCTAGCCTAATATTCAATATCATTGGCCTCTGTTTTACAGTCTACCCATAGGCTTACAGTCACACATATCTCACCTATCTAACCTATCTAACCCGCCTTTTCTATTCATGCCTTTTAGGCTTACATTTATACCAGAAAGGTTCTGTTGAACTAATTCTGGTTCAGATCCTTAATCTACTGAACTGACTCCTAAATGTCCTCTCTAGTTCCTCAAATCATGAAACTACCTTAAGAGTTATAATTGACTTCTAACTCTCTCATCATTATTAACCACTCATGTTCTCCTTCATTCGAGAGAATTTACAAAATATCTCACATCATCTAATTAATTCCTATCCTACTCACTCAAAAGCCTAAATATTACATTAATTCAACACTTAGGAATCCAACTTCCTTAAAACACATGACCCCCCTATGTCTACTAAAATACAATGATTTTCTCTTGGGTTGAATGCTCCTACATCAGACTCCCAAAGTAGAAAATATTCATGATCTCTTGATCATGTGTCTTCATAAGTTGATAGAAAACCTCTAGGGTCCCAAACTTTAGTTTGTAACTTCCCAAATGTCTTGCACCTTTGTTGTTGTTGTATGTCTGTTGATTTCTGTTTCATCTTCCTCTCCTTGTCAATCAGGTTTAAATTCTGATTGATCATGCTTCTTGTTGCTATCATTCTCCTCCATATGGACTGCTTCATCATCATCTTCCATAATTCTTCAATCTTTGTCTCTAGTTCATCCTTGGACTGTTCCATATTCTACCTCTTACTTCTTCCTCTTTCTCTTTGCTTCAGGTTGTTGCTATTGTCCACTAACTCTTCAAACTGTTGTTCTTCTCCTTGAAGTTGTTGAATGCTATCACTTACTCTTACTTTTTCTTCGCTTATTCTGATTTCCTCCCTTTCATCCTTACCCTCTTTCACGATTATCTCTTTTTGTATTGAATCTTGACTGTCCAGCATTCTTTCCAGCAATTGAACATCTTTGTTCCATGGATTGAATTCTTCCATAGAATCTTCTTCCTCCATTTTGTTTGGCTGCCCATCTGTACCAAATCTCCTCCAGCATCTGCAACTAAACCTGCACTCATAAAAAATTTGTCAAAATAAAATTCATAAGGCTTCTGCGCCTCTTCTTCCTTTGGAAACACATTAGTATGCTGCTCTGTTTTCTCCTTCTCTATCAGCATATTAGTCTGCTGATTTGAATTCTCAAAAGAATTCACGAGACTGTCAGCTAGTCTCTCCTCCATACCATCTTTTCCAATAATATCTCTCTGCTCTTGCCCACTGTAGTGAACTCCTTCTTTTGCAGTGTCAATTTGTTGAACTTTCATTACCATCTCCTTTTTCTTATGATTGTCATTCATGACAATTTTTTTGTCTTCCTTTTTCAGCAATCTATCTTGGTTATATATCTTCTATTTTTCCAACTCCCTTCTTTGAAAGTCTAATTTTCTATATAACTCAATAATTTCAATTGGAGTAGAATTTGGAAATTTCACACAATTTTCCATACCTTCCTTTGTTATTGATAAATCATCAGATGTCCTTTTTCCCTTTGCTAAGTTTTTTGCATAGACTTCTTCTTCCTTAACATCTTTTAGTAGATGTCCTTCTTCTTCAGTACATTTTGCCTTGCTGTCCCTCTGTAACTCTTCTCCCAGAGTTATCCTTGTCTCATCATCTTCATTAATATTCTCCTGCATTTGTTTTTCATCAATAACATTAATCAAACTCATTTGATTACCTTTCTGAGACAATATTCCTTCATTCTTCATCAGAATAAGATCCTGATTCCTCATCTCTATGACAACTTCTATAGACTCATCCATAGACTTTTTCTTCTGTATGTAGTCAAATTATTCTTCTTCTGAGAAGTTTTATTTGTCACCTTTTACTTCTAGATCTTCATCTACTCTGAAGATATCTTCAAAAGGTTGCTTTTCTCCTGCAATACCTGCCATCATACACAAACTATCAGTTTTAAAAACATAAGACCTTGTGGTCTCACTTGATGCTTCAGTCATCATATCTCCTTGCTATTCCAAGTTCTCTTTATGACTCAGAAATTCTTCGATGGTCTCCTCTTCAATCTCCTCAAGCCCTTCACTTGGTTGCTTGATATCTTTCCCCAACTGTATATGAGACCTATATATCTCATCTTCTTCCAGAACAAATTTTAGATTATGCTTGTCTTCTCCCCCCATATGACAATATCATCAAATTGTCCTTCTTTACATGTTTCACCTGCAAACATACACAAATTATTAGATATAAAATCATCAGACCTTTTGGTCTCACTTGAAGTTTCAGTCTTCAAGTCTTCATCTTCATCCAGAACTTCACCCTACTCAGGTTTACAAATGGACTCTTCCATTTCTAACTCAGCCTCTCTGATTTCTTCTACCAGGCTTTTCACTTGCCTCTGTTGTAGCCTCCTATGCAACTTATGCCACTTCACTGGCTTCTTCTTTAAAACCCAACCTTTTCTCTGGATTTCCTCTAGTATCATCATCAATGCATTGAGTTGTTTTTTCATTTCTACAATCTCTTTGTCAATTTCCTCTTGACTCATCCTCTTGCCATTTGCCTTGGCATTCTCTTTCTTCATTTTCCTTCTGTTGTGGTATTCCTCAGAACCTTTGCTATGACTATCAGTAGCCATTTTCTTCTCCTCTCTCTTCATGAGCTCCTCACTCACTCACTATGAGCTGCATTAAAGCCTCTGCAACAACAAGTCCTCCTTGTTGCAACTTACCTCACCAAACTTTCCTCTTTACTTGGTCTTTTTTCAAGCCCTTGGTTCTCTGTCTTTGGAACCTCCTTTGAGCACTTCTCTCTACTCCTTCTAGGATTCAACTCATCTGCACTTCTCAAGAACACAACTATCCTCTTGTATTTCAATCACAATGAAATACTTGGTTCTGACCACCTCTTCTTTCACTTAGAAAGTCTTACCAACTTCCTTCATTACCTTGGCAATTCTACCCACCTCCTTTGTGGAATTGCCTTTGTGATCTGCAACAATACTTCTACAGTAACAAGTCTCCTTCTTGCTACATATGCTTTACTAAGCTTCTCTCCTCTTCTGAGCTCAGTCTCTTAGCATCTCTCTGGTTCTTTCCTTTGGAACCAATTGAGCACTCATCGCTCTAGATTGCTACAATCTTCTCACTTTCTTATGCTGTCACCTGCATATAAATGTTACTCAAGCCAAAGATCATTCCCAAGCTTTCAAAAGCTTGCTTCTCAGTTTCCTTTTCAGAATACTCTTATGCTCTTTGTCCAACCTTCAATTGGATTCTTCAGGTTCACATTTGAGTGAATCTCCACTTTCCTCAAGGAACAACATCACGGTGTTTTCCTTATGCTGCTACCTGTGCATTAGTGTAAAAACACACATTCTTCAATCTTCAATCAAATTAAAACAAACATGTCATCTCACCTTCAAGATCTCAGCATGATCTTGTTTCACCATTCCACCTGTACCTTGAATGGATTTCCTCTGTCTCTTGCATCTACAAGTTCTGCTACACATCACCTCTGTGTGCTTACTGTCTGTCAGATTAGAATCTGATCCCTCCTGGCCTGCATAAACATCTTAACACATAACTCTATTCTCAATTCTTTCAAAGAAATGTTCACACAGAATTCCTTTGTTCTGTTTTAACACCAACTATTTCAATTACAACTCTGCTCTGATACCAAATGACGCAGGGTTACCCCCGCTTACACCCACAGTATGCATGTCAAATGCATAAGTCCTGTCTATACTAGGAATTTTAACTCTCTAAGGAGTCAAATCTTCAACCATCAATGGTTAAGGCCCCCTTTCTTAATCTCTGTGGAATAATTTATAGACTAACCAAGTCTAACCCATAATCCATCCTTCCCTTTCTATCAGAAATCATTCACTCTCATAAACCTTAGTTTAAACCTTTTATTAACCCTTAAGCCTGCATATATATTCAAATCCACTTATAATTGGACTTTCACATAGAAACCTCATATAGGTGCTTTATCCTATTATAAACCCTTTATGATAGAATTCTAATGCAAACGCACCTTTTCTGCACTTTTTAAAGCCCTTGCATAGTTTCTGAGGTTTCTCTTTATTGCTTATCGCAATCGCGATTCTCCGTGGTCAGACTACACACTCCTTGCATCCCTGATATGCGATAACATAACCTTCTGAAACTCAAATTATTAGACCCGCATCTATAACTCCATCAAGTCCGTCTCGTGGCTTCAATCCTTTCCGCTGCACTCCACCTTCTCTGATCTCCGATCGTGCTTAATGCTTAAGTCGGACTTCAAAAGGATTACTCTCGCATCTATAGATCATCGGGTCCGCGCATCAAAGCCTTCCTCTATACTCCGTCATCCTTCGTTATCCCCGATCTCTGATCGAACAACTTGCACGACAATCCTCCATCGTGGATCTGCACTCAACGGATCCAATGGTCCATGATGATTTCGGGTGAGACACAAGCACGGAGAAAACCCACCCGATAAAGCGGTTTTCTCTCTCTGCTTTCATGCTATGTGTCAACCGATGAGTGGAATCGGGTGATTACCCTTCAATACCACTTACCACTTTTTCTCTGCCCGAAATACCACTTTCCTGTATAAAAACCGCTTTGTCGCCGACTATCTTCTGCGCTCTTCCACCATGTGAATCGATCCTGCCCATTGATCTATAAGATCCAATGGTTGTTGTGCATCACCTCTTCACTTCTCTGCTCTTCTCTTTACTTATGTTTTACACTATTTCTTCAGCGTTTTCTCTGTGGTTTAGGTTTCTTCAAAGGTTCTCGTCCTTCCGCTATTCTGCTGCTCAATTCACTCTTGAGCTTGACTTCTGTGAATCCTCACATCGATCTCTCCAGAGATCCGCTTTGATCCTCCAATTGGATTCAGAGACCCATTATGATTCCTCTGAATCATTCTCTTCCTCTGCATGTTCTACAGAACTCTGCCTGCAACCTCTATTATAAAGCCTACGAATTCACACACAATTCAATCTATCAATACACATAACACACACACACATATAGTTTGGGATAAACCTCTTATGGATAAATAAACAACTGATTACATGTTGAAACTCTCTGTCTCTCTGGCTTGATCTTCAATATCAGTGGCCTCTGTTTTACAGTCTACCCGTAGGCTTACAGTCACACCTATCTCACTTATCTAACCCATCTAACCCCCCTTTTTCTATTCATGCCTTTTAGGCTTACATTTAAACCAGAAAGGCTCCGTTGAACTAATTCTGGTTCAAATTCTTAATCTACTGAATTGACTCCTAAATGTCCTCTCTAGTTCCGCAAATCATGAAACTACCTTAAGAGTTATAATTGACTTCTAACTCTTTCAACATTATTAACCACTCATGTTCTCCTTCATTCGAGAGCATTTACAAAATATCTCACATCATCTAGTTAATTCCTATCCTACTCACTCAAAAGCCTAAATATTACATTAGTTCAACACTTAGGAACCCAAATTCCTTAAAACACATGACCCCCCTATGTCTACTAGAATACAATGATTTTCTCTTGTGTTGAATGCTCCTGCATCAAACCTCCAACCCTCGAACATTAGGGCTTGGAGTACCTCCCAAGCTACACAAAAATCAATGAATCCCTGCAACCACATTAGAAAACCGTAAAGAAAATTGTGCTTGGGCATGCTTACCATTCCCGATTTTAGTATCAAATAGTTTATCTGGTCTGCACTAGGGGGATGCCTTCCCTTAATGTAGTTGTAAAACCATGATATGGCAGATAAGGTTTCCAGTCCAAAGCCTTTAGCTAAAAAGAACCCTGCAATTGCTACAAACAACACAATTGCTACTGGTATCAATATGGGACTAAAGAAAATGAGAATGATAGTGAGAACCACCAACCTTACAACCGTTCCAATTAATGTGAGAATCGTCAAAAGCAACAAAATTGCACCAGAATCAAACAAGGTGATGAATCCCAAGATCTGTGTTGAATTGCGTGTATGATCATGAATTTCCTGCATCAGTACTCAATGGTATTGATAAACCAATATGTTGTAAAAGCATAAAATTAAAAATAATTTTCGTTGTATGGATTGAAATTTTTAGCTTTGCAACGACTAATTCGACCTACTGTTTGAATTTGATTACATGAGTATATAACCGATTTGTAAGCAAAACTTGGTATTGGATTTTTCTTTAACAAAAAAATGCACAGGTAGGAGGGATTTCAAACTCGGAGTACATGTTTTATTCAAGTGTTGGCAAGGTAGTGATTGAGTTGCAGGTGGCGAGGTGGCATGAAAGAGAGAATGACTCTCATGTACCAGAACATGATCGCTCTTATCTTCATATTATGGGTTGCTTGGTTGGACACCGTTTTGGTCGTTTCAATAGGTATATCGTTTAGGTTCCAACCATTTGGCAATTTATTTAGAAACATTGAGAAATTTTAGTCATCTATGATTTTACTTCATAGTTCCCATTAATTTCAATTCCACCATTCTTAGTCTAGGTTATTTCAACACATTTCAACCATTAACAATGATCCACGTAGCTTTTGGCAAAATATAAGTCTCCTAGGTCATGGGTTCGAATCGTCTAGGTATTTTTTTATCCCTTTAGATTTTGTGAATGTACACGTATCATAGGCTGTGGGTTTCAGTCATTTGGATTTCTTAATCTTAAGCTCCTTTTACTTTTGGCAAAATACAAAATCAAGCATCGTCAGGGTGAGAAAAAATGCAAGATAGAAAATGAAAAATAATAACTTCCATAAAAGATACAAAAGTGAGTCAATGATGGAAGCTCTGAATGAAAATATGCTTTTCACTTTAACTTAGCAGCCTACTTAACATGTAACTATGTTAGTAAATTTAGTAAACTTTCGAGGGTCTACAACCTATCTTCTTCTCCGTAAATCGGGTCACAATTGGGGCAATTTGAACCCTGGATCTCTCAGTTTTCATAGATTTCAATTTACCATAACCACTAATTGACTTACCCCTAGGACGGGGCAATTGCTAGTTTTATTACTTTTCACTTTTTATTATTAATTGGGCAACATTTAAATGCTTACATTAATTTAGGGACACTACAATATCTCCCCCATATTGGGTTGTATATTACTTTTATCATTTTATTATTTTTTAATTGAGCCCACATGTTACACCACTACAACATCTCTGCCCAATACCATTTTGCTTTTAGATTTAATTTTAAAAATGTTATAAAATTAAACTAAAATAAAATGTTATAAAATATTTTGTTTTTTAAATGAGTTATGGTTTTTGGGAGTGTCTTATTGCTAAACCATGGTATTGGCTTATGGTATTATAATAAAACATATTTAGAAAGTAATGATATCCATAATAAAATGGAGACAAATACTCATAGTTAAGAATCTTATTATATTGTAAATATTAATTTTTATGTGTTTATTAATTAAATTTAAATATACTTATAGAATCATTAATTTAATGTATATAATAAAATTATCTTAATTTATAACTACCATTTATATGTTATATATTTTAATATGATATATATATTATGATTTTCTTTTATCTAATTTTTTTCATAATTTTATTAATAATAACAAAATTACAAATTATATTTAAAAATAATTTCTAATATCTAACACTTACACATTTTTTATACCTATACACATTTTTATACCTATACATTTCCATATGGTGAGTAATGTATCCATCTATTAAATCTATAAAATATATATATATAAAATCATTCTCACATTTTTTGAATTTTTATAATTAGGTTTTATATTTTAATTTATATAAGTTATAGAATACAATATAGTCAATGTTTTATACCATAAGGTGCAAGTCGTTTTCCTTTAAAATAAAAATTAAAAAAGAAAAAGAAAAAATCTTTCATTTAAAATGTGAAAACCAAATGTAGAAAAATCAAGCTCAAGCTCAATGTTAGGGATGAAATGGACCTTTTTCAGGTGGGTGGAAATCCACATACTTTGAGTGAATTTGGAACGGAAAACCAAATTAATATATATATTCTTAATGCGCATTATACAATTAATACTTTTACTATTTATGACCCAGTTTTACACAATCCTTTCAACGGCCACACGTGTATTTAATAACATTCTTAAAATCTATTTTATGAGTAACAAAAATTAATTTAATAGAAAAAATTAATAATTTCAGAGAATAATTATGGTGTAAAATGATAAAGAATTACTGAATTTACCTGAAATAAATTTAACAAATTTTTTGAATGTGTAATTATTTTTCAATATTAAATAAATAAATTGAAATTAGTAAAAATAAATATAATTTTTTATTAGTTTAGATTTATTTTAATTTTAAATTTGCTAATCATTAAAAATAAATAAATCTATTTTTACTTTAAAAAATGTTTGTATCTTAAGAGATTTG
This sequence comes from Pinus tabuliformis, assembly GCA_031772625.1. NCBI lineage: Eukaryota > Viridiplantae > Streptophyta > Pinopsida > Pinales > Pinaceae > Pinus > Pinus tabuliformis. The sequence goes on along the minus strand of CM062813.1, from coordinate 847,206,081 downwards.
ATCCCTCTTAGTGTTTAGTAGATTTAGAACTAGCATGGATCTAGACTAGTTTAAATATTAATTATAATTAAATAAGATTATAATTATAAATACAAGTATTAATTTATTTTATTTTATTTTTATTTTTATGTAATTTGACCAAACAAAAATTGGTATATATATATATATAAAGAGAGAAGCACCTTCACCGGAATATGGTGATAAAATTTCAAGCAAAATTGTGGATTTTGTTGTTTAAAGTACTTTTTTGAATGCTTAATAAATATTTTAGTGTGTAGAGTTTTTTTATTAGATTGTAATAGGATTAATAATAATTGGTTATGAATGGGAAAACAACATAATGATTTAATGTGAGTTTATATATATATATATATATATATATATATATTATTTAAAGTCTTGCTAACAACGCTTTTCTTGGGATTCATGCTTTGGAGTTACATTGTTTCTATTCATGGTATTTGTTCTATTGGGTGTTCATCAATTATTTGTTTGTATTTGTTGAAGTCCCATTCGTTCTCTCTTAAGTGACATTCTTTTCGTCTAAGGTGAACCTTAACCAATGATATGGTAGTTGAGCCTACTGATAAAAATCGAATATATTACCTAAATGCCTCTCTAGGTGAGATACCTGGAGAGTGCCAAAGCACTACAGACAATACACAATTACATGACTCAATTAGGAGAACAACCTAGTACATATAGGCTTTCACACAATCAGGGTGGTTTCAACCACTCCCTAGATAGTAGGATCTGAGACCTAATCTTAGAGTCTCAATCCTATCCTTAGACAACTAACTATATCTTTCTCCATTAATTCTAACACTCCCCCTTAATGGAGAAAGGGTACTGAACAATAACATATGCCTGCTGGTCTCAGTCTCAGCTAGGCTTACAATGGTAAAAGACAGAGCTTTCATTTTTGTCTTCTTGCAGCAGAGCCCATACTTGTTCATTTGTGGATGAAACTTCATCTTCACTTTCTTTGCCATGAGGTAGTGTTGTATCTTCACCTCATTTCTTCCCCTGTGAAGGAAAGCTTGAATTCTTATTCTTCCCCTTCTTAGAATTATGGCAGGATGGATAGGACAATTTTCCTTCTCACTATTTCCAGTGTCAACCATCTGAACGCCAGCGATGATGTCTTCACCATTCATTAATGAAACTTCTGTGTTGACTTCATAAAGACATGGTGTTTCAAGCCATGCTTCAAGAAACTTCAATTCTTCTTCAAACTTCGTTGCTTTTTCCTGCCTCCCAATATCTGCACAAAAAAACAATGTTAGATTTATAAAGAGGACCACATTTGCTTTTGTCTTCCTGCTCCTTCAGGAGAGCTTTCATTTCTCCATCTCTCCCTACTTCATCCCTTTCTGCTGTCATAGTTATGCCTTCAGCCTCTTCACTCAGTTCTATTGCTGCAGGCATGTTCTGCATTTGATCTGTATGTGAGGATAGGCCTTCCTTCTCACCAAACAGTAATTCATCAATAAGATGTTTTTCAATCATCAAATTGATCCACTCATCATGAGGTATATAAGTCTCATCAAACTTGATTTCTACATCTGGAAAAATTTCAGGTTCTACAATAATGGATGTGTTTTCATCATCACAAGTTTCAGTTACAGACACACATTCATCACCCATCATTGCATCTTCAGTTTCACAATCAAATATGGGAATATCTTCAGCATCATTGCCCTCATTCAAACAATATTTCATCTCTAAAACATCCCATAAAAATTTTGTACTAATAATCTCTCCATATTCATATATTATGTTGAATATGATGTTGTCATCTAATGCAGAATCTGTTATAATATTTAATGTTGATGCATATCCACTATCATCAATAACATCTTCAACATAATCTAATAAATTTACCTTCCATAAGATTGTTTTCCTTTCCTTTGCCCATATCTCATAATTCATACCTGAAAAAGATGGTAAATCTAGCATTAACCATTTAATAATGTCACCAAATCCAAATCTGCATCTTGATCAGCAGCTGGTCCATCACTGTCAACTTGAAACACATCACTAAATTCAGCAAAACAATATTTTTCATTTCTCCTTTCATGCTTTCTCCTTAGTTTTCTTCGAGACTCTTTCAATTTACTTTGAAGACCCATTTTCTCCCCTATCAATTTCGGATCTAGAAGTCGATCCACCACAGTCAAATTCTCCACCTGCACTCGAATATCTCCACCGGCTTTATGGCTCCACAAATAGATCAATCAGTCTCCTCTATGCAAATACGCCTCTCTCTACCCACTACGCGCAGGTTTGTTCCACGTTTGGACAGCACTCAGAAGTCCACAGCTTTCTTGTTTGTGCTCCAAACAGATGTTCCCGACACCAAATCACGCAGTCAGTTCAATGATGTGTGGCCTTAAAAAAACAATGTTTTTCCACGGTCATTGGAATCAACTACTCAGTTTTGAAATCAAGCCTCCAACATCACAACACATGTCGGCTCTTTGCCTCCTCTATCAATGCCACGAAAAAATGCCACTGTGAGCAGGCACTCTCGCTCCAATGGCAACCTCCACACAGGAAACATGACGCATAAAACTCAACCAGATAGCAGCACCTCCAAGAGATGGCACAGCCACACCACACCTTCATTGCACCAAAGATTATAAGGAATGGATTGTTCCTATGTAGCATGGGAACTAACAACTTTATACTCAACTACTCTGGTATGCCAATTCATAGGGCACATATGAACATGGAACAATATCAGGATTTTCTGCTGCAAGTAGTTGACAGTTTTATTCAAAAATTCTACACCGAGAGTGCTTGTAAGGTTGTCTGCGTTGAACTCCCCCCAATGGGATGCTTGCTAGTAGTAAGAACATTAAATTTGAAATAGACGATAAACAAAGTGACTGGCAATATTGAATGCTTAGAAAAACAAGACCAAGTGACTGTTAGCTTCAATAGAAAACTATAATCACTTTTGACGAGATCAAACTAGTTTATGCGGATATCTACCACGTGTTCTCCGATATCATACACAATTGTGAGAGATTTTTCAGCGAAAATCACATGGAGTATTATTTGTCGACGCGTTTCGAACCAACTAGTGTGGTTCACAATCCTGAAAAATACGGGTTTGAGGTATCTGGAATAGGATGTTGTGGAATGGCACTGATAGAGATGAGAAACTCCACGCTCACCGCATGAGATCTGCCTACGATTCCACTCAACTGCTGCAATGCCTGCACACGCGACCTTCAACTCAGTCGCAGCAAATCTGACCACCAGGCAGTTGATCAAACTCCTTGACCACGACAAGCATTCACAAGGGCATCGATTGACCCAGATTTTCCACTCTCCTTTGGTCAATGCCCTGCCTCCTCAAAGCCTTACCTCCCCAAAATTTGCGCGACCACCAAGATTCGAACTCCCATGGGAAGGCACTGCCACCAAGCTTCCACTACGCTCGAATCACAACAATCACAGGTCTCCACGCAGACTCATATCTTCCTCCACGGCCTTGCGTGATCTCAGCCTCCTCACCTTCTCCTCGTAGCTTTGTTGGTGATCCGACCTCCTCTACTATTCCCTTCGGTGATCCGGCCTCCATATCTCACCTTGGCATCAACCAACTGATTTGATAATCACCCTATGAGTGACCTCAGTTAATTAAATATTGAATGAAGGTATTATAGACTCATGTGTTGGTGTGTGTTTATGTGATTTTATGCAACAGATCAATCAGATTGCAAAATACACAGACACTGTAAATGTGGAAAACAACAGAGAAACACAGTATGAAAATACAAGAGCACAACAATTAATAAGGAGTTCACCCTATCGTTTAAGGCTACGTCTCCAGTCTAGCTTTCAATGGTGGCCTTCTTTTATTGTGTCTTTAAAGCAGAGATTTACAATGAGGAGCTCAAATTGAGTCTCCTGAAACAAAACAATGTTTGGTAGGGTGGTTCTTGGATCCCCCAAGCCACTAGAGTACACAGACTCCTTTCCTTACCAGAACTTGACCTTTCTGGTCTTTAATGGGAGGAGCCCAATATGGTGCTCGATTCCCGACAAATCCTCTCAGGGATTGCTCAATGCTGCCTTATGCTACAGGTCAGCTCGGCTCTCTGTCTTTCTGCTCTTTGCTTCACTGTCTCTTCCTTTCTCTGTCTTTGTCTTCTTCTCTCTAGTTCTTCCTCTCGGTGTTCTCTCTCAGTCTCTGTTCTTGGCTTTAAAGCCAATCGATCTCATGACTGTTCACTTCCTCTTCTTCCTCTGTCGGGTTGCCTGCTGCTGCTCACTTGGAATTCCCTGTCTTGGCGTCATCATCAATGGCTCACAGGGAGTGGCCACTTGTCCTCTTGTGAACTGCACCAACTTTTCCTCGTCAGTTCGGTTTTTTTCCATTACATTGTGGAATGAGTCATCTGCCAACTCGGCGGTCAAATCAGACGTCAAAATTCTTTCTACCGTAGCTAAATCCCCTGTCAGATCTGGTTCTTTCATCAGGCGTGTTCTCAGCCATTAGATTTGGAGCCCCCAAATCCAACGTCATTCGCTCATTTTGTGCGGTTGACTTGCTCGACCGTTAACGTGCGATGAGTGGCAGTTTTATCTCTCCTCCACCTGCCATGCATCGGGCGCTAAGTGGAATCGCTCATTTTTTCTCCAAATCCGCTTACCACCCAAGGGTGCCCTCGATAAATACCGCCGGTTTTGGAGCACGAGTCTCGCCTTTAGCCTTTAACGCTTTTCCCCACAGTTCTCCTAGCTTCCACGCAACCGAGCGCTCGGGGCCCTTCCTTCTCGAGGGGTTTTTCCTAGCGATTAGCGCATCAAAAACAACCTCCTTTTCTCGATCCGAGCTTCCCAGGTGCCAATTTCACCTCCTGCGCAGTCTCCATGGGCCTCGGTCAGCGTGCTTTGACCGAGGTCCTCGTCATTCCACGCTGGCTGCCAACTGCCACTGTTTAGAGGTCTTTCTGATCGCTCTGTGCTCTTGAATTCAAAATTTTCTCAATCTGATACAGTCACAGTGCTTTGATTTTTCTTCATGGATCCAATTCGGATCACGACCTTCCCATTGAAAGAGCTTTTGGACCACCAAAAGTTGGTTTTCAAGCATCGACTAAGTGAGGGTACAATTTTCTCGCTTGTCCAATCTCTATCCACTTTGCACTGCTTGGCTTTGAACCCTTGAGTCCAAGTCTAAGGTACTCAACATCTCCCCTGCACGTCATCCTCACCTTCCTGTCCAAAACTATGTCTTCCTGCAATTCATTAAGATATTCAGGTAGCAAGTCATCAATAGAAGGCAATTGACTCTACTCTTCGGGATCCTCAATCAGTGAGGGTTCAAACAATCTCAAGCAATCTGCATTTACTACTGAGTAGATGAGCATGTAAGCTAGTAGATCAAGGCAAAAAGCATTTTCACCAATCTTCTCAAGTATTTTGAAAGGTCCATACCTGATAGGCTTCATCTTTTTATCTTCACCTTGCATCCTATCCTTGCTGATATACAACCATACTTGGTCACCAACTTGGAAACTATGCTCCATCCGATGTTTGTCATGCCTTGCCTTGTATTTGGCTTGGCTATTTTCCAGTTGTTCCTGTACTGCCTGGTAGATCTCCTAAATTTGTTCAATGAACCTAGTTGCCCTGTCCATCATTGTGTCCCTCAACTATGGCATCTTTACCAAAGACAAAATCCAAAGGAGACCTTGGTGTGAAACCAAAACAAGTCTCAAAAGGAGATCTCTATGCAGAAGAATGTTTTGCCATGTTGTAAGCATGTTGCACATAACACAAATGTTCATCCCAAAGCTTAGGATGTTTGCTGCAATATCCTCTGAGTAACTGGATCACTATCATGTTAACTACTTCTATCTGGCCATCAGTTTGTGGATGAAAAGCTGTGCTTTTCTTCAATTTGGTGTCCATCAGTTTCCACAGACTCGACCAAAACTTCCCCACAAATCAGGTGTCTCGATCAGATACAATGGAAGTGGGTAGTCCAAAATGAACCCATACTTATTCAAAGAACAGTTTTGCAGTTTGTTCAGCTGTAATCTGTTTATTACAAGGTATCAAAATGCACATTTTGTTGAACCTATCCACAACAACATATAGATAATCATGGCCTTTCCTAGATTTAGGCAGTCCTCCAACAAAATCCATGCAAACACTTTCCCATGGGTGAGAACGAACTAGTGATGGAGTGTACAAGCCTAGTTTTCTATTGTTGGGCTTTCTTTTAGCACACATAGTACACCCTCTTACATATATAGAAACTGTCTCACTCATTTTTGGCCAATAACAAAATCTTTGCAGCTGTGCAACTGTTTTACTTACCCCAAAGTGACCTGATATCATAGAAGTGTGTGCTTCCCTAATTATCTTTACTCTTTCAGTTTGTGGAATGCAGAGTTTCCCACAATGGTATAAGAGTCAGTCCTTCACATGATAATCCAACTCTTCTACCCGTTTGCCTTGACTCAAAGTTGCATATACATCTTTAAAGTCTATATCTTGAGCATATTTTTCAACGTAGCTTCCATGTAGTACAGAATTATGCTTAAGTATAGTAGATGCATTTATAATGGGTCTAGATAACATGTCTGCAACTTTATTATGTATGCCCTTTTATATTTGATGACTAAATGAAACTGTTGTAAAAAACCCATCCATCTTAGTGCCTTGATTGCTGCAACTTAGTTTGGGAGTGTATATATTGAAGTGGTTGATGATCAGTATGTATTACTGTCTCTTTGCCCATTAAGTAATGTTTCCACTTTTTCACACTCTACACTAATGCATACAATTCTTTATCATATGTAGGATAGTTAACCACTACAGGATTAAAAGTCTTAGAATGATAACATATGGGTTTACCGTGCTATGTCAACATTTCTCCCATGGCATAATCACTGGCATCTGTTTGGATCTCAAATGGTCTTTGCAGATCAGGCAGTGCTAGTATAGGGGCTGTACTAATCTTTTCTTTCAAAGGGTCGAAGGCTTTCTAGTGTTTGCCTCCCCACTGAAACACCTTGTTCAATCATGTTAAAGCATGTAAGGGAGCTACAATTGAGGAAATGTTAGAAATGAACTTCCTCCAATATTGTGCTGCCCCAGAGAAGCTTCTCACTTCTGTAGTAGACTTTGGTTTAGGCCAATTTACAATGACTGCCACTTTAGAGGGATCTATTTTCAATTCACCACCCCCTACTATATGACCCAAATAATTTAGAGAGGTTTTGCCAAATTGACATTTTGAGAGTTTAACATGAATTTTTTATCTTTTCAAAACATCTAGTGTCTGCTTAACATGCTTTAAGTGTTCTTCCCACGTTTTGCTAAAAATCATAATATCATCTAGATACACATTAAAAAAATCATCAAGAAATGGTTTGAGTACATCATTCATTAATCTCATGAAAGTAGCAGGAGCATTAGTTAAGCCAAAAGGCATAACCAGCCACTCATACAATCCCTGCTTTGTTTTGAAAGCAGTCTTCCATGCATCTTGTTCTGCAACTCTAACCTGATGGTATCCACTGTGCAAGTCTAGCTTGGTGAAATAAACAGTTTCTTTCAATTGATCTAAAAGATCATCTATGCGGGGAAGGGGATAATGATTTTTGATTGTTATCTTATTGAGTGCTCGGTAATCACTGCACATTCTCCACGAGCCATCTTTCTTTCTCACCAAAACAATTGGTGACCCACATGGTGATGTGCTAGGCCTGATGAACCCCTTCTCGAGAAACTCCTGCACCTGCTTCTTGATTTCAGCATTCTCTAAAGCAGACAACCTGTACATTCCAATGTTAGGCAAAGGAGCATCTTGCTGCAAAATAATATCATGTACTATTTCCTTTTTGGTGCCAGGCCTTTAGGTTCTTGAAACAAGATATCATACTCTGAAATAACCTTTTCTAAATCAGCTTGTTGTTTAACATTACAACCCTCAAATACATTGGTTTTATCTTATTTCTTTTCCTTTACAGCCATCAGTAAGAATTGTTTGCATGAATTTATCATTCTTTTCATCTGTCCTAAGTTTATGAGAGTATAATTATTCTTGAGCTTATGAGCTCTTACAAAGTATTCGATTCCATCTTTAACAAGCAGATACTTGTTCTCAACTCTATAGAAAATAGCTTTCCTATCATACAAGTAAGGACTTCCTAAAACAATTCCACATATATCCAAAGGAATTATGTCTAACTCAACCTCATCTATAAATGCTGACCCAAAAGAAAACCTAAGTTTGCACTGTCTAGTCACGTGCAGTTGTGCTTTATCATTCAACCATCCTAATGGGTATGGTTTCTTGTGAGGTGTAGTTGCTAATCCCAATTTCTTTACAATTGCTTCAGAAATAAAATTTACTTGTGAGCCACTATCGAACAAAGTATCAATCTTTTGATGTTTGGAAACAACTCAAATATGGAAAAGCTCATGTCTTTTTCTCTGATTTTCTTCATCAATAATAGATTGAGCAGAATTACTAGTAGATGCTTCAGAATTATTACCTTTTATACCTATAGCTACAATGGTTATTTCATCTCCCGAGTCTGACCCTAAATATTTCTGAATAGCTGCAGCAGTCTTCTTCTTCTTGCCCTCGAACTTCTTAGGTCTCAGCTCTGGATGCAGAATCCAACAATGCTCATCATCATGCCCATCCTTTTTACAATGAGTGCATGAAGCTTTGCTTTTTTGTGCAACATTAGCCTTCCTTGCTTTCCACTTCTACTTTCTTTTCTCCTTGCTCTTGCTTGTAGTGGGTTGGGATGGTCCCCCAACTTCTGGATTTCCATTCTTTCCTTTGGCTTCTAGATGAGTAGCTTGTACAGATACCTCATCTATACTAGTGGGATTAAACATGAGGATGGTATGCCTCATGTAACTGCGTAGACCACCAATGTACTTTAAAAGAGTCTCTTGTGAGTCTAATGAGATTCCTAGAATCAATGCTCTCTTTCTAAATTCTTGATTGTACCCTTGCACACTTTTCCCTTTCAAATGCCGAAGAGTTTTCCAACTCATCATGGCTTGTTGCATGTAGGCTAATGGATAGAACTGCTTTTTGATTGCAAAAACAAATTCACTCCAGACAGAGATAGTCTTACCATGTCTTTTCATGTCAGCTTTGGTTCTGCCTTCCCACCAAACCAAGGCAGTGCCTCCAAGGTGTAGGCTTGCCAGCTGAATCTTGTTTTTGTTTGAGTCGATGTTCTGTACTCAGCAATAAACATCAATTTGTCTAATCCAATTGTCCAACTTTTGTGCATTTAACTCTCCATCATATATAGGTAGATCAAATTTAACATCTAGTTTGATCAAAGATGCTTTCTTTTTAGGGCTATCAGGAGGTGTGAGAAAGCTTTCCTCTTTCCCTTTTCCTTTGGAGTGGTCATGGAAATGTGATTCATCTTCTCCTTTGTCTTGTTTAGAGCCTGATGAATCTTCATCCTTATGTTTTCTAAAGTCCCTATACATTTCTTCTACCATGGACTTTATGGATAGGAAAATTTCTATGAATTTAAGGTCTGGCCCCATAGAACCTTCTTCTGACATGTCTTCTGAAGATAGACTCTCCCAATTTCAGGATTAGTTTCGACCAACTCTCCTTCTCCTAATTTGAGCTTTGATCTAGTGAGCATTCAACAGCTAAACCAACACAAGCTTGTCTAACCTTACAGCCTAGAGCTCTGATACCACTTGATCTGATAATCACCCTATGAGTGACCTCAGTTAATTAACTATTGAATGAAGGTATTATAGACTCATGTGCTGGTGTGTGTCTATGTGATTTTAGGCAATGGATCGATCAGATTGCGAAATACACAGACACTGGAAATATGGAAAACAACAGAGAAACACAGTAAGCAAATACAAGAGCACAACAATTAATAAAGAATTCACCCTATCCTCTAGGGCTAAATCTCCGGTCCAGCTGTCAGTGGTGGCCTTCTTTATTGTGTCTTTAAAGTAGAGAATTACAATGAGAAGCTCAAAGTGAGTCTCCTAAAACAGAACAATGTTTGGTAGGGTGGTTCTTGGATCCCCCAAGCCACTAGAGTACACATACTCCTTTCCTTACTAGAACTTGACCTTTTTGGTCTTTAATGGGAGGAGCCCAATATGGTGCTCGATTCCCGACAGATCCTCTCAGGGATTGCTCGATGCTACCTTATGCTGCAGGTTAGCTCGACTCTTTATCTTTATGCTCTTTGCTTCATTGTCTCTTCCTTTCTTTGTCTTTGTCTTCTTCTCTTTGGTTCTTACTCTCAGTGTTCTCTCTCGATCTCTATTCTTGGCTTTAAAGCCAATCGATCTCATGACTGTTCGCTTCCTCTTCTTCCTCCGTTGGGTCGCCTGCTGCTGCTCGCTTGGAATTCCCTGTCTTGGCGTCATCATCAACGGCTCACAGGGAGTGGCCACTTGTCCTCTTGCGAATTGTGCCAACTTTTCCTTGTCAGTTCGGTTTTTTTCCGTTACATTGTGGAATGAGTCATCCGCCAACTCGGCGGTCAAATCGGACGTCAAAATTCTTTCTGCTGCGGCTAAATCCCCTGTCAGATCCGGTTCTTTCATCGGGCGCATTCTCAGTCATTAGATCTAGAGCCCCCAGATCCGATGTCATTCGCTCATTTCGCGCAGTTGACTTGCTCGATCGTTAGCGCGCGATGAGCGGTAGTTCTCTCTCTCCTCCGCCTGCCACACGTTGAGCGTTGAGTGGGATCGCTCATTTTTCTCCAAATCCACTTACCGCCCAAGCGTGCCCCCGATAAATATCGTCGGTTTTGGAGCGTGGGTCCGCCTTTAGCGTTTAGCGCTTTTCCCCATGGTTCTCCTGGCTTCCATGCGACCGAGCGTTCGGGGCCCTTCCTTCTCGAGGGGTTTTTCCTAGCGATTAGCGCATCAGAAATAGCCTCCTTTTCCCGATCCAGGCTTCCCTGGTGCCAATTTCACCTCATGCACAGTCTCTATGGGCCTCGGTCAACGCACTTTGACTGAGGTTCTTGTCATTCCACGCTGGCTGCCAACTGCCAATGTTCAGAGGTATTTCTGATTGTTGTGTGCTCTTGAATTTGAATTTTGTCACGATCTGATACAGTCACGGTTCTTTGATTTTTCTTCATGGATCCAATTCGGATCACCAACCTTGCTCTGCAGCTGTTACCCTCAACTGCTCTGCGCGCGTTCCAGACATACCACCTGTGGCTGCTCTCCACTTCCTCGTTGACTTCGCTGGCAGCCTCCTCAGCCAGCGTCCTCTCCAAACGATTGCACAGGCACCTCTCTTTACGCAGCTATAGGTGCACTCTTTGATCCAACCTCCCATCGATCTGATCCTCTGTTAACAAGATTGCAATCATTCTCTTCCTTATTTCACAGAGAAGTCAAACCCATCGCAGGCAACTTATCTCTCTGCTGAGGATCTCTTCGCAGGTTCCTTAATTGATTTAATGAGACAAACTCCTGATTCCTCAATTCGATGACTTTTCCCACATGGATTTCCTCCTCTTGTTATGAATCTAGCACAGTCTTCCTCGTCTGTAATGCGAGATTACTTCTTCTCAGCAGCCCATGGCATCACACTCCACCAATTCGGCTACATGAATTTTCGCAGCTTCAACCACCATGCAGTTCTCGTAGTCACGCACAACTTCCACCACAGATCCACTCGACGCTTTTATACACCACAGAAGCGCGAAGATCTTCGCCAGAAAATGAAAGCTATTTGCGAAGCTCTATCAACAACTCGCACCAATTTTTGAACAGGTGGACGAGCAGGAGTATCACAGGGTGGTCGTCGCACATTTCCACACAAGACTCGTGACGACTCTGCTACAGTCACATCATCACTCAGCTTACGGGATCAGCAACCTTGAAGCTTTGATACCATGATAAAAAGCGAATATATTACCTAAATGCCTCTCCAGGTGAGATACTTGGAGAGTGCCAAAGAACTACAGACAATACATAATTACATGACTCAATTAGGAGAACAACCTAGTACATATAGGCTTTCACACAATCAGGGTGGTTTCAACTACTCCCTAGATAGTAGGATCTCATACCTAATCTTAGAGTCTTAATCCTATCCTTAGATAACTAACTATATCTTTCTCTATTAATTCTAACACCTACATATTGAATGGGACTCCTAAACAAAATAGTGTAGATTCTAACTGGGATTCTACACCGGGGAGATACCCTAGATGTTGGTGGTACATTCCAGCCCATCAACAGGACCTTAAGCTATACTAGAAGTGCCTGAAAGACTGGAAGCCTGGAGGTTGATTTAAAAGAGATCTGGGATAGCATTGAGCCAGGTTAGTGGGAACAATGCTCGAAAGCCCAGAAACCTAGAAGGCATGGAATCCTGTAACCTTATTTAAAAGAGATCTGAGATAGCATTGAGTTGGGCTAGAAAGAACAATCCCCGAAAGCCTGGAAGCCTGTAACTTTATTAAAAGATGATCCGAGATAGCAAGGATCCAGGCTAGTCGAGGACAACAATTAACAGATTGTTAATCGATAGAACACAAAATAGAGATTTCCCAAAAGTGGAAAGGGTAGAAGAAATTTCAATTAAGTCTCGGGAAAATAGAGCCGGGAGAGGAGATTTCGCTGGAAATTGAAAGTTCTGTCAAATGACAAAAGGCACACCGAGGTCTAGGTTTTTCGTGTGGTTTTCATGTGTTTTGATGACAAAGGGCCTTTAGGCTATTAATAAAGGGAAACCATTGTGGGAAAGCATTTAAAGGAATTCATGCCAAATACAAAGAAAAGGGCACTAGGACAGGTTGACATTGGAAGTCGTGCACACTATTGGGCTAGTGCTCAGAAGCCTGCGAGCTTATAAGTTTTAAGAAATGTCATTTAAAAAAAGTATACGGTCACCAGGCCATCCAGGCCTCCAACTCAACATATGTTTAAAGCCATGTGCAAAAATTTCTTGTAGATTCAAACTGCAAATTGTAATATTCTAAAAAAATTGACTTGAATCTATTCTACTCAACGGAGGAAACAATAAACGGTTGATGAAATCACGAAGCATAAAAGATAAAGAATTCAATCACACATAACACAATAATTTTATGGGGAATTCCACAGCTAAAAGCCACTGCTATCTATATATTTCATTAATCAAAAAATATGAGAAGATTACAATGCTTTGCTCAGCCCGTGCAACCTCTGCACTATCTCTACTTATATCAATGCTTTTGAGACAAGCTCAAACCAATACTTAGCCAATTTTGTTGCCTTCCAAGATCTTATTTAATTTCATAGTTTCCTTGGAAATTAACCCATATTTAATTGGAAAATTGCACAAACATGAATTGCGCAATCCTCGCAGAGTAGTGGGGATGCAAATCAATACTAGCAAGACCAAAATAATGATTTTTTCTAATAAAAGGAAGCAGAGCCAACATATTTTCTTCTTTGAAGACAACATTCTTGAAGAAGTAAATGAGTACAAATACCTTGGGATTGATTTCAACAACAAACTCAATTAGGAGGACTGCAGAAAGAAGACAATTTTAGGAGGGTGGAAAGTATTATATGCTCTTCAAAATAGATGTAGAGAGGCAGAGTTATGGGATTTGAAAATGATTAAAGTGCTTTTTAGACTCCTAATTTGTCTAGTGATGCTATATGGGTGTCAATTGTCAGCTAGCAGCACTCTTGTCTCAAAATGGAAACAAATTGAGAAAATCCAAAAACGTTTGATCATGAACAAGCTCAAAATAAAAATTTCAGTACCTTATGAGATAATGTTGAGTGAAAAGCAATTGCTATGATGCGGCTCATAAGATATCTAAAAAGAATTGAGCAAATGAGAGTAGATAGATGGTCTAATGTTATATTGAATGAAGGCATGAGCGGGAAGAAAAAAAACATGGATGAAACAAAACTACACATGGATGCAAAAATGAAATATCTACCTCAATGTCTGTCCCACAAATAGCAAGGAGCTAAAGAATTTTGTTATGGAGAAGTTTAGTAAAAGGGTATGGGGGAAAGAGTTGGGTAGAAAGAAGAAACATTACATTGAGGAATTCAACCCTACATGTGATCTACAACAAAAAGAGTTTATTAGAGCTAGCATTTTGTGGAGGACAAAGGTTCTTATTTCTTAATTAAGGACCAACTCACATCAACTTCGGTGTGAAACGTGGAGGTGGAAAAGGCCTAAAGAAGCTTGGGAAGAACGGGCGTGTACATTTTGCACGTCTGGGGCTATGGAATTGGAAAAACGTTTCATTTTGGAATGTGATGCATTCAAAGACATAAGAGAAAGTTATGAGAACATGTTAGCATCAGTTTCTTGGCATTGTCTTTTTAGCGAGGGGATTGTTGGAAGGTTGGGCCAACTCATCATCAATTTAAATCAGAAAATGATTGAATTGCAAAAAGTGAAAAACGAGGAACTAATGGTCTCATAGACTATTTTTAGTCTCATAGACCTTAAAATATCATTTCATTAGTCTACTGGAATTTGGATAGATCATCGTGTTTTTTTAAGACACTTTTTGATGTGAAATCACTGGTTCAATTCCTCGCCCCAATCAAAGTGATATATTAGACATGTTAAAAATATAATCGTGCAAGCTTAAAAAAAACCTCTCAATCAAAAGTGAGGGAAAATTAATACAAATATATAAGGGAAACTCGTCTGAGATTTTTTTTCATGATAAAAAAGATAAGTTCTAATTCTATCCGTTACTATAACATCGAGTTGTCTATACTAAAAGGACATATTGTCCTAGCAAAAACAAAAAATTACCTGAGTTATGTGAACTTCATAGTTGTAACCTGGTATTCCACCTGTGTTGGGTTCAGTCTCATCCTTCTACGTTTGGTAGATGAATTTGAACCTGAGCGATCAACTTCTATGGTTTTGTCAGTGAAACAGAGAATTGGCTAGATTACGGATCCTTCATATGGCTAGTCCTGGAGCTCCAAATACTTAAAATCTTTAGATATCTTTTCCAAATTGTCTCAGTAATCCTTGGCTTCAATCTTCAGTGTCTAAATTTCCTTTTCAGACTCCCTAGATTGCTCTCAGATTCTGTAAATGTCCCCTCTAATGGCGGCCATATCTGATGCAATTTCTTTGAATTGTTCCTGGATAGCGCGAGTGGAATTAGAGTTCCAAATCCGCTGGTTTACCTTAACCCTTTCTAATTCCATACGAAGCTTGCAGAGGCAACGACAATTCTCCATGGTTGGTTGATGCGAGGTAGAGAAAATTGAGTGAAATGAGATGGATTGAGGTAGGAATGAGGGTGAAAGACTCTGCTGACTGAACGACACTCCTTGTCCTTTTCCCTATCATGGATGGAAGAGACGTGCTCCGTACAGGTGACGGGCCTGAGAGTAAAGCCATGGGAAGTACAAGTCTTAAGATTTAGGGAAGGTCCTAGATTTTGAAAGTACTTAGTGAATAGGAAGGTGGGTTTCCTTTGAGCTCTTTTGGATTGCATTTTCATCAGGGAATCTCTTGAACGGTTTTATCAAATTTTTCTTCTCCTTGCAGTTTAGTGCATATGCATTATTGGCCAATTGTTTTTTTTCTCCTTGCAGTCTAGTGCATGCATTATTGGCCAACTGTTTTCTTTGCGGTTATTCTCTCTAAGAACATGAATGAATAGTTGAATTGAGGCTTCTTATCCATAATAGTTGAAAAAAAACTACTTTATTGAAGTCCTTCTTTTGAATCATCTGATCTATTAATATTGCTAAATTTTCAATAATAATCTCAGAATTTATGTGTTTATTTTTTAATCCTAAGTACCACTGCTCTATTATTGATGTCATTGCCTAGCTCTCATTGGAAGGTAGCTTCTTCTTATCCATCAAAATCTAAAAGGCCCCATACCAACCACACCTGCCACCCCGGAATTTTTCTTTGAATCTCTATTGAAAAAAAAGAGATGTGTCGTTGTTGGTCTTCTTTCCATTGCTCAAATGATTGGGGATCCATTCTGAGCTTCCAAGAGTCAGGCGTTGCGAGGGATTTTATAGGTGGAGAATACATGGGATTTTTTTTCTAGCACTCACTCAAACCAATTTGGTTTATCTGTTGAGAGAATAAAGGGGTGGTGTTTGTTTGTTCTCTTTGATAAGATTGCATCTATCACAAAACTCCATGTTTTTTTTATCTTTGAAGATAAAATTGTTCCTGAGCTACCAACATAAAAGGAAGAAAGATTTTTCAAAACCTTTTTAGAAGGGATTTGTTCAAAAGTTTTATTTTTTAGTTTTTCTAGAAGTCACTAAAAATCTTGATTTCGAAGTTAATTTTGAAAAATGTGGATGCAACATTAATTTGTTTTTTTTTATTTTTTGGCATATTTTTGACACTTAAATTTTATTATTATTATTATTATTATTTTTAAATTTTAGTGATTTTCATGCTAATTTCATAAAATGTCGATGCAACATTAACCATTTTTTTTCACTTGTTTTTAATACTTCAAATTTTTTAATGTGTTAAGTATGGATATTTTTTTTTAAATGTTGGGATTTTTATGTTGATTTTAAAAAGCATTGATGCAACATCAGTTTTTTTGGGGCATCTTTATTTTCTTCATGAGATGTTTGTCTTTTAAGGGTTTTTCAAGATTGTATTTTTTTTGCTTTGCAATGTTTTTTTAAAATGAAATTTTCAATTTTTTTGCAAAGTTCAAAAAAAATAATAAAAAAATATTTTGAAGTTAATACTTTTTATATATTTATGTATGGTTAATTAATACTTCAATACACATAAAATAATTGTCACTTAAAAGATAATAATTTTAAATACAAGACAAAAAAAATAAAATAAAAGATATTTAAAATAAAAATTTGAAAATAAATAACCTAAAAAAGAAAAATTAACATTGTAAACCAATTAAAATCAAAATTTAATTAAAAAACTTGGTGTATATATATATATAAACAAATTAAACAATTAAAAAAAAACATTCCAAAAATTGAAAAAAAATATATAAAAATTTTAAAACATTGTACTTGAGATTTTTTTTTCTCACTGAGCACTGCCTCCCTGGCTCGCTCAGGATGCCGTGGCGATACCCAGGCAGCAGCATCCCTTACCCAAGAATGTAGAAAAAGTACCGCCTAAATTCGACCCTGAGCAGGGAGACACCGCTGAAAACCATATCAATTCGTTCTTCTTAGCCATGCGCATGCTAGGGGTAGCTGATGAAGATATATTCTGTCGCCTATTCCATTTTACCTTGACTGGTGCAACTTCCACATGGTACTCTAGCTTGAGAACCGAAACGATCACCTCATGGGCTGCCTTTCAACAAGGCCTTTTAGACAAGTATGGCGATGACAAAACCCTTGCTGCCTTAGTCCTAGAACTATCCCGTTTGAAAATGGAAACCAAAGAAAAGGTTAAGGATTTTAATATCCTGTTCAACACCTTGTTCAACAGAATCCCGGCCACTGCCAGACCTATAGAAGAGGTGCTCATGGAATTCTACATCACTGCTCTCCCTGTCCCTACTGCGATGTGGTCCAAAAGGAGTAACACACAGACATTACAAGGTGATATCGATGAAGCAATAAAAGTCAAGAATGAAATGCTCAGTCTCACAGCATGCCACCATACAACTGGAGAAAAGAAAGCCTCTCAAGCATCCAAGAAAAATAATGGAAGTGATAATAAAGGCGCTGAAACCAAAGAAAAGGATACCACAGATATAGAAGGTTTGCATCGGATCATTAAGAAGCTGACAAATATAGTCATCGATATGAAAAGGAATTCTGGAGATAGTACAAGCGAGAGTGGAAGAGAGTATAACAACAGAAAACCTTTCAAACCTTTCTATCATAAGAAGACAGAAGGTAGTCATGGCCCACTTGCACTGCCTGCTCCACCCAATGAAGGGAATTTAAACACATAAGAGATGGCTCTTATCGGATTGCTCCTTAACCAAGAAGAACCTATAGTGGAGCTAGAACCCGAACAAGAATATGAGGAAGAATACCAAGTAGAAGAGCCCTTGGAAGAAGAATCTCAAATCGACGTACTGTGGGATTTCTATACAAATGAGAACGATGATGACCAAGGAGACAATATGGCAGAAATCCACACACGAAGCAAAGGGCTGCTTGCAGGTGTGATGAAGCCTATAGATCAGGCCAAGAAAGATGTCCACCCTATGAAGGCACATGCTCCCAAAGTCCCTGTTGAGAAGAGTAGACCTAGTGGTCAATCTAAGAATACCCCGGTTGCAAACCATCCAGAGAAAGAAAATGCATCTCCCACTGCAACGAAGGTTACTCAAGATGGTAAGCTCCCACCTAAGAATGGAAAAACCGGTATGTTTACTCTGCCTTATCCTATTTATAACATTGATTACAATATTGTGGATGATCTTAAGAAATCTAGGGCTAATATCACATACTTTGATTTGTTAAAATTAACGCAGCAAAGAGATTTGCTCTTGAAAGCTATGAATGAGAGAAATTCCAAAACTCCCACCATCCCAAGCAGCCAAACCAAGAAGTCAGTGTCCAGACCTGTCAACACCTCCATTGCAGCCCAAATGCCATCAACTATGGAAGCCACTATGTCCAAAATGAATCGAAACCCCCAAGATGTCAGTGCAGCCATGATAGGGAGAAAATCAAAATCCATGACCCCACCTTTCCTTATCACATTTGAAATCCTCAACATGAACATACACAATTTCCTAGTAGATTTTGGTGCCTCATCCACTGTGATGCCTTATGCTGTTACTAAAAGACTACATGCAATACCTGAGAAAACTAGGACTCGAATTCTGCAATTGGACAGGACAAATGTGAAGGTAATTGGAGAATTGAAAGATGTGTTGATTCGGATGGCTGCTAAACCACAGTACACACAAGTCATTGATATAGTGGTAGTCGATATACTCGAGGCCTATGGAATGCTGCTTAGTAGGGATTGGTCAGCAAAACTCAATGGATATTTCTCAACTGATTGGTCCCACCTCTTTCTACCTCAAAAGGGAAAAGGTGATATGCTGAGAGTTGATCGAGAAAGATACGTGAAATATGTGGTAACAGAACTAAATGGTCCCAATGAACCTGTAATGTTTACCAACTCCATCCTTGGGAACTAGAGTTTCAATGTTTATGCTACAGAAACCTATTTTGGAGAATTCCATGCAGAAACATTTGAAGAAACTTTGACATACACACAGTTGGAAATTCCCTCCCATAATCCAACTAGTGAGTTATCCTGTATTATAGTAGGTGATAGGACTAATTTCTTAGATAGTAGTTCAATTGATGTAATAATAGATTCTATATTCTGGACACTCTATTTTGATGGCTCTAACTGCCTTGAAGGTGCAGGTGCTGGGAGTATTCTCATTGACCTGCAAGGGAACCAACATTTGATGGCCAGCCGATTGGAGTTTGCATGCACCAACAACACAGAAGAATATGAAGGCTTGTTGCAGAGCCTGAAGAAAGCCATTGATATGGAGGTGAAAAATATTAAAGTTTTTGGTGACTCACAAATAATTGTGGATCAGGTGAGGAAAAGGATACACTGCAATTCGCCACACCTAATAAGGTACTAGCATGAGGTATGGAGCTTAATTGAAAATTTTGATTCCTTTAATATCACATACATCCTCGAAGGCAAAACCAAGATGCTGATTTGATGGCTAGTATGGATGCTAAACTTTTGCCTGATTTCAGATTAAAGAAGATTAAATGTTATGTTGAATTGATTTTTAGACCATCTGTGCCTAATAACATCTCAAATTGGTAGGTGTTCGAAGATGACAAGCAAATCCTTGAGTTCTTGCATTGCGAGGAGACATTCAATAATGCAGTCATTGATGAGAGAGAACACGACAGACTTATGAACGAAAGAGAAGATGAGGAAAAGGATCAGCCCAATGTGATTCCCAAATCAGTTGTTAAGATGGAGCACTTGTATGACTTTCATGATAAATTCAAGAAATCGACTAACTGCAAAACGCATAGCTCGTCCATGAAGTATGAAACGGTCAACCTTGGGACCAAAGAAGACCCAAAAAATGTCAATATGGGCCTTGGGTGCTCTCCACAAGAAAAGGTTGCATTTGTCAAGCTATTTAAAGACTACAAGGACATCTTTGCGTGGACATATGAAGACCTAAAGACCTTTGATACCAGTGTTATGCAACATGTAATCCCTTTGGAAAAGGAGGCTAGGCCCTACTAACAAAAGCTGAATAAGATGCATCCAAACCTAGAATCGTTGGTGAAGAAAGAATTAAACAAAATGCTGGATGCCAAAATCATCTTCCCGATTAGACACACCTGTTGGGTAGCCAATCTCATCCTAGTAAGAAAGAAAAATGGAGACATCAGGCTATGTATTGATTTCAGAAACCTGAACAAAGCATATCAAAAGGATAACTATCCTGTCCCTTCTATGGAACACATCCTTTAGTGTGTTTCTGGGTCTGAAATGATGTCCCTATTAGATGGGTTTTCAGGATATAATCAATTATTGGTATCTCATGGGTATCAGCTTAAGAAAACCTTCAACACTAAATGGGGCACCTACACATATTGTAAAATGCCTTTTGGACTCATTAACATGGGCGCCACATTCCAGAGAGCTATGGACATAGCTTTCCGAGGGTTGATTAACAGATCAATAGTGGTTTACATGGATGACATCACTGTGTATTCATATCACAGAAGGGATCATATTTATCACTTGAGACATATTTTCGAAAGATGCCGAAGGTATGGAATTTCATTGAATCCCAAGAAGAGCATATTTGCAGTCACAGAGGGGAAACTACTGGGTCATATCCTCTCTAAAGAAGGGATTGTTATTGATCCTGAAAGAATAGAGACCATCATGAGAATACAACCCCCTGCCAATAAGAAGGCCATGCAATCTTTCTTCGGGAGGATTAATTTCGTTAGAAAATTTGTCTCAGGCTTCGCGGAAATAGTGTGCCCCATGCAGCTGATGATGAAGAAGGACATTGTGTATAAATGGAGTGATGAAGCCAAGAAAGCATTTCGGCGAATCAAGGAAGCCATCGCTGAAGCTCCTGCATTGGTCAGCCCCGATTTCGGCAAGGAATTCTTCTTGTACACTTTTTCTTATGATGTTTCATACGCCGCAATACTCACTTAGAAAAATAACAAAGGCAACGAAGTCCCTATTTCTTATATGAGCTCTAATCTCCAAGGGGCAGAACTCAACTACCCAGACGTGGAGAAACAGGGCTATGCAGTTTTCAAGGCTATAAAACATTTTTGCCCTTATTTACTGAAAGCAAGACCAAAGTAATCGTCCTCCATCCTGCTATAAGAGC
This sequence comes from Pinus tabuliformis, assembly GCA_031772625.1. Taxonomy (NCBI): domain Eukaryota; kingdom Viridiplantae; phylum Streptophyta; class Pinopsida; order Pinales; family Pinaceae; genus Pinus; species Pinus tabuliformis. The sequence goes on along the minus strand of CM062813.1, from coordinate 847,184,731 downwards.
CCTCTTCGTGCAGAAGGAAATGGGTGAACGAAGAGGGAAATGGGTGAACGAAGAGGGAATTGGATAACCGCCCTTCAAGAGTTCGACCTCGAAATAAAGCTGGCACAGATAGTTCAAGGGCAGGGACTTTGTAGGCTAGCAGCAGAAGCCTTGGCGGACGAAGAAGGGGTGTCTGAAGAACCAAAAACACTGAGCATGTGATATGCACAAATGGAACTCAGGGAGGGGCCCTTATGGATTAATGAAGCACTGATGTATGAGCGAGAAACATCAGAAGCCTTTTTGGACCCTGAGTCGTGGTACTATGACATATGGTTCTTTCTAGTACGGGGATCGTGTCCTAAACAAATGGGTGCATCACAGAGGAGAGCACTCTGATTGAAATCCAATTAGTATCATTTGGCCAAAAATGTCTTATACAGAAAAAATCATGATGGAATATGGCTGAGGTGTTTGGAAAAGGATGATGCCGACCATGTATTGAAAGAAATGCACAACGGCTCAGCAGGTGGTCACTACGGCAGAGAGACCACTGCTCACAAAATATTAGGAGTTGGATATTGTTGGCCCACAATGTTCAGAGACTCGCATACCTACGCTTGCAAATGCAAGGTGTGTCAAACTGACGCGGGATGAGAAAGAAAGTCTGTTGTTCCCCTCAGGCCTGCTATGATTTATCGATCATTCCAGCAATGGGGCCTAGACGTCATGGGCGAGATCACTCCAAAATATTCACAGTAGCATAAGTATATACTCACAGCGACTGACTACTTCACCAGATGGACCGAAGCCATCCCACTTTGGAAGGTGAACGAAGATGAGGTAATATCATTCATTGAGAAATTCATTATCAACAAGTATGGCATCCCTGACGCTCTCATATTTGATAGCGCTTCTTACTTTTCATCACTGAAATTGACTGAGTTTGCTATTGATAAGTCAATCCACATAAGTTATGCAGCAAACTATTACCCCCAAGGAAATAGAGTTGCAGAGTCTTCAAATAAAAACCTTATCCGCATAATCCGTAAGTCTGTCGCTGACAACCAGAGGAACTGGCACAATGCCCTAACAAATGCCCTTTGGGCCGATAGGGTCACCCCTAAAGTGACCTTAGGAAACTCCCCATACTTCCTCGTCTATGGACAGTAAGCCATCTTGCCTCCAAACGTTACCCTTCCCTCCTTACAGCTCTCCCAAGCTTCAAGAGGAACCCCTTCAGCCTTGCTTCAAGAAAGGATCAACCAGTTGATGAGGATGGAGGAATTAAGTGATAAAGCCAAAATTAAATTCAAAAACCACCAAATGATTGTAAAAAGATGGTTTGATCATCATTTGGCAGGAGATAAAGACTTCCAAATAAGAGAGCTAGTCCTGGAATGGGACAAGTTAAATGAGCCAAAAGGTAAACACATGAAATTCCAACACTTATGGCTGGGACCATTCCAAGTTGTGGAAAAAATTGGTCAAGGAACTTACATGTTGAAAACTTTATAGGGAGAAACTAGAAAACTCCCTGTTAATGGCCAGCATCTAAAGAGATACTTCCAGTAGCCACCACATGGTGGTTACCTCCTTAGTAGGTTAGAATTCATTTTAGTTTTGTTGTTAGTTTAGTTGCATTTCTATATTTTCTTTTGTTCCCTACAAATTTTATCTTCCTTTTGTTTTGAATTGCAGTCCATTTCAGTCAGCTGATTTCAGTCCTCCAGTCTCGTTCTACCTTTCAGATTTGCCCTCATTCACCACTTTCAGTCTTTCCCTTCCTCATTAACCTATTGATGATTCTGTTGTTTCTAAATCCATCATTACCCTGCAAATCAATAAAACTTTCTATCAACCCATGATAACTTGAAAATCATCTATAGAATTCAAACCAAGCCACTCATTAGCATCTATTTAGAACTGGGTAAGATCTGTTGATAACTTGGATATCTGGAACATGTAGGGGCATCTTTATAAAATAAGAATGTGTAACTACAGTTGGACTGGCATGGAGGGACGCTGCATTTTGAATAAATCCCACTCAGACCTAGCACATACTTGCCTATAAGGTTTACAGTCATTCTCCATTGGTCCCATCCACCACACTAAATTGTCCAATACCTGTCATCTACAAGTAAACCTCCTTTCATGGGCTAAACTCACTATCATATACCTGTGGAAAATCCAATTGTGCTCTAGTCCTTGTGCCTGAAACTGGAAGGACAGATTGTTTGGGAATACGGTTAGAGTAGGGACTATTGCTGGGCTCAGAGTACTGGTTGATACAGTAAGCCTAACCTTGCTTAAGCGGTTTAAAAATATGGTAATATCCATGACTGCGCCCCATTCAATCATATGAAAGTATAGCATCAAAATTTCTATATAAAGTGCAGATAAACATATTTACATCAAGTTTGATGAGCAATAAAGAGCTGAGGTACACACCTAAATGAGTATTGACAGACTATTGATGGCCCCGAAAGGATCTTGAAAGTAGAAAGCAGGTGAAGGAAGGTCAATAAACCCCATAATATGGCCATTGGAGAATGCTTGTCAAAACCTTATCAGTGAGAATAAGCTATTTGTCTTTATCTTCCCTGAAACAATTAATGTTGAAGTGGAATCCATGCCTATTCATCTGTACAGTTTGCATTTCGAGTTTATCTTAACATCCTGATGTTTTATGAATCCAAGGTTTATTTGGAAATAGAGACAACTAGTTTGCCCAGTGGTTTGCCATTTGTTGTCGCCACAACCACCACCCTATTAAAATTCGCCCTAGTAGCAATTTTGAATGGGTCCCCTAGAAGTTGATCTTGCACTCCTCCGAATGATCTGTTCCATCCCAAGGATTTTAACTCTTTTCCAAGACAAATCTTCAATGTCTAAATGGTTAAGGCCCCCTTGATAAATCTCTCCTGCATAGTTCATTCGTAACCCAGCCTAGCCCTTTATTCAGTCCCTTCATCAGGGGTTTCAATCCTCATAAGTATTCATGGTACATTTATGCCCGCACATATAATCACCCCTACCTTTACTATGGTCGTTCGTGCACTTAACATGCAAAACCTTTTATCACATCTTTATCCCCCTTTTAACTCTTCACAAGGGAAATGCTTCACAAAACACGTTTAACATACCCGTTTATCACTTATCGCACGTCACCTTGATCAAGGGCAAAGGCTTGTTTATCATGAATAATTGCGATGCGATTAAGTCCTCAATCGCATCGCATATCGCAATCGGCAAGACCCAAGGGTTATTCATAACACAACCACAATGCACCAGATCCATCGGGGTCATTAACCATAGCGTATATAATTTCGGGTCCGGAGCCCCCACCACATATCACATATTGGTGGAGCCCGGGATCATATACAAAACGCAATGTGATATGGCGGACTCGCCGTGTTATTAAATACAACCTATATATATATCGGGTCCGGCCGAATCGCATATCGCAATCGGCGGGGTCCTAGGCCTATGCACATTGCGATATGCGATTTGGCAGACCCACCGATCTTATTAAACAAAATATATATGTTATCGGGTCTGCCTCCCCATTGCTAAATCGCTATCGACGAGGTCTAGCGCTTATGCATAAGGTCCAATTCGATGAAGCGGACCCGCCAATAACTATGCGTCTGGGCTTATAAATTTTGAAATCCGGCCTTGTGGTCAAATGCAGTCTTTTCCGTGTATTCTTGTGTTTTCTATAAGATGTCATGATTTGGGTTCTCAAAGGAAATCCAGTAGGGGTGATATGCCACATGATTGTGCGATTGCGACTCAGCCACAACATGACGTTGGCTAAGCTAGGGGCCGATTCTTTCACGCTTGCTCCTTTTGATTTCATTGCGCCTTATCATTTAAAGTTTCAATGATGACGAGAGCTATTCTTGGGCGTTTTTATCATATTTTCATAATCACTGCTAATATGAATTATCTCTGCAGGCGAATTCGAGTGGATCCGGTAGCAGATAAAGGCGATGTATGTCAAGATGACACCTTTGCACCCCGGTGTCTATAGAGAGGGGGATGAACTGCCACAATGCATAATGGAGGCACGCTCTATGTTGAAAGGGAAGCACAACGCTGATCCACCAAGATGTCACTCCCTCCAGATAAACCTCAAGGCATGCCAGATGTGGGATGATGAGCGCAACATCTTCAGTTTCCTTCAAGAAATGACATGGAATAATAGCCATCCCACACAAGTGCAACGAAATGATATGCAGTCATTCTCTGTCCCTCCCCTGGGAAGTAGAATGCTCCAACAAAGATGACTTCGACGTGTCAACAACCTCATGGACTGTTCTCCTCTGTATGTTTGGATCTGTGTAATGAAAAGAAAGGAGGTGAAAAGTCCATAGGGTGAGGGTCATTTTGAGCTGTATAATTATTACCTCCGGACAGGAGATAGGGGCCTTTTGGCTTGAGAAGGACAACTTTGATTATTGTGAATAAAGAGAGACTATTTAGCTCAATAAAGAGCCTGTGTTTTAGATTGATTTTCCTCTTTTATCATGTGTTTTGATCAAAATGTTGTCGCTGGTATAAATGCAAATGTATATTTGTTTTGTGCATATTGATGACTTACAGTTCATGGTTATGCCTCGTTACTTGAATATGATTCAATATCATGGCTAAAACATGAAAGGTTGCTGACTCAAAACTCTGTTGGGCATTAGTTGCAAGCTTCTCTTCCATAAAATGGAATGTGTATTCCTGTATGAATGATTGGATTGTAAATAAGTATTAATGCAGCCTTGTTCTTACATGAACCAGTAATTGATTCATTTAGACTTGGAATTCATATATGATGTTTAACCTCTCTTTGTCAAGATCCTACAGGATAGATTAGGATAATTAGGACTAGATTAGAGTAGTTAGGAGTAGTGTAGATAGGATTTAATACATAGTGGTTGACTGTTTTATTTGGTTGATTTAATTGAAGTCTTCTTCCCAGGAGCAATCTTTCAACACCTATTACAGTTCAAAGGGTCCCTTAAAACCCGTTGCAATTAGCTATCCCAAATGAAAGCAGGCCTAATTGGGGTTTGTGATCGGGTTAGTTCCCCATTGTTGGTATAGCGAAAATTCGCCACGTCACCAGGACAATGGATGTGGCATTCTATTGGAGCACCTAATCTTGAAAAAAATTTAGATGTGTTCCCAGGGGAGATCCATGGCTTACCTCACAGAGACATATATTTTTCTATTGAGTTCTTACTAGGGACAACACCAGCATCTAAGGCTCCATATAGAATGAGTACACTGTAATTAACTAAGATGAAATTACAACTCCAAAAAAAGGTTAGAAAAAGGGTTTATATGGTTGAGTGTACGATCTTGGGGAGCACCAGTCTTGCTTGTAAACACTAAGGATGGCACACTTAGATTGTGCATAGATTAAAGGTATCTTAAAAAGGTCAGCATCAAGAATATATATCATTTTCCATGAATTGGTGATTTGTTCAATAAATTTCGAGGAGTAGAAATATTTTCAAAGATGGATTTGAGGTATGGTTATCACCAAGTGTGCATTAAATATGAGGACATTTATAAAAAAACATTCTAGGCAAAGTATGGGCATTATGAACTTATGGTTGTTCCCTTTGGGCTTACTAATACACCTGCTATTTTTATGTGCTTGATGAAAAACATATTGCTCCCTACTTAGACAAGTTTGTAGTGGTGTTCATTAATGATGTATTGGTTCACTCAAAAGATAAGGAAGAGCATGAAGAACACCTAGTTTCAGTGTTACAACTATTGAGAGAGCACAAGCTATATGAAATATCAGCAAGTGTGAGTTCTTCCAATCTCAAATTCACCATTTGGGACACATTGTCTCAAAGGAAGGAGTGCTTGTTGACCCAAAAAATATTAAGGCCATCATGGACTAGTCAACACCAAGAAATTTTGCTAATAATATATCATTTATTGGGCTAGGAGGTTATTACAGAAGGTTCATCAAGAACTTCTCCAAGATTGGCCATTCAATCATAACATTGCAATAAAAGGGGAAGAAATTTGGATGGACAATTGAATGTGATACAAGCTTTGAGCAGTTGAAGATTTACTCACTCATGCACTAGTATTGAGAATAACATACCCATACAAAGATTTTTTGGTTTGCACAGATACCAGTAAATGGGGATTTGGTGGAGTATTGATACAAGAAGGCCAAGTACTTTTTTATGAATCCTAAAAATTGAATGAGCACGAGAAAAAATATGTAACTTGTGATAAATAGCTAGCAGCAACCGTTCATGCATTGAAGATGTGGAGACACTATCTCCTTGGAAGGAAATTCACTTTGATAAAAAACAAGAAAGGGCTGAAATATTTGTTCAATCAACCCAAACTAAATGTTAGGCAAACTAGATGGTTAGCCACAATTAGTGAGTTCAACTTTGAGATCAAATACATTAAGGGAAAAGGAAATAGAGTTGTTGAAGCACTCAAAAAAGGGTGCAAATGTGTCACTTATCAACCATAAATTCCTATGGGACTGATCTCGTGGAAAGAATCAAAGTGGTTGGTCAGCAAGATGAAAAATATTGATAGCTAAAATAAAAGTTACAACAAGAACTAGGAAGAGTGAAGGACAACTATTTCACTCTCTTTAAGGATGGGATGGTAAAATTTAAAAGCAGAGTGTATGTGCCAAATTAGAGCAACTTAAGGAAGCTCGTATTAAAATAATCTCATATAAAGTCATATTTCAGTTATCGAGGATATCGAAAGACACTAACAACCATAAAAGAGATTTATGATTGGACTGATTTAAAATGGGAAGTGATTGATATTATTTATAAATGCATTGAATTTTGACAAGTGAAGGTAGAGTGCAAGAACCCAACTTGAATGTTACAATATATTCTCATTTTGGTGTTGAAATGGGAAGTGATCTCCATGGATTTTATCACAGCGCTACGATGGACAACTAGGTAACATGATGTGATCATGTTTGTGGTAGACAAGTTGAGCAAGGTGGCTCACTTTGTAGTTGTAAAATCCACTCATACGATGAGTGATGTGACTCAAGTTTTCATAAATGAGGTTGTGAGGTTGCACAAAGCATCCAGGAAAATACTCTCAGACCGAGATGCAAAGTTTACTTCTAATTTTAGGTAGTAATTGTTTGCTCACCTAGGGTCATAGTTTACATTTAACACAACATACAATCAATAAATAGATGGGCATATATAGAGGAAAAATAAAGTGCTTGAAGACATGCTTAAAATGCATGTGATGCACCATCCAAGAAAGTGGGAAGAGTACCTTCCCCTTATGGAGTTTTCTTACAATAATGGTTACTAGGAATCATTGAAAATGGGTTTATTTGAGGTTGTTTACAAGAGAGAGTATAATACTCCTATTAGCTAGAGTGATCCAGTGAATAAGGTTCTCATTGCAACTAATATGCTTAGAGAAATGGAGCAAGAAATTGTAACCATCACGTAGAATCTAAAGGTGGCGCAAGATAGGAAAAAAATGTTAGGTTGATCAGGACAGAGTGCAAAAAGAGTAAAAATTTGTGGATAATGTCTATTTGTGAGTTAGACCCAAGAAGAGCTCTCTAAAATTTGGGTCATGTGCAAAATGGAAACATGGTTTTGTGGGCCATTTCAAGTGCTTGAAAGAATAGGGATAGTGACCTATACGTTGGCCTTGCCACCAATAGTAAAATTTTATGATGTTTTTCATGTTTCATTACTTAAAAAGTATGTACATGATGCTAATCATGTGATTGATTGTTTGACGTTACAGGTAAAAGCAAAAGGATATTTCTAGTCAGAACCTCCATGCATCCTAGATCAAAGGCAGCTCATGCTTCAGAAGCGAGTAATCAGGAAAGAAACATTGTAGTGGAAGAAATTTGGGCCTGAGAAAGCCACATGGGAAATGGTTGATTAGATGTAAGTAACATACCCAATTTTGTTTTTTGGTTAAAGCAAATGTCAATAAATTTGTATAATGATTGTACATAGTTATGTCTATAAAGCTCCAAATGATTTGGTGCTTGGTTTAAAACAAGTTTTCTTTTTTGTTGGGATATAGAACACTAAGGATGGTGTTACTCCAAAGGGGTGGGGTTTTTGATAGCCCCTAGCTAATCTCCCCTATTGTAAATATTTTAAATCATTTTGTTGTAATTAAAATGACTGAGAATTAGGACACATATCTCAGAGCTTAGGGAGGGAGATTGCTTGAGAATATGAAGGAAGTTGCTTATTAATTATAGTAATAGAGGCTAACATGTATGCCTTCAATGGGATGATTATCCCATTGATTTCAGTTGAATAAAAAAGGATTGGAGTCGCACTCCTTAAAACTACAAGTAAAAAGGATGAAAAATTAAATTGTGAGAATGGGTTGCGCTGACAAGAGGGTGACTGAGGAAAGAGCACATCCAAACAATCATATACAATTGCAACAATGGGGTTGGAAGCCAAAAAGAAAATTTTTGATGAATGGAGGGGTATCCATCCATGCATGAAGGATTTTGAATGGATTCAAGGTAGGCATCTGGGTATTCAAGTCATGAAGTCATTCGCGCATTCACTGATTTATGAGGCACTAGAGATAATCATTGAAGGGGTCAAAAATTCCTCATGAAAGGAGGAAAAAGAAAATAATACATTGAGTGAGTTCAAAAGTAGGGAGCTCGCTCTGGTGATAGCCCAACTAAAGAACCCAAGAGGGTTTGCTGGCTAAGAATCATAAAGCAATGGCTTGCATAAGGACTGATGAAACCATTAGAAGTGGATTTCCTTAGGACTGATGAACCCAGTAGGAATATTGTGGATTAATGAACCTATTGGCTAGGAGATAAACATTTAGGTACTTGGGGGATTGATGGACCAATAGGTGTAGACTTGGGGATGTCAATATTGGTGCTTGCTCTCACTAATGAACTACCTAGAGAAGTGGTTTCTATGCTCCTACAATGATCTGAAATTAAATAGGAACACAACAACTTACAGATATAATCATAAATATAGAGATGCAATAGAAAAACACTTCATTTCATTAATAGAAAAATATTGAACTATGATTACAAACAGAATGGAAATAAAATAGCTCAGGTGATGGTAGCTTATCTCTGAGAAGAGATGTGGTGGCTACATGCCTCTGAACTGTGTTACAATGAGGCTCAAAGGTCTATTTATTATTGAGAAACAATGGAAAACCCTAAACATCCAAAAACCTAACCTTAGGAGATGAAGCACGAAAATTGTGGGCCCCGTTTGGGTAAATTGGTACATCAACTTCCTAGGGTCGTAACTTTGGTATACAATCTCTATTTGGCTATCATAATACCTCGTTTCGAAGATCTCGAAAAGAAGGCCAAAAAAAAGTATTAACATGGTTTGGGACGTTTTCGATCTCTTCGTTTTCCCTAAAAGCATCGTTTAGGGCCTCAAAACGGCTCTGGAAGTTTAGGACCCAAAAAACTGCCAAAAATAGTAAATTGTGCTACAATTAAGGAAACCAAAAAACTGAAAGAGATAGTGTTGGGGGTCCAAGTGGAATAGGCGGGTGGCCACCAATATCCACTTGGATCATTCCTCCCCCCTTAGGAAGCAATGGTCCCCATTGCATTGAGTGCCTTCATGAGATGGGGAAACTTCTATTGAACTTGGTCCCTGGTGAGCCACTTGCCTTGGTGAAGGAGTTGGCTAGCTTTGACAACCTGATATAGTTGGATCTTTTGCTAGTGAGTGTTCTTGATCTATGTGTCCATGATCCGATTGGTGGTGACCTGTTCCATGCAGTCTGGGTTTAGCTCTGTTGGTGTGATCTGTTCTGCAACGTCGGATGTGTCCAGCAATGGTGGAAAGTATGGTCGAAGGTGGTCTACATTGAACACTGGGTGCAGACCAAGGAATGGTGGAATGCTAAGCTCGAAGGCATTGTCCCCTACAGCTTTGGTGATGGTGTATGGCCCATATTGGAGTGGGCGAAGCTTGTGGTGGGGTCCAGTGCACATAAATTAACATAACTTCTACTGTCAGATCATCCTCCTAATGAATGGCCTATATTGACTACAAAATTACAATATTTTACAAGGAAATTTTTCATCTATTTATAACTTTAGGGGGGAGAAGTACCCCCCCACATGGAGGGGTGTACAGTCTTCCTAGGGTATACACTTGGCTAAAACAAGACCTCTTAATCAGGAAGATAATCAAGCTCCACACCCAAAATCCCACTTGGAGTCTATTTATAGCAAATCCACCGCTGCTTCACTTGTTGGATAATGCTTCCACTTTGGACCTAGTTGTTTATCATATTCATCATCATACTTAAAGACCAATTGAAATAGAACAAAAACTTAGTTTCTCCCTAGTTACAACCTTTGTTAACATATCTGCAGGATTATAGCTAGTGTATATCTTTTCCAACTTCAATTGTCCATCTTCCAAAACTAGACGTATGAAATGCTACTTGAGTTGTTAGTCTTAGAATGAAATTTTGAGTTCTTTGCAAGATGAATGGCACTATGGCTATCACTGTATAACCTGCCAATCTCTCACTCCTTTCCCAATTCATCCATAAACCTTTGTAACCAAATCATTTCTTTACTAGCCTCTGTAGCAACAATATACTCTACTTCCATTGTTAATAGTGCAACAATGTTTTTTAATTTTGAAACTCAACTGACAGTTGTTCCACCTACAATAAACACATACCATGTGGTGCTCCTCTTGTTATCTCTATCATCTACCATATTTTCATCAACATATCCTTGTAGATGGATGTTTGAACCACCAAATCATAATTCTTGGTTTTTTTGTACCTCTCAAATACCTGAGAATCCACTTCACTGCCATCCAATGCTCTTTTCCGAGATTATTCATATACCTTCTTACAACTCCCACTACATGTGCAATATCAGACCTTGTGTAAACCATTGCATACATTAAGCTTCCAACTGCTGATGCATATGGAACTTTACACATAAAATCCATCTCTTCCTAATTCTTGGGACACATCTCCTTACTAAGTTTAAAATGGCTAGCCAAAGGTGTACTAACTGGTTTTGCATTATGCATATTAAATCCTTCCAACATCTTTTATATGTACTCGCTATGAGACAATGTTAATTTGTGATTTTTCATGTCTCTAGTTATTCTCATACCAAGTATTTGTTTCACGTCACCCAAATCTTTCATTGCAAATGAATTTGCCAATTTTCCTTTGAGCACATTTATTTCCTGCATGTTAGACCTTACAACAAGCATGCCATCTACATACAATAGTAATATGATATAATTGCCATCACTTTTCTTTTTAAGATAAACATAATGGTCAGAGTGACATCTAGTATAGCCCTATCATACATAAACCTGTAAAATTTTAGATACCACTTCCTTGGAGCCATTTTGAAGCCTTATAAGCTCTTCTTCAATTTGCACACTAATTTATCCTTCCCTTTGACCTCATACCCTTGTGGCTACTGCATATATATTTCTTCCTCCAAATCCCCATGGAGAAAGGTAGTATTTTCATCTAATTTCTCAAGATGCAAATATTTTGTTGCCACTAGACTTAAAATAGTTCTGATTGAAGTCACTTTGACAACAGAAGAAAAAATTTCATCAAAGTCTACACCTTTCCTTTGTGCAAACCCCTTCACCACAAGTCTAGCCTTATACCTGTGTTTACCTCCATCTTCTTCCTTCAACTTGTAAACCCATTTATTCTACAATGTTGTTATATTTATAGGCAACTTGACTAAGTTCCAAGTCTAGTTATGCATCAATGAGTCCATTTGTTCTTCCATGGCTTGCTCCCACTTCTTCCTGGTTTCTACCTACATTACTTCTTCATATCTTTTCGATTCACTAGAATCATTCGAATATACATAATATAATGAAGGAGAGTATCAGTCAAGGGGTCTACTTATCCTGGTAAGTATTCTAACACCAATTTCATGTGTTTGAGGTGCTTGTTGTTCTTGTGGTTGTTGATCATTATGATTTTCAGGTACCTTTATTTTTTTTGTGATCTCATCAAGTAACGTGTATTCTTTTTTTTCCTCTTCCTATTTATTTTCTTGCATTTGATCCTTGTACAAGACCTTTTCAATGAATATGACATCTCTTCTCCTAATGATTTTTTGATTTTCATAATCATATAAGCAATAACCATATCATTAACACCATATCCAATAAAGGTACATTTATTTGATTTTGCCTCAAGATTTGTTCTATTTTATTTATTGATGTGGACAAAGGCTTCACTAACGAAAGTCTTTAAAAATGAATAGTTTACCTTTTACTTGTCCATACCTCCTCTGGAATACTAGCATCCAAGGAATTTGAAGGGCCTCTATTTATTAGATAAACAACAATATGTACAACATTTGCCCAAAATTTTAAAGGAAATCTTGCATGCCCCATGATTGTGTTATTCATCCTTTCTGACACACCATTTTCCTGTGGTGTTCTTGGAACTGTCTTCTCTCTGCAAATTCCATGCTCTAAACAGTAGCTATCAAACTCTTTGCTACAGTATTCACCTCCATTGTATGATCTGAGACACTTCAACTTCTTTCTTGGACCATTCTAAACCAAATATTTCCATTTCTTTAAAGTATCAAATACATCAGATTTATTTCGAATACAATAAATCCATGTTTTCCTAGTTGCATCATCAATAAAAGTAACATGATAGTGATATCCACTGAGACATGATACCTGAGTAGGTCCCCATACATCTATATGCACAAGCTCTAATTTTTCTCTCTTCTTTTCCTTCCCAACTCTGAGAAATCCGACTCTCCTTTGTTTTCCATAAACACAATTTTCACATAAATCCAAATCAACATGCTTCAAACCTGGAAGCAAATTTCTCAAGTGAAGAATTTGCATCCCTTTCTCACTCATGTGTATGAGCTTATGTTGCCACAATATTGTTTATGCTCTTATGGAGGTTAAAGTATTAACATAATTAGAAATATCATTGCATAAATACAATGTACCGACCTTTTCTCCTTCTACCATTATCAGGGCTTCTTTAGTGGCCTTCCAGGTTTGGTCTGTGACTCTAGTTACACAACCTTCACCACCTAATTTCCCTGTTGAAATTAGATTTTTTTTCACATCTGGAACATGCCTTACCTCCTTCAATAGCCATTGGTTTTCATTTTGTTTATTTATAAAAACCTTACCCATTCCAATTATTTTACAGGGTTTACCATCACCCAAATGAACTTGTCGAAAATATTCTTGAACATAGTCATGTAAATGTTTCCTATCTGGGGTGGAATGCAATGAAGCCCCTAAATATAACACCTAGGCATCAATAATATTCTCTAATGAAAGAATCAAAACATATTGCAACACATCACTTGTCACATTCGCTTCATGATTGTTCTCTTATTGTCCATCTCCTTCTTTTCCCTTCCGATATTTGCAGTCTTTCTTCATGTGTACTTTCTTACCACATTTCCAACACACTATCCTTGATCTAGATTTGAATATGACCTTCTTGACTTAATGCGATTTTTTGGGCTCCTTCCTCTTTCCGTTTTTCTTCCCCTTCTCTTTGCTGTCAAAGCATTACCTGATGTCTCACCAGAGTGTTTCCATCACATTTCCTCGCTAAGGATAGCACCAACAACATCATCAAACTTTAAATTACTAGATCTAGAGATAAAGTTACTAATAGCCATAACTAAGCCATTCCAACTTTCTGGAAATGAGCACAAAAATAACAGAGCCCTAACTTCATCACCAAAATTTACCTCTACAAAACTTAACTGACTGGTAACTGTGTTAAACTTATTTAAATGATCAACAAAAAATCCTCCTTCTGACATCTTCATATTAAATAGACACTTCATGAGAAATACCTTATTTGAGGCTGAAGGGTTTTCATATAGTTTGGCCAATGTCATCATTAAACTGTCTATTTTTGTTTCCTTTGAAATTTGAATGCCACCAACGCTGCTAAACACAATCGTATTGTTTCTAGTTCCTTTATGTCGATAAAATCTCATTCTTTGTTTGTCATACTTGTCGACTTCTTTGATTTTCTACTCAATGGTAGGTACAGATATTTCTGATATAGATAATCTTCCATCTGCATCTTCCATAGCTGGTATTTTTGGTCGTTAAATTTCTTGACCCTAAACCTACCATATTCCACCATTTCTCCCACTCGAACCAGGAACCCCTCTCGTATGATTTTATCAACCAAATAACTTGGCTCTAGTACCAGTTGTTGGAAAATTAAATAACAAAGAAATGAAACACATAAAATATTGTGGAAACAAAAAACAGAAATGCATAAAACAAGAGAGACATAGATATTTTTGGTTCACCCAATTTGGGCTACGTCTACGGAGAAACAACCAGTCCTTCCTTAATATCATCCAGAAAAATGAAGAGATACAACCTACAATAGATCCGCTATAATTTCCTCTTCTCTCTCCCACAGCATCCCTCTCTTTATCACTCAGAATAATCATACACAGTCACAACACAATTCCCTCATATAAACCGAAGGTTTCCTTCTAGGGAAAAAAACCCTAAATTAACATAACTTCTACTATCAAATCATCCGCCTAATGAGCGACCTAGATTGATTATGAAATTACAATATTTTATAGGGCAATTTTTCATTTGTTTCTAGCTTTGGGGGTGTTTCCCTCGAACCCCTGTTGGGGGCTCACTAGCCCCCTGACTACCCAGTGGAGGAAGATAGCACCCCCTTCCACCCCCTCCCCCTGGTGGAGGGGTGTACAATATTCTTGGGGTATACACCCGACTAAAACGAGACCTCTGAATCTTGAAGACAATTAGGCTCCACACCCAACACTTATCACTATAAGAAAATGTAGATCGATATTTAATATTACTTTGTCAGAGACATGGTTGAAGACAAGAAGATGTTATTGGTAAATGCGGGAACTTTGAAGAATGTTGTAGATTCATTAACAAAGTTTGTGAGCATTGACAATTTCTCTTGGTGTAGATAAAAAATCGCATTGTGACCTTAAATTGTTGATCATGTAGGGCCTATGACCACCTGTATGTAAAGAAAACAATAACTAAGTTGAAATATAATATGATTTAATGGATTAAGGGTATTGGATGCTACATGATTATATGTATGTATGTATGTATGTATGTATGTATGTATGTATATGTGTATGTGTATGTGTATGTATATGTATATGTATATAGATATAGATATAGATATACATATACATATACATATACATATACATATACATATACATATATATTAAACAATAAAGTTTCCATTGATCATAAAAAATAGAGGTGCATCTCTAAGCAGTTCTTTCATTTTTCTAATTTTTGTTTCTAGGGTAAGTCTCTAAGTAATATGTGATTCCCATTGTTGTACTTTTATTTTTATTAAGAATTTGGCTATGCATTGCATTAGTATAAAGGTTTAAAACTTATAATGTTGTTATACAAACCAAAAGAATTCCAATGGTGTAAAAATCTCAATTGGAGTTCACATATAGAAATTTATGCTTCCCACAAGTTGACCTATCCTATTGACCACCATCATATGAAGTGGATGCCAGATCAGCCCCTATTACTCACATGTGTGGGTCTAGTCATGTGTAGAATTTCAATAATATTGTAGAGAATATAAAACCCTAACACCAATTAATGGTGGAGACATGCAAAAATGGCACTATTGAAGCATTAGTGTTAGGGTTCCTAGTCATTTTGCATTTTAATAATGGAACACTAGGGTTCCATTATTTTGGTATCATTATTGTTCCATAGTTGAGGAAAACATCTAGGACTGGGATATTGAAGCATAACAAGAGAGGAAATATTATATAACAATCATTCATGCCACAATGTCCATGACAACTCCATAGTGATTGCCCCTTTCTTTGTAATTGTGTTTCATAATGGAGAGAAAAAAAATAGAGAATATGCCTCACCTTATAGTTGGGTATTCACTTGTATTGAATTTCCTTGGTCGTGTCTTGTGTTCATTTGTGTGGATGTTGTGTTCATTTTCTTGCTTCTTTCATTTGGTTTAAGTTGTTTCCATAATTTTGAGCACTACACCAATAATATTAAATATAAGATCTAAGGTAATAAACTACATAATAAAAGATTTCATAATCTTGTAAGATTTGTTTTGGTGATTGTTATAATGGAATATTCATGGTAATTTTCAGATTGATTTGAATAAAAAACTCCCATACTAATCATTTTTTAATTACTTATATAATGTAAAACTCACAAATTAGTAGTCAATGAATGACTATTGCTTTAGGTCAAATTATTGAAAGTCAATCACTTATTCTTTCCTAGCTCATAATGTTGGTTTTGTAAATAATTTTTTTAACAATTATAACGTTTATATTTAAGATGAGGAAGTTGATAAAAATAATTAACTTATAGTTGTAATTTCTTTTATATGGAACTTTATTGAATGATACTTCAAATATTTATAAAAAAATATAAACTTGCAATGCAATTAATTGCCACCACTTTTTGCATTTCTTTAACCTTTGCCTAGCATGTTCATTCTTAGCCTTACCCACTCGTACAATAAGGAAATGCTAAAGACATTTTCATTTAGAAAGAACCATAAGTCACACCCATCCCCACATATATATCACACCATTGTCGGCCCTTTTCCTCATTTATATAATAAGGAAATGCTAAGGATGTTCTTTTTATGAAAGAACCATGAGTCTTACATATCCCCGCATATAGGTGACACCCTTTACCTGACATAAGTCACACTCATTCCCAACTCATTCATACAAGTAAGGCCTCTATATATTTAGCAATATATGCCATATAAATATACATGCACATACAAAGAGATATTGTACATTAATCTTGGGTACACATAAAGCAAAATACATATATGGTAACTATTCTATGTTAACACTGAATCTATATTAATACATTTAAATTCACAATTATAAAATTTGATTTTTCTTATACTTTAAAAATTAATTTTATAAAATTTATATTTATATTTTCATAATTAAAATTACTTTAAAATTCACTTTTGAAAAATTAAAATTTCTATTTTTAAAAATCAATATTTAAATGTTTAAATTTTTATTTTAAAACGAGTTGTTGTTAGTGTGATTTTTTGGGAAGTTTTTTTGGTGGATTTTTGTGGTCTAATTTCTCTGGAATTTATTGAAATCACAAGTTTGATGGGTAACCCTGCAAAATAAAAATGCCTTAAGAGTTTTTCAGAGTGTTGAATCCATATATATAATCAAAAAACTAGTTTAAATAATACAAATCAAGATTCACCACAAAATTTTCGGCTAAATTCCAACACCAAAAATTCCAAAAAATCACATTAAAAACGACCCCTTTTAAAATTTTAGAACAATATTATTAATATTATTTTAAATCGAAATTCTAGTTTATTATTTTAATCCCTAAAAAATATATAAAATTTTATAATTTTACAAGTGTGATCAACTCTCACTGAATCTGACTTTTGGATTTTCTTGGAAAACACTTTGATGCTTGTCCTCTTATCTTATTCATTGAGAGGGGGAGGATATCACCTTGAAGGAATTTATTATTCTTATTCCTGGAAGGGATATCACCTGGAAGTTCTTATTCTATGGATGTGGGTAAAAGCCTTTCACCTTGATCTATGTCTTTTCCTTGAGATAGCTACACCTTGATCTTGCTCCGCTTGTTCGTGTGCCATAGATCGGGTTAGACCCTGTTGATTGGACACTATTGATCGGTGGTACGAGACGATAGAAGCAGTCCCGGTTATTCATTCATTCATTCCCAGAGCTATTGATGGTGGGTTAGACCGCTTCATGGTTCACACAGCTTGGTTCGTTCGATTTCTTGGGGGTTCTGGTTCACACAGCATGGTTCGTTCGATTGCTTGGTTCGGTCAGTTCATTGAATCAGTAAAGAGGTAAGGTTTGGGTGACTTTGACGGGACTATTTGCTTTGGTAACATCAACCAAACTATTGATTGGTAACATCACCGGACTATATTATATACGTCACCGTCCGATCAACGAAGTAATAGCGCAAGGGCATATCACCCTGGCTATCGAACCGTAAAGGACGTTGGGGACTCTGCCTATGGTGTCTTTGCCTCTCCTGCAACCTTTGCTGCTTTTCTCTTTGGTGCTACTGGTCCGGATGCTGGGTAAACTTCACTTGGTGCTTGCTCATAAACTTCACTTGTCAGATGCTAGCGGTGATGTAACAATTTCAGCTTGTAGCTAGAGTATAGAGGTTCAATGGAGATGGAACTTTTTCAAGAATTTCTTTGTGAATTATTTATTTGTACATAGGCCCCTGCCTTCGCTCATGCTGGTGGTTCTAGGTCAAGGGGTTCTTCGACTGGAATTGGAACTGCTTCTTTGACTGGATCAATGGAAACCGCCTTGACTCCTGGCTTTGGGCACTACTTATGCTCGAACTGCTGCATTCACCTCTGCCTCCACTTCTGGCTTTGATGGCTTAGCCCCCGCTACAAGTGCTGGGTGAGCAACTGGATCATTCACTGGTGCTGGATCCATATCTGTACGAGATGCTGGTGAAACTACTCGCTTTGCCTGAGTCGACATGGCCCCCTCGATCGTAGGAAGGGGAAGGTAAACTGGCATGGTCCCATTTATGCCCATATAGGTTATAGGTAATCCCAATAGGAATAGGTATGTCTCCGCGCTTGGATTTTCGACTGATACTGGAGGGGATGCTTTTGGATCCGGGCGAGATGCTGGCTATCATACGAGTTTTGTATCTCTTGCCTCTGCCAGGTCAACTGCCTTTCCTACTGCTGTCGTCCTTACTTATGCCTCTAGTGATGGGGCTACTGTTTGACTTGACTCTCCAATGGATTAATAAAAAACAGGCATGGGGTCAACTGAGTTAACTGGGTATGGATCTGCTTTTGTTTCATTGGTTGATGCCCGTGGTTGCCCGTGACTTATTTCATATGGTTCATTGAGCCTGAGCCCTGCAACTGAATCTACACTTGGCACTGGAACCCATGCCTTTGCTTCTTGATCAGAAAAAAATTGCTAAATCTACACCCGTAACCGGATCTACAGCATCTGTCTTTGCCGGTGATGCTTACCTTGTTACTGTAGGTGCCGTAGCTTTTGCTGTTGGTATTTATGTTCCCTCCACCACTTTAGCCTCTGCCTATGACTCTGCCTTTGCTGGTCAATCTGATTCCGATGGGTGTACATCTATGGATCCTGCCTGTGCATTGGATCACCGGATAAGGCTAGCGGGTGGTAGGTAAGGTTGGTGGCTTTCTGGCTGCGGTAGTAGTAGTGGCGGGTGGCTGGATATACTTTCGCTGGTACTGCATCGTGATCAAGAACTGGTTCCTCTCGACCCGGAGCGAGCCGCTAGGAGCAACGTTACAATAACCCATAGATGTGTACGTGAAAGAACCAACCTCCTAGCTTCTTGATGCATCGTAATATAAGAGAAATGTACATACCACCTTAGCTGCTAGGAAAATGCGCAAGGTACCAAGTTGGCTGCGTAAGATATCATTAATTGGATACTGGATTGCGCGAATAATGCATCATCTAGAATCTGTTCATAGTCAAGTGCCTGCTTTCGGGTGGTAGGAGCAAAAGCGATTTGATCGGTGGATGCGGGTCGAGTCAATGCTGCTATCTGGTTCAGCCTTAAGGATAGAGAGGTGGGTCGAGTGTCTCGCTGGATCTCGAAGCAGTCGTCGGAGGCCAGAGTCCCTCTTCCACTCAGAAGGGGGCAATTGAGTGTTCGGTGGAGAATCCTGTTGTCGATGTGGGCGGAGTGCTCTGGATGAGGTTCGATCTCTTCATGTATATCGGTTCACCATAGATAGATTCATTGCAAAGTGAGAGGAATGAATTGGTCTGTCGGAACTATATGAACACTCACCCGATTCTATATATAAAGCGGTCTGAACAATGCTTTCGGTTAGCCTGAACACCCATATCCTAGGGATCGAATTGAAGGCATAGGACTAGCGATGTTGTTTTTATAAGCCAACCAATTCTCTATCGCCCGGCATTGCCTTGCTTGCGGTTCATTCAGTCGTTCGGTACTGCACTTTCATTTCGATGGTTGCTCTCGGCAGCGCAGAAAGAGGTTGGAATCGAGTTGTTATTACGTAGATAATTCAAAGCTCGATCGAAGTTACGTATTAACGGAAATGAAAGCGGAGAAAAGGTCTTGGTTTCGAAGTCCAGCTGGTTCAACAAGTTCGTTGGCGATCCAACGGCCCCTGAACACCCATATCCTAGGGCCTGTTCCGCGAGATCAGCAAACTTCATGAATCGGGGCCCCGTCTCTTCTCAAATACTGGTTCGTCGTGTTCCAGTGCAAGGATTGATGCCTGAAGTTGCTTCCGCATCGAAGTATATCCAATATTGTGTCCAAGGTATGGAGGGCTCTTTCGAGAAGGGAGGGAACCGCATAAAGAGCCGTCGATTTTGGACTTTCAAGAAAGAACGACCAATCTTCACCTAGAGACTTCTTGCCCGTGTCCATCAATTCTACTTGTAGTATTCGAGCGAGGTCTGGCTGTTGGCCATCTTACGAGAGAAGGCTGCGAATGGGGGAAATTAGGCACCCCTTCCATAGTTGGAGAAGAAATAGGTCGCGTAATAATCATAATAGTAATAACGAGAAGCCGCCCAATTCCCTTTGTGAAATGGCTCCATAGTAGACCCTATTATGATGGTTGCGAAATGCCCCAGCGAGGCGCAACAGAATGAAAAGGAAAGGCTAGTGTTCCGCCTCTCCGGAACAAATGGAACGTAAGAAGGCCCGCCCTACCGAAAGAACTCTCTTTTATGTTGATGAACTATCTCCCAGCTCTCTCCAAGAATATGCTGGAGCTCCCGAAGCCCTCTAAGTCTAGTTTGGTCGGATCACATGCAGATGCTCAGGTCGGGATTGAGAAAGGCGCAGGGAAATGTATAGAGGCGTCGTGAAAAACACATTTTGAAATGCAGAAGTGGATTCGGGAGAAGGAGCTGAACCTCCCCTCGGAGCATGTTCAAAGACTGATTCATAGATCCTGTATAATTGTTAGCACGGGTGAGGATGATGAGAAATTTGTCCACCCACATACCATTGCTATCCCTTCTCCTCCGCAAAAGACCAAAAGATAGAGAACCCCGGACCCATTCTAGAATAGTTATTATCGGGTTGCAGATAGATCTGTGGCAAGAATGTGGGAATATATCAATTGTGTCCCTCATCCACGATGAGCGAACTGGGCAAGACTAGCTTTTACCCCAATCTCAATCCAACTTCATACCTTATTTTCATTGATAACCGGCCAGATAGATAGCACGGCAAGCAATCAATTAAGTACATCCATATTGATAGCGCGCCTCCATAACTCATCAAGCCATACCACTAAAACAACCCCTTCACCCATCATAGACAATTACCACTTACCCCTGACCCATAAAAAAATATTGTATTGAATCAAACTGAATCGATCTTATCTTACCTTACTTACTTGACTTACTCATATTTCTTCCCCTCAATTCGCCCTGTGCCGGTGCTTCTGCTTCCTTTCCGTTACCCCTCCGCCGAGATAGGTTCTGATTGGTCGTTTGAAGGCCCGCTATCCTATGAAAGGAATTCCTCATGGGGCTATATCGATCTCTCGATATCCTCGTATCTTTCAGTAAATGCTCTCTCGACTGGGTCCCATCTAACGTATAAGTTATTCGCTGGCCAACCAAAGCTAACTGGTATGCCTCTTCTACCCAATGCATGTTATTAAGACTAATTGAAAGCCATCAACATACCTCGATATCCTCTGGTCTTTTGGTTCCTCTTGCCCTGCCCTAATGGGAAATCTTGTAGAATTCTTCAATGCACTCTTGGACACTCTAGTCCTTCTGCTTCAAAGTATGCATTTGTCTAAACACAGTTTATTGAGAATTCATCTACAAAAGAATTTCACTTACCCACCATCTTCATCAAAGTTCGAATCTTCTTAATTGACTTAGTATTAGCTTGCGTAAGGAGACTTTACTCTTCCCCCTTCCTTTCCCCTTACCGCTCTCCTTCCATCCTTCCTTACCGCTATAGAGCCTTTCCCCTTCCTTGACTTTAGTATTTTTCTTGGTAGTTAGCTTTTCTTTTCATTTTAGATCTCTTTTATTGCAAGTACTTTCCTTGCCCTAGGAAGGACAAGACCTCCGGACCTTTTTCAGCTTTTCATTTTGAAGTTGAACACATCACTTGTGCATACACTTTACACCCTAAATTCTTTGCTTGGTTCATGACCCCAGGCTCAGCCCTAAAATAGACCATATAACTTAACACACATAAGCCTCCCTTGAGGCCAAAAAGAATATTGTAGTGAAGTTAGGATTGTGGGGATAGGTATCCAAAGAACTCGCCACAATCATCTTACATTTGAGACATAGTGGTTGACTTTTAGGAGACTTCAAATCCTTTCTAACGGATACGGTCAGAACTCATTTAGCAACAGGCGCGCTCTTCGGAGTGGATAATGCCAAGGTTGGGACCGGAAGTGTTATTGATACTCCTAGCTCTTTCACTACTGAAGATCCCCCGACCGTTTGATTTCAGCTTGAAGGCAAGGTAACCTGTTGCACGTATCTGTGAAGAGGTAGCTTAGCGGCCATTCTACTGGGTATCTTTACCCAGGTGGCTCTCACAGGAGGGAGGGCACCTGAGACATATTTCTATGGGCCTTTGGGACTTCATAACCCATTGTCTCCTAGTTATAACTATCTCATTCATACCTTCACTCATCTATGCAGGGGACCTAATCCCCCCTATTGTTAGTTGATTGGAAGGCCCTTTGCCATAGCTTAGGACTTGTTTGAGCGCTATTAGTTGATATCTTAGGCTAGAGTATTTTGGTTTTTATAGGACGGAGCTTGGATTAGGCTACTTTTCTCTTTATTAAAACACACTTGAAACCACTTGTTGCACCACCTGAGCACGTAGTGTTGGTTGTGTGATCACTTTATTTGCTTAATTCATTGCTTTGATACTTTAGCCTTTGATAGACTTATTGCATCTTAGGAGTTATACTTGCATCTAGGAATCATAGCTCCCCCAAGGAGACTCTCTCGTAGACTCGGAGGCCTTCATCCTTTTCTTATTCCTGGACGTATTATATCCCCTGCTCGACGAGTTTGGGTTCCTCCGCCCAGCCCACCTTTGGGCACTTCATCCACGGATTCGGGAAGTGAATCTTCCTCGGATTTAGAGTCATCATCCCCTTCGAGGTCTTCAGGTTCAGCTGTTCCTGGAACTAGTTCCCTTTCAACTAGTTCATCTTCCTCTAACCCGAGTTCCATACCGGTCTCTACCATGGAAGGAACTAATGCTAACCAACCCGTTTTGCCTTACATGGCGGGGTTTCATCTCCCAGATTTGACCAAACTCATCAACGATCCCATCTGGCATGATACCACTTGGCCCAATATGCCAACTAAGCTACCCTCGGATATCCCTAAATTTGAGGGTCGTGCTGGATAAGATCCTTCCACTCATATCATATCTTTCCACCCTTGGTGTTCCTCTAATAGCATCACGGAAGACTCTGTTAGATTAAGGTTGTTTCAACGCACTCTCATGGGTGCGGCCGCCAAATGATCTATTTCTCAACCATCCCGTTCTCATACAACCTTTGAGTCCATAGCTAAGGTTTCCTTAATGCCCTACTATTCTTATTCGCCCCTACTAAAGTAAGGCAGATTTCATTACGGATCCCGTTACGGCTCAGTATATCCCGTTACGGCATGGCATTACTGATCGATCCATCCCGTTACGGCGCCATATATATGTCATTACGCTTTCTTATCAATGCATATATGGGCATATGTCATTACGCTTTAAGGCTAGCTTAATAGTACTGACCATACAGAAGAGATTGCTGGCTGGCGTCTTTGGTGGGTGAGCTACTGGTCAATTCACTAGTGAAAACCAACCAACCATCCCACTTCTCTTCTTCCTCTCCCTCTCCCTCTCCTTAACAGTCGAGCACCTAAAGGTGATGGCGGCCTTAACAGTCGAGCCTGCTTACGCATCCTCTCCCTATGGTCGAGCACCTAAAGGTCCTTATGGTCGAGCACCTAAAGGTCCTCTCCCTATGGTCGAGCCTGCTTACGCATCCTTAACAGTCGAGTACCTCTCCTCTCCTCTCCCTTATGGTCGAGTACCTAAAGGTCCTTATCAGTCGAGCCCCCTAAAGGGTCCTTATTAGTCGAGCGTGCTTACGCACCCTAAAGGTCCTCTCCTCTCCTCTCCCTTATGGTCGAGCACCCTAAAAGGTGCGTTAGCACACTCGACTGTCAAGGCCGCCATCGCCCCTACTCCTTTATAGGGGTCACTCACTATTCATATGGTGAGGGTCCTCTCCTCTCCCTCTCCTCTCCTTATCAGTCGAGCCCCCTAAAGGGTCCTCTCCCTATGGTCGAGCCTGCTTACGCATCCTTAACAGTCGAGTACCTAAAGGTCCTTATGGTCGAGTACCTAAAGGTTCAATTTACTTATTGGGTGGGGGGGCTTATGGTCGAGCCTGCTTACGCATCCTTAACAGTCGAGCCTGCTTACGCATCCTTATCAGTCGAGCCCCCTAAAGGGTCCTCTCCCTATGGTCGAGCCTGCTTACGCATCCTTAACAATCGAGCCTGCTTACGCATCCTTAACAATCGAGCCTGCTTACGCATCCTTATGGTCGAGCCCCTGACGGACCTTATGGTCGAGCCTGCTTGCGCATCCTTATCAGTCGAGCCTGCTTAAGCATCCTTAAAATGCAAGAAGAGGTTAGGGAAGTTTGACTTCTCATTCAGAGAAGTACGGTGATTGGATTCGAGAAAGCGTAATTACATATATAATATATGCATTCACGCTCTATCGATCGAATATCGTATACAAATAGATATATATCATTATATATGTCATTATGCATTCATTCGTTGCTCAATATTTCAAACCTCCGCGTTATTGGGTGGGGGTGAGCAAGCGAACTAGTGATACCTGGTTTAAGAGATACTTATTCCCAGTTAAGGAACGCCTAAGATCTTCTTATTCTTAGTTAAGTGCTTTTTATGCTGCGGATAACGATGGGTACGAGGACGCCTTATTCCCCATGACACTCTGTACGGGACGAGGTTCAGCTCCGCACAGTATCTATTCCCGGTGATATCATTCCAAGGAAGTGACAGCACGAGACGAGTAGCGGTAGACGGTTACTCAGTAGCAGCTAGCGATAGAAGGTTATGGCCCGTGAAGTATAAGCAGTACCGGTTATGGCCCGTGAAGTGGGCAAGCGATAGAAGCAGTAGAAGGTTATTTAACATATAGGAGTATGGAGGAATGCCAAGACTACAATCATGGGGATATCACCAAAAGTTTCTTTCGAAGTGATTGACCCAAAAGAATGCAGCACATCATTCTCAGCCCTCGTCGGTCGATAGCTATAGCCGAGTGAAGCTTGTGGTTTACTCTCCACCTTTTCCATTAGATCAACTATTAGAATTCACTATTATTAGGTCGTTCGCCGTTCCCAATAAACCCGAGCTGGCCTGACTTTCCGCCCACTCCCTCTCCATTCGCTGGCTCATCAATCAAGTGAGTGGCCCGGTTCGTCAAGTAATCCCTAGAGGTTTCCTCGAGTATGCGGCCGGATGCGGAATAGGAAAAGTGTGGGTGTTGCGCGCGTCTGGATGAGTACAAAAAAACCAAGCTCATAGTGAGTGGAACGGCCTGCCTTATTTCATTCCCACCCTATTTTGTTTCCTCTCGAACTACTCCTTCCATAGGTTCATAGCCTTCCTTCCTAAGTGACATGGTCTAGGGCTCTAGGTCTATTCCTAGCGGGTGGGAAGGTTCCACCGATACAATACTAGAAGGTTGTGGTTATTCTGACTGATTGTTCCTAGGGTGAAAGGGTAAGAGGAAGGTAGGTCTGATCCCGTTCTGCTTCTGCATCTAAGTCCTTCTAGTGGTACCTCCTAAGGGCATCATTCAGGGCATCATTCATCAAGCTCGATAGGGCTTAGCTAGCTCTTCCAGTGGTGGATAGGTTGGTAAGTGATGACCGACCCTGCTCTGCTGATCCCGTAATCAAATCTGATCTAATAAGTTATGGCAGAATAACTAGGCCCGACTCATTAAGCAATTCATTAAGTGGTTGTTATTTAAGTCCGCCCGTTGTTAAACAAGGCTCTCTGATTGACCAACATCTAAATCTAGCCAGCCATCCGGCAGTTCCACGATCTCTGCTAAAGTGAAACCCTCCCTCTGGGCTACTTGACCATCCAGCAGCCAGTCCGTGCCATCCATAATCGGGCAAGGGTAACTACGAAACTAAGCTACTTGACCATCCAGCCAGCTGTGTCTAGTCAGTGCTTGCTTTCTAGAATAAGAAATCTTATAGTTCCGCCCGCCATGTCATCCAGCAATCGATCATGGATAGCTCAGAAAAATCAAATAGTAAACAGGTAGTAAACAGGCGGAACAGCCAGCATATTTAAGGCGCGAAGCGGGCGAATCAAAAGATGAAAGATTTCGTAAAAAAAACTTAGCTGCATGGCGTTTCAAGTTCCAAAAGTCTATATGGCCTCCTCTGGGTCGCTAAATTGCTTGTTTCATTAGGCAAGTCAATGAATGAGAGCATTTCAGGTAGGATCTTCCTTTCAAGATCGTCCTTTCCTTTTTGAACTGATGAGGGCTTAAGCTTGAGTGTGGGTAGCAGTCAGTCCCCATGAAGCGATTCATGAAGTTGGTGATATAAGACCACAGGTCTAGGTCTTTCGGTGGTAAGGTGGGTAACTATGCCTACTTTGAAACTGTCAGTTGGACGGCGGCTACCCTAAAGCTAAAGCCCTCATTTAGAAATACAGCCAGACGATCTTGGAAGGAAGCGCTTGCTTGCTTGGGTGGTGGGTGGCACAGGAAGTGGGATCGTGGGAAGGAACTAACTGCCCTCTTGGATTTACTCCTTACTTAGAATATCTTACACGCTTGGGTCGGCACTTAGAACATTCGTATGAACTTTAGAAGCCTGCACAATGAATAGATGTTTTACAGCTACCAACCAACCAACCAACTGTTGTGGGTGGGATCGTTTTAGGAACTGCCTTACTCTGCCTGAAAATAAGGAGGGGGTAGGCATCTTAGACCTTGAGTATTACCTCTGCCTACTGGATGGATGGATGACTGCCAATTGGACCTACAGCACCAGTTTTGTTGGAATCGTCTGCTTGGATTTAGGAACTCCTTGCCCCCCGGAGGGACAAGCGGCTTCGCACCTTACTACTTACATTATAAATACTTGGGTGGGCACTTTGAACCTTGACTATTAACCCTTGACTCTGCTGCCTACTACTGAACTGTTATAAACCACCCACCTGCTTCACCAACCAGAAGACCTAGACCTCTTAGCCCTAAACACTTGCTTCATGAATCCTTTGTTGCTAGGCACTTAGACCCTTGACTATTGACTTGACTTGATCAGCCTACATGATGAATTGAAGTGGGTGGTAGCACAGGAACAACCTTGCCCCCGGAGGGACAAGCGGCTTCGCACCTTGATTTGACTTATGATGCTTTGGAAACCAACGACCCCCACAGTATCCTGCGGAGCCCGGGCCCGGTTTATAATGTATGCCCCCTCCTACCTCAGCATGCCAAAACACACATGTGTGCATTCTCCGATAAGCGTGTGCATTCGCCGAGAAAAGCCCCCTAGCTCCTTTTCTATCTTTCCAGAATGTGCCTATGACTTTCATTCCTGGTTCCGCCACCCCTGCCCAGACAGCTGAGGCTATCCAGGCCGGGTCCCATAATTCGTATACCTATCAGTCGGTCACAGTGTACACCCAAGTTGCTTCCGGCGAGAAACGATACCCAACCGGAAGAGATCCGCATGTTCTATCTCCAGGTTTTCAGACCTTTTGATTCGCGTTCGAGGCATGCTTATTATTCACGTGATTATTGCTCATCGATTTGTTCATGTTTGAAGTCGTCTCAATTTGGGGATCGATCTCTTTCATTCCTATGGTCAATGGGGAGCCATTTCCTTTATAGTGACTGAGGTCTTGTTCCTGGTTCATTCAATAGACGCTGGCTGTGCTGGAGTTGTATCATTCGATAGACGCCAATCGCTGGAGCTGGAGTTGTGTCATGACGCCATTCACTCATCCAGAATGAGGGTGAGGAAGGATAATTAGGGTTAGGTACTAAGGCGGGTTGTGTCTCAAGCAGTCAAGGTTGGGTTCTTCCTCTCAGACCTAATCGGGTTGGTTCGTTCTATCTATCAGACCTCACCTAATCGGGTTCTCTCTCTTTTCTGCCCCGCTAACTCAGGCTTTGGCTCGCATACAATGTGACTCTAACTCAAGCGTAATTACATATATAAAGAATGACCAGCAGCCACTCTTACCTTACTTCGTACCTCTCCCTCACCCATATGAATGAGTGAGTCGATGGCGGCCTTATAGTCGAGAGTTCGTTACCTCTCCCATAGGTCGAGAGTTCAACAGGCTCACCCTCACCCTACCGGGCCTCTCCTTTCACAGTCGAGCCCTGCCGGACCTTATGGTCGAGCGAGAAATCCCTCCTACGTCAGTCGAGTGGCTTGTGACCTCGCCCCTTCCTTTTTTGGGGCCCCGTGATTGGGTGGGAATAGAGGAGAACGTATTACCCTAGAATACTGACCTGGGACTGGTGTATGAGTTCAGCTTTGTTTATAAGTCCTATCCAAATGGGTGGGTGGGCACTTTTACCATTCGTATTCACTTTTGAAGCCGATCAATCGAAGGTCCCGGAGGGGCTTGCGC
Source organism: Pinus tabuliformis (assembly GCA_031772625.1). Classification (NCBI taxonomy): domain Eukaryota; kingdom Viridiplantae; phylum Streptophyta; class Pinopsida; order Pinales; family Pinaceae; genus Pinus; species Pinus tabuliformis. The sequence goes on along the minus strand of CM062813.1, from coordinate 847,155,918 downwards.
TTCCTAGTGCAAGGAAGTTTGAAAGCTACCCACAATATTGCATTGCCCTCATTGAGGAAAGGAACTACAGCCAGACCCCTTATCTTGGAAGGGCGGCTTGCTTGGGTGGGCTGAACAGTGAGCGAGTGCTATTGAATTTATGAAGCCTACCTTGCCTTTACTTATGTGCATGCTATCAACCTGGCGTCTTCACAGCATCCACCCCTGCCAGAGAATAAGAAGAGAGAACCACAACCACAAGAGAAGAGCCCTAGGAAGGACAACAATCAAGAAATCCCTAAGTCCTTGAAGTGGGGGGCGATGGGAAATGGCTTCAATTCAAAGGATGCGACAGCAGGCTCGACCAAAAGCCCCCCCACCCAATAAGTAAATTGAGCATTTCAAATTTGTTCTATGGGTCACTTAATCCCCCTCAACACCCTCGGGGAAAGAGGTCCACACCATGAATGCAATATAGAGAATGAAATTCTGAATTAAGATTATTATCCACCACACAATGAATGCTCATATAATGAACCACCAACCATTGATGAATGCCACCAGGTCCTTCATATCAAAATACCGCACTGTAGGAAGGGCGACTTGAGGTTTGAAGCAGTTATAAAAGGCCTATAGTAACGTAGATAGTACGAAGTGGGAGGTGTTTATCAAGGATGGATAGTTCCATGAATTTGAGGTAGTAATAGGGGGAAGTTGGCTCAGCGAAGCTCCATCGTAATAACATCATTGAATTCATTGTTTTCCAGTCATTCATTATATATGTAATAACACTATAATAGTGAATAGTGTCCAAAGAGGAGCAGCACTCGAAACAGCAGGAGCCCTCCATCTGGTATAAGTACTCTGCGCATCCCTTATTCAGGACCAAGGTATACCGAGCCTGTTCATTATGCAGGAGCGTGTTGGATCATATTTCTCATCTGACCTCAGGAAATAGAAGCTTATTATATCAATCCCACTTCGGTCAGCTGGCGCAGCATTAAAGAAGGGCCCAGCCGAGGGCCATATAGAGAGAGGGAGGGCATGTAGCGTCCGTCTGTGGGAGGGCAGAGCATGTAGGCAGTAAGTATCTGGAGTAAGGCAGGGCAGATAAGATACTTGGCTTGAGGGCCACTGTTAGTTCTAAAAAGACAAGTAAGGCTTAAGACGGCAGATTGAGTTCCATGCCCAGATATCACTGTGAAGCTCTAGGTAGTAGTGATAACGGATGCCTATCCAGGTGCCGGGACCAGTGGACTAAGTTTAAGAAATGCCACCAGGAGCAGAGACGATAGAAGCATAAAAAATGAGAGTTTCACCACCATGGCAGATCCAAATCCATATTTGAAGCATCCGTCGTAGACCCGGTTGTCTCACCACCATAAGTTTGATCCGGACCCCGTTCCAGGTCCAATTGATCAGGAACCACTTAGTTTGCAATGTAAGTGATCCTTACCCCTTACCTTACCTCCAGCACTCACACTCATAGTTCTCGACCCAGGTGGAGATCCATATCGAAATTGAAAGACCCCACAAGCATTGGATAGTCCGTTACAAAGCAAGTTGACCGGGCGGGGTGGATTCAGTTATTTCCGAACTCGATATGCTCAGGTAAGGTATAACCCAGAAAAAAGACACTTTTCCCTGCCTTCCGTAACGTTACAGGGCTTTGCTACAGTTAAAGCCCGAACTCACACTTTCTTCTTGCGAATGCTAGCGGGATTTCACTTGCCAACTGATCCTTATGCATTTAGATACCTGGCTAGTGACCGAAATGAAATCGTTTTTTACGTTATACAAAGAAGCAACACTTCGCCTAGTGATCTATGGAGTTATGGCTTGCTTATTTACTTGGCTGACTTTATAGAGGTAGGAATTCCCAACAGTTTCACCTTCAGGGTGGGGCCTATCAAGTTATCCCACATGAACCTGGCCTTACGAAGATGGTAAATGAAGTAATAGAAGGTGGAAGCGACGATAGGAGCTTGCTCTATTGGGGGAGGGGCCCCAATAACAGAGAGGGGGAGAAGGATGATAGAGAGATAGCTTCTCAGTACGGTGCCCGGCCTCCGGAGGACACCTCAAGGTCCGGCCCCTCGGAGAACACCTCTCAATCTTTCCAGAACCTGAAGTTCAAACCAACAGGCAGGGGTAGAGCCAGACGGCCCCCGCAAGGGGGGAGGCTAACCCATCGGAATGCGGTATGAGAACGGAACTTGAAGCGTTTGTTTGGGCAGCTCAACCTCAGGGGTCCTTGCCTTGAGCATGAGGCTCCTATCCTTCCAGATGAAGATTGTCTCTATTCGGACCCTTCCTGAGATAGTCTGATGAGCTATAGAGAGTCCAAAGAGCTCTTTCTTCGAGCTACCTAAAGGAGTGAGGCTTCGCCGACTGAGAAGATCAAACTGATCCTACTTCAAATGGTATGAGAAATGATGAGGTTCCCTAATCAAAAAATTCATATTGGAAATAATCTATAATGGATCTCGACAAACTAGCGATAAACGCACTTTTTCTTGAAAAAGGTGATATTGCGCTAATGGCCAGACAACATCAAATTATTCATCAAACGAGGGCTGTATGACTAGTTTGGGTATATCGACGTTGGGTATATCGACGATAGATTCCTCGTTGTGGATTTCAAGTAGCAATCAAGCGTGTTTTGTCTTAGAGGTTGGATTTTTAGGCCTTGAACTCAAACTCCTAGAGCTCTAACCGTTCCTTAGTTCAAGCTCAGAGTTTGATGGATCGATCAACCTAGTGTTTGTGTTCCTTCTTCAGACCAGAGATTAGGATTGTTCCATTGATAAGATAGAGAGCTCCTTTCCTTCACTTCATGCCTAAGAGAGTGAGCTTCAGAGGGATAGCTGGCTTGGAGAATCTCATGCTCAGAGAGAGATGGTCTTTCCTCAGACTAAGAGAGTTAGTCCCATAGACTGATCTTCCTCAGACTAAGCTAAACGGCACTCTGGCATTGAGGCTTTGCCGCTTGAGAAGATGAAAGAGTTATTTAGCATAATAGAACAAGGCTAGCTTCCTTAAGAACAAATGCCAGTTCCTCTCGGTAAGAGCTGCTAGGAGGGCTTGACTTCAACTCTCGTAGTACCTCACAATTCTCATTTCTCTGAAGGTAGCAGGTTTCCTCTCCTTATCAGTCGAGCCCCTCTCCTCTCCTCTCCTTAACAGTCGAGCCCCCTAAAGGGTCCTCTCCTCTCCCTCTCCTCTCCCTCTCCTTAACAGTCGAGCACCTAAAGGTCCTTATGGTCGAGTACCTAAAGGTGATGGCGGCCTTAACAGTCGAGCCTGCTTACGCATCCTCTCCCTATGGTCGAGCACCTAAAGGTTCAATTTACTTATTGGGTGGGGGGGCTATGGTCGAGCCTGCTTACGCATCCTTAACAGTCGAGCACCTAAAGGTGATGGCGGCCTTAACAGTCGAGCCTGCTTACGCATCCTCTCCTCTCCCTAATGGTCGAGCACCTAAAGGTCCTTATCAGTCGAGCACCTAAAGGTCCTTATGGTCGAGTACCTAAAGGTTCAATTTACTTATTGGGTGGGGGGGCTATGGTCGAGCCTGCTTACGCATCCTTAACAGTCGAGCCTGCTTACGCATCCTTATCAGTCGAGCCCCCTAAAGGGTCCTTATTAGTCGAGCGTGCTACGCACCCTGTCGGTCCTCTCCCTTATGGTCGAGCCTGCTTACGCATCCTCGGTGAGCTTCTTCCTAGCTGGAGCTCTTCTAGTCAGGTCAAGTAGCATACAAAGAGAAAGGCCAGTGTCTAAGGAGAAAAGCTCATGAAAGCCTCAAGCAGTAGGGTTTTAGCGGTCCCTTCAACTCCGGAGCATGTTCCCCTAAGGCAATAGCTCAAGTTGTATGGACAAATGTTCCATTGAGCCATTTACCTCCGCTCAAATGCCAGATTGAAAGTGTCTAATTTCACGGACTTGAGTGTGTGTGTGCGGTGTAAGTACGGGGGGCCAGGGGGGTGCAGTGTGTGTCCCCCTCGGATTGGCCTTCCTGTTCTTTAGGCAAGCAAGCTCTAAGGCTAGGTTGAATATGAGCATGCTTCTTTCAAGGCCAGCATAAAGACATATATAATGATGAAGCACGTCAAAACGAAGGCATGCTGATCCGTCTAGGCCCTAACGAAGGCTAAAATGCTGAGCCGTATAGGCCATAACGAAGGCTGTGTAAAGCTGAGCCGTATAGGGGTGTTTCATCAAGCTAGGCAGGGTGAGTACCAAACCAGCTCAAGGTCAAGGGTCAGGTCCAAAAAAGCTAGGCGAGGTGAAGGGGACAACCCATTGTGAAATAGGATTGTACATATACCATTGTCAAATAGGATTGTACGTGTACCTATATAATCTAGAGAATAGTCAATCCTATAGGGGATTGCCAATAAAGAGGCACCAACAAAAGGGAGGAAGGAGAGGCCTTTTTGATATGAGAAAAGACCCGAGAAGGTCCTGAAAAATACAACTATAATGTCATTTCCCTGGGAAAATGAAAGATAGAAAGTAGTATATCTAATACATTTCCTATGGCTCAGCAGGGAGCCGCAGTAGGAAAGGGCGGCTCTTTCTCAGCGACCCCAGTGTGGAAGCCCCGGACTCAATCATACATTTATAAACAGACTGTAAGGGTTCCTGTTAGCGAGGCAAGTCTAGGGTTCGAGGCACCACCCCGCTATCCAAGCCAAGGAGGTTCGGTTCTAGTCATATATTTCGATTTTTGATATAGAATATTCCAGTCAAAATGGTCCGACGATGGATGATACCTTCGATCTCGATAACTGTTGAAGTCTATAAACAAATGGGTGCTTACTAGCGCTTTGCTAGAATCAATTCAAAGCCTCCTTTCGATGCGTAGAAGAGTTAGTCTGTTGTTGCTAGTTTCTTTCCTTGCACTAGGAAGCGCAAGCCCCTCCGGGACCTTCTTATCTGAGCAAGCATGAGTAGCTCGAGGTGTAGGGGTGTAGGGCGAAACCCCAGCTTGGCAGGTGAGAGGGCTTGTAGGTAGGAGCGTAATGACATATATAATGAATGAACCGATCACATAATGACATATATAATTCATGACTGGAAGAAAAGTGAAAAAGCATAATGACATATATAATGAGATATCTCTTTGTATACGATATTAGGTATGGATCGATTATGAGAGCCTAAAGCGTAAGTAATGACATATGCCCATAGCAGCATTGTCGAAGAAAAGAATGCGCAAAAAGGGCCTGTGGGGTATCGTATGTCAAGGTGGAATCTTCTATAAGAGAGAATCCCCCATATTTTGAGTAAGTAATGCCTAAATACTAAGTGATTGGGCTATTTTGAGTCATACTTTCGGTTAAGGCGCCCCTCAAAAATCGGCAATTGCTCGCTGATCGCTGGCTTCACTCATACCTGCTAACTTCATAGTATCATATTCATTATAAGCATTATCATATGTTGGTTATAATTGGTTATAGTTATTTTGCATGAAAAATAAGACAATTTTAAAGGTTAATCCAGCCTAGAAACATGAAATTGACCTAAAACTTTGAATTATGAAACTTTATTTTTATATTAAATTATTTGAATTTTGATACTTTATTCTGATTAATTTTTTTTTCGATTGTTATGATTATGGAATCAATATACATGTCACTACATCACAATTTTAAAATTTTGTTTTTGATTTTTTTAATATAACATAGATTAATTATATTTTTTAAATATTATATAGGTTAATATGAAATCAATATAAATATCATTACATCACAATTTTGAAATTTCAATTTAAAAAAAAATTATTAATTAATTAAATATTTTTTAAATATGGTATAAATAACATAAGATTGATATATATTTTGAAATTTTATTTTTTAAAATCTTAATAATAAATTATAATATATTTTAAAATATATATTATTTTAAATTATTTATTTATTTATTATTAAAAAATTTCCATTTTAAAATGATATACTATTAATAATTCCACGTATTAAAATTTATACTCTAGTGCATTATGAGTTTTATGGTCAATGATTCGATGGAAGAAAATTTCAGTACCAAAACTCTCGAAAATTGCTATCAACCACTTTCTCAAGTGATTGATCATGAAATGTTTGTTAGATGTTTTTTTTCCCTTTAATTGCTTGTCGATACTTCCCTTTACATGGATTATTTCCTTTTATTGTCATTTTTTAATTCTTAATACATTTTACTAAGGATAATGTTTTCCTTGTAATTTCTAAATTCTTAATACATTTTATTAAGGATAATGTTTTTCCTTGTTAATTTTTTATTCTTAATACATTTTATCACGGATAATGTTTTTCTTTGTAATATTTTAATTCTTAATACAGTTCAATAGTTTTGTAATTTATATATATGTAATTTATATATATGGGATGGATATATAAATTAAGTGTAGTAGTTAAGGGTGTGTATATGTTTTTTTGGTAATTTTAAAATTTTTAATACATTTTATTAAGGATAATGTTCTTTCTTGTAATATTTTAATTTTTAATACATTTTAATAGTTGTAATAGTTGTATAGGTTATATATATAGATTGGATATATAGATTAAGTGTATAGATTAGGTGTATTAATTAAGGATGTGGAATAGTATTTAGATTAGATTGGTATATTAGTTACATTAAGTTATTAATTTTATTTTAGTGGTGTAATGTATCTTTAAGTTTATTAGTTGCATTAAGTTAGTGATAATAGGTGTGTTATTTGTAGTAGTATTGGGTTAGTTGTGTTAGGTTAATGGTGTTAAGTTCCTTAGATGCATTATGTTAGTGGTGTTGGGTTAGTGACATTAGGCACTCTAGTGGCATGGTGTGTTAGTAGTAATCATGAGAGAAGGGCACTATTAATATTAGGTGCTTTATATATATTATCTTTCATAGTATCAACATCATTATTATAAATATATATTAAAAAATAATCAATACATTTAATATATAAATATATGTGTGAATGTATTATTAACATTAATAATGCTTATAATTATCACATCAATAGAAATGAGGTGTATTTCACGACCGGGTAGAATTGAAATGTTTAACACGTCATGAAAAATACTTTTTTGTAAATGATTAAAATGTTGGGACATTAAGAGAATCTAACGCTCTCTCATAACAAAAATAGAAAATGGAAAATTGAAAATGAAGTGTTTAAATTTTTATCTTAATGAGTGTATCAAAGACGAAACAAAACTAAGTTTAAATTCCTATGGAGTGAAATGTATCAAAGAAAAAGAAAAACTATGTTTAAATTCATATGGAGTGATAGATATATCACAGATAAAACAAAACTATGTTGAAATTTTTATAGAGGGATGGATATATCAAAGAAAAAAGAAATTATGCTATTATAAGATGTTCATTAGATACTCCTTCCTACCATAATAAGGTTGCAAACATTAAGGGAAATGATTATTGTAAAACTAAGAACTTACTCAAATGTATTGCATCGTGAAACCAAGTGGACTCTTCTTAAAACTCTATGCAAAAATTAATTGTAATTTATACAACTTACATTGACGACAAACCTTATTTCCTTCTAAGATGTCATTTTTACAACAACATTATATGTATTTATATCGATATTTGCAATCACAACTTGGTACATAAAATATTAAATTAAGGAAACCAAATTGAGTTTGAATATTTTATTGTATATTTAAGCTTATATCGAGATCACTATCTAAATAAATAATTTTAGAATTTTGATTTCTTGGTTTTCTTTGTTGGCTCTCTCTTTCTTGGGTCCTGTTGTCACTCAATGCATTGTGGATTTCAATTGGTCAAGGATGCCCAAGAGTAGTGAAATTTGGAACCAATGTCCCAGGCCACAAAAGATCTTAGAGCTCGATCAACCCCCCTCCAATGCCTAGTGCTAAGAAAAATCTTTCCAATGGTACATAGAAGTCCAAAAATGGACTCCTGGAGTAGCAGTTAAATCACTTTGAAGATTACCATGGAAAAACCTAGCAACTGAAGAAAAATGGCTAAGTATGAAGGGTAAATCACAATCGGAGGTTGGAGGGCCTTGGGCATAGTGAATCCTGCAATCCCGCATTATTGGCACATAGACATATCCATGGGATGGCACTCTAAAACCTTTGTGGGGATTGATTTGTGATATAACGTTGTATCACTAGGGAAAGGCTAAAGCAGTGTAACATAGGAAAGCGAGACCAAAACAAGAACGGGATGCCCTCCTCCTCTCTCCTCCATGTGGTGTGTTCCCGCATCCTGGCGACCCCTCATCCCGCATTCTCGCAATATCTATGGATCAACGGGGTTTTGACTTCAAAGACTTTACAGGGGCTGATTTATGATATAATGAGAAAACGTCGGGGGAGGGCTAAAAAATTTTAACACAAGAAAGGCAAACAAAGCAGGAGTAGGCCATCTCCCTTCTCTCTCCTCCACGTGGTGCAATCTCGCATCGTGCATCACAACAATCCCGAATATAGGCGTATCGGTGGGTTCCAAACCTAAAAGACTGTGTGGGGGTTGATATTGCGATATAGTGTTGTATCACCGAGAAGGCAGAGAAATGATTTAACAAAGGAAAGCTGAACATAATAGGAGCCCCCCTTCTCTCTCCCCAATGTGGCACAATCTCGCATCATAGTAGTCCTGCAGTTCGTCACATTGGCAGGTTCTAGAAATGTCAAAGACTTTGTAGGGGTCAATTTTGATATAGTTTCATATTGCCGAGGGAGGGCTAACATAATTTAACAAAGGAAATGCCTACAAAATCAAGGCAGATGACTCCCTTTCTCTCTCCTCCACGTTGCAGTATGGAAAGTCACACAGTGGTATAGATGATGATGTGGCAGAGGAAATGTGTCACCTAGTTTCATCATGTTCAGGGGCGACATGGGACTGTTTCTAGATGCCACATGTCACCACTCATAGGGTGACATGTGGCAATGATGACGTTAGCAGGTTTATCGCAATCGGTGATCGACGATCGTGCAATGTAAATAATCTCTTCCGTTGTGCTTCCTTCTTGTTGGGATTGCGATAAGGAAAGGGAGGCCCCCGATGATGCGATAGGTGATGTGTTTTATTGTATAAGGACCTTGCATATGGACTATCGGCCCACCCCAAAGAAAATGGTAAGGGGCATTCTCCTCCAGCTTGTGATTGCGATATGTGTGCACTCCCTCCAGATGCGATAAAGGATTAAGACATGGTTTATAGGGACCTCGCGTCCGGAATGTCGACCTGCACCAAGGAAAAAGCATGTAGTCGGGTAAAACAGTGTTGAAGCACTGATACACAGGAGAAACTGATAAAAAATGAAAAGGCCTCCAGACACAGTTCTGAGAGCCTTAGCGCCTGAGGGATTAGCCCCTGGTCCCAACTCTCGGACATATGATGAAAGGCACACGGAGGACTATGATAAGGGGGGCTAAAGGGGAAATCCAAAAAACGCTTGTTTTCACCGGTTTCAGAGGAAAAATCCCACACCTGTGTGACTATGTTGTTTCCATGGAACACAGCTCACCCACCATGTCAAGGCACTAGTTGTGCAGTACAGAGGTTTGATGGGTAGATGGACTGACAACTAGGAGACTTTAAGGGAGCATGATGAAATGATGGAGTTGTACACAAGATTCAGGAGGATTAATGGTTCAGCATGGGGCTTCGTCCCTCTCCACAAAAAAGGACTACAAAGGAAAGCGCTTTCAGTTGACCCAACCCCACTTCACAGAACAAGGCATCTCAGTGGTAAAGGCAGAAGCAACGGGGGAAGTTGAGCAACAAAAGAGGCCATACCATGAACAAATTATAGCCTGAGGCTGATGCGATCACAGGATGGGCACACAGACTTTCATTTACTGTTATGTCCGGTTATTTACTTAGTTTGGTCTTGTTAGCCTTGTTGGCATTTGGCCCAAAAAATGGATAGAAAACACTCCTGAAGTCTTCAAGAGTTGATTAAGATCATCCCAAGATCAAAACAATCATATGCCAAAAGCCCTTAGAAGGGCGGAAATACGATATCAGAAGGCTAAAATACTCTAGACCAGTGAAAAAACAGAGTATTGCAGGCGCGAACATAGCAACGCACAGCTGCCGTTAGATTTGGCCGATCAACAGCCCAGATCTAACTGGCTAAATCGCAATCGGCCAAGCTAAAGGGACAGTTAATTGACGAGTCACATCGGCAGTCACGGCGGTGGAGAGCATAATCTATAAAGCCCCGGCGTTGAGCGATCAGCGATTGTGATCGGATCGCATTGCTACATCGCAGCGGAACATTACCAAGGGTCAGGGGGCCCACATCGCATCGCAGGTTCGCAATCGGTAGGAACATATGCCGTGTTATATGAAGACCGTTGGCTGGAGCAATATGCGATTGCGATTAGATCACATCGCAAGATCACATCGAAATATTGCGAAGGAGCAGGGCCTCTATGCAGGTGGTAACGTCGATTGCGATGAGTCCCAGACCCGAAAGGGTTCGGGAATGAAATCCATAAGATTTGAAGTCCGGAGGGAGGCCAATTTTCATGTATTTCCCGTGTTTTTAAGTATTTCAAAATACAAGGGGAACAAAGGGACCAGGCTGGATGTGATAGACGATAGCGACCCAGGGGGCGGAACCGATGAGAGAATAGGCCATGTTTAAGGAATTTTGAGGTCCGAAAAGCCATAGAAGGGCGGGATTTACACAGATGCAGCGATTTATGTATGAAATAGAAAATATTCATGGTTATCATTTGAAAGGGACTGTTGCAGGGATTTCATAGGCCCAATATCCACTCCATTTGCAAGATCAGGTTGCCAACCATCCTTAGAAGCGTTGTGCAGAAATGTTTACATGCCAGAAGGGGGATTCGACTGGGATATAGTAGCTGGCGGACAGATCCCGGAAAGGGAAAGAGAGGGGCCATAGCACGCTACAACCCAAATCAAACAAGATCATGGAGCATCGATTGTCTGGCTAGCGCAACGACCATATTAACAAACATTATGGGGCATCTCTGTCACGAGAGAGCTCCCAAGCATCACAACAAGCTACCCAAAATATCTGAATATCGTTAGTCTTTTGTCAGAAGAAGAAACCTACGAATCATGCTGCCTATTGAGGGAATTAAACGGTTAAACAAGACAGAGGGATAGATTAAGACACTTGAAGCCTCAAAAGGCTTAGGACCACTGTACACGAGCTATAAATAGTTGAAAACAAGATGAAATTAGGGTTCAACTTTTGGAGATTATTCCTTCTCTGTTTATTCAAGCTTCTCATCTTCATTCTAAGAAATATAAGCTTATTTTGCCATTAGATGTTCAATGTTCATTCCCTTATGCTGTTCTATGCTTGTACTTGAACAATTTGTTCAGGTTTTCTATGTGTGTAAGGCCAGATAACTATCATCTTATCTCTGCTTTGACATATTAGATTAGCAAGCTTCTTTGCTGCCTATAGCTAGCCATTTATATGTGTTATTATATATGCATTTTCCAGTATAGTCAGTAAGTTCATTTTCTGCCTATAGCTAGCCATTCATATATGTTCATGTATGCAATCTACTGGTACTGTCAGTATTCTCCATCTATCCATTAAATCTACAAACTATTGAGCATTGGTGGTTTAAATCCTTGTGTTGCTGAGGGTGTTCATGCATGTCTTGAGTGAGAATAGAAAGGAAATGGTTATCTAACTTGATCCAAACCATCATTTATTCTAATAGTTCAGAGAAAAATATTGAATATTACATGTTAACAGGCATCTCCGATTTACAACCTAGGAGAGTTTCCTAGAGTGCTAACATAATTGGCGCCATTACCAGGGAGAGGAAACTGAAGCTCAGCTTCCCTGGGAAATGACACATACCCAGCTTTGATGATAGACAAAGTCTGGGCACATTTTTTGTTGTAATCATCTATCTGGTGACACTACTGGAGGCCAAACCTCTTGGTGACTCCACTCCAGATTTCTGGCTCAGTTTGAGAGGCGCATTTGGAGAAATCCTCAGAAATCACAGGCTGATCCAATACCTGACCCTGGAAATACCTTCAAATAATGAAAGACATTGCAGAAAGGAGCATGAGGTTCAGGTAAACCTAAACAATGTTCTGTATCTCTTCAAGAAAATCCTGCAATAGAACAAATACATGTTGAGAGTACAGATTCTAATACTAGTAGGAAGGAAAAAACTCAGAAATTCATAAAGCTCCTTATTCTTTAGTTTCTCCTTTTGTTGAAAGCCCAAAGGAAACCTCGCCTCCTATCCATCATACTCCTTTAGTCTCATCAGTCACTTCTCAACCCTCTGTCATTCAGACTTCCAATACCCTTTTAGCCACCACAGCTATGGCAGGTCCACAAGCACCTATCAAAATGGAAAGAATCATAGTTGCTAGGTATGGACCTCTAATACTGCCCACTCCTTTGAATGCTATGCCTACTGGAGAATACCAAAAGTATATGACTAAGTTCACCGGGACTGAAGGTGTTACTGTTGAAGAACATCTTGAGTCATTTTATAGCTATGCTGATAATCTGGACATTAGTGAAGATGATGTGTGGATGAGAGTTTTTGTCCAAAGCCTAGATGGGGAGGCTAGAAAATGTTTCAGAGAAATAGCCCCAAGATCTATTGCATATATTGAAGCCTTAGATGATGCATTCCTAAAACATTGGGGGGATAAGAAGGATCTCCTCTACTACCACATTGAGTTTGGGAAGTTTAAGAGAGAAAATGGTGAACTGCTGTCTGATTTTAATAAGAGATTTAACCGCATGTACAATAAGATACCAGCTAAAGTAAAGCCCACTACTACCTCTGCTAAACTCACCTATGCTAATGCTTTTGACTCTGACTTCTGCCTACTGTTGAGAGAGAGGCGATGTGCTACTTTGGCTGACATGCAGGATGCAGCCTTGGAAGTAGAATCAAATATCATGGCTACAGAGAAGCTCAAGGGGAATGTTGATAGAAGAAGACAAAGGGGCGAGTCTTCATCACCCTCTGACCCTAAGATAGATAAAATGACCAAAATGATCGAGTCATTAGCCTCTGAAATCTCCAAATTAAAGGTTGAGCAACAACCAGGGAAAGGAAGAATGCCTAATACCTTTGCCCATAGAAATCCAAACCCAAATCCATATAGAAGAAATAATGAGCAGTTGCAGATTTTGCAACGAAACAAAGATGCAAATGAAGACCAAAGGGTGAAGGATCCTTTTCAAAATGCAGTCATGGAAGAAGAGCAGTTTGAAGAAGATGATGAGATCCATTGTCTGGAAGACAAGGGCAATGCTTCCTTTCTAACCTCAACTGCCTATGAAAAGTCATTATGTAATGGCAAAATCAGCCAAGAATGGGATGATGAAGCTATCCTACAAACTGCATATCAGCGCAGATATAATCTAAGGTCAAAGATGAATAATGCCAAGGAAACTCTTGTTCAAAGAACTGTTTCCCTGCAGTACAACAATCTAACAAGCAGAAACAACCGGCAGTTGATCCCATCACCCTCAAAGCTCTAGCTCATGAGGTAAGAGGTCTTGACAAGTCTCCTTCCCCTTTCAGCTTTCAATCAGAAATTCAGAAGCTAAGAATACCTATGCCTTTGATTGAATTAGTGAAAAATGAGTCCTTCAAAAGATCCATCATTGAGGCTCTTGAGCCTAAAGCCATCCAAGCCTCCAATGATTGTGTAAATCTGTAAGATGACAAGCCATTAGTTATTCTAAGCCCAATGATTGAAAATGGTGAGGACAACTCCCCATCATTCTATGTCTCTCTGACTATTCATGATAAAATCCTTCACAACTGCCTTTTAGACACTAGAGCCAGCCATAACCTAATGCCCAAGGCTGTTATGGATGAGCTGGGTCTAGACATTACCAAGCCTTATCATGACCTGTTCTCTTTTGACTTTAGAAAAATGAAATTTTTAGGATTAATCAAGGACCTAACCATCACTTTGTCTCAGCTGCCCATGAAAAGCATGATGATGGATATTGTGGTATAAGATGTACCACCCAAGTTTGGCATGTTACTTTCCAGAGGTTGGATCAAGAGACTAAGTGGATAATTAAAAAATGATCTGTCCTATGCTACTATCCCAGTTTTTAGAGGTGAAAGAAAGAGATTATAGACAGAGGCGCAATTGGCTTATATCATAAGTGATGAGAAGAACCCTAAGAATCATCCCATCTATGCTGTGGATACTGATTTTGGAGCATGTATTCTTCATATTGAAGAATCTCAGTTGGCCTCCATGCAGCTCAAGAAACCAGTTTGCCAGATCGCAAAGGATGGAAACCCACAAATTTGGGATATGTTCTTTGATGGGGCTTGCTCTAAAGAAGCTGCAGGGGCAGGTGTATTCCTTGTGTACCCAACAGAAGAATACATTCTTTTGTCTTTCAAATTAACCTTTCAGGTCACAAGCAACAGAGCAGAGTATGAAGCTTTGATTCTGGGCTTAAGCACTGCTAAAGAAATGGGTATCAAAGGCCTGCAAGTGTTTGGAGATGCAGACCTCATCATTTAGCAGGTAAATAAAACATTCCTAGCAAAGCATCCAAGGCTGAAAGCATACAGGGATGAGGTATGGAGGCTCAAATATTCTTTCAAAGATTTCAATATTTCTTATATTCCGAGAATGAAGAACCAACTTACCGACTCCCTTGTTGTCTCTGCTAGCACGTTTGTTCCTCCTTTGCCTCCTAAATTGACATATGAAGTTCAGGTAAAATACAGACCGTCCCTACCTTACAATGTCAAATACTGGAGAGTTTTTGAAGACGATGAGTAAATCAACAGGTTTTTACAAGTCGTTGAGGAATTTTCCAAAACGCACATCGACCAAGAAAATGAAAACATGGAAGAATTCGACCAGTCCAAGCTAAAAAGTGAAATCGGTTAAGAAAGCATCGTCCAGCTGCCCAATAATCACATACCAAAGGGATTGGTGCCTCTAGAGAAGCTTTTCGATCATAATGACGTGCCCTACAAGCCAGCCAAAACAGAGAATGAGTCTGTTGTTTGTAAACATAATATAGGGAGCCCATCCCATCCAAAATTCATCAACCTGTCTACTCATTTGTCTTCTGTTCAGAATTCTGAGTATTGCACCCTCATGAAGCAATTCACTAATATTTTTTCCTGGGAATACAACGATCTTAAAACCTATGACCCAGACATTATTCAGCATAGGATCCCACTGGAAAAGAACACCACCCCTTTTAAGCAGAAATTAAGACATGTCATCCCTCTCTTATTGCCTTTAATCGAGAAAGAAATCATGAAGCTGTTGGATACCAAAATCATAATTCCCCTAACGTATTCGAAGTGGATAGCCAACCTTGTGGTGGTAAGGAAGAAAAATATGGAAATCAGGCTTTGCGTCGACCTCAGAAATCTAAACAATTGCTCTAAAAAAGATAACTATCCCCTGCCAAAGATGGAACACTTGCTGCAAAAAGTTTCAGGGGCTAGAGTCATGTCTTTCTTAGATGGACTTTCAGGTTACAATCAAATTGTTGTACATCCAACAGCCTTAGAAGTTTTCTTCTCCAACAGTCTTCTCCTTGGGGTACTGCTATGTAAATGGTCTTCTCCTTGGGGTACTGTTATGTCCTTATTTACAAGTTTGTCCTTATTTATCTTGATGACATAACAATCTTCTCCAACAACCACAAAGACCATTTACATCATTTGAAGAAAGTCTTCCAAAAGTGTAGACAGTTCGGGATCTCAATAAACCCAAAGAAGACATAGTTTTCTGTAGAAGAAGGCAAACTTCTCAAACATAGTGTTTCTGTTGAAGATGTGAAGATTGATCCAGCAAGGGTTCAAGCCATTCAGACACTATCCATCCCAAGGTCGAAAAGGGGCCTCCAATCCTTCCTGGGTAAGATCAACTTTGTAAGGAGGTTCATTCTAAACTTTGCAGAGTCAGTAAAGCACATCACTTCCATGCTAAAGAAAGGATCAGAGATAAAATGGATAGCTGCTTCAAGAAGCTATTTTGAAGCCATCAACCAAGATATCATGGAAGCTCCCACTCTAATCAGCCCATATTACACTAAGGATTTTTGTATCTTCTCTTTTGCCTCTTATGATACACTGGCAGCAGTTTTGTTGCAGAAAAATGATGAAGGCATAGAGCACCCCGTGGCCTTTTTCAGCAAAACTCTAAGGGATGTTGAACTAAGGTATGACCTTATTGAGAAGCAAGCTTATGCTCTCATAAAATCTTTGAAAGCATTCAAGATTTATATTCTGCATTCCAAAGTAATTGCATATGTGCCCTCAGCCTCAGTGAAAGATGTCTTAACTCAGCCAGATATTGATGGAAAGAGGGCAAAATGGATTGCAAAATTCATAGAATTTGACATAGAGGTGAAGCCCACTAAGCTTGTCAAAGGCCAGGGCTTGGCTAAGCTCATGGTCGAAGAAAATTGCAGCTTGTTAGACATAAATTGCATGGGTCTAAATTCAGATGATGAGAAAACAAAGGGAGCATCAGAAGAGAAAAAGCAGAATCAGTTCTTGGCTGAAAATCTAGCCACATGCGAATAGTATTCCAACATAGTTCATTTCTTGCAGAAGTTGGGAGTTCCCCCAGGGCTTAGTTCAAGTCAAGCTCGTACCACTAGACTCAAATTAGCCAAATTCTACATTGACAAAACTCTGCTTTATTGGAAAGACCCATCAGGAATCTTCTTGAGGTGTCTAGATAAAGAACAATCTGTAGAGGTCATACACCATTTCCATTCTAGCATCTGTGTTGGGCATCAATATTGGAAAACCACAGCTCACAAAATCTTGAGGGCTGGGTATTATTGGCCTACGCTATTCTCTGATGTGTTTTCTTTTGTAAAATCTTGTGACAAGTGCCAGAGGTTTGCAGGAAGACAGTAGCTAAAGTCTCTACCTTTGAAGCCAATACATGTCAATGGTCCCTTCCAACAGTGGGGCTTGGAATTTATAGGTGAGATTAACCCACATTCTAGTGGCCAAAAAAAATGGATCTTAGTAGCCACTGATTATTTCACCAAGTGGATTGAGGCTATACCCACTAAGAGTGCCAATCATCAAGTTGTCATAAAGTTCTTGAATGAGAATATTTCCACTAGATTTGGTTTCCCAACCAAAATAGTCACTAATAATATAGTAGCTTTTAAGGAAAAAGAATTGATGGACATGAGTGAATCCATGGGCATTCAAGTGGTGCATTCTACCTCATATTATCCTCAAGGCAATGGCATGGCAGAATCATCTAACAAGAGTCTGGTAAGGATAGTCAAAAAATTGTTAGAAGAAAACAAAAAGAGTTGGGATTCCAAGTTGAAGTTTGCACTATGGGTTGACAGAGTTTCCATCAAAAATTCCATAGGGAATTCTCAATTTAAACGGGTTTATGGCGTTGATGTTGTTTTCCCTATCCAGTTGATCCTCCCTATCTCTAAGTTCTTGCAAGAAGAACAAGATGAAGAAAATGACATGGTAAGAAGAATGAATAACCTAGTTGAACTACAATAGATCAGAGAGCAGCTGGTTGAGAAATCACAAGTCCATCAAAATAAAATCAAAGAAACCTTTGGCAGGAAGGCAAAAGTGGACAATTTCCAAGTTGGTGATTGGGTGCTCAAATGGGAAAAGAAAGGTAACCATGGCAAGATTGACTCCTTATGGACAGGTGTTATAGACATTTTTGTGCCTCGCGTCAAGGAGCAGGGAATGTCGATAATTACAGGGATCCTCAGTCCCTAAACATGTTGTTCTTACCCCTAAAAGAACAAGGTCATCAATCAACAGCACTTCCAATCAGTTCTCCACCTGAAAACACTTCAGAACAGGCTTATTTTAGATCATGTCAGCTGCTTAACTGAGCTTCTGCGCTGTATTGCAACTGTCCCACTATGTACCTGCGCTGGAAGTCAAAAACAATGAAGGCTACCTGCGCTGGGCGAGATTGGCCAAGTGGCACAGTCATCCTGCAAGGTGTCAGTTGCCCAGGAAGCTTCCAAACTGACACTTGGGTCATGAGATTCGCCCTGTGATGAGTAAGAGGTACTTGATCACCATGTGTAAGCAAGGATCTCCAAGTGGACACAGGAACTGAAGATTAACTGGAGATGGAGAGGACACAAGGCAGCTTCATGTCAGTCTCAAGCTGACTCATCCTTTTCTCTTCTCTCCTATATATAGAGCTCTTCTATGAGATCTATGGAGGCTGGAATTTTGTTTAAGCAAGGAGGTGCTGTTGGTATACTGCCAGGATTATTGGGTGATTGTTTTACTAGAGGTGAAGAAGAGAGTTCTTGCTGCCGAGGAGGTGCTGCTGGATTGGAGCCAACATCATTGGTTGTAACTTCCTCTGGAACCCTGTTACTTTCCATCAATAAAGTTTGCATGTTCTCCTATATACTTGTTTTACATAGATGCTTTTGTGTTTACATGTATATTTGATGCAACCTAATCCATGCTTCAATTATGATTGCTTGTATCTCGTAGTTTGCTCTCTTTTGTTGTGCAGATTCTGTGTGTAGCTGGATCGGCTTGGAGAGCAAAGGGCTGGGAACAGAATACACAGCGAGAAGGACAAGGATCGACTAAGCGCAAGACACCAGGTTGGTTGATCCTCTTTCCATTCTCTTTGTGCTTTCATAAAGTGGAACATGAAAACTTTATCATTCAGTTGTTGCTAAAGACTGTCACCTTTAGAAAGGGTTAGTGTCATCCGCATCGGATACTTTTCCCCACAACAACAGGTCCTGTTGTCATTGCTCAAGTTCAGCACAACAATACATTCATCCTGCACAATCTAGAAGGAGGAGACACTTTTGGTAGCCTAGTAAATGGGTGGTTCCTAAAACTCTATTTCATTTAAGGCCTTAAAACCTTATTATTGTACATATGTTTTTCTTTCAGTTTTTATGTTTATGCTAAAAAGACTCCATGCCCAATGGAACACTAGGGGGAAGATTTAATTTTGTTTTACAGGAAAGGCATTGCTTTGTGATTCTTGAAACCTCACAGGGAGGATTTCATCCCCTGAAGGAGCCAGTGTTAGCATTGTTATCATTTGGCCCAAAAAATGGATCCAAAACACTCATGAAGTCTTCAAGAGTTGATTAAGATCATCCCAAGATCGAAAGAATCATATTCCAAAAGCCATTAGAAGGGTGGAAATATGCTATTGGAAGGCTAAAATACTCCAAAACAGTGAAAAAACAGAGTATTGTAGGTGTGA
The DNA here is from genome assembly GCA_031772625.1 of Pinus tabuliformis. Lineage (NCBI taxonomy): Eukaryota > Viridiplantae > Streptophyta > Pinopsida > Pinales > Pinaceae > Pinus > Pinus tabuliformis. The sequence continues at coordinate 847,136,706 of CM062813.1, read as the reverse complement.
ACAAAGCAACGCACAACTGCCGTTAGATCTGGCTGATCAACGACCCAGATCTAACTAGCTAAATCGAAATCAGCCAAGCTGAAGGGACAGTTAATCAACGAGTCACATCGGTCATCACGGCGGTGGAGAGCATAATCTATAAAGCCCCGGCGTTGAGCGATTAGTGATTATGATCGAATCACATCAGTACGTCATAACAGAACATTACCAAGTGTTGGGGGGTCCACATCGCATCACAGGTTCGTAATCGGCAGGAACATATGTCGTGTTATATGACGACTGTTGGCTAGAGAGATATGCGATTGCGATCAGACTCCATCGTAAGATCGCAGTGGAATATTGCAAATGAGCAGGGCCTTTATACAGGTGGTAATGCTGATTGCGATAAGTCCCGAACCCAAAAGGGTTCGGGAATGAAATCCATAAGATTTGAAGTCCGGAGGGAGGCCAATTTTCATGTATTTCCCGTTTTTAAGTATTTCAAAATACAAGGGGAACAAAGGCACCAGGTTGGCTGTGATAGACAACAACGACTTAGGGGGCAGAACCGATGAGAGAATAGGCCATGTTTAAGGAATTTTGAGGTCCGAAAAGAATAGAGAAGGGTAGGATTTACACAATTGCAATGTTTTATGTATGAAATAGAAAACATTCATGGTTATCATTTGAAAGGGATTGTTGCAAGGATTTCATAGGCTTGATAGCCGCTCCATTTGCAAGATCAGGTGGCCAACCATCCTTAGAAGCGTTGTGCAGAAATGTTTACATGCCAGAAGAGGGATTCGGCCGGGATACAGCAGCTGGCAGACAGATCCCGGAAAGGGAAAGAGAGGGGCCACAACATGCTGCAACTCGAATCAAATGAGATCATGGAGCATTGACGGTCTGGCCAATGCAACAACCATCTTAGCAAACATTATGGGGCATCTCTGGCACGAGAGAGCTCCTAGGCATCACAACAAGCTGCCCAAAATACTTGAATATGGTTAGTCATCTGTCAGAAGAAGAAACCTACGAATCATGCTGCCTATTGAGGGAATCAAATGGTTAAACAAGATAGAGGGATATATTAAGACACCCGAAGCCTCAAAAGGCTTACGACCATTGTAAACAAGCTATAAATAGCTGAAAAAAAGATGAAATAAGGGTTCAACTTTTGGAGATTATTCCTCCTTTGTTTATTCAAGCTTTTCATCTTCATTCTAAGAAATATAAGCTTCTTTTGCCATTAGATGTTCAATGTCCATTCCCTTATGCTATTCTACACTTGCACTTGAAAAGTTTGTTCAGGTTTTCTGTGTGGGTAAGGCCAGATAACTGTCATCTTATCTCTGCTTTGACATATTATATTAGCAAGCTTCTTTGCTACCTATAGGTAGCAATTTATATGTGTTATTATATATGCATTTGCCAGTATAGTCAGTAAGTTCATTTGCTACCTATAGCTAGTCATTCATATATGTTCATGTATGCAATCTGCTGGTACTGTCAGTATTCCCCATCTATCCATTAAATCTACAAACTGTTGAGCATTGGTGGTTTAAAGCCTTGTGTTGATGAGGGTGTTCATGCATGTCTTGAGTGAGAATAGAAAGGAAATGGTTATCTAACTTGATCCAAACCATCATTTATTCCAATAGTTTAGAGAACAATATTGAAGATTACATGTTACCAAGCATCTTTCAAAGATTTCAACATTTCTTATATTCCAAGAATGAAGAACCAACTTGCCGACTCCCTTGTTGTCTTTGCTAGCACGTTTGTTCCTCCTTTGCCTCCTAAATTGACATATAGTTTAGGTAAAATACAGACCATCCGTGCCTGACAATGTCAAATATTGGAGATTTTTTGAAGACGATGAGGAAATCAACAGGTTTTTACAAGTCGTTGAGGAATTTGCTGAAATGCACATCGACCAAGAAAATGAAAACATGGAAGAATTCGACCAGTCCAAGCTAAAAAGTGAAATCGGCTGAGAAAGCATCGTCCAGCTACCAAATAATCACATACCAAAGGGATTGGTGCCTCTAGAGAAGCTTTTCGATCATAATGACGTGCCCTACAAGCTGGCCAAAACAGAGAATGAGTCTGTTGTTTGTAAACATAATATAGGGAGCCCAGCCCATCCGAAATTCATCAATCTGTCTACTCATTTGTCTTCTGCCCAGAATTCTGAGTATTGCACCCTCATGAAGCAATTCAATAATATTTTTAGCTGGGAATACAATGATCTTAAAACCTATGAACCAGACATTATTCATCATAGGATCCCACTGGAAAATAACACCACCCCTTTTAAGTAGAAATTAAGACCTATCAGCCCTCTCTTACTACCTTTAATCGAGAAAGAAATCAAGAAGTTGTTGGATGCCAAAATCATAATTCCCCTAAGGTATTCGAAGTGGATAGCCAACCTTGTGTGGGTAAGGAATAAAAATAGAGAAATCAAGCTTTGCGTCGACTTCAGAAATATGAACAAGTGCTCTAAAAAAGATAACTATCCCCTGCCCAAGATGGAACACTTGCTGCAAAACGTTTCAGGGGCTAGAGTCATGTCTTTCTTAAATGGTTTTTCAGGTTACAATAAGATTGTTTTACATCCTGAAGATTAGAAAAAGACCGCATTCACTACTCCTTGGGGTACTTTTATGTCTTCTCCTTCGGGTACTCCTTAGGGTACTATTATGTCCTTAGTTACAAGTTTGTCCTTATTTATCTTGATGACATAACAGTCTTCTCCAACAGCCATAAAGACCATTTACATCATTTGAAGAAGGTCTTCCTAAAGTGCAGACAGTTAGAGATCTCAGTAAACCCAAAGAAGTCATAGTTTTCTCTAGAAGAAGGCAAACTTTCGGGACATATTGTTTCTGCTGAAGGTGTGAAGATTGATCCAGCAAGGGTTCAAGCCATTCAGACATTATCCATCCCAAGGTTGAGAAGGGGCATCCAATCCTTCCTGGGTAAGATTAAATTTGTAAGGAGTTTCATTCCAAACTTTGCAGAGTTAGTAAAGCACATCACTTCCATGCTAAAGAAAGGATCAGAGATAAAATGGACAGCTGCTTCAAGAAGCTCTTTTGAAGCCATCAACCAAGCTACCATGGAAGCTCCCACTCTAATTAGCCCAGATTACACTAAGGAGTTTTGTATCTTCTCTTTTTCCTCTTATGATGCACTGGCAGCAGTTTTGTTGCAGAAAAATGATGAAGGCATAGAGCACCCCGTGGCCTTTTTCAACAAAACTCTAAGGGATGCTGAAATAAGGTATGACCTTATTGAGAAGCAAGCTTATGCTCTCATAAAATCTTTGAAAGCATTCATGATTTATATTCTGCATTCCAAAGTAATTACATATGTGCCCTCAGCCTCAGTGAAAGATGTCTTAACTCAGCTAGATATTGATGGAAAGAGGGGAAAATGGATTGCAAAATTCATAGAATTTGACATAGAGGTGAAGCCCACTAAGCTTGTCAAAGGCTAGGGCTTGGCTAAGCTTATGGCTGAAGAAAATTGTGGCTTGTTAGACATAAATTGCATGGGTCTAAATTCAGATGATGAGCAAACAAATGGAGCATCAGAAGAGCAAAAGCAGAATCAGTGCTTGGCTGAAAATCTAGCCACATGCGAATGGTATTCCAACATAGTTCATTTCTTGCAGAAGCTGGAAGTTCCTCCAAGGATTAGTTCAAGTCAAGCTCGTACCACTAGACACAGATTAGCTAAATTCTACATTGACAAAAATCTGCTTTATTAGAAAGACCCATCAGGAATCCTCTTGAGGTGTCTAGATAAAGAACAATCTCTAGAGGTCATACACCAGTTCCATTCTAGCATCTGTGGTGGGAATCATTATTGGAAAACCACAGCTCACAAAATCTTGAGGGCTAGGTATTATTCGCCTATGCTATTCTCTGATGTGTTTTCTTTTGTAAAAGCTTGTGACAAGTGCCAGAGGTTTGCAGGAAGACAACAGTTAAAATCTCTACCTTTGAAGCCAATACATGTCAATGGTCCCATCCAACAGTGGGGCTTGGACTTTATAGGTGAGATTAACCCACATTCCAGTGGCCAACACAAATGGATCTTAGTAGCCACTGATTATTTCACCAATTGGATTGAGGCTATACCACTAAGAGTGCCAATCATCAAGTTTTCATAAAGTTCTTGAATGAGAATATTTTCACTAGATTTGGTTGCCCAACCAAACTAGTCACTGATAATGCAGCAGCTTTTAAGGCAAAAGAATTGATGGACACGAGTGAATCCATGGGAATTCAAGTGGTGCAATCTACCTCATATTATCCTCAAGGCAATGGCCTAGCAGAATCATCTAACAAGAGTTTGGTAAGGATAATAAAAAAACTATTAGAAGACAACAAAAAGAGTTGGGATTCCAAGTTGAAGTTTGCACTATGGGTTGACAGAGTTTCCATAAAAAAGTCCATACCGAATTCTCCATTTAAACTGGTTTATGGTGCTGATGTTGTTTTCCCTATCCAGTTGATCCTCCCTATCGCTAAGATCTTGCAAGAAGAACAAGATGAAGAAAATGACATGGTAAGAAGAATGAATAACCTAGTTGAACTATAGCAGATCAGAGAGCAGTAGGTTGAGAAGTCACAAGTCCATCAAAAGAAAATCAAAGAAACCTTTCGTAGGAAGGCAAAAGTGGACAATTTCCAAGGTGGTGATTGGGTGCTCAAATGGGATGCATTAAAGGAAAAGAAAGGTAACCATGGCAATTTTGACTCCTTATGGACAGGTCCTTTTCTCATCGCTCAAGTTCAACACAAAAATACATTCATCCTACACAATTTGGAAGGAGGAGACACTTTTGGTAGCCCGGTAAATGGGCAGTTCTTGAAACTCTATTTCATTTAAGGCCTTAAAACCTTATTATTGTACATATGTTTTTCTTTTAGTTTTTATGTTTATGCTTAAAAGACTCCATGCCCAATGGAACACTAGGGGGAAGATTTAATGTTGTTTTATAGGAAAGGCATTGCTTTGTGATTCTTGAAACCTCACAGGGAGGATTTCATCCCCAGAAGGAGCTAGTGTTAGCCTTGTTAGCATTTGGCCCAAAACATGGATCCAAAACACTCCTGAAGTCTTCAAGAGTTGATTAAGATCATCCCAAGATCGAAACAATCATATGCGAAAAGCCCTTAGAAGGGTGGAAATACACTATCAGAAGGCTAAAATACTCCAAAACAGTGAAAAAACAGAGTATTGCAGGCGCGAACAGAGTAATGCACAACTGCCGTTAGATCTGGCCAATCAAAGGCTCAAATCTAACTGGCTAAATCTAAATCAGCCAAGCTGAAGGGACAATTAACCAACGAGTCACATCGGTAGTCGCAGTGGTGGAGAGCATAATCTATAAAGCCCCAGTGTTGAGCGATCAGCGATTACGATCAGATCGCATCGCTACGTCACAACAGAAGATTACCAAGGGTTGGGGGGCCCACATCACATTGCAGGTTCGTAATTGGCAGGAACATACGCCGTTTTATATAACAACCGATGGCTGGAGCGATATGTGATTGCGGTCAGATCACATCGTAAGATCGTAGTGGAATATTGTGAAGGAGCAGGGCCTCTATACAGGTGGTAATGCCGATTGCGATAAGTCCCGGACCTGAAATGGTTCGGGAATGAAATCCATAGGATTTGAAGTCTAGAGGGAGGCCAATTTTCATGTATTTCCCATGTTTTTAAGTATTTCAAAATACAAGGGGAACAAAGGGACTAGGCCAGTTGCGATAGACGATAGTGACCTAGGGGGCAGAACCGATGAGAGAATAGGCCATGTTTAAGGAATTTTGGGGTCCAAAAAGAACAGAGAAGGGCATGATTTACACAGTTGCAGCGTTTTATGTATGAAATAGAAAAAATTCATGGTTATCATTTGAAAGGGACTGTTGTAGGGATTTCATAGGCCCGATAGCCACTCCATTTGCAAGATCAGGTGGCCAACCATCCTTAGAAGCGTTGTGTAGAAATGTTTACATGCCAGAAGAGGGATTCGGCTGGGATACAACGGCTAGCAGAGAGATCCCGGAAAGGGAAAGAGAGGGGCCACAACATGCTGCAACCCGAATCAAATGAGATCATGGAGCATTGACGGTCCGGCCAATGCAACAACCATCTTAACAAACATTATGGGGCATCTCTGGCACGAGAGAGCTCCCAGGCATCACAGCAAGCTGCCCAAAATATCTGAATATGGTTAGTCTTCTGTCAGAAGAAGAAACCTACGAATCATGCTACCTATTGAGGGAATCAAACGGTTAAACAAGACAGAGGGATAGATTAAGACACCTGAAGCCTCAAAAGGCTCAGGACCATTGTAAACGAGCTATAAATAGCTGAAAACAAGATGAAATAAGGGTTCAACTTTTGGAGATTATTCCTCCTCTGTTTATTCAAGCTTCTCATCTTCATTCTAAGAAATATAAGCTTCTTTTGCCATTAGATGTTCAATGTCCATTCCCTTATGTTGTTCTACGCTTGCACTTGAACAATTTGTTCAGGTTTTCTATGTGTGTAAGGCCAGATAACTATCATCTTATCTTTGCTTTGACATATTAGATTAGCAAGCTTCTTTGTTGTCTATAGCTGGCCATTTATATGTGTTATTATATATGCATTTTCCAGTATAGTCAGTAAGTTCATTTGCTGCCTATAGCTAGCCATTCATATATGTTCATGTATGCAATCTGCTGGTACTGTCAGTATTCTCCATCTATCCATTAAATCTACAAACTATTGAGCATTGGTGGTTTAAAGCCTTGTGTTGATGAGGGTGTTCATGCATGTCTTGAGTGAGAATAGAAAGGAAATGGTTATCTAACTTGATCCAAACCATCATTTATTCCAATAGTTCAGAGAAAATTATTGAAGATAACATGTTGCCAAGCATCTCCAATTTACAACCTAGGAGAGTTTCCTAGAGTGCAAACAGGTCCTGTAACATGCCTTCCTTCTAATGAGGCATTCATTTCTGTAATACCATTTTGGGCCACAGATCCATTCAGGACAAATACAACTAGTCGACTTGACGGCTGACTCTAGGGATAGATATTTTTGTTGTAATGTAGCTTCTTGCTCCCCTCTCCAGATAAATAGGGGAAAGAAAGACTTAGAAAAGGTTCAAAAATTCTAGAGAAAACATTTCATGTTATAATTTTAGACTGTATTTCCTTTGCAAAACAGACATTTTCAGAATATCAAGGAAATAGTGGTGATTCCCTCTTCAAAGGATTACAATATGTGTTCCCCTTTATCTAACTCATGTTATGTTCATGCTTGTTCCCCGAATTCATGTAATCATTTTTGCTAGATGTGTTTCAATATCCCTCACAAATTCATTAATATCTATATGTTAATGCAAATACATGTAGTTGTTTCATAGATTCATTTGTTTGAACATTGTTTATGCATATTCCTATGAGGACTATTGAGATTAGATCTTGAAATCTGCAATATATCAACCATAGCTTTCAGTTCTCCCTTCATTCATTATTTCTGCTTGTAACCCAAACAAGCATAGAAATCCTTGCTACCCCAAGCTCTATGTGTTGAATATAGAAGTCGTGAAGCCTTATTCTCTATGTGATGGGTTATTCTTCTCTCTTATCCTGTCTCACCCACTCTTCAAAATATTATTAAGTCGTAAGACCTTGAAGCTCTTGGCCTCCACTATTTTTATGCTTATTCTTGATATCTGAACTAGTGAAGAAGTATCACAAATCTATGTTTTGTTTCTTTGGATTAATGAACCAACCTATTTCCTATGTACATATGTATCCATAGATCATAAGTGTTGTCTCCAGTTTCTTGTAAATCATTTGAGACACACCATTTTAGATGTGCCCAGGAACTGGTCTTGAAGCAATCCAAGGTTGTCTCTGGGAGATACAACATCTTTTGGCATCGTTGTCGGGGAGCTTATTGAAGGATTCTTTCCCCTAGGATACGACAAGCTGAAACACTCTTTGAATAGGTGATCAAAGTCTGTTATGATTGCATCCATATCACCTTGGTGACTCCACACCCCTCTCATTATCATTCATAACCCTGGCTTTTAAAAGGCCTCATACTCGCTCAGATACATCCCAATAGAAAGCCCCATTTGTATCTGACCTTGAAAAATTGATTTTTAAGAAAGTCTGGAAAGAGAAAACTCCCCCAAACTATGCTACCATCTCATCAGCCTTCGAAGTTCCCTCTTCCAGTTCTTAGCCTACTGTTGCTCAATATTCAAGACTTACTCCTAAGGCCTTGACATACCCTCCTTCCCCTACAACCCCTGTGGTCTTAACCCTAGTCCCTCAAGAAAATTTGAGTCTTCCTCCACTAGTCCAGATGGCTCTCCCAAGATTTTTGCTCAATAAATATGCACCCCTTGACCTTCCTCAACCTCTGAGTGCAATGCCCCAAGACTACCTAAAGCATCTACCTAGGTTCAATGGGGAAGATGATAACACGACACAAATTCACATTGAAACCTTCAGTGCTTTTGCCGAGAACATAAATGTGGAACAATTGGATGTGGTTATGAGACTGTTTGTACAATCCCTCGATGGAGAGGCTAGAAAATGGTTCAAATCCCTACCTGATGCCTCCATCACTACATGGGAGAAACTTGAAAACTCTTTCACCCAGAAATGGGGAGAAAAGAGGAACCATGAGTACCTCCTTACTGATTTCAATGAAATAAGGAAAAAGCTAAAGGAGGATACTACATAATTTATCAAAAGATTCAATAAGTAGTTCAATAACCTACCAGCTGACATAAAGCCTCCCCCAATTGCAGCTCAAGCGGTTTTCTTGGGAGACTTTGACTCTGATGTTTGTTTTACCCTGAGAGAAAGGAAATCTACCACTCTAGACCAACTTCAGATCGATGCTCTTGAAGTGGAAGCAAATCTGGCCTCGACAGGGAAGTCGAGGGCAAAGAAAGAACTTGTCAAACCCAAAAGAGGAAAATAAGAGGCATCCTCCTCTGGTCGAGTTGGGGAATCATCAGAACCAAAGTGGGATGATCTAGATAAACTCATCAAGAGCTTATCACAAAAGGTTGGGAAGCTCGAAATCGAGAACAAGAACCTCTCTAGGAAGAATGCTCAAGTCAACAACCGGGGCTATAACCAGCAATATAGAAGGCCTCCACTACAACTACTTCCAAGGGAAAGAAAGGAGCAGTTGGATCAGATTCCTCACCCCTTATACTTGGAAGATAGTCTCGTTGAAGAATCGTCAGATACCCAGGAAATGCAAGGAAACATATATATGTTGGTTTTTCTGAGGAGGAACATGAAAATATGGCCCACCAGGAGGCCATTCATAACAGAGAAGTAGCAACAGAGGAAGAAGATATGGATTATTATTGCAAGTAGTTTTTAGAGTTCATGCAAACACAACCACAACGTAAATATAATCTAATATCTTCGAAGAATAGGATGAGAGAACTAGAACAGCAAGGGGAAGTTGCTCCCAAAGTGGTTCCTCCAACCCCAGATAAAGGGAAGGGTGAGCTAAATCCTGACCCACCCACGACATGAATCTCTACAAATAAAGAGAGAAATGGTCCTAAGGAACACACAAAAAAAGAGGCACCTGCTCCGCTGACAACTCCCAGTGGGATGGCAGAAGGAAAATAGAATGGAGATGTAGAAAAGGACCAACATACATTCAATCTCTAGATGGATTTGGAAAAGGTAAAAATTCATGTTCCTCTGACTGAGATTTTAAAGAAACCTCATTATAAAGCTCAAGTCTCCAAATTCATGCACCAAACTGGCTCAACACCATCCCATGATAGTTTGAACCTCGAGGAGGAGAGGTCGATGGTTGTTTTTGGGCCATATGTGGAAGAGTTAGATCCCTCTACTGCACCATTTTATTTGACTATGGTGATCCATGACCTTTTGTTGCATAAATACATGCTGGATTCAAGAGATTTACACAACCTCATGCCATTATTAGTAATGGAACAACTGGGTTTGGATATCACCAGACCATACAAAGACATGTACTCCTTTGACTCCAAGAGATTCAAGTGCTTAGGCATGATAAAGGATCTAGTAGTAAACTTGGCTCAAATCCCAGTGAAGAGTGTGGTCATGGATATAGTGGTGGTCAACATACCTCCTTGCTTTGGAATTCCTTACTCAGATCTTGGGGTTCGAAGGTGGGTGGATTTATCTAGCTAGATCTTACCTATGCCACCATTCCAACTTTTGGAGGTGAGAAAAGAAGGTTGTACGGATAATCCAAGTTTGGAAAAACCGTGACCCCAGGTAAAGGCTCAGAGAACTCCCAAGTGCATGGGAGAGATAGTGACATCTCCTTCCTACTCTTAGAAGAGGATGAGAACCTCTTAAAATAAGCATCAATACACTTGACAAGGCAGTTGAAATACCAAAATTTAAATGAAAATGAGGTATGGAAGTTATACTTCGATGGAGCACACTCAAAATATGGGAAAAGATTTGGAACATTGTTCGTATCCCCTGAAGGCAGCATGATACCCCTCTCTTTCAAGCTCGAATTTGAGGCGACCAACAATCTAGCGGAGTACGAGGCCTTGCTCCTAGGTTATAAACAGTTACAAATATGAACATTGAATGCCTATTGGTCTATGGAGATTCTGAGCTAGTCGTGAATCAGATCTGAGACCAATGCCAACCCAAACACCCCAAGATGAGGATGTACCAAAATGAAGTGTGGAACTTAATTGAAAATTTATTCCTAGCCTTTAACATCCAGTTTCTACCCAGGGAAGGAAAAAATATGGTTGACTCTCTTGTGGTAGCTGCAAGAACTTTTAGGCCCCCACAGAATCCTCTCCTCAGATATGAGATAGAAGTTAGACACATGCCTTCAATACCTAATAATGTCAAACACTGGTAGGTATTCGAAGATGATGAGAAAGTAAAAAGATTCATAGAAGTCATTGGGGAGTTTGCCCACTCCACCATCAATCAAGAAGAAGAAGAAGCAGAACAAGAAGCCACTCCATGGAAAGACATAGTGGCTGGGCAAAAACAATCTGCAACTAAAAGGGAACACCATCCCTCGTGGAATTGTTCCACTAGAAAGACTTTTCAAGAGGGATGACATAACGTCCAAGCCAATGCCCCAAGAGAAGGATGAGAAAGTTAAAGACTGTAACATCGGATCAGACGAGGAGCCCCAGACGATCAGGCTATCCAAAGGAGTCCCCCTGCAATACAAACAAGGGTATTTAGATCTGTTCAAAACTTACAAAGATGTATTTTCTTGGCCTTATGATGATTTAAAATCATTTGACACAAATATTATTCAACATAAGATTACTCTGAAGAGTGGGATAAGGCCATGTAAACAGAAACTCAGGAAAATAAACCCACTCTTACTCCCCTCCATTGAAAACGAGGTAAGGAAGTTGTTGCAGGCCAAATCATAGTCCCTCTAAGATACTCTGAGTGGGTGGCTAATTTAGTCCCTGACTGAGAGAAGAACAGAGAGATAAGACTATGCATGGAATTCCGAAATTGAAATAGGGCCTCCCTAAAGGACAAATACCCTCTGCCCAAGATGGGTAATATATTGCAGAAGGTAGTGGGTGTAGCTAGAATGTCTAGATGGATAGATTCTCAGGATATAACTAGGTGGCAGTCTACCCAAACAACCAAAAAAGGAATGCCTTCACCAACCCGTGGGGGATATTCATGTATGCTCGCATTCCATTTGGGTTGATAAATTCAAGAGCCACATTCCAGAGAGCTATGGACATAGATTTTGTGGGTGAGGAAGATAAATTTGTGGTAGTTTACCTAGACGACATCACAGTGTTTTCTAAGACTGATGAAGAACATATCCTCCATTTAAAGCTCGTTTTTGAGAACTGCAGAAGGTATGGTCTCTCTCTGAATCCGAAGAAGTCTCAGTTTTCCCTTAGTGAGGGGAAGCTACTTGGGAACTTACTAGTGTAGGAAGGAGTAAAGATTGATCATGAACAAGTCAAATCCATCAGCCTCATTTCCTTGCCGAGAAATAAGAAAGAAGTCCATGCCTTTTTGGGGAGGATAAATTTCTTAAGGTGATTCATGCCCAACTATGTTGAGATAGTTAACAGTATCACAGATATGCTCAAGAAGGAGAATGAAGTTAAGTGGAGCTCCACCCCCTGTGATTATTTCACTAGGATCAAGCAAGCTTTGGTTGAGGCCCTAGTGCTAGCCAACCCAGATTATTCAATGCCCTTCTACATCTTTTCTTTCTACTCTCCGCATACCACTACTGTTGTGCTTTTACAGAAAAATAAAGATGGTTATGAGTAGCCTATTTCCTTTTTTAGCCAAGTCCCGAGGGACACTGAGTTGAAGTATGATATGTTGTAGAAATAGGCTTATGCACTCGTCAAGGTGCTGAATTCATTTCATATGTAGGTGCGGAAATCCAAAATCACAATGTTTGCCCCAACGACTGCAGTCAAAGACATTATGGTGCAGGGAAACAATGAAGGGAAGAAGGGTAGATGGATAGCTAAAATACAGGAATATGAGCTGGAAGTGAAGCCTACCAAGCTCATTAAAGGCTATGGGTTGGCCAAGATTTTGTCTGAATCCAACTGCCAAGATCTAGGAATAAGCCTGATCAGAGAGGAGGGCAGCTGAGAGGATGAACAAAGCAAAATAAAAGCAGCTAAGAAGAAGATCTATTCCAAATATGAGGGATTGCTAAGGTATAAGAACATTTTTCATTACCTCTTATTCCTAATATGCCCATTGGGGATGGATAGATCTAAATACCAGAGTCTGAGATTGTAGGCATAAAAATACATTATATCTAATGGACTGCTCTATTCGAAAGACCTGGTGGGGGTATTGCTATTATGTGTGGTTGAGGGAGAAACCTGTGAAGTGATTGAGGTTTTTGATGGGGGATTCTATGGAGGACACTATAGTTGGAAGGAAACATCACAAAAAATCCTCAAGGCGGGATTTTATTGGCCTACGCTACTTGGAACTGTTTATTCTCAGGTCAGATCATGCCAAAAATACTAGTTGTTTGTTGAAAGACAAAAGTTTTCTCCTCTACCTTGATTCCTTGCACATGTATAGTAACCCTTTATAAAGTGGGGATTGAACTTCATTGGAGAAATCAACCCACCTTCTAGCGGCCAACACAAGTGGATTTTAACAGCCACTGACTACTTTACTAGGTGGGTAGAGGCTATCCCAGCTAGGAATGCTACTGATTCGGCGGTGATAAAATTCATGGAGGAGAACATATTGTCCCGCTTTGGGTGTCCTTTTAAGATCATCACCGATCATGTGCAGGTCTTAAAATCTTCCAAGTTCACCAACTTCTACCACAAATTCAACATCATTATATGACACTCCACCCTATACTAACCTTGAGGGTTGGCTGAGTCTTCTAATAAAACCGTGGTAAGAGTTATAAAGAAGACCATCACTGAAAACCAAAGGAGCTGAGACTCTCAACTAAAGTTTTCTTTGTGGGCTAACCATGTAACACCCAAAAGATCCACTGGGAAATTTCCTTTTGTGCTGGTATATATCAAGGCTTCCGTCTTCCCTATCTAATTAGCAATACTAGTAGCTAAGTTGTTGCAAGAAGACATGGAAGAACTTAGCACCTTGACTAGGAGAATAAATTAGCTAGTGGAGCTTCACGAGAACAGAGAGCAGGTGGGGAGAAAACTGTCAAACTATCAACAAAGGATGAAATATTTGTTTGACCTGAAAGCTAAGGATAGACCTCTTTAGCGAGGAGATTTAGTGCTCATATGGGATGTCAGGAAAGAAGACAAAGGAAAGCATGGGAAATTTGATCCACTATGGTTGGGCCCCTTCAAGATTGCAGAAGAGAGGGGAAAAAACACTTACATGCTTGAAAAATTAGATGGTGAATTGTTGGAACTACCTATAAATGGTCAGTTCCTAAATTTTTATTTTCAAAATTAGAGATATATGTCTCTTGCTCATTGTAAATATCCGGTGTGTGTTGAAATTGTTATTTGAGTTTTTCAGTTTATTATCAAAAATTCCTTTTTCACAAAATATATTTTGTTTAAGAATAACTCCATGCCCAATGGAAGGAAAGGCTACTAGCCGGCAAGTCCTCAGCACCTTGCTAGCAAGGCACTATCCCCAGTTGGAGCCAATGTTGTCACTCACTACATTGTGGCTTTCAATTGGTCAAGTTTCCACAAGAGCATTGAAATTTTGGATCCACTGTCCTAGTCCACAAAAGATCTTAGAGCTCGACCATCCCCCCTCCAATGCCTAGTGCTCAGCAAAATCTTTCCAATGGTATAAAGAAGTCCAAAAATGAACTCCTGGATCAACAGTTAAAGCACTTTGAAGGTTACCATGGAAAACCCAAAAAATGAAGAAAAATGGCTAAGTATGAAGGGTAAGTCAGAATTGGAGGTCAGGAGGCCTTGGGCACAGTGAATCTCGCAATCCCGCATTATCAACACACCGGTGGATTCATGGGTTGACACTCTAAGACCTTTGCAGGGTCCAATTTGCGATATAACGTTGTATCATTGGGGAAAGGATAAAGCAGTGTAACACAGGAAAGTGGGACCAAAATAAGAATGGGATGCCCTCCTCCTCTCTCCTCCACATGGCAGGACCCTGCATCCCAGTGACCCCACATCCCGCAATCCTGGAATATATATGAATCGGCGGTGTTCTGACTTCAAAGACTTTGCAGGGGCTGATTTGCGATATAATGAGAAATCGTCGGGGGACAACCGAAAAAGTTTAACACAGGAAAGGTGAAAAAAACAAGAGCAGGCCACCTCCCTTCTCTCTCCTCCATGTGGCACAATCCCGCATCCCACATCCCGCATCACAACAGTCCCGCAGATAGGTGTATCGGCGAGTTCCAAATCTGAAAGACCATGCGAGGGCCAATATTGTGATATAGTGTTGTATCTCAGGAAGGCAGATAAATGATTTAACAAAGGAAATCTGAACATAATAGGAGTGGGCCACCCCCTTCTCTCTCCCCCACATGGTGCAATTGCATCACAACAGTCCCACATCTCATCACATTGGAAGGTTCTAAAAATTTCAAAGAATTTGCGAGGGTTGATTTGTGATATAGTGTTGTATCGTCAGGGGAGAGCTAAAACTACTTAACAAAGGAAATGCCTGCAAAACCAAGGTGTACGACCCCCTTTATCTCTCCTCCACATGGTAGTACGGTAGGTGATGTGGCAGTGCGAATGATGACATGGAAGAGGATACGTGTCACCTAGTTTAACTATTTTTAGGGGCGACATGGGACTATTTTCGGATGCCACGTGTCACCACTCATAGGGTGAGATGTGCCAGTGATGACGTCAGTAGGTTCATTGCAATTAGTGATCGGTGATCATGCAATGTAAAGCTTCTCTTTCGTTGTGTTTCCTCCTTGGCTGTGATTGTGATAAGGAAAGGGACCTTCCTCGGATGTGATAGGTGATGTGTTTTATTTATAAGGACCTCGCGTCTCGACTATCAGCCCACCCAGAAGAAAAGGGTAAGGGGCCGTCTCCTCCAGCCTACAATTGAGATATGCAGGCACTCCCTCTGGGTGTGATAAAGGATTAAGGCATGGTTTATATGGACCTCACGTCCGGACTGTCGGCCTGCGCCAAGGAAAAAGCGTGGAGCCAGGTAAAACCGTGTTGAAGTGCTAATATGTTGGAGAAACTAATAACAAAGTAAAATTCCTACAGACACGGGTTCTTGAGGACTCAGCCCCTAGTCCCAACTCTTTATCATATGAGAAAAGGGACATGAAGGGCTATGATAAGGGGGGCTAAAGGGGAAATCAAAAAAATGTCTGTTTTCACTTGTTTCAAAGGAAAAAGCCTGCACTCACGTGATTGTGTTGTTTCCATGGAACACAACTCACCCACCATGTTAAGGCACTAGTTATACAATATAGAGGCTTAATGGGTGGATGGGCCAGAAGCTAGGAGACTTTAAGGGAGAATGGTGTAGCAATGGAGAAATACATGAGATTAAGAAGGATTAATGGTTCAGCATGGGGCCTCATCCGTCTGCGCAACAAAGGACGGCAAAGGCAAGTGCTCTCAGTTGACCCAACCCCCACTTCACAGAACAAGGCATCTCATCAGTAAAGGCAGAAGCAACGGGGGTATTTGAACAACACAAGAGGCCATACCATGAGCAAATTACAGCTTGAGGCCAATGCGATCACAGGATGGGCACAGAGACTTTCATTTACTATTCTGTCCAGTTATTTATTTAGTTTTGTCATGTAACATGCCATCCTTCCAATGAGGCATTCATTTCTGCAATACACTTTTGGGTCACAGATCCATTCAAGACTGATACAGCTAGTCGACTTAACAGCTAAGTCTAGGGATAGATATTTTTGTTGTAATGTAGTTTCTTGCTCCCCTATCCGGATAAATAGGGGAAAGCAAGACTTAGAAAAGGTTAAAAAATTCTACGGAAAACAATGCATGTTATAATTTTAGACTGTATTTCCTTTGCAATACATATATTCTCAGAGTATCAAGGAAACAATGGTGATTCCCTCTTCAAAGGATTACAATATGTGTTCCCCTTTATCTAACTCATTTTATGTTCCCCGAATTCATGTAATTATTGTTGCTAGATGTGTTTCAAGCTCCCTCACAAATTCATTAATATCTATCTGTTAATGCAAATGCATGTAGGTGTTTCATAGATTCATTTGTCTGAACATTGTTTATGTATACTCTTGTGAGCACTATTGAGATTAGATCTTGAAATCTCCAACACATCAACCATAGCTTTCAGTTCTCCCTTCATTCATTATTTCTTCTTGTAACCCAAATAAGCATAGAAATCCTACTACCCCAAGCTCTGTGTGTTGAATATAGAAGTCTTTAAGCCTTATTCTCTATGTGATGGGTTACTCTTCTCTCTTATCCTCTCTCACCCACTCTGCAAAATATTATTAAGTCATAAGACCTTGAAGCTCTTGGCCTCCACTATTTGAATGCTTATTCCTGAGATCTGAACTAGTGAAGAAGTATCACAAATCTATGTTTCATTTCTTTGGATTTAAGAACCAACATATTTCCTATGTACATATGTATCCATAGATCATAAGTGTTGTCTCCAGTTTCCTATAAATAATTTGAGACACACCATTTTAGATGTCCCAGGCACTGGTCTTGAAGCAATCCAAGGTTTTCTCTAGGAGATACAATAGGTCCTACAATCTAAGTTAATCTAAAGGTTAAGAAAAAATGGTGTAAACATTTGGAAAAAAATAAATTAATAATAAAAAATAAATAAATAACAATTAAGTCAGTGGAATATCTTAATTGCAAATAAAAGTGAAATTTACAACTTGGTATACATGAGATGTGTAAAATTTAAATCTTTTAATGTAATCCTAATAAAATAAAATGAAAGAAAAGATACCCTGATGGGGGTGTTATCTCGGAAGCTAGAGTCCCGTCGAAGGGTGTGTCATCCTCTGAAAAGTCTCTTCCTGATTAGGGAGTGGAAGAGGTTAGTTGAAGGGAACGTGTTATTCTATAGGTGGTCTCTCATTTTAAATTCACATTCATGGTAATGTGGTGGCAAATGTATGAGGTTATTGGGAGAAAAGGCAAGGAAAACTCCTTGACCTCCTTCAACTGGTTCAATTTGTGGGTTCTTTGCATTGTTTCTTGCTTTCAGAAAGGCGATATATGTCTCTTCTCTCTTCTTCAGTGCACCCTTTTCACTCTTATTGTTCTGGCGAGTTTGATAGTGTTTTTCATGAGCTTAAATTTTCAATTGTTGGCCTTAAGTTATGCTTTTGGCAGGCATGTTCTTTTGTTGTGTTTGCAAGGGTTTTGGAGGGTGATTTCTCAATCAATAGAAGTGTGTGTTGTTAATTGGGTAATATTGTGATTCTTTTGTCCTCTGTCTCAGAAGTTCTTTTAGTCTATCACTCTGGGTCCTAGTAAGTTTTCCAAATTGAAATTTTGTTGAATTATCCTGAGTCTAGTCTTTGTTGGTGGCATTGTGTGCTTTGGGTTTTCTAGTTGTTTCTCGTTCCTACATTTGTGTAAAAGAAGTTTTCATTGCTTGTTATGGTTTTGTGGAATCTTGTGTGTGATTTCTTTGGGTTGTGGTAATCTTGAGAATTTTCTAGAATTTTCACTTGTAGTATCAAAATTGGGATATGGATTGGAAGTCTTTAGGTTGGGAGTTCAAGGCTCTATGTATCGTCCATTTTCTTGTTTCTTAGGTAGAGGTTATTTGAGTGTTTTTCCTCAATGTTCCCTTGCAATTGTGCTCATGCTTCCTAGATAGAGAATGATTAGTAGGAGGGGTGGTGGAGGTAATGTAGGGTACAAAACAATTCATCCTTTTGCCTATGACTATGTCACAACCTTCTTTCATTATGTTCCTCTAGAAGTGAGGAAGGAAATATTATTGTTAGCATGTAAAGAGGTATGGGATTGACCTTATCACTCTAATTCTAAGTTGGTGGGGGAGGATATGAGATGATTTCTTAATTCTAGTAAATTCCCGAAAAGGTGGATTCACTTTCTAAATTCATTTCCTTTACACCAACTAATGGCAACCTTGTTGCGTCTGATTTTCAAAGAGAAGAAAGTGGATAATTCCAGTGTATTCTCCTCATTCGAGGGCATTAAACACATGCTTTGAAACCAAATTTTCTTCCTGGATAATGTGGATTCTCATTTGTGCCATGTGGAAAGTTTTCTAGTGAGCGATTATGCCTCTAGTGATCTCATAGATCCTCTAGATGACAATGCTAAGGCGCCTACTACAATATCCTCTGATCAAGACTAGAGATGGTGGTTTTCATGTATTTTTGTCATAATTTTTGGCAAGCATTTTCCAAATATGGTCTCTTCATGGAAATTCTCATAATATTTTGGATCATAAGTATAATTAATTTTATTATGTTATTCGATAAAAATCCTTATTACTATGGGGAAATTTGTCTAGTATCTTTTTCCAATTTTTGGATATCTCAGTGTTGTAGCTAATTTTATTTTTCTTCCTATGAACCTGTGAATGGGCTTGAGTTTTTATAATTGGCCTCTTAGGGTTTTGTAGTGATTGTCAGTTACTTGGGACTCCAATTCAATTATTTTCTACTTCAATTATTTTATGTATGATGACACTCTATTTATTATCCATCTCTAGGTTGTTTTATGGTCCACAAACACTAACTTCAATAGTGTCACTCTTGCAATTAGTTTTGTATCTATGGTGGGCTCCTTTGTGTTATGTATCCTAGGATGGTGTTTCTATATTTGGCTTTGGGCATATATTGTCTTAAGAAACATTATGTCTATGTTGTTTCCTTTTGGAGTTTGCAAATTTCCAATTGCCTCCTATGTGTGAGGAATCCCTTGGCATTGAACTTTTTGCTGAATAGGGGCATACAATGTCGGGCACATTATGGCTATTTATTGTTGGTTTTAAAGTGTAAGGGCATGGTTGGTATTATGTAGAACTCCTATTCTGGTAGGTATTATGCAGAACTCCTATTCTGGTAACATGTATAGTCCTGCTAAAGTTTTAGTTAAGAATTGGAGAATCTAGGTCTTGGTTGCTATTCAAATTTCAGATGGATGATATTTATATTTTATGTCTCATATTCTTGGATATGAACAACTTGGTTAGTGTTATCCTGGCATATTGTTTTCATTTTTTTTGTTTCTTAGTGGTGAAGCTGGTTGGCAAATGACTTGTGGAAGGTCTATGTTATTGTATGTTGATGAATTGACGAGCATGTTTCTACTCTATGTCTTTATTTTCTATAGGAATTCAATATCTTTTATCTCTTTATGTTATGCTTAGGTGATCTAGAAATAAAATCCATGTAATCGCTTTTTTATAATGAATAGAAAGTGTTGCAACAAAAAAAATGGAAGAAAAGTTAACAATATGTAAGTGGTCAAAACATTGATCATAACAATTGAAAAGGAATACAAAAATAACATGATATAAAATGATCAAATGATCCATTATAATTTTGATTTTTTAAACATATAAAAATTTACCATTCCATTTATTTTTATTTTTAGTCCTTCTAGATGCTCAAAACATTTATATGGTTCATAGTGATTGCAACATCAAATCAATGGGAATGGAAAATAAGTTGTTTGACCTACTAATCCATGTTTCACTCCATCTTCAACCACATCAATTATGTTTCACTATCTCCTATAAGAGCACCTACAAATCCAAACATTTCCAAACCATAAAGCCATCTTGATTAAGATGGATTTATATTAATTACTTACTATAATATATATGTGTCTGTATAACAATTAATGAAGATGATGAATATTACTACTCAGCGAAACCAACCAATAAAGATGATGAATAATACTGCTCATTGAAACCAACTATGTTCTATTAAAATTTTAAAGTAAAATTAATTACTTTGTTTTATCATGTTGTTTTGATGATAAAATAACTTAGAAATAAAATTTCCAAAATATTTATAATTCATATGGATTAAGAAATTATGGATACTATTCTTATTAAAAGGTTATGAATATTGAAACTACCATCTATATAAACCAATCATTCCAATAGAAAATGGTGTTGTTGCTTTACTCTTATAATAATATTAATAATAATAGTTATCTAAAAAAAGGTTACAACAAAGATAGACACCAAATTGGTGTATGAGATCCCTTTGGTTGTGGGATAGGGGACTCTCCTTAGCATAATGATTTTATTGTTAAAATTTACGAAGGTGTACCTCCACTAAGCTTCAAATCTCATGGGGGAGTGTCTTTGGTCTGTTGTGATAAGGCTCAAGGAATAGGCTCCTCCACCCTTGTGGAGTCTTGCTTCTTGCTAAGTCATAAATTCCTAGTACATGTGGCTTATGGGTTGTTGGATATAGTCTAGGTGTTATAGTATCTACTGCTATGATTGATATTAGGCCTCACCTAGATTACTCCAATGAGTTATCGATTCACCATGGAAAAAATAAAAAATAAAAAATTATGAAGGTGCAAAGACTGTACCCCTTTGGATTTTAATCTATGATTTCTTGGGAGGAAACACATATGACATTGTCTAACAAGGCCACAATTTTTCCCACATGATGAATTTCTTGCCCTGAAATTCGGCGATAAATTATTCAATAATTTTGACTATGGGAGTGTTACAATCATCCTTTTTATGGCGTAAATGGATTCAAAACCATCAAGAACCCATCAGGCATCCAAGATCCTAAATTGACAGCTATAACCCAAGTTTTCAAAAAGCATTATCATATTTTTTCAAAATCATGACTTGCTTAGACTATGTAATTCTTAATTATTAAGCCTACTTAAGTTGTACATAACTAAATGGTAATTTAAATAAATAAATAAAATTATCAAATATAACATTAATAGATATTTTTTATAAAATAATATAATAATAAAAATGATTTTGAAAAATTTTATTTTGCAGTATTCATTTTTCTATGATAAGAATTTTTAATGGATATAGGAAGATTCACATATATGAGTTTTGATATCGACATTTCAGAACCACTATCTAGGTCCATTATCAAGATATGGAAAAATGTGAAGAGAGAAAGAGGAATGTATAGTGGATACTTGTTTTTTAGGTTAAGAAGTCCAAATCTGACTCTCTTCTTTCAATTCTTATTCTCATATTTTCAAGTGAGCAAATCTCACTATGGATACCCCTTCCATATTGGGTGGAAATTGCAGTATTAATTTTATGTGATTGGAGTTTTTAATGGATGTAGGAATATTCATAGATATAAGTTTTGATATCGAATTTTTGGAATCACTATCTAGGTCCATTATCAAGATATGGAAAAATGTGAAGAGCATAAGAGGATATATAGTGGATACTTGATTTTTTATGTTAAGAAGTCCAAATCTACCGCTCTTCTTTTAATTCTTATTCTCAAATTTTCAAGTTAATGAACCTCATTGAAGATAACCCTTCCATAATGGGTTGAAATTGTAGTATTCATTTTTTCTGTGATGGGAGTTTTTAATGAATGTGGGAAGATTCACAGATATGATTTTTGATATCGACGTTTTGGAACACCTATCCAGATCCATTATCAAGATATGGAAAAATGTGGAGTGAAAGAGGAATATATAGTGGATACTTGCCTTTTTTAGGTTAAGAAGTCCAAATATTCCGCTCTTCTTTTAATTCTTATTCTCATATTTTCAACTGAACAAACCTCATTTCAGATACCCCTTCCATATTGGGTTGAATTTGCAATATTCATTTTTCTATGATTGGATTTTTTAATGGATGTAGGTATATTCACATATATGAGTTTTGATATCGATGTTTTGGAATCACTATCTAGGTCAATTATCAAGATATGGAAAATGTGAAGAGTAGAAGAGGAATATATAGTGGATAATTGATGTTTTAGCTTAAGAAGCCAAAGGCTCTCTTTTTTTAATTCATATTCTCATTTTTTCAAGTGAACAAACCTCATTGTGGATACCCCTTCCATATTGGGTTGAAATTGCAATATTCATTTCCCTATGATTTGAGTTTTTAATGGATGTAGGAATATTCACAGATATAAGTTTTGATATCGACGTTTCAAAACCACTATCTGGGTCCATTGTCAAGATATGGAAAAATGTGAAGAGTGGAAGAGGAATATATAGTGGATACTTTATTTTTTAGGTTAGAAGTCCAAATCCACCTCTCTTCTTTTAATTCTTATTCTCATATTTTCAAGTGAACAAACCTCACTATGGATACCCCTTCCATATTGGGTTGAAATTGCAATATTCATTTTTCTATGATTGGAGTTTTTAATGGATGTAGGAAAATTCATAGATATGAGTTTTGATGTTGACGTTTTGGAACCACTGTCTAGATCCATTATCAAGATATGGAAAAATGTGAAGAGTAGAAGATGCATATGTAGTGGAGACTTGACTTTCTAGGTTAAGAATTCCAAATTTTCCTCTCTTCTTTTAATTCTTATTCCCGGATTTTCAAGTAAATGAACCTCACTATGGATACCCCTTGCATATTGGGTTGAAATTACGGTATTGATTTTTCTGTGATTAGATATTTTAATGGATGTAGGAAGATTCATATATATGAGTTTTGATATCGATGCTTCAAAACCATTATCTAGGTCCATTATCAAGATGTGGAAAAATGTGAGGGGTGGAAGAGGTATATATACTAGATACTTGATTTTTTAGGTTAAGAAGTCCAAATCTACCTCTCTTCTTTTAATTATTATTCTCATATTTCCAAGTGAACAAATCTCACTATGGATAGCCCTTCCATATTGGGTTGAAATTTTATTTTATTTTTAATATTTAATTGCATTGAGAGGCACACTCCAACATAGTATGTTAGAGATGTTGTAATTTAATGTCTTTTTTAACATTTTGACTCAGTCAAATTACATTAAAAATAAATAAATTATTATTATAATTATCAATAAAAAATTTTGACTTGGTAAAACTACACAAAATTAAAACTAAAACTAAAAAAAAACATAAAATTAAGGAATTGTAATTATAATTAATTACAATTAATAATTAAATTATCCTAGATCCATCCTAACTCTAGATCTATCAAGCACTACAAGGGATCAAATCTCTTGAGAATGAAACCTCTTTTAGAGAAAAAATATATTTGAACCCTCTTGACACTTGATAGATCCAGAGTTAAGATGGATCTAGAATAGTTATATGTTAATAATACTTATTGTAAGAAAAATATTAAAGATTTACCATAGAAATAGTCCTCTAAATACCATACCTAAGGTGATACCCCACATTCATAGTGATCATTTAAAGATGATTCCACGAATTGGGATTGATATAGTGACGTTCAAATTGTTGTGAAATAATTAGCGGTGATCATAAAATGGCTATCTTAATTAATTGTATTATTAAAAATGGGCTTTTGTAGTGGTATCATCGTAATAGTTTGTTGTTATGGAAAAGGTATTTTCTATGGTAGTGATAATGGTAGTAAATAGAGTAACTTAATAAATGAATAAATATATTCTTAGTGAGTAACATTATGTTGGAAACTTAATCACTACTTTGGGGGGGGGGGGGGTGAATCAATAGTGTGTCACTTTTAAACCTTTTCTCCAATTATTAATATTTTAACCACGCATAAACTGAAACATGAAAACATAGATTATAGCATCACAATAAATATTCAACCATAAAAGAAATCAACACAATGGACACAAGTGTCTGGTGAAAAACCCATCTCGGGAAAAAAACCACTGTGCTGTTGTTGCGCTGCTCAAGTATTTCATTAATTATCAAGCAAATTATACATGGATCATCTCACTCCCATTAGCTGGAAGATTCAACTTCTTTCACATTATGCTGACATTAACAGAAAGGAAAATGTTTCTCTCTCAGATCTACGGACTACCATCTGCTGAAGGCCACCACGATCAACAATCCTCACTTGGTTACTCCTGAACTAACATAGACTCTATAGACTTCGATATGTTGTTACTATCATGACCAATGAGCCTTGCTCAGTTTGTACTGAACTATCCAACCACCATTGGATGGAGAAAACTCTTCCATCTATTGAATTCGCCAATCACTCTCTACTCAAAGTCTCCATGCCTTCATTTCCTCAATTCGAGCCTCATTTCATATATTTTCGCACTGGACTCCTAAAACTTGGTCAACATGAGCATTGCATAAACATAGCAAGAAAGCTCAATCAAATGATAAATTTGCAGTGCAAGATTCACTCAAAATTCCATACCAAAATCTCCACACCAGCTAGAAAAGAATATCCTCAGACTGCATAAATATATGGTTGAAACAAACTTCAACTCATTGTTGCTACAACTGCAAACTGCTTCATAAATTATGCATAATAAATCTTACACAGTTTGGAAGGTCTTCTCCCAACTCACACTCACTCCACACACTTATGTAATCAACCATACTAACAATGAGTTATCTCTAATTAAAGATGAACTCAAGTGCTCAACTCAATAATTACTGAGAAATATTGAGCTTCACAACTCCGTTCATATGCGAGATTATATTTGGATTCATCTCATTGACTCTATCAACCACTAACTCCATTAGGATTTTTTTATATTTTTAACTTTAATCAGCGTCTTGAGGTCCCACGGAATTTTACGATTATAAACCACAAAATTTTGATCAAGGGGGTCGCTAAAACATAAAAATTAGCTCAACAATGTTAGGAATGCAGAGCTTTTCTTGCGTTTTTCCCTAGTCAAACCCTTGACGCAGTCTAAAATCAATTGGGTCTATAACTACTCCCATAGGTTGTGATCCATGTGACTAGAGCCTTCTAATCGCTTCCATAGGCCTATGTGCATGCGACCGGGGCTAAAACTCAATGAAATCATAAGTCCTTTAGCCAAGAACCTCTTCCACCTATGGGACCATCTTCTCTAGTGTCTGAACATTCCTCCAAGCCACTGAGATAAGTCTACAACTGATGAATAAGAAATAAACAAGTCAATGACATGCAAGACCTATTCTTCCAACCTTAGAACCAAGACCAACACCTCATGCTCCTCAAGTAGCAACCACAACATCTCTAACATCGGTAGCAGCATCTATAACATCTATAGTAGCATCAGCAACTCTTGTACCAGCAATATCGAAGCATACAATTTCCTTCATCACTGGTAGAAGCACTTGCAACACAAGAAACCACATCTCACACATGTAGCAACAAGTGCAATGTCTCCAAGACATGTAGAGACATATGTAGCATCTAGATCAACACTTCAACCACCTACAGTAGCAACATCTCAACTCAACAACATAACATCAATACCCATAGTAGCAATCCAATCCTCTTGCAGTAGTAACATCTCCAACCAACTCAACATGTTTGGAATACAACTCCTTAGAAACCACAACATCATCTCCATTAGGTCTAGTCATAGGTATGTTGACATCAATGCCAACTAGAAAGACCATCACCAATCATGCAACACCAAGCACTCATCACACATGCATTAATCCAGATTTGAATAGGAACACAACAAATTACAAAGATAACCATGAACACAGAGATGTAGCAGCAATAATACTTCATTTCATTACTGTAAAATACTGAAATATGCTTACAAACAGAAATGGAAATAAACTAGTTAGGGCGATGGTAGCTTATCTATGAGAAGAGATGTGGCAGCTACATGCCTCTGAACTACCTTACAATGAGGCTCAAAGCCCTTTTTATTATTGAACAATAAGAGCAAACCATAAACAACCAAAACCCTAACCCGAGGAGATGTAACACCAAGAGTTTATGGGCCCCGTTGGGGTGAGTTGGATAGCCAACTTCTCGAGGTCGTGACTTGGTCATATGATCTATGTTTGACGTGCATGATAACCTATTGGAAAGATATCTCTGAGGACTACGACGGAAAATACGATTGTGGACAAATAGTCGTTGGTAATAGATTTCCAAAAAACGTCGTTTAGGGCCTCAAAACAACTCCGGAAGTTTAGGACTCGAAAAACTGCTAAAAATAGTAAACTGTGCTACAATTAAGGAAATTGAAAAACTTAAAGAAGCAATGGTGGGGGTCCAAGTGGAATTGGTGGGTGGCCACCAATATCCACCTGGATCATTCCTCCCCCTTTACAAGCAATGGTCCCCATTGCGTTGAGTTCCTCCATGAGATGAGGAAACTTTTGCTGAACTTGGTCCCTGGTGAGCCACTTGCCTTGGTGAAGGAGTTGGCCTGCTTTGACAACTCGATACAGTTGGATATTTTGTTGATGAGTGTGCTTGATCTGTGTGTCCATGATCCAATCAGTTGCAGCTTGTTCCATGCAATCTGGATTTAACTCTGTGGATGTGCGTTGTTCTGCAATGTCAGATGTGTCTATTAATGGTGGAAAGTATGGCTGAAGGCGGTCCACATTGAACATTGGGTGCAGGCCAAGGAATGGGGGAATGTTGAGCTCAAATTCATTGTCTCCCACAGCCTTGGTTATGGTGTAAGGACCATATTGGAGTGGTCTGAGTTTCTAATAGGCTTCGGTAAGGCGTTCCTTTTACAAATGCAACCAAACTTTGTCACCCACCTGAAACTTGTGTGGCACCCAATGTTGATCATGTCACTGCTTGTGCTTGGCATTTTATTTCTCCAAAATGTCATGGACCTGCTGGCGAATATGTTGGATGTGCTCAATCAAGTTGTTTTCCTTATCTATTTTGAACTAGACATGAGCCGAATCCACGTGAGTAGCTGCAAATGGCATGGCCGCATCAATGGGACATAGTGGTTGGAATCCCAAGCCCACCTAAAAAGGGTTGTGGCCAATCAAGTTGTGGAGAGCCCGGTTGTAGCTGTGCTGAACATAGGGGAGGCTCTTGTCCCATGTGCATGGATGCTTTGAGTTGTACATGTGAAAAATGTGTATGATCATCATGTTGACAACGTCTGTCTCGCCATCAATTTGAGGATGGAAAGTTGTGGACTTAGTGAGTTTGGTGTCCAGAATTGACCAGAGACTGGATCAGAATGTATTGAAGAACCTACTGTCTCGATATGAGATGATAGACTGTGGGATCCCAAAGTGTACCCACACTCATTCAAAGAAGAGTTTAGCAGTGGCTTCAACCATGATATTCTTCTTGTAGGCCACCATAATGGCCATTTTAGAGAACCTATCGATGACCATAAAAACACAGTCATTTCCATGCTTAGTGGAAGGAAGGCCTGACATGTAATCCATGGAGATAGATTCCCAAGGTCGACTAGGGGTAGGCAGCGGGGTATAGATGCCTTGCTTCTTGATGGCCGGTTTGGCAATGGCACAGGTAGTGCATGATTTGATGTACTTCCTGACATCCTGTCAAATATTCGATCAATAGAAATACTTCTGCACTACTCCACCATTTTCTCGACCCCAAAATGCCCAGTAGCCTGATTGTAGTGTGCTTCCCAAATCATCTTGGCACGCTCGCTTGAAGGAACACAAAGGTGACCCAGGTGGCATAACAGGGCATCTTGGAGGTGAAAATATGGAACATATTGACCCTCCAAGAGTGTCTAGTATGTGTGGCCAAATTCTAGGTCGCTTTTGTAGAGAACTGGCCAATCAAAAGTCTCGTGCCCACAAGAGTTGAGCACGGTGGTTAACGCCAAGATCGGTGGTTGACTGAGGAAATCTACAACATTATTGGTGTTGCCCTTATTATACTTGATATTCAAATGGAACTGTTGCAGGTATGTGGGCCACTTCTCATGGCAATCATTTTGCAATTTCCCTTGGGTCTGTATGAATTGCAGGGGTCGATGGTCTGTGTGGATGACCATTCCTTCCCCAAAATGTAATGCTTCCATTATCGGCAGGCCTACACAGTGGAATACATCTCTTTGTCATAAGTGGGATACTTCCGTACTGTGTCTGAAAGTGTCTCACTGTGATATGCCACTATATGCCCGTGTTGAGTAAGGACTGCCCCAATAGCATCGTCAGAGGCATATATCTCAAACTCAAATGGTTGTTGCAAGTATGGTAATGCGAGCACTGGTGCCAAACAGAGGTGATCTTTCAACTCTGTGAATGCCTTCTGTTGAGATTCAGACCAAAAGAATTTTGCTTTTGCTCCTCCCTTGGTGACTTGACTCAAGGGAAAAGTGATATGAGAAAATCCCAACACGAACCTATGGTAGAAGTTGGCAAGACCTAGAAAGATGTGGAGCTCTATCAGAGTGGTTGGAGATGGTTAATCCCGAATGACTTAGATCTTGGCTAGATCCACATGCACCTCTTGTTCATCAATAATGTATCCCAGATATTGAACCTAGGTCATGCCAAAAGTGAATTTCCCCAAATTGGCACATAACTTGTGTTGCCGCAGTGTTTGGAGACACTGTAGGATGTGGTGGAGGTGCTCTTCCCAACTCTGGTTGAAGATCAGGATGTCATCCCAGTATACCACTACAAATGATTTGGTGAATGGCAGCAAGATGTCATCCATTAGCCTCATGAAGGTTGCAGGAGCATTCATCAATTCGAAAGGCATAACCAACCAATCGAAAAGTTCCTCCTTGGCTTTGAAGGCAGTCTTCCACACATCAGAGGGTTCGATTGGTACCTGGTGATATCCTGACTTCAAATCGATCTTGCTGGAATATTTTTCCCCCTTCAGTTGGTCCAAGAGGTCATCAATCTGTGGGATCGGGTACCTATTATGGACAGTGATCTTGTTCAACGCCCGATAGTCAATACAGAGTCTCCAAATCTCGTCCTTATTCTATACTAACACGATTGGGCTCCCACAGGGCAATGAACTCGGACAGATGTGACCTTTCTACAATAGCTCTTGAATCTGCCTCTTGATTTCATTGTTCTCTAGAACGGAGCACCGATAGATTGGTCCATTGGGAAGCGGTGCACCTGGGGTCAGATCGATGGAGTGCTTGACCTGACAGTACAGAGGAACCCCTGCGGGGGAGGTGAAGACATTCTTGTACTCCTCCACGACCTTGTCCATCTATAGTTATCATGTGGAGGGATCTTGTCTAGAGGTCGTGGCCACCGTATTCTTCTTTCCATGAGGGCGTATCATCAGGAAGACAAATTTCCTAGTTTTGGAAATGAGCTTATTGCATTGTTTTGTAGTAACCAAAGAGATGGTGGTAGGTGGTGCTACCTCCGGTATCCTGTACAACTTATTTCCCAAAGTAACAATAACATCATGGGGCCTTGATTCATACACAACATGTCACTTCCACAAGTATGGTTGTCCTAATAATACATCACAAACTTCAAGGGGAGCAATGTCACACAATACCTCATCTATGAAGGGCTTGATGTTGTATGGAAGGTGACACTGTTGGCTCACGCGAAGATCCCATCCTTGGTGAAGCCACTCGATGGTGTATAGTTGTGGATGTGCTATGGTCGGTAAGCCCAAGTGCTTCACAACCTCTGCCGAAATGAGGTTCTTTTGGCTCCCGCTGTCGACAATGAACTGTAGTGGGGAACCCTTTACCCACATCTAGGAGAGGAAGAGACGCTCCTCCTCCTCTGGATCCTAGGATTCCTCCTTCTGGATCTTCGTGGTGGCAATGGTGGCGTTGGGCTCCACATCGATAATCTGCTTCCTTTTGTCATTCCTCTTATCAGGTTCTGACTCAGAGTCGAAACATGCAAATGATTCTAAAAACTTTACCTCGGCCACCAATGACTGCTTGGTCTGACCTCACTTGTGTTATGAGTGGAGCTCTTATGGAACTCACACCACTTTCCCATGTCCTTTTTTGGCTTCACGATGTTGTTCTTTGCTTGTAGCTTTGGCGGGTTGTCTTAGGTCGCCTTGCCTTGGCTTTGTCCTTTGTTCTACGGTTTGGGGGCACCTTTCCCTTGCTTTGGATTCGCAGATCCAAAGTCCCGCTTCTTCTGTTTAAACTTTTGCTCGACCTTGACGACATATCGGTATGTCATGTTGAGCGAGGAGATGTTCAAGAATTCTATTTCTCCTGGATGTACTTATGCAGGCAGTCACGGTATTTTAGTACCAAATGCTGCTCCGAAGGATACCCAACTCTGTGTGAAGGGTATGGAAAATATTGGTAAATTCTGGCACGTCTTGGTCCCTTCCCTGCCGCAGTGTGGTCCACTTTATGTATTGATCCTCATAGCTTCCGATAGGGTAGTACTGCTCCTTGATGGCATCCCGGAATGAATTCCAAGTGGGTGCGACTGAAAATAGTGAGCCTGTACTTTCATCCTTCTACTTGCAGTAGGTTTCCCACCAATCCTTGACATGGGGGGCTGCTTTGAGAAGAGCGAAAATAATCTTTTCCCGACTGGAAAAATCATGAACAGAAAAATAACCCTATAGAAGATTTAACCATTTATCGACAGCAACTGTGTCTATCTGACCCTCAAATATGGGGATTTCAAAATTAACTTGCACCTTAAATGGTGTGGTGTTTCCAGAGTAGCTGTTGGAAGCCGATGCGTCACCCTTGGGTGGCCGTTGAAGGATCTGGGCAAAGTTGTTCATCATCATGTTCCTTTGTCACTCGAGGGCTTCTTCAAGCAAGATTTTGATAGGATTTCCTGCCCCCTCGTCTTTCTTTTCATCCACCATGGGAGGCTGTTAGGATTTGCGACGCTGGTCTTGCAAAGGTTCGACCAGTTCAAGCCCTAACTCCTTATATCCTGACCTCGTTGGGGACATGCAAAGAAAAACAGAGAAAAAAAGCAGACCGCTCTGATACCACTGATCTGGATTTAAACAAGAACGCAACAAATTACAGAGATAACCATAAACACAGAGATGCAACGGAAATAATACTTCATTTCATTAATGTAAAATATTGAAATATGATTACAAACCGAAATGGAAATAAACCAACTAGGGCGATGGTAGCTTATCTCTGAGAAGAGATGTGGCGGCTATATGCCTCTGAACTGCCTTACAATGAGGTTCAAGGGCCTTTTTATTATTAAACAATAAGAGCAAACCCTAAACAACCAAAACCCTAACCCGAGGAGATGTAACACCAAGAGTTTATGGGCCCCGTTGGGGTGAATTGGACAACCAACTTCTCGGGGTCATGACTTGGTCATATTATCTCCATTTGACGTGCATGATAACCCATTGGAAAGATCTCTCCGAGGACTACGACGAAAAAGATGATTTAAGGCATAAAATCGCTAGCGGTAGATTTCCAACAAAACGTCGTTTAGGGCCTCAAAATGGCTCCAGAAGTTTAGGGCCCAAAAAACTGCTAAAAATAGTAAATTGTGTTACAATTAAGGAAACTGAAAAACTGAAAGAAGCAATGGTGGGGGTCCAAGTGGAATTGGCTGGTGGCCACCAATATCCACCTAGATCATGCATATGACCAACAACACCAAGAGTTTGTTGACATTAATGCCAACACATTATTTATTATTTATTTATATTTTAATTTAGTGAGATAAAGTTTTGTTTTGATCCATTCATTTTTGTTTCTAAGTCCCTTTAAAATGAATCAAAATTTCTGAAAGGAAAAGTTTCATGGTTAAATTTCCCACTAATTAAATGGAATTATAGCTTATGACTAAATTCCTACCAAATTGATAAATAATTTTTGCTAGGAAAAGATTGAATTTGTCCACTTATTACTTTACTCCATCGCAAATTGTCCAACAAATAAGTTATTTAAGAAAACTATCAATAACAACATTTTCTTGTTTCGGTGATGGAATTATAGCTTATAACTAAATTCCTACCAAATTGATAAGTAATGTTGCTAGAAAAAGATTGAATTTGTCCACTTATTACTTTACTCCCTCACAAATTGTCCAACAAATAACTTATTTAAGAAAACTATCAATAACAACATTTTCTTGTTTCGGTGAATGGGCTATTGAGTGTCACCATTAGTCTTTTTTGATGTTAAGCTATAAAATGAAATCAATGTAAAGACAATGCAATTCGCAATGTCAATTGCAAATGTTCTTTTTTCCCAAGCAAGAAAAAGCTTACATAAAACTTGGAAATTAACATCATGGGCCTTATTCATGAATATAATGTCTTATGAAAAAAAAATGAAATACATATGCTTATTATGGAAAAAAAAAAAAAAGGTGATTCTTCCATTTTATGAAGGGTTAGGATAACATTACCAAAAAGAAATTATGGGGATATCGTGATAGTAAATTAACATTGTAAAATGAATAATTACATAGTTAATGTAATATTGTAAAAAAATTAATCATTCTTAGTACAAGTAGAGATAATGAAATAGATCATACTTTTGACCATCAATTACTTTTATATTTGACTAAAATTTAGATTGCATCAATTTTTAACTAAAATTTATTTAGATTGCATTGTATAAAGTTAACCTTATAAAAAAAAATTAATTAATTTTTTTAATATTTAAATTTTATTTTTCATGTATTTGATTGAATGCCATATTAATGTGTAATGATTTGGTTTAGTTAATGCAATAAGCTATCAAATAAATTTTAACGATAACCCAATAAATAAATGTGTGTCGGCAAAACCATGCAAAGGTGTGAGTCACTACCAAATGTGTAAGAAGATGACATACTCAAATAGGTTGTTGTGATGTGTGAAATGAAATTTAATTGATTGACATCCATACATAAATACAAATGGGAAATATACCTATTTCAAGCAAAACAGGTAGGCAATTTGTAGCTTGCAATAACTTTCTACCCTAAGTGATCTGATTTACGCTTTGTAACTTTTTCTCCTGTGTCAATTTTAAATTGTGTTGAGAATGAAAACATTTATGTATAGAATGCGTACCAAACAATCTGTATGGCCTTCTCACCAAACACCGCACCTACCATTTTCATCATTATGCACCATATATATATGTTCATTTCCATACTGTGATTTCCAGTACTTTGTCATCACTATCGAATTGATTGATTGAAACACTTAATTTTTTATATCATATCTTTAATTATTATTTAATAAAAAAAATATTTGTTTAAAAAATGTATTAAAATTTAATATAGATAGGATGATGTATTTTACAAATAGTTAAACATAATTTCAATTTCTAATATATTTTTGTTTATAAATTATATTATAATTATAATTATTACTTACTTGGTTATAATTAAAATAATTAATTAATACTTTTTTCAATTGGAAATAATTTGTTTTAATTATGAAAAAGAGTGTTTTTATAAAGAAAAGGTTTTTATGATGTAATAACCCCTTGGGAGATTGGTATATGAACTAACATATGAGGGCCTCATACCCAGTCTACATGGTCCTATTGGCGTGATGACACCTCACTCATGTCACATGGGTATCACGTGATGTATCGTTGAATGGTTGGGAACATCCATAATGATCCAATGACTTTGGTGATTAGGGTTTCATTGGATTAGGGCAGACTACCCTTGTGGCTCCTTCATTGCATTCTTTCGGCTTTGTCAACCTATGTTATGTGTTATGTTTTGCAACTAGAGAGGGAACTGGATTTTGGCCCTCCTTAAATTTGTTTGTCAAAGGTTTTCTAACCTTTTCGTTGGTTAATTCATCTAAATGGTATGATATCAAGGAGCAACTCGAATGTCAATTAATAGAGACATTGAAAATTTCAAATTTTTGTGGTTAAATTCGTTGATTCCCTTTCTTTTTTTCTACATATAAATTTTTGTCATGTCAATCCTTTCATGGTTCTTTTCCTACAAGTTGCTCTTTTTAATGCCTGGTGTTAGGTTTTCCACTTCAGGAGTGGCTTTAAGGATTAAAATCTATTAGGGCTTCCCTTTGCTTGTCTATTTAACTCAGAAGCTTAGTACAGTGAGGTCGGTTGCTTTCCTTTCCATCTCACGTATCCAAATTGAACCATTTTTGTTTATCTTACTTGAATTGGTTCCCATGTTTTATATTCCTCCTTTACTTTTTGCTTGTGTTAACCTTTGTTCTTTGGCAGGTCATGTATGCTTTGGGGAAAAATGATACTATTTGGATGAGAGTTATCCTCCACACTAGTAATTTCTAAACCCTCATTTAATTATCAATGTCCCAACATGTATATTTGATCTATTTCTTCTTTATCATTAACCCATTTTTCTAGTCCGAGATTACCCATAGGTTCCTCTATAGAGCTCTTATTCTACAATTCCAACCAATATAGAATTATTGGCTCCTCATGCTAGGTAAAATAGTCAGGTTTCTTTTTCATTTTTGAGTTTTTATGTTTCTAATAACCTTCATATTTAGATATAATGATATAATTCTTTATATGTATCCCTAATCTAGTTATAATTACTTTGTTATAGGTGGAGCATGACCACTACGCCTCCTCTGACCCCTAAAGGTAACTACTTCCCTTTTCTTTGAATTTTTTCATGATTTAACGACCGGGTAATGATTATTCTTCGACACTTGATAAGGTATTTATGTCCCTTTTACTTTATAGGTATCATTTGGTCCTCGTTGTTTGAATTCTATTGAAACCTATATTACAACTTTCTTTCCAGTCTTCCATTGCAAGTCTTTGATTTCATTTCAAATTCTCTTTCTTTTCTCAAGTCAAATAAATTGTGACCATTCTATGGGTTTACAAGTGACCCAAGTGTTTGCCATTAGCCTCTTTGAATAGAGACTCATTTGTAATTTTTTATGAATAGTCATTTGTAATATTTTATGGGTAGATAGTGGATACCATTTGTAGATATGGTTTAAACATTTCCTTGCTTGTAATACTTGCTTTGACTGAGTAGTGTCATACCACTACCTCTAATTTTGTTGTGTTGACATTTTTCCATTTACATATTTATATAAAAAAAATTGTTTACATATTGTTCTTTGTTTTTAATGCAAATACAATTTCTTAATGGAATTTTCTGAGTTATTAGCTTACATTTATGATACAATCATTATTTTATCAGTCTTATTATGTAATGATTTGGTTTAGTTAATGCAATGTACCGCCAAATATTTATTTCTTTATTGTTTTTTACTTTAATTTAGCTATGTTTAAATTAAGCGGTATGTACTAGCACTCTAATGGACATCTCATGAGTCCCCTTTGTTTACTTAGAAGTTAGCATCTATGTGGGAATCCAAGGCCATGGCCATGCATCAATTACTCTAGTTGTGCCAAGAACAATGTAAACTTTGAAATGAGAATTGTACCAAGTACCTATTTTTTTAAGGTAGCAAAAAATAATTCTATTTTGAAAAG
Source organism: Pinus tabuliformis (assembly GCA_031772625.1). Classification (NCBI taxonomy): domain Eukaryota; kingdom Viridiplantae; phylum Streptophyta; class Pinopsida; order Pinales; family Pinaceae; genus Pinus; species Pinus tabuliformis. The sequence goes on along the minus strand of CM062813.1, from coordinate 847,100,982 downwards.
TGTCTATTCAGAATACACCTTTTTTTTTAGCATATTTTGACACTTTAAATTTTCTTATGCATCAAGTATGAATTTTTTTTTTTAAATGTTAATGATTTTCATGTTGATTTCAAAAAGTGTTGATGCAACATCAACTTCTTTTATAAGGCTTATTTTTTACACTTTAAATTTTATAATGTATTAAGTGTGGATAACTTTTTTTAAATGTTGGTAATTTTCATGCAGATTTTGAAAAACATCACCATTTTTTTTCCTAAGGCATATTTTAGACAATTTAAATTTTCTTATGTCCTAAGTATGCACAATTATTTTTTTAAATGTTGATTATTTAACCAATTTTTAAGTTGTCTTACTCATCTACTTGTTTTTCATCTTAACATGCTTGTTTTTGAAAGGTTTTTCCAAACTTGTGATTTTTTTTTTCTTTGCAATTATTTTTTATAATGAATATTTCCTTCTTTTTTTTTTGCAAAATTAAAAAATAAATGATAACATAAATATTTTGAGGTTAGAATTTTTTATATATTTATATATCGTTAATTAATACTTCAATACACATAAAATAATTGTCACTAAAAAATAAAAATTTTAAACACTAGACAAAAAAATATACATTCTGCATACACATATAATTAAAAAAATGTGTATTTCAGGATCTTTTCGCTCAAAATGAGATGTTAAATAAATAAATAAATAAAATTGAATAAAAAATTAAGAAAATAAGCAATTTTATGATATTTTTATGAATTTTATATCAAAAAATGATAACATTTGAAATTATTATTTCCAAAAAAATGTTTCAAATAAAATTTTAAGTAAATATAACAAAAAAATAAAACAAACCATCCAAAAAACAATAAAAATAAATAAATAAACAAACAAAATTAAAAACATTAAAAATTAAAAATAATAAAAACAGTGAAAAAACATTAAAACTATTTTGTTTAAATTAATCCAAAAAAACCAAACATTAAAAAACCAAATTGAAAAAGCAAACATTAAAATTTAAAAAAACACACACAATAAAATAAATATAAAATAAAATAAAACCATTTAAATAAATATAAAAAATAAATAAAGATTAAACATATATATATATATAATAAAACATTAGGGAAAGCATTAAAAATATATATAATAAACAAAAAAAACATTTAAATATATATAGAATATATATTTAAATACTTCGGTGAAAGAGTTCTGAGGCTCGGTGAAAAAGTTAAACACGTACTTTATATATTCTTCGCATACATTCTTCGGTGAAAGAGTTTTGAGGCTTGGTGAAAGAGTTAAAAACGTACTCTATATATTTCTTCGCATATATTCTTCGATCTGCGGGCTGGGGTGGGCACGGGTGATCTGCAGTCAGGTTTGCTGATATCAGGTGCACACATTCCTTATCTTTTTCTTTTTTTCTTTTTCTAATACATATTTGCTCATATAATTTCAAGTATGAATATTTCACCACAGTTACCAAAGATTACCAAGGGCAAACCTAGCACAGTTACTCTACAAGGCCTTTATGAGTATATAGAGTCTTTAGAGAAACGTAGAGAAGAAAGAGAAGCCAAGCTACAAAAAGAGTTAGAAGCCATGCTGGAAAATAAATTTGCATCTCTTGAAGATACAATCCAAAAACAAATAGAAACTAAAATAGAACTACTGGAGAATAAAATGGAGGCAATGGAGACTAGATTGCAGGTTACAGAAAAACAAAACCAAGATACTAACCAACCATCCCAGCAAGGAGATGTTGATACTTTAGAGAGTATTAAAATGAAAGACATCATTAAAGAACTAGAAGAAAAAGTTAATAGCCACCTCACCCTAAATAATGTGGTAGATAAGTTAAATATCAAACCAATTAAAGATGAAAAGAAAAAATTAATAGAATTAGACCACAAACGTAACAAAAGGGCCTTGAACCTTATAATCTTCGATTTAAAAGAGGAAGTAGATGAGGATACTTTAGCCTTAGCCCAAACAGAATTACATAATAGATTACAAATTGAAACAGTGTGTCTCACAGAAGCAACAAGGTTGGGGAAAATAACCGAGAATAAAGGAAGACTAATCCGCATATAGGTGAGCTCTACTGATCATAAGTACAACATACTTAGTAAAACCTCAAGTCTAAAAGGAACGGGAATATTCATAAATGAAGATCTCATTCTAGAAGATCAAGCAGAATTAATAAAGGAGGTTCAAAAGGTAAAAGAAGCTAGAAAGGAAGGAAAATGGGCAATAATTAGAAATAGAAAAGCCTTTATTTGAGATAGAAACCAAAAAGATAGTAATCAATAGCAATTAAACATGCTCCGGATCCTTTCTTGGAACTGTCGGGGCTTCCCATGGAACAAAGGCCCCACGCTAAGTTGGATTTCAAATGATGTCGATATTATTTTACTTGTTGAAACTTGGGAGCACGAAGAATCTAAGGTCCCTAACATAGATGGCTTTACGCTATGGTCTACCTGGAACAAGCGATCCTCCCGTAGAGGCATTGGGGGAATAGCTTGTTACATTAAGAAGAACATCTCCCCCCATGCTAGGATTTATAAAAACGACCCTTACAACCAATATAGTTGGATAGAGATCAGAGATATTAATAATAAAAAGTCCTACATAGCAATATGTTATCCCCCCCCATCAATTCTAACTTCTATAAGAAGAAGAATCTAGATAAAACTAAACCTTACAATGGTTTAGAGAATGATATTTCTAGCCTAAGGAATGACGGTAATATCCTTTTAATAGGTGACTTTAATGCTCGAACTTCAAACAACCAAGCTATTATTCTAAGAAATCATTCCAACGCTAATCCTCTTTGGTTAGACGAAGACCCTACTTTGGCTAGTAGGTACAAAAGGAGCTCTGAAGACCTCGGGGAAAATTTGTTTGGGTCGGAGCTAGTCAAGCTCTGTAGTGCTCAGGATCTCATAATTTGCAACGATCTAAAGAAGTGGCCCAATTCTAGTAAGATGACCTGCATCCATGGACTTGGTAGCAACGTGGTAGACTACGTTATTTTCGATCTCCCATTATACAATGAAATAATAAATTTTGACATCTTAAACGACCACGAACTTGACTATGATCATAGGCCTTTACTTATAACTCTCAATTTTGTCATGCATAGAGTTCCCACAGAAAATAATACCTACAATCAAAAGAACTTAATGTTTGATAAAAATAAAAATGATCTCTTTCTAAATGAATTAAAAACTAATTTGCTTCCTTTATCTAGTATAGACAACATAGAAGACCTCTATCATAATTTTACTACAACCCTCTCATATTCTATTAACAAGTTCTCAATTGAAGTTTCAAATAATAAAAGAAATAACAAAACCAATCCATGGTATGACAAAGAGTGTAAAAGTGCAAGGAGAGCAATTAAGGAAGCTGTTGATGAATCTCTTAAAATGGACAAGATAAAAATATATAAAGCCCTAACTAAAAGGAAAAAAAGGCAGTACATTCGTCAAAGACAAGAGAATCTCTTACACCTCTCTAAGGTAGCTCCTAAGAAATTTTGCAGGCAAATTCTGACTAGGAAGACTAAAGATAATAATAAAATTTCTCTTCATGATTGGAATTCATATCTTAAAAAGCTTTATGAATCTCCAAATGTCATGGATAATTTGGAAACCCTGCTCACAACGAAAGAAGTTTTCTCTTTAGAAGACATTAAGTTTGGGGTTAATCGCCTCACTAATGGGAAAGCTAAGGACATTGAAGGTTACCAGGCGGAAATCTTAAAAATTGGAGGTCCTGTCCTCATCCCCCACATCCACAAGCTTTTCAATCAAGCAGTCAAGCAAAGGTTCCCTAAGCCTTGGACTGACAGCCTCATTATCCCTATTTTTAATAGTGGGGATACAAATAACCCCTCTAATTATCGGACAATTATGATCAGCCCTCTCTTAGCCAAGTTATATGGTAGTATTTTGGAAAAGAAGTTAAGCATATGGCTTGAAAGTGAAGGTAAGCGGGCTAAAGGCCAAGCAGGTTTCAGAAAGCATCACTCAACAACAGACCACCTCGTTACGCTTAGGATCACTGCAGAGGAATGTCATAATGATAAATCAAATTTATTTTGTTGCTTTGTGGACTTTAGAAAGGCTTTCGATACGATTCCTAGATACAACCTTTGGAATAGATTAGAAGAGCTAAAGGTTCCTATCGAGTTGAGAGCTGCCGCTATAAGGTTATACGAGAATGTAATAGCCAAGCTAAAGAGAAATGAGGGGTGGTTGAAAGATATTAAGTGTAATATCAGAGTTAAACAAGGTTGCCCCCTCTCCCCTACCCTATTTGGCATTTACATCGATAAGCTCGAAGGCTATTTAGAGGAAGCAGGATGTGTTGGCATGATCTTAGCTGGGATAGTCGTCATCCTTCTTCTCTATGCGAACGATATTGTTCTTTTGGCAAGGTGCCCATCTGATCTTGATAAGCAACTCAGGCTTCTTAAGGATTTCTGCTCTACCATGGGTATGACTGTTAACACTGACAAAACAAAAGTTATGATTATCAAATCTAAGAAGCACACTTACGCTAATTTTATACATGACAATAATAACTTGGAGGAAGTGTATTCTTACAAGTTCCTAGGAATTGATATTCATCACAAGCTCAACTGGAGCCATAGCATTGAGAAAAGAATTAATGGGGGGTGGAAAGCTTATTTTGGTCTTGAAAATAATTGTAAAACGGCAAACCTTGTAATGTGGGATAAAAAGAAGTTCCTCTTTGAAACTTTAGTCACTCCTGTTATCTTATATGGCTGTGAGGTTTGGGGTTGCAGCATCTCCAGAGAATCATGGAGAAAGATTGAGCAAATTCAGAAGCTTTTTATAACTTATAACCTAAAAATTAAAAGTAATACACCCTATCCTATTCTCCTTATAGAAGCAGGTATTTCTGCTATTGAGAGCCTAGCTATGATTAGGTTTCTTCTGTACAAGCACAAACTCAATAACATAGACGATCATAGACTTCCTAAGCTAGCTTTAAATTCCAACCAAAACCACCTAAGGCTCAATCGGGGGTGGCATAAAGACACAAGGGCTTGGTTAAACTATTGGGAGATCAACGAGAATGATGCATTGCAAAACATAAATAACATTAAAGATATTGTTACTTCTAAGTTCAAAGAAAAAATGTGGTGTGAGAAAGATTTAGTGGCTAAAAGAAAATTAAGTTATTATAAGAAAGTCATCAACCCCACCCTAGAAGATCAAAAGTATCTCTCTATTTTAACTAGCTTAAAGAAGAAAATTAATATAGCAAAGATTAGAACGAATTCTCATGAGCTCCATAGTGAAACAGGTCGTTGGACAGTTCCTAAAACGCTATGGATGGAAAGGATCTGCCATATATGTGAGAATAGGAACATTGAGGATGAAAACAACTTCCTCTTAGAGTGCCCCGCGTACAACCACATTAGATCCCAGTTTCACAATCTTTGTTACAACACTGACCTTCCTAGCCTTTTACAATGTCAAAATTATAGTGAGCTCGAGAGGCTTCTCTCCAAGCTTTTTGAGCATAGGAATAAAATCTTAAATCCAAATAAATAATTTGTTTCTTTAGGTCCAATAGATCAATGTTTGGTCTCAGCGGACGTTAACCATCATCATCATCATCATCAAATAAAAATTAAACAAAGAAATCATATATATATATATATATATATATATATATATATATATATATATATATATATATATATATATCAAAATAAGAATAAAAATAAATATAAATTTAAAATAAAATTAAAAATTAAAAATTATGGCCTCATGTGCCCAGTGTGGGGGTAGATTTGATTCTGGGAATCAGATCTCCCCCTGCTCGAAATTAGATCTCCCATCGCCTTGGTCCTATTGGGCCGAGGGAGTGGGCGGGGGGGGGGAGGAGGAGATATGCAGCTCGCACCCCAACCCATCTTCTCGGCCCAACAAACCCAAGGCGTGGCGAGATCTGATTTCTGGAATTGAATCTCTACCCACCTACACCCGTGGGACTATAACTTTTTATTTTATTTTTTATTTTTTTGTAATGTTATGTTTTTATATTTTTATAATTTTTTTATGTTTTTTATTGTCTTATTTTTTATATATAAAATTTTAATTTATGTTTTTAATTAATTTATTTAATTTTAATAGCTATTTATGGATTTTATGGAACTATAACTTTTTATTTTTATTTTTTTTGTAATGTTATGTTTTTATATTTTTATAATTTTTTGAGTTTTTTATTGTCTTATTTTTTATATATAAAATTTTAATTTATGTTTTTAATTAATTTATTTAATTTTAATAGCTATTTATGGATTTTATGTGTTTTTTTAAAACATAAGTTTAATGTCTTTTTTATATTTAATTTTGAATGTTTTTTTTTTTTTAATCTAATCGTATTTTTTTGTAATTTTTATAGTTTTTGATTTTTAATTTGAGTTTTTTATTTTTAATTTGTTTTTTTTGGGTAAGTTGTTTTTTTTTTAATAATAATGTATTATTTTGTTTATTTAAATGTTTTTTTATTTTATTTGTTTTTTTTTATTTTTTATATTTTAAATTATCTTGTATTTTCTTTATATTTTTTTGGGGTATTTTTTGAAATTTTTTTATTTCTTAAATTATATATATATGATTGTTTATTTTTATTTTTTTGTTTTTGTTTTGTTTTTTTTTTTTTTAATTTTTTTTGATAGGTTAATTTTGTTTTATTTTACATTTTTTATGAGATTTTTTGTGTTTTTTTATTTTTAGTATTTCCTTTCCTTTTCTTAGGTCATATTTTTTTTAAAATTTTTTATGTTTTAATATATTTGTTTATTGAGATGTTATTATATTTAATTTTCTTATGTTTTAATATATATTTGTATTTACTTGTTATTATTTTTTATTTTTTTTTGTGTTTTTGTATTTTTCAATATTTAAAAGTTTCTTTTCTTTTGTATTTTTCATTTTTATTTATTTAAATATTTATTTACTATTTTGTTTTACTTTTATTTTTTCAGGGTTCGTGTCGATCCTGGACTAGCATCCCAATTCCATTGTGTGTCAATTTGATAGTTGATTTTAAAGTTTTCGTTATAATAGATTGAGTCCACCCTCAAAAGTTGACAATTTCATGGTTGGTCTTTAAGTTTTGATTACAATGGGTCAAATTCACCTACACTGCATGTTAATTTTAGGGTTGATTTACAAAAAATTGTTGCAATTTGTCAAGTTGTCTTAGGCTAAGATTTTAAAGTTGTTTTACTTTTAGCATTTAAAAAAGAAATTATTCTTGGTATAATGACCCTTTGATTTAGGTTTTCATTTTTAAAGTTTTTTTAGCCATAAAAATTTTCCATAATGCCATGGTTGAAATATGTTGAAAACTTAAGGTATTTTGTAATCACAATCTTTGGTTTTCATTCCATAGTTGAAAAATTGTTAAAATTTTAAGGTTTTTCAGTCATGATATTTTATCTTTAATGTTGTGGTTGAAAACAATTATAAGTATTTTATCTTTAACACCATAGCTGAAAATTGTTGGAATTTTAAGGCTTTTTAGAAACGTGATATTTTATCTTTAAGGTCATGCCTAAAAATCATTGGAATTTTAAGGTTTTCGAGGCCATGATATTTTATCCTTAACGTCATTGCTAAAAATGTTGAAAATTTACCTAAAAAAATTACATTATCCCAACATTAACACTTTTTGTTTTCAGGGTGTTTTTCGCACAAAAAAACTTGGTTTTTATTGGCTTTATTGTCATTTTTAAAAAATGTTGAAAAATTACCTTGAAAAAAAAAATGTTATTCTAGCAGCAACACTTTTCATTTTCGGGTTGTTTTTTTTTTGTTTTTGGCTAAAGTTCTCATTTTGAATTTACAGTTTCGTTTCAAGGTTTAATCTATTTGGTGAAGTATACATATATCCACAAGATATATGTTTCTTGTATTTTTTTTCTTCTAAGAGGAAAAATATTTAGTTTGCGGGACATTCAACTATTTATATTTCAAAATCTAGAAACTTTGAAATAATGTCGGGTCTGGGAAAATTTTCCTAAGTATTTATTCTTGACCCAAGTCATGTGCATGTGAAGCATCATCTAGAAGTTTGCTTTGGATTTGTATCAACTTTGACCTGTAAAATACAATAGAAAGACCTCTAAATAGAGAAATTTTATTTTTTTTACATGTACAGGTATAATAAATCAATTTTGTTAAGGTAATTGTTTTATAAATTAATATTTTTGACAGGAATGTAAAAGTAATTTGAGAATTTGTACACTACTATGATGAAAACATTTCACTGTTACTTTCAAACTTGTAAAAAAAGAATGTGTTTTAAAAAGAGAGACTGAATTTATAGACTAAATATTTTAAAATAATCTTAAAAAACAATTGTATGCATAGATATATAAATATTTAGAAATTACAAATGTTATGACATCATCATAATAATAATAAATAAATAAAAATGTTTATAATGAAGCATAAAGGACCAAGACATTTATTTGTAATAAATATTTTTACACACTTGCAACATCATAATACATCCTCATAAGCAACATATTTGTTTTCCTCAATCATTTTACCTTAATAGGATTTAATAATGTGCTTTAAGTATATTATGAAGTGGGTAGTATATGAATAATAATATAAGCATTATAAAAAACAAGCGGAATCTTATACTTATGGATTATATGGATAGTGTATGGAGTGTATGGCAAACTGAGTATGTATTCATTCAAAAATATATGGAAGAACCGGAAGAACTTTACTAATATGAGAGTAGTCAATCAAATTTGCAAAGCATCTAAAAGTGAATTTTGTTGGTTTGTAAATGTGACCATGTAACCATTTCTTTCCATCTTATCAAATGTTTAAATAATAGGGAGGCGGATATTCACAATCTTACTTATGGTTTGATGTGTGTTATTGCTCTGAAGTTAACTATTTTCTTTAAATCTTTCCGATATTTATGTTTCCATTGGAAATTGTTATGCCTTAAGATTTTTGTGTAGTTAAGGTTTATATCAGCTTGGCTTGGATTATTTCTTGTCGCCATGCTTTATGGGTATGATTGATATAATATTGTACTTGATTATATATGAACTCCACAAAATATTCTAACAAGTTTAAAGGCTCAATCCTTGTCAGTGGGAAATTTGAGTGACCTTTCTTGGTGCTTTATTAATCAATCTTACTTGGATTCACAAATTGCAGGTAAACATAGCTTAACTTGTTGTCTAATACATAAAAGTATTCTTTGTTCTGATTGGTGGTCAACATCTTCCCTTAGTACAACGGGACTAAGGCATCCTACGATGCCCTCCTCTATTGGTTTCTTCATTGTTGAAAGAATTTTTTTATTATACCACGAGACCAAAATATTTGTTGCAAAATGGTGTGCAAATGCATCAAAGGCTATTATATTCTTTTGTAAAAAATTATGTATTTGTTTTGGGTTGAAGGATATTGAAAACTTGTTATAGTGGAGTTGCATTGTTGATGTTTATTAATTGGTGGTGAATCAAAGTTGAGGGGCCCCTTGACATTCTTTACAAAAGGAAATTTTACAAGGCTATCATAATGGTGAAGGAATTCCACATATACATGTCATATCATTACTTCATACTAGTGTATGTGTCTCCAAACACTCTAACCAATGAAACGCTTTATGAGGCATTCTTTGAACAATGTTAATTATAGTTCTCACATGCACAAGGTATATATTTAAGTCTACTCAATCAAAAAGAAGAAGGGGAAACTTTACCAATAAATAAAAATAGATTGAATTCTATAAATAAATAAATAAAATTAATTAATTATTTTTAAAATAAATAAATAAATAATTTTTTAAAAATAAATTTAGGTTTATTTTTTATGCATTTGATTGGGTGTAGTCGTATTATGTAATGATTTGGTTTAGTTAATATATTGTACCATCAAATGAATTTTAAATAAAATGCTCTATGCTCAAAATAATTAACATTAGAACTGAGAGCACAAATATTAGAAATATCACAACAATAAACAACATGAACAATAAATATTGTAACCTATAGGAAATCCAAAAGATTTGACTAGGGTACATTCTAACACTATATTTATAGAGTATAGTAATCACATATTTTTTAATTCCAACTTTTATTAATATAAAATATTGATGAAATATTTATCTCTTATTGTTTTTTACTTTAATCTAGCTAGATTTAAACTAAATGATAGGCACTAGCTCCGATGTAGCACTTGTTCTAGTTGTGATTATTAAATTATTAAATTATTAAATTATCAATGTGTTTGGAACTATTCTTGTTTCATCACTAGGAAAATATGTGTATTATGTCTTATTCATATATGATTTCTTGAGGAATACATGGATTTATTTCCTTCAAAAAAATTATGATGTCTTTGGAAAATTTAAAGAAGGATCCTATGGATAATCACAAAAAGAAGAAACTCCAGGCAGTGAGACAGATAATGGTGGGGAATCCTATGAGAATGAGTTTAAGGAATTATTTAAGTGGTGTAGTTTAACAAGGCAAAATACTACACCATGCACACCAAAAAAAATGGAGTTGCAAAAAGGATGAGTACAAAACTAATGGAAAAAGTAATGAGCATGCTTAGTGGTGCCAAGTTAGTATAGGAATTCTATGCAAAGGCATTGGGTATTTCACGTTTCATGGTAAATTGATCACCTTCATCAAAATTGGTTGACAAGACTTCATAGGAGTTATGGATTGGTAAGAAATACTCTCCTAAAAATATTATGTTTTTCATTTTTCATGCTTGTTTACATATTCCAGAGGAAAATAGGATAGTAAGATGGATAATAAATATGAAAAGTGCATCTTTATTGGTTGAAAATATGGTTTAAAATTGCTATAAGATTTGGAATCAAGAAACTAGGAAAGTTTTTTGCAATCGAGATGTTATCTTTAGATAGGTCAAATATGTTTTCATCTAAGTGGATATCAATGACCACACACCTATTCGAATGGATTAAAGCACAATTCTCCATCATGGAATTTTTTCTATAGATTTTTAGGACCTAAACTTCAAAGACTAGTTTGAGGCCCTAAATTATATTATTTTGATGTCGCTAGGCCTAGAGGATTGCCATATCCTCTTTCTTTAGGCCTATCACAATTTGTAGTTCTCGGCTAAACCTTTACAACAAGATATTTAACATTTCAAACAAAGATAGTATGCAAAAGTTGCGACCCCAAGAGGTTGTCATACCAACCAATCCCATCAAGTCCCACAAACCTTTTGGTGTTTCATCTCGTAAGGTTAGGTTTTTGGATGTTTGGGGTTTCCTCACTATTTGTTTTATGTTATAAGTGGTATTTTGGCCTCATTTTAATGTGCTTTAGTGAATGTGCATAGCCGCTACATCTCTTCTCAACAATAAGCTACCAGCATTTGAGAGAGTTTGTTTCGTTCCACATTTTTACAATTTTAGCACATTCCATTTTGTTAATATAAGTTATTTTTTATTTTATCTTTGCGTTTTTCTTATAAATGTATATTTCATTTATTCCCTTCATAAAATTTAAATTATGTTGTCAAATAGGGTGTCCCAACAAGGAAAAATGAACAAAAGGCAAGGGATTCCAAGTTGTAGGATGAATAATCTAACGTAGCAAAGGAACATGATTTGGAAGAAGAAAAATTACATACTATGGCAATAAGGAGATAGGTTCCAAAAAGAAAGAAAGTAGAAAGGTATACTCCACCTAATTTTTGTTCTAATTTTTCTTTGTTTGTCATTGATGATGATCCTAGAATTGTTAGGGAGGCAGTGAATTCAAAGGATGGTAAACTCTAGAAAAAGGGCATGGTCAAGGAAATGGTGGCCTTGGAAAATAGTGAGGCTCAGGATCTAGTTGAGTTATCAGCTGGAACAAATCCCATTGGTAGCAAATGGGTGTTTAAGAAGAAGTTGAATGCATAAGGTAAAGTGGATAAACATAAATCATTATTAATAACAAAATGTTATTCATAGGTAAGGGAATAGATTTTAGTAAAAAAAAATTCTCTTGTTTCTAAGTTAACTTCTATTATATCTCTTTTATTTGTCATTGTTTCTTTTGATCTTGAAGTAGAATAGATGGATGTGAAGACAACACTGCTACATGGTGGTGTGGAAAATAAATCTATATGAAATAGAGCAAAGGTTTTATAGTGAAAAGTAAGAAAGAGCTAGTTTCCAAGCTAAAAATGTTCTTATATGGGTTAAAAGTAATCTCCAAGGATGTGTTATTAAAATTTTGATACTTATATATTAGGACTTGGTCTCTTGAGGAGAAAAGTTGATCATTGTGTGTATTTCAAATTAGTTAGCTATAATTTTATTTATGTGGTCTCATTTGTAGATATGTGTTGTTAATTGGAAATAACATGGAAATCGTTAAGGAAGTGAAAACAAATTTGTCCTCTAATTTTAACATGAAAGAAATTGGTGTTGCAAATTGTATCTTAGACATGGAAATTAAAATAGGTTGGGCTAATATGAAAATCTAATAATATCAAAGGAAATATGTTGAGACAATATTGTTGATCTATGTGGCTCCAGAGATGATCAAAAGTCAAAGAGGGTTTAAAAATAAAAGTTCTCATATTTCATCCAAACTAGGACTAGATCGTAGTGCTCATTGTCCTAATTCAACGTCGTGAAGGACACTCAAATTTGAGTTCGTATGCTCAAGATATTCTCAATCAAAGTTTGGGTCAAACTAGGCTAACTTGCAGTAACTAAAGATGCAACAATTTGGCAAAGGGATGGCACATGGAAAATGGTGGTTGGAAAGGGTGAATTTGTCGCCTCTTTAATTTTGTCAATAAACCCCAAAAATCAGTCAATTTTTTTTTTCCAATATATATTTAAAATTAAAAATATATATAAATGGGGTGGTGGGCCACCACCCCCAAACCAAATTATACCACATATGTCTAATAGTTTGGTCGTATGAAATGGCACAAAGCCATGTATGAACTGGAGTCAACGAGGTTTGAACCTGCCCGACCAGCTAGCCGGCCCACCACCCACGCGACCCCACACTATAACAACTAAAAGTTAAGCATAAAACTGCATACCACCAGCCTTAACCGACGATGGTTATAAAAACCTCCAAAATTTAACAACACAGAAAAAATTAATGTTATGCATGGGGTTTGAACCCATAACCATTGGGACGACAAAAAATCAGCTAACTAATTTCCCATTGGGCAATGCTTTGTAATTCACGCCCACCAAAATTTATTTAAACCATACCATTTTTCATTCTCCCAACGGAGGAGGAGAATGTCGAGCGAAGGAGCCATACGATGGACCTAGGTGTGGGGATGGTTACCGAGGCGGGTATATTTTAGAGAATATTCTTTGATGCAATAAGGAATCTAAAAGATTCCTTGGAGGGCGATTTTTCACAGTGACATAAACATGACAACTTTATACTCAAAAGAACCATAATTTCACATGGAAAGTAATGGTGTGGTATGTTTTCCCATCTGAGTAATAGAAATTTAGGTATCCAACATCAAGGAATCTTTGCAGAATCTTTTGGAATCTAAAATTTTCCCTTGGAGGATGATTTTTTACGGAGGTGGAATGATGTCGACTCTATAGTCATTTATCACAGAATTTCACAAGGAGGACAGTGGTGTGCTCATAATTTTCATCTGAGCAACGGATTTTTCAGCCATCTTCAGGAAGGAATCTTTGCGGGAATCTTCGAGATTCTCTAGGGTCAGGTTTATAGTCATTTGACATGATTTCACGCCACAAATTCAATGATGTAGTCCATTTTCTCAGCTAAGCGTTGCGTTTTCTGGCTATCCTCAAAAGTGGAGGTAAATGATCTAATGATGCCATGCTTTTTTTTCATTTGCTGAGATGATAATTTTTGTTGTCAATATCCTTGATTCAATCATGTTTAAGTACACTTGTATGCCATGTCATGTGAGAATTTATTAGCTTGTCATGCTGAAGGAGGGCCCATTTAAGTGAGAGTTCCGCTAGGGAGAACATCTCATGGAGATACATGCCACTCTAGTTGAGGGAATTTATCCTGTAATGACAAAGAATCTACTATGTACTCATCATCATCTTGAAGCATTTAATGAAGCGGCCTCACCACTCTTGACATCGGGCCCGGAAACATAACCCACAGTGGGTGAACTTCATTATCAATGTGTTTGTGTTCTTTGATTTGATGGTTGTCATTATGTTTCATCTTATTTATAGTATGCACATGTGGATTTTCATGCTCTTTAGTATGCAATTCTCCTAACATCACAGAGGTAAAATATCTTGGTTAATCTGATAGTTGAAGATATTCGGATCAAGTTTGGTATCAAAGCGGATTTCTGGTAATGTGAATTGCAAGTGTTAATGATTGAACAAGAAGGGAAATCGAGAACAACATATATCTCTGAAAGGACCTCCTCGGGATGGCACGCATGGTGGACATAATGTATGAAGATTATGAGAAGAAGATGGAAAGAGGGGAATAAGAGAAAGAATGGGCAGAGGATGATGCTCCATCTACCCTCTCAACTGGACATTCTTCTTCATCATCATCTTCTCATCATTCAAATGAGGAGATCAATCAGAGACTTCAAGAAGAGAATGTTGAATTGAGGAGACTTCTACGAGAAGAAAAAGAGGATAAGGAGTGAGTGTAGCTTTAGCTATGAACCATGAAAGAGGCCTTGGAAAAATTGAAGTGAACAAAGGCTTAACGAAGCCATCATCACATGTTTCAGAATTGACAGTTGAGGTAAACATTGTTGATCATTCTTTAGTTTCATTTTCACATGATTTTTTTTTTGTTGGAAATATGGAGGTACCAATTTCAGGAACTGGCATGAGATTCCCTACCAAGATGGGGCATAAAGGAGGAGGAGTTTTTGTTAATGGCCAAGGAATGACTCAGCCATTGGAGGTTGTACAAAGACCTCAATTTGCAGGTTTGGGGTACACTAAAGGAGAGTGATCAAAGGTATTACAGGCCTCTAAATTAGATATAAATTAAGGCCCATGCCTCTAATCTAAACATAAATTAAGGCCTATGGCCATCCTGTAGCACATTAAACCTCTCTTTCTACATTAGATAATGTATTTTTAACTTTAATATATTCATTAGGAAGGTTTATGAATAATTAGATATTTGTGCATAATATTATTTATTTTTTGTGTAATATTATGAGAATATTGGGCAGATTATGAAGATTTGGAGGAGTAGATAATTTAGGGACTTGCTCCCTACTACAAGAGGATCACTATTAAATAATAAATCAATAAGATATTATGGAATTATGGCACAGATTGTGGAACTCCATTGATTGAGAAAATCTAGGAATGTGTTTCCTGCCATTTAATCAAGGGATTTTGTTGGGGAAAGCTTCCTCCTTTCATGGGGAATGATTCCTAATCATTTTGTTTAAGTACCAAGTCAAATTTTCCTCTAAGCATAGATTTTCATTAGTGTTATTGTGGAGAGAACTTGTATTTTTGCAGTTCCATTGTATTTTGTTCTAGGGATGTAATTGTATTGATGAAAATAATGAAGATTGGTGTCATGTTCATCTTAGAAATCTTATTCTACTCCATAGGTCTCTGATTTTCCTTGGGCTTGGCCATCCCAAGAGCCTTAGAGCCCTTCTGTATCATTTTCTTTCCTTATTTTCACTTCTTATTCACATGCATCTCTTGTTTTTATTTCTTTCTAATTGTGCATTTAGTATTAATGATTTCTTATTGTAGGATTGAGTTAAATGGTTGATGTAAGTCCTTTTGCAGGATCACAAGAATTATTTCATCCTTGGAAAATCTTTGGAAGTTCATAGTAATCATTGAGCTGCTTGGATTAGTCTTCTTATCCCCAAATCTAGATTTCTGGAACTCCTTTGTGGCAAAGCACAATAAATTTTTGTTATTTTTTAGAGCATGCTAACGAGCTTCAATTGAGTTGGTTCCACTTGCATTAGATCAAAAAAAAATTCTAGTTCATAGCAAAAATTATCCCACTTCATTTTCACTTGATTAGGCTAGGTATCTTTTAGATTTACTAGCTCACTAGGTATCTTTTAGATTTTCTATTTTTTAGCATGGGTTAAAAGAGGTATTTTTGAGTGATTCCACTTCGAATGGGGACCTAAGACATCCTATTTGATAATAAAAAAAATTCCCATCCAATTTGGATTTGATTTTCTTGTTCATTCGATGAATTATAATTTTGTATAGTAAATCTGTAACATCCTGTAATAAATCAGGGGATCCTGTAGGAAATCGTTGTAGCATCCTATAGGAAATCACTGTAGCATCCTATGGGAAAGCTTGTTTTAAGCCTGAATTGAGAAAAATCATCATTGAAGCTGGGATTAGGCCTCTACTTGACCTCCATGCCATCAAGAACACTTTAACCCCCTTGCTCCACACTTGTCTCCCCTGCCAAAGATCAAGGAAAGATTAGAATTTGCATTTATAAAGTAAAAAGATTTTAAAAATGAGTTCTTTTATATTTACGCATGCACACAATAGTTAGTACTCTCTATATCAGATTTCATGCTGAGTTAGTTTAAATCATCACATGTGATAAATAAGGTTAAGCTAGGTTTCTTTTACATTTAGTTCATGATCTTTACGCAACTAGAATAGGTTTCTTTCCTTGTACTTTCTTTCCTGCAATAGGTTAAGGTCCCATTTTGAAAATTTCATTTTTTGAAATTAGTTTAGGATTTGAATTCAGTACATGCACTCCATTACATCATGACAACAAAGGAAGGACATATTGTATGTTGCACATATAGTGACGATACCTCTTAAGTTTGTACAAACCCCGGGTTGATAATTAAAGTCAGTAGTATTGGGAGTTGCAGCCTTCTAGTTGCAATACCAAGGCTCATCAAGGTATTAGAATCTTCTAAGACATTTTCGAAACCATTGAGGAAAGAGGGTGATTGGAACACATCACAATCCTCCCATGACAGTGCACATTGCAGATGAAGAGATAAGTAAATCTCTCATTGCCAGGATTGCACCAGAGGTAGTCAAGAGAGGTATAAAAAGTCTCAATATTCTAAAGTTCATTTTGATTACAAGCATGTTAATGATGAGCATAAATCATGGCATATAAAACCAAGTAGTTTTTGTGGTTTGCATAAACATGTGGTTGTTGAGTGCTAGAAGAGAATGGTAGTAAGAAAGAGGACAAGGCGTTAAAGGCCTTCTCCACATCAGGGAAGGAATCAGGTAAAGCAGGTCTGGAGGAAGAATAATTATTATATTCATTGCAACAAATGTGGACATCAAAGAGCCACATGTTGGAGGCTTCATCTAGAGTAGTGTCTCAGGGACAAAGTGCTCGTGTAGGAACTAGTTGAAAAGTTGTTCAACAAGCGAATCAACTCCAAGATGATGACCCATTCACTTTTATGAGTGAGAGATGGTTTTACTAGATATGGTAGTTGGTCATGGCCGCATTTTGTAAATCATGTGTTGTAGTACAATTGTAAAAGTGATGATGTGTTTTCCATCGCTTATTAAAGAAACAATGATGTTTTGGCCTTTTATTGATAGCTGGGGTATTGGTTTCTATTATGATGTAAACTTGACCAAAGAGTGTGTCTTATAAACTCTTGGAAAGTATGGGGATTCTTGGGTCATGATTGGTCATGTAATTGAGCATGTAGTTTGCAAAGGTCGTACTATGGATTTGTAGAGGATACAGGTGTCGTTTCATCACTTATGGCTCCGAAGAACAAGGGTGAAGGAGAAGGAAATGTGGCATGTCAGGACACTTGTTGTGCAGACAATGTAACACAGTAGTTACAGATCATGTTTATGCTTTTGGAGGACCAAAAGCTCCTCGGTAAGGAGGAATGATCCAAGTGGCTCCAAAGATGATCAGAAGTCAAAGAGGGCTCAAAAATAAAAGTTATCGGATTTCACCCAAACTAGAAGCAAATCGTATTGCTCGTCATCCTGATTCTAATGGCATGAATGACACTCAAATCCAAGTTTGTAGGCTCAATATATTCACGGTAGAAGTTTAGGTCAAACTAGGCCAAGTGGTATTCACTAACGAGACAACAATTTGGCGAAGGGATGACGCACATAAAACAGTGGCCGGAAAGGGTGAATTTGGTGCCTCTTTAATTTTGCCGGTAAACCCCCAAAATTGGTCAAAATCTTTTGTCCAAAATATATTAATATATATAAAAAAAATTAAAAAAGGATATAAATGGGGTGGCAGGCCGCCACCCCCAAACCACATTATACCACATATGGTTAATGATTGGGCTGTATGAAATGGCACCAAGCCATGTATGAACTGGGGTCAGTAGGGTTTGAACTTGCTCGACCAACTGGCCAACCCACCACCCGTGCGACCCCACACCATAAAAACTAAACGTTAACCATAACACCACATACCACCAGCCTTAACTGCCGATGCTTATAAAAACTACCAAACTTTAACAATGCACCAAAAAATATTGTTATGCACATGGTTTGAACCCGTAACCATCGGGACGATAGTAAATTAGCCAACCAATTTCCCATTCGGCAATTCTTTGTAATTCACACCCACCAAAATTTATTTAAACCAAACATTTTTTAGTTCACCCAACGAAGGAGGAGAGTGCTAAGCAGAGGAGCCGCATGATGGATGCAGCTACGGGCACGGTTACTGAGGTGGGTATATTTGAGAGAATATTCTCTGGTGCAGTGAGGAATCTAAAAGATTCCCTAAAGGGAAATTTTTCACAGTGACAAAAACGTGTCAACTTTATACTCAAAAGAACCATAATTTCATAGGGAATGCAATGGTGTGGTCCATTTCCCCATTTGAGCAACAAAAATATAGGCATCTAGCAGTAAGGAATCTTTATAGAATCTTGTGGAATCTAAAAGATTCCCTTAGAAGCTGACTTTTGAAAAAGGTCGAATCATGTCAACTCTATATTCATTTTTCACATAATTTCACAGAGAGCGCAGTGGTGTCCTCTGAATTTTCATCCGAGCAGTGGATTTTTAGGCCATCTTCATGAAGGAATCTTTGGGGGAATCTTTGAGATTCCCCAGGGTCTAGAATTTGACAATGTTAGAAAGGGCTCATCTTTCTAGTTGTTTGACATGATTTCGTGCCACGAATTCAATGATGCGTTCCATTTTGTCATTTGACCTTTGCATTTTCTGGCCATCCTCAAAAGTGGAGGTAAATGATCTAGTGATGCCATGCTTTTCTTTTAATTTGCTGAGATGATGATTTTTGTTGTCAATATCCTTGACTACATCATGTTTAAGTATACTTGTATGCCACATCATGTGATAATTTATTAAATTGTCATGCTAAAGGAGGGCCCATTTAAGTGAGATTTCCTATAGGGATAACTTCTTGTGGAGAGACATGTCACTCTGGTTGAGGGGATTTATCCTTGTAATGGCAAAGAATGTACTATGTACTCATCATCATCTTGCACCATTTAATGAAGTGGCCTCCCCACTCTTGACACCGGGCCCGGAGACGTAACCCACACTGGGTGAACTCCATTATCAATGTGTATGTGTTCTTTGATTTGATGGTTGTTCTTATGTTTCATCTTATTTATGGTATGCACATGTGGATTTTCATACTCTTTCATATTTAATTATGCTAACATCACATAAGTAAAAGGTCTTGTTTAATTCCAGTAGTTGAAGAGATCCATATCAAGTTTGGTATCAAAGCCTTCTTCTGGTGATGTGAATTCCGAGTGTGAATGATTGAACAAGAAGGGAAATGGAGAACATCATACATCTCTACGAGGACCTCATCAGGATGGAACGCATGGTGGAAACAATGTATGCAGATTATGAGGAGAATATGGAAAAGGAGGAACAAGAGAAAGAAAGGGTAGAGGACGATGCTCCATTTACCTTCTCATGTGGACATTCTTCTTCTTCTTCATCTTCTCATCATTCAAATGAGGAGATCAACCAGAGCCTTCAAGCAAAGAATGTTGAATTTTGGATAAATTTACGAGAAGAAAAAGAGGAGAAGAAGAGAGTGCAACTTTCTTTATGAGCCACAAAAGAGGCCTTGGAAAAATTGAAGTGCAATGAAGGCTTAGTGAAGCCATCATTACCTGTTTCAGAATTGATAGTTGAGGTAAAAAATGTTGATCGATCTTCAATTTCATTTTCACATGATGTTGTTTTTTTTGGAAATATGGAGGTACCTATTTTAGGAACAGGCATGAGACTCCTTACTAAGATGGGTTATAAAGGAGGAGGATTTGGTGTTAATGGCCAAGGAATGACTCAACCATTATAAGTTGTAAAAATACCTTGATTTGTAGGTTTTGGGTAGAGTGAATAAGAGTGCTCAAAGGTATCAAAATATTCAAAGACATTGTCAACACCATCAAGGAAAGAGGATGATTGGAACACATCGCAATCCTCCCATGACAGTGCACATTGTAGAGGAAGAGCCAAGGCAAGCTCTCATCGTCAGGATCGAACCAAAGACAGTCAAGAGACGTATAAAAAGTCTCAGTATTCTAAAGTTAATTTTGATTACAAATGTGTTAATGATGGGTAGAAATCATGGTGTAGAAAACCATGTTGTTTTTGTGGTTTGCATAACCATGTGGTTGTTGACTGTTGTAAGAGAATGGCAATAAGAAAGAGGACAAGGTGTTAAAGGCCTTCTCCACATCATGGAAGGAATTAGGTAAAGAAGGTCTAGAGGAAGAAGACTTTTTGTAGTCATTACAACAGAGGTGGACATCAAAGAGCCACATGTTGGAGGCTTCATCTAAAGTAGCGTCTCAAGGACAAAGTGCTCATGTAGGAACAAGTTGAAAAGTTGTTCAACAAGAAAATCAGCTCCAAGATGATGACCCATTCACTTTTATGAGTGACAGATGGTTTTACTAGATATGGTAGTTGGTCATGGCCACATTTTATAAATCAGGTGTTGCAATACAACTGTAAAAGTGATGATGTGTTTTCCATTGCTTATTAAAAGCAAAAATAATGTTTTGGCCCTTTATTGATAGCTGGGGTATTGGTTTCTATTATGATATAAGCTTGAACAAAGAATGTGTCTTATAAACTCTTGGAAAGCATGGGGATGCTTGGGTCATGATTGGTCATCTAATTGAGCATGTACTTTGCAAAGATTGTACTACATATTTGTAGAGAATGTAGGTGTCATTTCATCGCTTATGGCTTTGAAGAACAAGGGCAAAGGAGAAGAAAGTGTGGCTTGTTAGGACACTTGTTTTGCAGACAATGTAACATAGCAGTTACAGATCATGTTCATTCTTTTGGAGGACCAAAAGCTCCTAAGTGGGGAGGAATGATCCAAGTGGCTCCAAAGACAATCAAAAGTCAAAGAGGGCTTAAAAATAAATGTTCCCAAATTTCACCTAGATTGTAGTGCTCATCATCCTAATTCCAATGGCATGAACGACACTCAAATCTGAGATTGTATGCTCAAGATATTCACGGTCAATGTTCGGGTCAAATTAGGCCAAGTGGCAGTCACTAACAAAGCAAAAATTTGGTGAAGGGACGACGCAAGGAAAATGACAGTCGGAAAGGGTGAATTTTTTGCCTCTTTAATTTTGCTGGTAAACCCAAAAAATTGGTCAAACGTTTTTATCCAATATATATTAATATATATAAAAAATTAAAAATATATATAAATGGAGTGGCAGGTCGTCACCCCCGCTACCCCTGTTGGGTTGTATGAAATGGCAGAAAGCCATGTATGAACTGGGATCATTGGAGTTTTAACCCGCCCGGTTAGTTGGTCGGCCCCCCACCAGGGCGACCCCACACCATAACAATTAAACCTTAATGATAAAACCGCCTATCGCTAGCCTTAACCCCCAATGGTTATAACTACTGCCAAGATTTAACAACATGCCAAAAATTAATTTTATGCATGAGGTTTGAACCCATAACTGTCGGGATGACAGCAAATCGGCCAACCAATTACCCATTGGGCAATGCTTTGTAATTCATGCCCACCAAAATTTATTTAAACCAAACATTTTTTTTTCATTCGCTTAACAGAGGAGGAGAGTGTTGAGAAAAGGAGCCACACGACGAAGCCAGGCATGGGCAAGATTACCGAGGCAGGTATATGCTAGGGGAATATTCTCTAATGTAGAGAGGAATCTAAAATATTCCTTGGTGATTGATTTTTCATAGTGACAGAAACATGTCAACTTTATACTCAAAAGAACCATAATTTTATAGGAAATGTGATGGTGTGGTCCATTTCCCAATTTGAGCAACAGAAATTTAGGAAGCCAACAACAAGGAATCTTTTCAAAATCTTTTGGAATATAAAATATTCCCTTGGAGGCTGATTTTTTTACAGAGGTGGAATGATGTCAAATTTATAGTCATTTTACACATAATTTCACAAGGAGCATAGTGGTGTGCTCAGAATTTTCATCTGAGTAGTGGATTTTTCAGCCATCTTCAAGAAGGAATCTTTAGGGGAATCTTCAAGATTCCCGAGAGTCTAGAATTTGCTGGTGTCAGAAATTGGTCAAGTTTACAGTCGTTCGACACAATTTTTCTCCATGAATTCAATGGTGTAGTCAATTTTGTCATATTGGCTTTTTATTTTCCAGCCATCCCCAAAAGTGGAGGTAATGATGCCATGTTTCTCTTTTGATTTGCTGAGATGATGATTTTTTTTGTCGATATCCTTCATTCCATCATGTTTACAGATACTTGTATGCCATGTCATGTGAGAATTTATTAGCTTGTCATGTTGAAGGAGGGCTCATTTGAGTGAGGGTTCCTATAGGGAGAACGTATCGTGGAGAGAGACATGCCACTTGGGTTGAGGGAATTTATCCTTGTAATGACAAAGAATGTACTATGTACTCATCATCATCTTGTAGTATTTAATGAAGCGACCTCCGCACTCTTGACACCGGGCCCGGAGATTTAACCCACACTGGGTGAACTATATTATCAATGTGTATGTTTTCTTTGATTTGATGGTTTTCGTTATGTTTCACCTTCTTTATAGTATGTACATGTGGTTTTTCATACTCTTTCATATCCAATTCTACTAACATCACTGAAGTAAAAGATCCTGGTTAATTCTAGTAGCTGAAGAGATTCGGATCAATTGTAGAGGTTTAATATGCATGAATGTAGAATGGTCAAGGTGCCTATTCCTACAGGAGTTAATCTATCTACAAATTAGTGTCCCACAATAAAGGAAGAGGAATAGGCCATGTCTCATGTTCAATATGTCAATGTTGTTAGCAATTTAATGTATGCAACAGTTCGTATAGATCATATATTGAACATGTATAGGGAGTTTTGAGCTAGTATATGTCAAAACCAAGGAAGGAGCATTAGATAATTGTATATCGGGTTTTTAGGTATTTTCATGGAACTATAGATTATGTAATTTTATACCAAGAAAGACATGGAGAAGATAGAGTGTTGAATTTACTAATGAAGACTGGGTTGGAGATGTAGATTACAAAAGATCTATAAATGGTTATGTGGTTAACCTATTTGGAGGAGTAATTAGTTGGATGAATAAGAGACAGTTTGTAGTGGAACTCTCAAATAGAAGTTATGTACATGGAATCCACTCGTGAAAGTAAGGAATATATATGGTTATAGATATTTTTTTAGGTATTGGGTTTATATAAGATGGAAGGTTATATTATGAAAGCCAAAGTGCAAATTTTTTTGGTAAAGAACCCACTTATTTTTAGAGAATTAAATAGTAGAGAAATGCAACACATAAAATAATGTGGAAACAAAAAAATTGAAATGCATAAAATAGAGAGACATAGATATACATGGTTCACCCAATTTGGACTACGTCCATGGAGAAACATCTGGTCCTTCCTTTAATATTATCTAGAAAAATTAAGATATACAACCTACAACAGATCCGTCGTAATTTCATCTTCTATCTAACACAGTCTCCTCTCTCTTTCTCACTCATTATAATCATACAAAGTCGAAATTACAAAACCTAAATTAGCATAACTTCTACCCTCAAATCATCCTCCTAATGAATGGCCTAGATTGACTACAAAATTACAATATTTTACAAGGAAAATTTTCATCTATTTTTAGCTTCAGGGGGGAGAAGCACCCCCCCCCCCCATGGAATGGTGTACAGTCTTCCCAGGGTATACACCTGGTTAAGTTAAGACCTGTTAATCATGAAGATAATCAAGCTCCACACCCAACCATATCCCACTTGGAGACTATTTATAACAATTCCACCACTGCATCACTTGTTGGATAATGCTTCCACTTTGGACCTAGTTGTTTATCAAATTCATCATCATACTTAAATACCAATTGAAATAGAAAAAAAACTTAGTTTCTCCCTAGTTACAACCTTTGTTAACATATCTACAGGATTTTGGCTAGTGTATATCTTTTCCGACTTCAATTGTCCCTCTTCCCAAACTGGACATATGAAATGGTAATTGAGTTGTATATGTTTAGTATTAGAATGAAATGTTGAGCTCTTTGCAAGATGAATGACAATCTGGATGTCACTGTATAACCTGCCAATCTCTCACTCCTTTCCAAATTCATCCATAAACCTTTGTAACCAAATCATTTCTTTACTAGCCTTTGTAGCTGCATCATACTCTACTTCCATTTTTAATACTGCAACAACGTTTTGTAATTTTGAAACTCAACTGACAGTTGTTCCACCTACAGTAAACACATATCATGTGGTGCTCCTCCTATTATCTCTATCACCTACCATATTTTCATTAACATATCCCTGTAGAGCAATGTTTGAACCACCAAAAAATAGTTCTTGATTTGTGGTACCTCTCAAATACTTGAGAATCCACTTCACTGCTATCCAATACTCCTTTCACAGATTATTCATATACCTTCTTACAACTCCCACTGTATGTGCAATATCGGGCCTTGTGCAAACCATTGCATGCATTAAGCTTCCAACTGCTGAAGCATATGGAACTTTACACATACAATCCATCTCTTCCCAATTCTTAGGACACATCTCCTTACTAAGTTTGCCAAAGGTGTACTAACTAGTTTTGCATTATGCATATTAAATCTTTCCAACACCTTTTATATGTACTCACTATGAGACAATGTTAATTTGTGATTTTTCATGTCTCTAGTTATTCTCATACCAAGTATTTGTTTCACATCACCCAAATATTTCATTGCAAATGAATTTTCCAATTTTCCTTTGAGCACATTTATTTCCCACATGTTAGACCCTGCAACAAGCATGTCATCTACATACAATTGCAATATAATATAACTTCCATCATTTTTCTTTTTAAGATAAACATAATGGTCAAAGTGACATCTAGTATAACCCTATCATACATAAACCTTTCAAATTTTAGATACCACTCACTTGGAGCCATTTTTAAGCCTTATAAGATCTTCTTCAGTTTTCGCACTAATTTATCCTTCCCTTTGCTCTCATACCCTTGTGGCTACTGCATATATATTTCTTCCTCCAAATCCCCATGGAGAAAGGTGGTATTTACATCTAATTGCTCAAGATGCAAATGTTTTGCTGTCACTAGACTTAAACTAGTTTTGATTGAAGCCATTTTGACAACAAAAGAAATTTTTTCATCAACGTCTACACCTTTCTTTTGTGCAAACCCCTTATTTCCGGGAAAACTAGTGTCTACTCAGATCTTCTAGTCCCACTAAGACGGGTAGCTATCTTAGAAACAAACAATCCAAAGTAACTTGTGTTTTCCTTTATGAGAGATAGATGAGAGAGAAGCAGAGAGCACCAACCTCAGTCTTTCGCTTGGCTCCTTGCTTGTTTCCTCTCTCCCTTGATAGAGCTTTCTCCACTCCTTTCTCACTTGTCCCGCTTCAAAGAACACCTATAGAGTCAAGGCAACAAAATACCATGAAAGCATAGAGATCCATAACCATAAACAATGTAGAATCAGATGTACATTAACCATACAAATGCATACACAAATACAAGATTCAAAAATATACAAGTATATGGAGGAAAACTCAAATAGATTTATTGATAGAAGTAGTAGAAGAGAGGATTACAACCCATTTGTCTAATCTAGCACCATCCTCCCAGCATGAAAGCCCTCTTCACCTCATGAAAATCTAGATCACCCAACAATACAATGTCTCAAAGAGAAACCAACAACACTTCCTTACAAATTACAAAATTCTAGCCTCTAGATCTCTAGGATGAGGGATCCATATATAGATATTTGCAGGGGGGTGAGTCAGCTTTTGGGATTTTGATTAGTGTCATTTCACTGATAGTTCTTGGTTCTACTTGGAGATTTCATGATCTCTTTCTCATCCCTGGGCGAATTTAGAGAGGCAAGTGTCATATGAGCAGCTTCTAGAAGATTCTTTGAGTTTCCACCTAGCAAACTGCTTCTACCATCTGCTCTCACTCATTGCACCATATAGAATGGATTTTTAGTATGCGTTGCATGCTTTGCGTGTCACAAGTGAGATGCATCGCACCCTTAGCACTAAGTAGTCTGTATGGTCCAGTTTTGACCAGTTCTGAGCAGTGTTTCAGGGAGAACTTTTGGGAAATGATGTAATCAGCTGACCTTAATCCTTTAGGGTATGAAACAACACTTTTAAGGGTTTAGAAGCCCTTGTTTTATGGACATATGTGATTGGGGTTGCAGTGCCCAAATATGTCTATAACAATTGCCCCTAAAGCATGAGGTCGTAAATCTTTTGATGTCGGGTGAAATGCTTTATCATGAGGATCCGAGGTTTTTCGAACTGGAAGGTGACTTGTAATAAGATGCAATAAAATACATTATCTTCATAATATTTTCATGATCTAGCTGAGGCAGGCATTCCCATGCTCAACTTTATAAATTCATTTTCATGTACATAGGATAGAAAATCGTCTCTGGCAGACTGATGATTCTGGTAGAGCCATCATCCTTTAGCTTGGATGATCATCTATGCAGCTATGGAGTACATTTGATGTCTTTATTTTCCTTAATATATCACAGCCCAGATGGATGAAACTAGATCCAGGGTCTTCAAACCCGTTCAATCTTCGCCCGAAGTACAAGTCGATCCATGTGAAAAGATGTTCTGGTGTCGAACATGGAAAGACATCGCCTGATTACCAGTCAATGATGTTAGCTATTAACAGGTGTGAGAGGAATCACCGATAATGATAATGAACCTCAAGGTACATGCAGTAAAATTCACGTGGTGTGAATAAATGAGTCAATGTTGAACACCACGCGAAATCTTTCAGTCGAAGGCCATTGATGTAAACCTGTCATCGGAAGTGAGAAACTTGCCATTAAGGCATGTAAGCTTCAAAGTACTGAAAGGGTTGTTCCTAAGTCAACTTCTTGGATAATGAGCTGATGTCGACAAGAAGTGACCCATCATAGGAGGGCCTTAATGAATCCCACATCTACGACACGAAATGGAGAAAATGATTTTGTGGAGGTGAAAACGATCTGATGATACAAGGTTCAGGGTGGCAGTCATGAAAGAATGGAGCGTGAAGGTATTGCAGCGGATGAGGCATTAGCTAGGTTGGTGAATTCTCTGAGCGACTTCTCTTGAACATATTGGTGACATTGAAATGGATTGGTAGTGTTAACCCCAAAAATGGATGGTACAGAGGACCAATGGTGATATGACCGGTGAACGGAATAACCCAACCTGACTCAATCATGGTGATGGAGTGAAAGTGTCATGTTCAAGAGCAACCTGCTACCAATGAAGTTCTTCAAGTTTTCTTCCCTTTTTCCCCAGTCATTTTTGACCAATAACTCTTTATTTTTTTCAAGCTTGAGGAGGATAACATATGCTTGTTCTATAATTTTCCCTTCGGGCAAACCTGTCGCTATGTTTTTAGCAGGCCTGGTGACAGTGAAACTTGCTCTTGTCCATATGGACAAGTTTTTCGCTATTGTTTTAACGAGTTTAACGACAAAGATAACTCAGTCCTTTTCAGTTTTAGAGAGTCTGAAAAGAGACGGAAAGGAAACTCCAGTAGTCCTTTTTCGTAGTATAATCCCTTAAGTCCGAAAAAGTATAAAATAATACGAAAGGGATGACTTTTCCGATCACTTTAGCGAGCCGAAAAAGACAAGCGCTCGATATTTTTGTGTAATGATCCCTCAGGTCCAAAAAGATTAAAATATAGAGGAGGGATGGCACTTCCAATCACTTTAACGAGCTGGAGAGGCCAATTGCTCAACAATATTTTCATATTTTACGAGTCTAAAAAGAGCTTAAAAGAGACTCATTTTTTAGGAACGAGTGATGTTTTTGGGTAGCAACTAGTTCCAGGTAAGTTTGGAACTTTTCAATCACGACAATGTAAAGAAGGTGGCTAACAAAATCACTCGTCGCAGCTGTTCCTCAAAAGGGTAAACAATCAAGTGGAGGTGTATGATCGACTAAAAAGTGGAGGTGATGGTAAGAACATGACCAAGGCTCAAAAGCTGATAGCAATGTGATCACAAAGGTTATTTACCGAAGGTGGGTTCATTTTTTAATGATCTTGAACTCTGGGGGAACATATGCTCATTACTAGGTTTATTTTTTAACGAGATTGAACTTCGCGGAAACATGCTCATGCTAGTCGTCTAATAAGGATCTCTCTCATTAGTAGGTTCATTTTTTAGGGAGCTTGCCCCATGTGAAACTTTTCTCCGAAGCCTTTGTATGCAAGCTAGAAACGACTAAGCTACGAGGTTAAAGGGTTGAGAGCCTACAAACTAAGAAAATAAAAGGTCGTTTTTCACTCACATGCAAAGGTTTGCATGCCCCCATGTATAAAGAAAAGTAGAGTTTCCAGGTTACCATATGGAAGTCCTTGCATTAAAGGAAGATTGTTTCATCCACGTAGCAGCCAAAACACTTCCTTGGCTTTGTCCATCAAAATAGACAAAGCTAAATGGTGTGAGCTTCCAATCGCATAACCTTCAACGAGGAAATCCTATTCCAAACTGATCCAATTTTCTTAAATGGACGGGTGTGTCAGACTAGTCATATATCCTACATGGAAACCTATCTTTTATCTGGGGTTTTCTTGCCAAAGTAGGCCAGGGCGCGTGCCCCCTCGGTTTAGTCACATTCACCAAATCACTTGCGGTCATCAGGTGGACGGACTGGAGGTTGATGAGACATTCCTTGTGCAAAAAGACCATTTAGGGATGGAATTTGACTAGTAGTCATGTTTGAACCAGGGAATGAAAGCTGGTCAACGAGTTGGACCATTCTGCCTTCATACAGGAAACACATCACTCGGAAGAGTGAGGAAACAATAGCTCCCATGCTGTAAATGTCATCATGCCCAAGGAGTAGATTGTAATCTAATGGCCCTTGGACTACCATCAAGTTCAAGTGAATGTTTTTCCTTCTCAAAGTTATAGGAACATTTGGAAGGATCCCTAATGGTTGACTGGTTCCTTTATTGAAGCCTGACAAATTTCAAATCTCAGGCAGAAGCGATGGCGAACCAAGCGCTTTCCAAGCAATTGAGGAAAGGATACTCACATAAGCCCCTTCATCTATGATAGTGCTAGCCATGATCATTCTGTACACTTGTACTATGATTCTGAATGGTACATTAGATGGAAGGCGGGGTCCCGCTAGTAGATTCCAATCAAAGCAAATGACTATATTGCTTGGAGGCGGGATCGAATAAACGGTCGGATGAATCTCTTGAAATGGGGAACTTCCTTCTTGCAGTAAAGGAATGGGTAGGTTTCCCCCATGTTCATCGGATTCTTTGTTAACAAAAAGAGTTTGAACGGTGTCGTTCTCATTCTCTTTGGAGACTGTATCATCTGAAGGTGGATCTTCTGAAGACAAGACCGGGTTGACTGTCATCTCGACTTGCTGACTTTGGTCTGGTGCGAACTCAGAGGGTTTATCTTCAATGATAGGCATTTTGACTGACAACAGAGATGTGTCAATCAGATTTTCAACTAGCGATGGACTTGGCAGGAGTTTCTTGTATCCAGGAGGAAGTCGTTGCAGTGAAGCAGGACGGTTATCCAAGACTCTTTTAGCTTCAGTGGAGGGCATGATCGTCGTCACACAACCTACAAGGAAATTTAGAACTTCATTTCTGTCCATTGACTTCATTTTCAATAGTTGACGGTGTACTCTCAACATGATCAACAAAGGTTGAAGACACCAGATTGTGCAAGTAGGGAGACCAGTCCCTCAAGATCTGTGGGATGCAAGGACAATCTCGATGATAGTGGTCTCCTTTGCAAATGACACATGGAGATTTGGGTTTGGATGGTGCAGTGTGTGGATTTTTGCTAGACAATGCATGGTTTCCCCTTTTCACCATTGGCTCCTTCTTCTTCTTCTCCTTCCCTTTCTTCTTCTTCTCAGTTACTTGGCTTTTAGTGTTACTAGTTTCACCAAGCGAAGAGTAAGAAGGGGAGGGAGAAACAAATGAAGTGGAAGGTGGGGGAGAAACTTTAGTATCATCTGGTTGCTGATTTGATTGCTGAGGAATCACGGTGTTTTGAATGACAGAGGTCAAGAATAGCCAAACTGGTAGGCCAATTTTCAATCCTGGAAGGGACAATGTAGCCATATAAGGAGCAACAATATCTCCCCAAGAAGAGAAAGGATTAGGATTTCCCCCAAGGGGAAATCCTTGGTTGGTGGGCTCCATTTTCTCAACTAAGACCAATGAGGGAACAATGATGTTATTCTGATTAAAATAAATTTTATGACGCTTTGACACAACTTACTTTTTCAATTTTAAAGAGTCAAGAAAAAGCTAAAGGTAACTTTAGTCTCCTTCAATTTTTAATGAGCCTGAAGTGACAAGTGCTCAGATGGACCTTTTCTTTTAAGGAGTTTGAAAAGGAATGAAAGTGACTACTCTGGAAATCTAGATAGAGGGATTACCAAACCAATCGAAAAACTGCAATATGCACCTCGGTGGTAAATTATAGAGAAATTACCGAGGACTTTACATACGGTAGTCAATCTTCCCGAATGTTATGTTCAGTGCAATGTGATCGATAGGGCGACGGACACGACTTCCTAAGGATAAAGGATATCAATCTATTGTGGTCTCCCAATATATACTCGACGGTACGTGGGAGCACAAGTCCGTACTAGCACTTGTCATATCAAAGAGGAGGAATCACCCAACCTACGATGAAAATGATAGTTACCAGGCTTTACTACGCTGAAATACATCTATAGCCTAGACTTCTAGATGTTGTGGGTTAGGTTCCAAAGTGTTTTTATGTTCATTGAGGTTTATTTTATAGTTGATCTTTCTTAAGAAGTTTGCCTTTCAAGGTTCACCGCGTGATGTAGATATACAATTCCTAAATATGCAATCTAAGATGATAAATAGTCGTTTATTTTCTTTTAGCAATGAAAATCCTAGCTACTAAGGAAAGAGGAGTAAAATTATTTCAACATAGAGCAGAGAGCACACACTAAATGCACTTTCCTAAATCAATTTCCGCATGCAGTCTAAATGCAAATTCACATGCATGTATTTGTTTTTCCGCTTTCTTAATGTGAGAATGACAAAAAGAAAAAACTAAGTACAGATCTGAATTACTTTCCTCAAAGCGACACTTTAGCAATTTCTTTTCAAAAACGAAAGGAATACTAAGATGACACTTTCACTTTCGAATGGAAAAGTATTTTTGACACTTTAAAGAATTGATAATTCAAATCAAATACAATGGAAAAAGTACAATCAACTATCTAAAAGAGGAAGACTTTACGACACTCTTTTACTTGATTGAAAACGACAGTTGCGACACTTTCAAATCAAAAGATGACAGTTCAATTAAGCTACTTTTTGCAAAGGAGGACTGTAAATGATGAAAAATACATAAAAACATTCACAATTCCTTATCAATGGAGGTTGAATAATGTTAAGGAAGAGAGTTTCAACAGTGATATACTGATCATAGACAACAAAACTACTGAATAGAGCTGAAAGCAATGAAGAAAAAAACCAAAATATGGAGGTAGAAACAGTCTCACTCAATCATTGCACCTGTCCTTAAGGGAAACGGGGATGCATCTCACTTGTAGCACATGGGAGGTGCGATGCATCTAGACTGCCTATGAGAGACAGTGCGATGGTCCAGGGACGAGACTGAGCTTGGTTTTCACCCACAATTTGCAGCTAAGTTCAGGGATTTAGGCTGAGCTTATGATAGGTAGTAAACACAAAGTATAGGGGCTGATCTAATGAGGCTATTGAGCTACCACCAGGGGACTTACGATGTTTGCAAGTTAGTTGTTCAGTTCATAAATAAACCCAGAGATTGACTAAAGGAGCGTTGATCTACTTTGCAGTTGCATAGCAAAAGCAGTTTGAAGGCTAGCTGGCTTAACTTCAAGCTTTGTCTGTAGTTTATAAAGCAAACAACAGTAACAAGAAAACAAACTATTCGCTCCCTAGTGGAGTTGCCATTTTGTTTCTGGGAAAACTAGTGTCTACTCAGATCTGCTAGTCCCACTAAGACGGGTAGCTATCTTAGAAACAAACAATTCAAAGTAACTTGTGTTTTCCTTTATGAGAGATAGATGAGAGAGAAGCAGAGAGCACCAACCTCAGTCTTTCGCTTGGCTCCTTGCTTGTTTCCTCTCTCCCTTGATAGAGCTTTTTCCACTCCTTTCTCACTTGTCCCGCTTCAAAGAAAACCTGTAGAGTCAAGGCAACAAAATACCATCAAAGCATAGAGATCTATAACCATAAACAATGTATAATCAGATGTACATTAACCATACAAATGCATACACAAATACAAGATTCAAAAAGATACAAGTATATGGAGGAAAACTCAAATAGATTTATTGATAGAAGTAGTAGAAGAATGGATTACAACCCATTTGTCTGATCTAGTGCCATCCTCCCAGCATGAAAGCCCTCTTCACCTCATGAAAATCTAGATCACCCAATAATACAATGTCTCAAAGAGAAACCAACAACACTTCCTTACAAATTACAAAATTCCAGCCTCTGGATCTCTAGGATGAGGGATCCATATATAGATATTTGCAGGGGGGTGAGTCAGCTTCTGGGATTTTGATTAGTGTCATTTCACTAATAGTTCTTGGTTCCACTTGGAGATTTCATGATCTCTTGCTCATCCTTGGGTGAATTCAGAGAGGCAAGTGTCATATGAGCAGCTTCTAGAAGATTCTTTGAGTTTCCATCTAGCAAACTGCTTCTACCGTTTGTCTGCTCTCACTCATCGCATGCTACAGAAGGGATTTTCAGTATGCATCGCACCCTTTGTGTGTCACGAGTGAGATGCATCGCACCCTTAGCACTGAGTAGTCTGTATGGTCTAGTTTTGACCAGTTCTGAGCAGTTTTTCAGGGAGAACTTCTGGGAAATGATGTAATCAGTTGACCTTGATCCTTTAGGGTATGAAACAACACTTGTAGGGGTTTATAAGCCCTTGGTTTATGGATATATGTGATCGGGGTTGCAGTGGCCAAATATGTCTATAACACTCCTTCACCACAAGTCTAGCCTTGTAACTTTGTTTACCTCCATCTTCTTCCTTCAACCTGTAAACCCATTTATTCTATAATGTTGTTATACCTACAAGCAACTTTACTAAGTTTTAAGTCTAGTTATGCATCAATGAGTCCATCTGTTCTTCCATGGCTTGCTCCCACTTCTTCCTGGTTTCTACCTACATTACTTCTTCATATCTTTCTGGTTCACTAGACTCATTCGACAATACATAATATAATGAAGGAGAGTATCATTCAGGGGGTCTAATTATCCTGGTAAATATTCTAACATCAATTTCAGGTGTTTGAGGTGCTTTTTGTTGTTGTGGTTATTGTTGTTGTTGTGGTTATTGATAATTATGATTTTTAGGCACCTTTACTTTTTCTGTGATATCATCAAGTAATGTGTATTCTTTTTTTCCCTCTTCGTATTTCTTTTCTTGTATTTGATCCTTATAAAAGACCTTTTCATGACATATCTTCTCCTAATGATTTTGTGATTTTCATAATCATATAAGCAATAACCATATCATTAAAACCATATCCAATAAAGGTACATTTATTTGATTTTGCCTCAAGCTTTGTTCTATTTTATTTATTGATGTGGACAAAGGCTTCACTACCGAAAGTATTTAAAAATGATTAGTTTACCTTTTACTTGTCCATGACTCCTCTAGAATACCACTATCCAAGGAACTTGAAGGCCCTCTATTTATTAGATAAACAATAGTATCTATAGCATCTACCCAAAATTTTAAAGGAAATCATGCATGCAATATCATGCACCTTACATGCTCCATGATTGTGTTATTTATCCTTTATGACACACCATTTTCCTGTGGTGTTCTTGGAACTGTCTTCTCTCTGCGAATTCCTTTCTCTAAACAGTAGGTATCAAACTGTTTGTTGTAGTATTCACCTCCATTGTATGATCCAAGACACTTCAACTTCTTTCCTGGCTCATTCTCAACCAAAGCTTTCCATTTCTTTAAAGTATCAAATACATCTTATTTATTTCGAATACAATAAATCCACGTTTTCCTAGTTGCATCATCAATAAAAGTAACATGATAGTGAGATCCAATAAGAGATGATACCTGAGTAGGTCCCCATACATCTGTATGCACAAGCTCTAACTTTTCTCTCTTCTTTTCCTTCCCAACTCTAAGAAATATGGCTCTCTTTTGTTTTCCATAAACACAATTTTCACATAAATCCAAATCATCATGCTTCAAACTTGGCAACAAATTTCTCAAGTGAAGGATTTGCATCCCTTTCTCACTCATGTGTATGAGCTTATGATGCCAAAATGTCATATATTCTCTTATGGAGGTTAAATCACTAACATAATTATAAATATCATTGCATAAATACAATGTACCGACCTTTTATCCTTTTTCTATTATCAGGGCTCCTTTAGTAGCCTCCCAGGTTTTGTCTGTGAATGTAGTTACACAACCTTCACCACCTAATTTCCCTGTTGAAATCAAATTTTTCTTAAGATTTGGAACATGCCTTACCTCCTTCAATATCCATTGGTTTCCATTTTGTTTATTTATAAAAAAAATTACCCATTCTAATGATTTTACAGGGTTTATCATCACCCAAATGAACTTGTAGAAAATATCCTTGAACATAGTCATGTAAATGTTTTCTATCAGGAGTGGAATGGAATGAAGACCCTAAATCTACCACCCAGGCATCAATAATATTCTCTAATGAAAGAATCAAAGTATCTTGCAACACATCACTTGTCACATTCACTTCATGATTGTTCACTTGTTGTCCATCTCCTTCTTTTCTCTTCTGATATTTGCAGTCTTTCTTCGGGTGTACTTTCTTACAACATTTCTAGCACACTATCCTTGACCTGAATTTGGATCTGACCTTTCTTGACTTAATGTGACTTTATGGGCTTCTTCCTCTTTCCATTTTTCTTCCCCTTGTCTCTCTAGTCAAAGCATTACCTGATGTCTCTCTGGAGCTTTTCTGTCGCATTTGCTCACTAAGGATGACATCAACAACATCATCAAACTTTAAATTACTAGATCTAGAGATAAAGTTACTAATAGCCATAACTAAGCCATTCCAACTTTCTGGCAATGAGCACAAAAATAATAGAGCCCTAACTTCATTATCAAAATTTACCCCTATAGAACTTAACTGACTGGTAACTGTGTTAAATTTATTTAAATGATCAACAAAAAATCCTCCTTCTGAAATCTTCATATTAAATAGGCACTTCATGAGAAATGCCTTATTTGAGGTTGAGAGTTTTTCATATAGTTTTAATGCCGTCATTAAACTCTCTGTTTTCATTTCCTTTGAAATGTTGAATGCCACCGACGCTACTAGACACAATCGTATTGATCCTAGTTCCTTTCTGTCGAGAAAATCTCATTCTTTGTCTGTCATACTTGTCAGCCTCCTTGATTTTATGCTCAATGGTAGGTACATATATTTCTGATATAAATAATCTTCCATCTGCATCTTCCACAGCTGGTATTTTTGGTCGTTAAATTTCTTGACCCTAAACCTACCATAGTCCGCCATTTCTCCCACTCGAACCAGAAACCCCTCTCTTGTGATTTTATCAGCCAAATAACTTGGCTCTGATAACATGTTGGAAAAGTAAATAACAAAGAAATGAAACACATAAAATATTGTGGAAACAAAAACACATAAATGAATAAAACAAGAGAGACATAGATATTTGTGGTTCACCCAATTTGGGCTACGTCCATGGAGAAATAGTTGGTCCTTCCTTTTATATATTATCCATAAAAATGAAGAGATACAACCTACAACAAATCTGCTATAATTTCCTCTTCGCTCTTACACAACCTCCTCTCTCTTCATCGCTCAGAATAATCATACATAGTTGCAATATAATTCCCTCATATAAACCAAAGGTTTCCTTCTAGGGGAAAAAACCCTAAATTAACATAAATTCTACCATTAGATCATCTACCTAATAAACAACCCAAATTAATTATGAAATTACAATATTTTACAAGGAAAATTTTCATCTATTTCTAGCTTTAGGGATGTTTCCCTCGAACCCTTGTTGGGGGCCCGCAAGCCCCCAGACTTCCCAATTGAGGAAGATAGCACCCCCTTCCACCCCGCTTCCCCCCTCCCCCCCCCCCCCACCATGGAGGGGTGTACAATATTCCTGGGGTATACACCTAACTGAAACAAGACCTCTGAATCAGGAAGATAATTAGGCTCCACACCCAACACTTATCACTCTAAGAAAATTCAGATCGATGTTTAATATTACTTTGTGAGGGACATGGTTGAAGACAAGAAGATGTTATTGGTAAAGACAGGAAATTTGAAGAATGTTGTATATTCATAACAAAGTTTGTGAGAATTGACAATTTCTCTTGGTGTAGATAAACAATCACATTGTGACCTTAAATTGTTGATCATGTAGGGCCTGTGACCACTTGTATGTAAAGAAAACAATAAGTGAGATGAAATATAATGTAATTTAATGGATTAGGGGTATTGGATGCCACATGATCATATATATATATAAAACAATAAAATTTCCATTGATGATAAAAATTAGAGGTGCATCTCTAAGCAGTTTTTTCATTTTTCTAATTTTGGTTTCTAGGGTAAGTCTCTAAGTAATATGTGATTCCCATTGTTCTAATTTTATTTTTATTAAGAATTTGGCTATGCATTGCATTAGTATAAAGGTTTAAAACTTATAATGTTGTTATACAAACCAAAAAAATTCCAATTGTGCAAAAATCACAATTGGAGTTCACATGTAGAAAGTTATGCCTCCCACAAGTTGACCTACACTATCCTTGATCTGGATTTGGATATGACCTTTCTTGACTTAATGTGATTTTTTGGGCTCCTTCATGTTTCCATTTTTCTTCCCCTTATCTCTGCAGTCAAAGCATTACCTGATGTCTCACCAAAGCTTTTCCATCACATTTCCTCACTAAGGAAGGCACCAACAGCATCATCAAACTTTAAATTACTAGATATAGAGATAAATTTACTAATAGCCATAACTAAGCCATTCCAACTTTCTAGAAATGAGCACAGAAATAACAGAGCCCTAACTTCATCATCAAAATTTACCCCTACAGAACTTAACTGACTGTTAACTATGTTAAATTTATTTAAATGATCAACAAAAAATCCTCCTTCTGACATCTTCATATTAAATAGACACTTCATGAGAAATACCTTATTTGAGGCTGAGGGGTTTCCATATAGTTTGGCTAATGTCATCATTGAAATGTCTATTTTCGTTTCCTTTGAAATTTTGAATGCCACCAACGTTGCTAAACACAATCTTATTGTTTCTAGTTCCTTTATGTCGAGAAAATATCATTCTTTGTCTGTCATACTTGTCAGCTTCTTTGATTTTCTGCTCAATGGTAGGTATATATATTTCTGATATAGATAATCTTCCATCTACATCTTCCATAGTTGGTATTTTTGGTCGTTCAATTTCTTGTCCATAAACCTACCATATTCCACCATTTCTCCCACTCGAACCAGGAACCCCTCTCGTATGATTTTATCAACCAAATAACTTGGCTCTGATACCAGTTGTTAGAAAATTAAATAACAAAGAAATGGAACACATAAAATATTGTGGAAACAAAAAACAAAAATGCATAAAACAAGAGAGACATAGAAATTTGTGGTTCACCCAATTTGGGCTATGTCCACAGAGAAACAGTCAGTCCTTCCTTTTATATTATCTAGAAAAATGAAGAGATACAACCTACAATAGATTCGTTGTAATTTCCTCTTCTCTCTCACATAGTCTCCTCTCTCTTTATCACTCAGAATAATCATACACAGTTTCAATACAATTCCTTGATATAAAACGAAGGTTTCCTTCTAGGGAAAAAAGCCCTAAATTAACATAACTTCTACTATCATATCATCCCCCTAATGAACGACCTAGATTGATTATGAAATTACAATATTTTACAGGGCAATTTTTCACCTGTTTCTAGCTTTGGGGGTGTTTCCCTCGAACTCCCATTGGGGGCTCACTATCCCCCTGACTCCCCAGTCGAGGAAGATAGCACCCCCTTCCACCCCATCCCCCTGGTGGAGGGGTGTACAATATTCCTGGGGTATACACCCAACTAAAACAAGACCTTTGAATCAGGAAGATAATTAGGCTCCACAACCAACACTTATCACTATAAGAAAATGCAGATCGATATTTAATATTACTTTGTGAGAGACATGGTTGAAGACAAGAATATGTTATTGGTAAATGAGGGAACTTTGAACAATGTTGTAGATTCATTAACAAAGTTTGTGAGCATTGACAATTTCTCTTGGTGTAGATAAATAATTGCATTGTGACCTTACATTGTTGATCATGTAGGGCCTATGACCACCTGTGTGTAAACAAAACAATAACTAAGTTGAAATATAATATGATTTAATGGATTAAGGGTATTGGATGCTACATGATCATATGTATGTATGTATGTATGTACACACACACACACACACACACACACACACACACACACACAGATATATATATATATATATAGTAAACAATAAAGTTTCCATTGATGATAAAAATTAGAGGTGCATCTCTAAGCAGTTTTTTCATTTTTCTAATTTTGGTGTCTAGGGTAAGTCTCTATGTAATATGTGATTCCCATTGTTCTACGTTTCTTTTAATTAATAATTTGGCTATGCATTGCATTATTATAAAGGTTTAAAACTTATAATGTTGTTATACAAACCAAAAAGTTTCCAATGGTGCAAAAATCTCAATTGGAGTTCACATGTAGAAAGTTATTCCTCCCACAAGTTGACCTATCCTATTGACCACCATTGTATGAAGTGGATGCCACATCAGCTCCTATCACTCACATGTGCGGGTCTAGTCATGTGTAGAATGTCAATAATATTCTAGAGAATATAAAACCCTAACACCAAATAATGGTGGATACATGCAAAAATGGCACTATTGAAGCATTAGTGTTAGGGTTCCTAGTCATTTTGCATTTTAATAATGGAGCACTAGGGTTCCATTATTTTGGTATCATTATTGTTCCATAGTTGAGTAAAGCATCTAAGACTGGGATATTGAAGCATAACAAGACAGGAAATATTATATAACAATCATTCATGTCACAATGTCCATGACAACTCCATAGTGATTGCCCCTTTCTTTGTAATTGTGTTTCATTATGGAGAGAAAAAAAAATTAGAAAATATGCCTGGCCTTATAGTTGGGTATTCACTTGTATTGAATTTCCTTAGTCGTGTGTTGTGTTCATTTGTGTGGATGTTGTGTTCATTTTCTTTCTTCTTTCATTTGGTTTAAGTTGTTTCCATAATTTTGAGCACTACACCAGTAATATTAAATATAAGATCTAAGGTAATAAACTACATAATAAAATATTTCATAATCTTGTAAGATTTGTTTTGGTGATTGTTATAGTGGAATATTCATGGTAGTTTTCAGATCGATTTGAATAAAAATCTCCTATAGTTGTCGTTTTTTAATTACTTATATAATGTAAAACTCACAAATTAGTAGTCAATGAATGACTATTACTTTAGGTAAAATTATTGAAAGGAAATCACTTCTTCTCTCCTGGCTTATAATGTTGGTTCTGTAAATAATTTTTTCGAACAATTATAATGTTTATATTTAAGATGAGGTAGTTGGTAAAAATGATTAACTTATACTTGTCATTTTTTTATATGGAACTTTATTGTATGATACTTCAAATTTTTGTAAAAAATTACAAACTTGCAATGCAATTAACTGACACCACTCGTTGCATTTCTTTAACCTTTGCCTAGGATGTTCATTCTAGCCTTACCCACTCATACAATAAGGAAATGCTAAAGACATTTTCATTTACCCACATATATATCAGACCCACTGTCTGCCCTTTTTCTCATTTATATAATAAGGAAACGGTAAGGATGTTCTTTCTATGAAAGAACCATGAGTCTAACATATCCCCGCATACCCTTTACCTGACATAGGTCACACGCATTCCCAACTCATTCATACAAGTAAGGCCTTGCTATAATTAGCAATATATGCCATATAAATATACATGCACATAGAAAAGAAATATTGTACATTAATCTTGGGTACACATAGAGAAAAATACATATTGTAACAATTCTATGTTAACACTTCTATATTAATACATTTAAATTTACAATTATAAAATTTGATTTTTCTTATACTTTAAAATTTGTTTTTCTAAAATTACAATTTATATTTTCACAATTAAAAATATTTTAAAATTCACCTTTAAAAAATTAAAATTTATATTTTTAAAAATTAATATTTAAATGTTTAAATTTTGATTTTAAAATGTATTGTCTTTGGTGCAATTTTTTGAAGTTTTTTCGTTGGATTTTTTCGGTCTAATTTCTCTAAAATCTAATAAAAGTCCATTGAAATCACAAGTTTGATAAGTAGCCCCTGCATAATAAAAGTGCCCTAAGAGTTTTTGAGGGTATTGAATCCATATATAGTAAAAAAAATTAGTTTAAATAACTCAAATTAAAATTTCACCATAAATGTTTTTACTAAATTCTAGCACCGAAAACTTCCAAAAATCATACTAAAAACAACACTATTAAAATTTAAAAACAATATTATTAATATTATTTTAAATCGAAATTCTCGTTTATTATTCTAATCCCTAACAAATTTATAAAATTTTATAATTTTACAAGTGTGATCAACTCTCACTAAATCTATGGACTTTTAGATATTTTTTTGGAGAAAACTTTGATGCTTGTTCTCATGTCATGAATATCTTACGTACATCTCACTTCATAGTATCATATTCATTATAAGCATTATCATACGTTGGTTATAGTTATTTTGCATGAAAAATAGGACAATTTTAAAGGTTAATCAAGCCTTGAAACATGGAATTGACCTAAAACTTTGAATTATGAAATTTTATTTTATATTAAATTATTTGAATTTCATACTTTATTTTGATTAAAATATTTGTCGATTTTTATGATTAACCAAAGGTTGAATCATGAAATCAATATACATGTCACTATACCAGAATTTTAAAATTTTGATTTTGTTTTTTTTTAATATAACATAAATTATTAATTCATGAAATTTTTGGAGAGTTTTTTCTCTAACAGTGAGGTTGACTTATTTTTCTATTTAACTTTCATCTAAGATCCGTCTCTTCATCTTGTCTTGAAGACGAACCACACTGGTTGTGTCACGCCCCTACATCTGCGGTGATCTTCCAACCGCTTGTAGCAAGGTGCGGCACCACCGCACGTTTTCTTTTTAACAATACTAACGTTTATGGGCTACGCCTACTCCAGCATAAACTTACTTTAACTTATGTTTTCTTGCAACCAAGTAAAGAGTTATCCTTTATACTTTAACAAAGAACATTCTCAATCATTAACCATATATCATAAACTGAGAACGTCAACAACAATCAAGTGCAAAGGGAGGGGCAACTCCCAGAAAGTCTGCCCAATCAATATATTATATCAACTTCTTCAAATTTACAATACAAGTGTGCTTGACAGACTTCAAGCCAACACTTAGAATATTTTTACAATCAAGGCTTAGAACAACCTTCTACAATCATATGCACCTTTGCACAAAGTGAAATGCTCACCCGAGCCTCTATTTCACCCTGTCAAATCCTGCACATAGTCCTCTGCACCTAATCTAGACCTCGGCACGCTTGCCTTACCCAAACCCGTACTTAGAAAACCCAAACTGCACTTACAACTGAACTCCGACACCTCAAACCGCAAGAATACACCTACCTCGCACTTGGGCTGAAGCACGCATGAGATATGCGTCTTCCTTTCCAAAACTGCGCAGGTATTTACCCCTTTATGCGCAAGAGATATGAGCGAAGTTGTGTGTTTGAA
Organism: Pinus tabuliformis; assembly: GCA_031772625.1. Classification (NCBI taxonomy): domain Eukaryota; kingdom Viridiplantae; phylum Streptophyta; class Pinopsida; order Pinales; family Pinaceae; genus Pinus; species Pinus tabuliformis. Next base: position 847,058,529 of record CM062813.1, on the reverse strand, counting down.
ATGAGGTGTAGCCCTCCTCATTTATACGCATCTCATCTTGCGTTTAACCTTTGGGCCGACCTCCTAAATTATATTATGAAAGCCCCCCTAAGCTTGTTTTAGCATGTCGGCTTGGTTATGGGTTTATGTCCAACGTTCAATGCATATAAGTCTCTTGCACGCACACATAACTCGTGCCCAAGCGTGATAACACTTAGCCATTTCCGCGTGCTGCTCCATATCGTCGCATATTTCGTCGCAAGGTGACCGCATAACGTCGCACAATTGTCGTTCGGCGCGCCAATCGTGCGCCCGCGCGCCCACCCGCGCCCATGCACGATCGCCCGCCCAGCACCCGTCGCACCCGCAACCGGAGGTCCTTACAGGTTGGTTCGAAACACGTCGACCAAATATTTTTATGTGATTTTCTCCGAAAATTTTCATAAATTAACGAATTATGAATCACAAAACCTTAAATTCAAATAACATAAATTAATTATATTTTTTAAATATTACACATGTTAATATGAAATCAATATAAATATCCTTACATCACAATTGTGAAATTTTAATTTTAAAAAAATATTAATTAATTAATTTTTTTTAAATATTATATAAATTATTTAAGATCGATATATATTTTGAAATTTTATTTTTTTAAATATTAATAATAAATTATAATATACTTTAAAATATATATTATTTTAAATTAATTAATTATTTATTATTAAAAAATTATCTAAAAAATTTCCATTTTAAAATTATATATTATTAATAATTCCACGTATTAAAATTTGTACTCTAGTGCATTATGAGTTTTATGGTCAATGATTCGATGGAAGAAAATTTCAGTACCAAAACTTTGGAAAATTGCTATCAATCACTTTCTCAAGTGATTGATCATGAAATGTTTGTTAGATGTTTTTTTCCCTTTAATTGCTTGTCGATACTTCCCTTTACATGGATTAATTCCTTTTATTGTCGGTGAAGGATAGTGTTCTTTGTAATTTTTAAATTCTTCATACATTTTATTAAGGATAATGTTTGTTTTCCTTGTAATTTTTAAATTCTTAATACATTTTGTTAAGGATAATGTTCTTCCAGGGTAATTTTTAAATTCTTAATATATTTTATCAAGGATAATGTTTTTTTTTGTAATATTTTAATTTTTAATACATTTCAATAGTTTTGTAATTTATATATGTGGATTGGATATATAGAGGGTATGTATATGTTTTCTTTGTAATTTCTAAATTTTTAATATATCTTATTATGCATAATGTTCTTCTTTGTAATATTTTAATTTCTTCTTTGTAATATTTTAATTTTTAATGCATTTCAATAGTGGTATAAGTTATATTTATGGATTGGATATATAGATTAAGTGTATAGATTAGGTACATTAATTAAGCGCGGATTAGTATTTAGATTAGATGGGTATATTAGTATAAGTTACTAATTTTATTTTAGTGGTGTTATGTGTGTTTAAGTGTATTAGTTGTATTATGTTAGAGATAATAAGTGTGTTGTTTTTAGTAAAATTGGGTTAGTTGTGTTAGGTTTTTTAGATGCATTATGTTAGTGGTGCTGGGTTAGTGACATTACGCACTTTAGTGGCATGGTGTGTTAGTGGCAATCATAAAAGAGGGGTTTTATTATCGTTAGGTGTTTTACATATATTATCTTTGATAATTATTAATATCATCAACATCATTATTATAAATATATATTAAAAATAATCAATACATTTAATATATAAATATATGAGTGAATGTATTATTATTTTTTTTCTCGGTAAAAGACTAAACTATTCTATTATGTACAGGATACAAAAATACATCATGGTGAAACAGAAGAGAGTCAGGCTCTGGGCATGTCACTCGAGAGCAATTGAGTCATCCCAAAACTAGCCCACACAAGGGCGCCAGACACAGAAACTAGACTTCCATAGGAGCTCGCCCACGCAGGGGCATTAACCATTCCATCCCACGTAGGGGACATCGACCTTACCCAGATCATTGACACAAAATTCAGGACCTTGGAAATGGACCCAGACACGAAAGAGAGCAGACACATTTTTACTTTAACAAGTTCAAAATAAAACAAACAACAAAAGACCATACAGAAGGCCATAGAAACCTTATGTGCGGGCGTCCTCAGTCGTCCATTTGAACCTCCTCGACCTGGCACCAGCCATAGGCTTCTCTTTTAGCCGCAGTGGGATAGGTGTCTTCCTCCTCGCAAGTTCACGGCTTCTTGTCTTGCTCGCTTTGCATTACGCCTTCCGAGGCTGAGGCCTCATCCTTAACCTTCTGCTCCTTGTCCGCTTCAGAGGCCGCTGCTTCATGGTGCTGATTGTCATTCATCCTCTGCCCCTGTTCATCCAGGGCGTCCTCATTTTCCCTGGCATTTTCTATGAACAAGATAGAAACATGCGCGCTAATCCGCGGATTGTTCATGGCGCTGTTGAAATTGAATATGGCCGAACCAAAGGCAAGCAGGGCATTCGAGCTCGAAGCCCATGCATCCATGAATTGGCTGGAGTGGAGGGGGTTGGCGTGAGAAGAGCGAGCGAGGTAGCAGTGGCAACAATGGACAGCATTGTCCGCTTCATGACTGCGCGTGGATCCCCCCCTGGAGGTACCTCGGCGGCTAAGCATGCGCTGTCGAGGTCTCACCATTCTTGCGGGATGCGGAAGAACGTAGTGCTAAACGACCACAGGGTAGTTCAAGTCCCCTGCAACCAGACCTCCTGCACCCAACTCCGAATGAGGGATAAGCCAGACAGACGAATAAGAAATCCCGATAGAGTCAGAGAGGCCGGGCATCTGCAAAACCCCAAACATTCTCTGATCCCAAGCTGCAATTTCCCTTATAACTTCAGCGGCTCTACTTTGGAGCTCCCCCGCCATAACTGTTGCCGTCGCCTAAGCCAATTTACCTCGCGGGTCATTAAATCTCGTCTGCCATCCCACCTTATACCAGCTGCAGCCGATGGCAAGGTTCTTAACTGCTGCCACGTGATGGCCACGGGCTGGCATGTGGCCATCTCCCATCGCCTGTCCCATCTCATATATCACCCGCATCCGAGGATGCGTGAATGTATTATTAGTATTAATAATGATTATAATTATCACGTCAAAATAAATTAGGTGGTAGGATTCAAATTTTTAACACGTCATAATATTGATTTGGTGTAATATATTAAAAGAAAAAGATTTTTTGTAAATGATTCAAACGTTGGGACATTAAGAGGATCACACTCTCCCTCATAACAAAAATTGAAAAAGGAAACTTGAAATTGAAGTGTTTAAATTTTTATCTTGATGGGTGTATCTGAGATGAAACAAAACTAAGTTTAAATTCCTATGGAGTGAAATGTATCAAAGAAAAAAAACTGTGTTTAAATTCATATGGAATGATGGATATATCACAGATAAAACAAAACTATGTTTAAATTTTTATAGAACAAAGATATATCAAAGATATATATATATATATATATATATATATATATATATATATATATATATATATATATATATATATATATATATATATATATATATATATAAGATGTTCATTACTGCCAATCTCGATCATCCTTCCTACCATAATAAGGTTGCAAGCATTAAGGGAAAAGTGATGATTATTAAGCTAAGAACTTACTCACATGTATTGCATAGTGAAACCAAGTGGACTCTTCTAAAAACTCTATGCAGAAATTAATTGTAATTTATACACCTTAGATTGACGACAAACCTTATTTCCTTCTAAAATGTCGTTTTTACAACAACATTATATGTACTTATATCAATATTTTCGATCACAACTTGGTAAGGAAACCAAATTGAGTTTGAAGATTTTATTGTATATTTAAGCTTATATCAAGATCACTATCTAAATAAATAATTTTAGAATTTTGATTTCTCAATTTTCTTTGTTGGCTCTCTCTTTCTTGGGTCCTAAAATCTAAGTTAATCTAGAGGTTAAGAAAAAATGGTGTAAGCATTTGGAAAAAAAAAAAATAACAATAATAAATTAATAAAGAACAATTAAGTCAGTAGAATATCTTAATTGCAAAGAAAAGTGAAATTTACAACCTGGTATACATGAGATGTGTAAAATTCAAAAATTTAAAGTAATCCTATTAAAATAAAATGAAAGAAGAGTTACCCTGATCAGGGTGTTATCTCGGAAGTGAGATTCCCATCGGAGGGTGTGCCATCCTCCCAAATGTCTCTTCCTCATTAAGGCATGTCAGAGGTTAGTTTAAGTGTCTGTGCTAGTCTATAGGTGGTCTCTCATTTTAAATTCACATTCATGGTAATGGGGTGGCAGATGTACGAGGTTAGTGGGAGCAAAGGTGAGGACAACTCCTTTACCTCCTTCAACTGGTTCAATTTGTGGTTTCTTCACATTCTTTATTTCTTTCAGAAAGGTGATATATGGCTAATCTCTCTTCTTGAGTGCACACTTTTCACTCTTATTATTCTGGTGAGTTTGATAGTGTTTGTCACAGGCTTAAATTTTCAATTGTGGGCCTTGAGTCATTATTTTGGTAGGCATGTTCTTTTGTTGTGTTTGCAAGGGTTTTGGAGGGTGATTTATCAATCAATAGAGGTGTGTGTTATTAATTGGGTAATATTGGGTTTTTATGCCCTCTGTCTTAGAAGTTCTTCGAGTCTATCACTCTTGGTCCTAGTAAGTTTTCTCATTTGCATTTTTTTTTAATGATCTCGATTCTGATCTTTGTTGATGGCATTGTGTGCTCTAGGCATTGTAGTTGTTTCTCATTCCTATGTTTGTGTAAAGGGAGTTTTCATTGCTTGTTATGGTTTTGTGGAATCTTGGGTGTTATTTCTTTGGGTTGTTTTGATCTTAAGAATTTTCTAGAATTTTCACTTGTAGTATTTTATTTGGGGGATAATTTGGTAATCTTTAGGTTGGGAGTTCAAGGCTCTATGTATCCTCCGTTTTCTTGTTTCTTAGGTAAAGGTTCTTTGAGTGTTTTCCCCATTGTTCCCTTGCAGTTGTATTCATGCCTCCTAGGCAGAGAATGATTAGTAGGAGGGGTGGTGGAGGCAATGTAGGGTACAAAAGAGTTTATCCTTTTTCCTATGACTCTGTCGCAACTTTCTTTGATTATGTTCCTCTAGAAGTGGGGAAATCTCATTGTTGGCATGTAAAGAGGCATGGGATCAACCTTATCACTTTGATTCTAAGTTGGTGGGGGAGGATATGAAATGAGTTCTTTATAATAGTAAATTCAAGAAAAGGTGGATTCATTTTCTGAATTATTTGGCTTTACACCAACTAATAGCAACCCTGTTGCATCTGATCTTCAAAGATAAGAAAGTGGAGAATTACAGTGTATTCTCCTCATTGGAGAACATTAAACACATGCTTTGAAACCAAAGGTTATGCTTGGATAATGTGGATTCCCATTTGTCCCATGTGGAAAGTTTTCTAGTGAGTGATTATGCCTCTAGTGGTCTCATAGGTACTCTAGATGACAGTGCTAAGACGCCTACTACAGTATTCTCTGATCATGACTATAGATGGTGGTTTTCATGTATTTTTGTCATAATTTTTGGCAAGCGTTCTCCAAGTATGGTCTCTTCATGCCAATTCTCATAATATTTTGGTTCAGAAGTATAGTGCATTGTATTATGTTGTTCGTTAACAATCCTTATTACTATGGGGAAAGTTATCTAGTCTCTTTTCCTAGTTTTTGGATATCACAATGTTGTAGTTAGTTTTATTATTCTTCCTATGAACCTCTGGATGGGCTTGAGTTTTTAAAATTGGCCTCTTAGGTTTTTATAGTTCTTGTCAATTACTTGGGACTCTAATTCAATTCTTTTCTACTTCCATTTTTTTATGTATGACGACACTCTATTTATTATCCATCTCTAGGTTGTTTTATGGTCCATAAACGCTAACATTAATAGTGTCACTCTTGCAATTAGTTATGTATTTGTGGTGGGCTCCTGTTTTTCATGTATCCTAGGATGGGGGTTGTATATTTGGCTCTAGGAATATATTGTATTAAGAAACAATATGGCTATGTTGTTTTCTTTTGCAGCTTGAATTTTCCAATTCCCTCCTAGGTGTGAGGAATCTCTTAGCATTGAAATTTTTGTTGAACAGGGACATACAATGGCCTGTGAAGTTTTGTTATGTTCATGACGTATTATGGCTAGTTATTTTTGCTTTTAAAGTGTAAGGGCATGATTGGTATTCTGTAGAACTCCTATGGTTGGAACATATATAGTCCTACTAATTCAGGTCTTGGTTGCTATTTAAATTTCAAGTTGGGTGATATTTAGATTTTATGTCTCACATTCTTGGATATGAGCAACTTGGTTAGTGTTATCCCGGTGTTTTATTTTCATTTGGGTTGTATCTCACTGGTGAAGTTGATTGGAAAATGACTTGTGGAAGGTCTATGTTATTGTATGTTGAAGAATTGAGGAGCATATTTCTACTCGGTGTCTTTATTTTCTATGGGAATTCATGATCTTTTATATCTTTATGTTATGCTTGGGTGATCTAGAAATAAAATACATGTAATCTCTTTCACCCAAAAAAAAAAAGAAAAAAAGTCAACAATATGTAAGTGGACAAAAAGTTTATCATAACAATTTAAAAAAAAATACAAAAAGAACATGATATAAAATAATCAAATTATCCATTATAATGTTGATTTTTTAAACATATAAAAAATTACCATTTCATTTCTTTTTCATTTTGGTCCTTCTGGATGCTCAAAAGATTTATATGGTTTGTAGTGATCGCAACATCAAATCAATGGGAATGTAAAATAACTCATTTGACCTACTAATCAATTTTTAACTCCATCTTCAACCATATCAATTATGTTTCACTATCTCCTATAAGAGCACCTACAAATCCAAACGTTTCCAAACCATAAGGCCATCTTGATTAAGATGGATTTACATTAATTACTTACTATAATATATGTGTCTGTATAATACTTAATGAATATGATGAAGATTACTGCTCATCGAAACCAACCAATGAAGATGATGAAGAATACTGCTCATTGAAACCAACTATGTTCTATTAAACTTTTAAAGTAAAATTAATTACTCTGTTTTGTCATGTTTTTTTGATGATAAAATAACTTGGAAATAAAATTTCCAAAATATTTATAATTCATATGGATTACGAAATTATAGATACTACTATTATTAAAAGGTTATGAATATTGAAACCACCATCTATATAAACCAAGCATTCCAATAGAAAATGGTGTTCCTAGTTTACTCTTATAATAATAATAATAATAATAGTTATCTAAAAAAAGGTTACAACAAACACTAAATTGGTGTATGCGATCCCTTTGGTTGTGGGACAAGGGACTCTCCTTAGCATAATGATTTGATTGTTAAAATTTATGAAGGTGTACCTCCACTAAACTTCAAAAATCATCGGGGGGCGTCTTTGGCCTATTATGATAAGGCTCAAGGAGTAGGATCCTCCACCCTCGTGGAGTACTGGCTATTGCTAAGTCATAAATTCGTAGTATAGGTGGCTTGCGGGTTGTTGGATATACTCTAGGTGTTATAGTAGCTTCTACTAGGTTTGATCTTGGGCCTCACCTAGATTACTCCAATGAGTTATCGATTCGCTATGGCAAAAATAAATAATAAAAAACTATGAAGGTGCACATACTCTACCCCTTTAGATTTTAATCTATGATTTCTTGGGAGGAAATGCATATGGAATTGTCTAACAAGGAAACAATTTCGCTCTGATGATGAATTTCTTGCCCTGAAATCTAACGAGAAATTATTCAAGAATTTTGACTATGGGACTGTTTAAATCATTTGTTATAGGGCATAAATGGATTCAACACCATCAAGAACCCATGGGGAACCCCAGTTTCTAAAGCTTAATAGCTATAACCCAAGTTTTCAAAAAATCCTATTGGATTTTTTCAAAATCATGACGGAATTTCTATTATTTTTTGGGAGAAAAGCATGGCCTATTTAGACTACGTGGTTCTTAATTATTAAGCCTACTTAAATTATACATAACAAAATAGTAATTTAAATAAATAAAATTCTCAAATATAACATTAATTGATATTTGTTATAAAATAATATAATAATAAAAATGGTTTTGACAAATTTTATTTTGTAGTATTCATTTTTCTGTGATTAGAGTTTTTAATGGATGTAGGAAGATTCACAGATATAAGTTTTGATATCAACTTTTTGGAACCACTATTGAGGTCCATTATCAAGATATGGAAAAATGTGAAGATCATAAGTGGAATATATTTTGGATACTTGATTTTTTAGGTTAAGAAGTCAAAATCCACCTCTCAGATTTTCAAGTGAATGAACCTCACTACAGATACCCCTTCCATCTTGGGTTGAAATTATACTATTAATTTTTCTGTGATTGGAGTTTTCAATGAATGTAGGAAGATTCAAAGATATGATTTTTGATATCGACATTTCATAACACCTATCTAGATCCATTATCAACATATGGAAAAATGTGAAGAGAGAAAGAGGAATATTTCTGTAATCCGGCTTCTGTGGTCCATAACGAATTAAGCAAAGTCTTTTGGTAGAAATCGCATAAGATAAATTTTTGGCTGACGCATTTTGAACCAACAAGTGTGGTTCATCATCAGGACCAGATGAAGAGGCAGACCATGGCAAAGGCTTAAATAGAGAGCAATGTAGAGACATAATTTCAAGTAATAGATATATTTGAACAATAATATTTAAATTATGATATTAGTTTATTAATATATTAAAATAAATACTATTAAGTAACAGATATATTAAAAGACTAGTTTTTGAAAAATAATATTTAAATAATGATATTAGTTTATTAATTTATTAAAAAATATTAATATGTAACGGCTATATTAAACGGCTAGTTTTTGAAAAATAATATGTAAATAATGATATTAGTTTATTAATTTATTAAAAAATAGTGGATACTTGTTTTTTTGGGTTAAGAAGCCCAAATCCACCTCTCTTCTTTTAATTCTTATTCACATATTTTCAAGTGAACAAACCTCATTACGGATACCCCTTCCATATTGGGTTGAAATGGCAATATTCATTTTTCTATGATTGAAGTTTTTAATGGATGTAGGAATACTCACATATATGAGTTTTGATATCAATGTTTTAGAACCATTATCAGGGTCCATTATCAAGATATGGAAAAATGTGAAGAGCAGAAGAGGAATATATAGTGGATACTTAAATTTTTTAGGTTAAGAAGTTCAAATTTGCCTCTCTTCTTTTAATTCTGATTATCATATTTTCAAATGAACAGACCTCATTGTGAATATTGCAACATTCATTTTTCTATGATTGGAGTTTTTAATGGATGTAGGAAGATTCACAGATGCGAGTTTTAATATCGATGTTTCAGAACCACTATCTCGGTCCATTCTCAAGATATGGAAAAATGTGAAGAGCATAAGAGGAATATATAGTGGATACTTGATTTTTAGGTTAAGAAGTCCAAATCCACCTCTCTTCTTTTTGTTCTTATTCTCATATTTTCAAGTGAACGAACCTCACTGCAGATACCCCTTCTATATTGGATTCAAATTGTTGTATTAATTTTTCTGTGATTGGAGTTTTTAATTGATGTAGGAAGATTCAGAGATATGGGTTTTGATATAGACGTTTTGGAACCATTATCCAGGTCCATCAAGATATGGAAAAATCTGAAGAGTGGAAGAGGAATATATAGTGGATACTTGATTTTTTAGGATAAGAAGTCCAAATCCGCCTCTTTCTTTTAATTCCCATTCTTAGATTTTCAAGTGAACAAACCTCACTATATATACCCCTTCCATATTGGGTTGAAATTATAGTATTCATTTTTCTATGATTGGATTTTTTAATGGATGTAGGAAGATTCACAAATATGAGTTTTGATATTGACCTTTTGGAACCACTATCTGAATCCATTATCAACATATGGAAAAATGTGAAGAGCAGAAGAGGAATATATATTGGATACTTGATTTTTTAGGTTAAGAAGTCCAAATCTGCCTCTCTTCTTTTAATTATTATTCTCATATTTTCAAGTGAACAAACCTCACTATGGATACACGTTCCATATTGGGTTGAAATTACAATATTCATTTTTCTCTAATTCGAGTTGTTAATAGATATAGGAAGATTCATAGATATGAGTTTTGATATCGACATTTTGAAACCACTATCTAGGTCCATTATCAAGATGTGGAAAAATGTGAAAAGGGGAAGAAGAACATATATTAGATACTTGATTTTTTATGTTAAGAAGTCCAAATATGCCTCTCTTATTTTAATTCTTATTCTCAAATTTTTCAAGTGAACAAACCTCACTGTGGATACCCCTTCCATATTGGGTTGAAATTTTATTTTATTTTTTATAGTTAATTGCATCGAGAGGAACGATCCAACCTAGTATGTTAAAGATGTTGTAATTTAATTTCTTGTTTAACATTTTGACTCGTTCAAATTATATATATATAGATATATATAACATATTGACTTAGTAAAATTACATAAAACTAAAAAAAACATAAAATTAATAAATTATATTTATAATTGTAATTATAATTACTTACAATTAATAATTAAATTATCCTAGATCCATTCTAACTCTAGATCTATCAAGCATTGCGAGGGATCAAATCTCTTGAATGCAAACCTCTTTTAGAGTAAAAATATATTTGAACCCTCTTGACACTTGATAGATCTAGAGTTAAGATGGATCTAGACTAGTCATATGCTAATAATACTTATTGTAAGAAAATTATTAAAGATTTACCATAGAAATAGTCCTCTAAATACCATACCAAACATGATACACAAAATTCATAGTGATCATTTAAAGATGATTTCCCTAATTGGGATTGATTTAGTGACATTCTAATTATTGTGAAATAATTAGTGTGATCATAAAATGGGTATATTAATTAATTGTATTATTAAAAATGGGCTTTTGTAGTGGTATCATCATAATAGTGTATTGTTATTGAAACGATATTTTTAATGGTAGTGATAATGGTAGTAAATAGAGTAACTTAATAAATGAATAAGCATATTTTTAGTGAGTAACATTACGTTGGAAACTCAATCACTGCTTGGGGAGGGGGGGTAAATTAGTAGTGTGGTACTTTTAAACTTTTTCTCCAATTATTAATATTTTTAGCATGCATGAACTGAAGCACAAAAACATAGATCAGAGCATCAAAATAAGCAAGCAACAATAAAATCAATCAACATAAAGGACATAAGTGTTTTTGGTGAAAAAACCATCCCAAGCAAAAAACCACCATGCTATTGCTACACTGCTCAATTATTTCATTAATTATCAAGCAAATTATACATGGATAATCTCACTCCCATTAGCTGGAAGACTCAACTTTTTTCACATTAAGTTGACACTATCAGATAGGAAATTGTTTCCCTCTCGTATCTACGAACTACCATTTGTTGAAGGTCGCCATGATCAATGATCCTCACCCGATTACTTCTGAACTAACTTTGACTCTACAAACTTCGATCTGTTGTTACTATCACGGCCAATGAGCCTTGCTAAGTTTCTACCGAACTATCCAACCACCATTGGACATAGAAAACTTTTCCATCTACTGAATCCGCCAATCACTGTATACTCAAAGTCTCCATGCCTTCACTTCCTCCATGTGAGCCTTGTTTCATATATTTTCAGACTGGACTCCTAAATCTTTCTCAACATGAGCATTGTAGCAACATAGCATCAAAGCTCAATCAAATGATAAATTTGCACCACAAGTTGCACTCAAAATTCCATACGAAAATCTCCACACTAGTTGGAAAACAATCTCCTTAAGGTCTACTCAAATCCACACATTAACACCTCACTCACTGCATATATGGCTGAAAAAAAATTCAACTCATTGATACTACAACTGCAAATTGCTTTATAAATTATGCATAATAAATCTTACACAGTTTGCAGGGTCTTCTCCCAACTCACACTCACTCCACACACTAGTGTAATCAACCATATTAACAATGAGATATATCCAATTAAAGATGAACTTAAGTGCTCAACTCAATAATTACTCAGAAATATTGGGCTTCACAACTCTATTCATATGTTAGATTAGATCCGTATTTAGCTCATTGACTCTATCAACCACTAACTCCATTAGCCTTTTTTATATTTTTAACTTTAATCAACTTATGGAGGTCCCATGAAATTTTACGATCATAAACCAAAAAGTTTCAATCAAGGAGGTCGCCAAAACATAAAAGTTAGATCAACAATGCGAGGAATGTAAAGCTTTTATAGTGTGTTTCCCCAGTCGCACCCTTGACATAGTCTGAAATCAATTGGGGCTATAGTTGCTCCCATAGGTTGTCCTCCATGTGGCTGGAACCTTCCAAATGCTTCCATAGGCCTTTATGCATGCGACCGAGGATAAAACTCAATAAAATCATAATTCTTCTAGCTCAGAACCTCTGCCACCTATGTGACCATCTTCTCCAGTGTCGGAATACTCCTCCAAGCCATTGAGATAAGTTTGCAACTGATGAATAGGAAAGAAACAATTCAATGACATGCAAGACCTATTCTACCAACCTTAGAACGAAGACCAACACCTTCATCTCCTCAAGAAGCAACCACAACATCTCTAACACCTATAACAACATCTATAACATTTGTAGCAACATCACCAACTCTTGTAGCAACATACAACTCCCTCCGTCACTGGTAGAAGCACCTCCAACACAAGAAACTACATTTCACACATGTAGCAACAAGTGAAATATCTCCAAGACATGTAGAGACATATGCAACATCTAGAGCAACACTCCAACTACCTGCAACATAAACATCTCAACTCAACAACATAACATCAATACCCATAGAAGCAATCGAATCCTCCTGCAACAACAACATCTCCAACCAACTCAACATGTCTGGAATCCAACTCCTCAGTAGCCACAACATCATCTCTAGTAGGTCTAGTCATATGTATGTTTACATCAATGCCAACTAACAAGACAAACACCAATCATCCAACGCCAAGCACTCATCACACATGCTATGACTAGCAGCACCAAGAGCTTGTTGACATCAATGCCAACACTACAATGCCAACACATTATTATTTATTTATTTATATTTTAATTTAGTGAGATAAAGATTTGTTTTGATCCATTCATTTTATTTTTTATAAGTTCCTTTAAAATGAATTAAAGTTCTTAAAGGAAAATTTTATGGTTAAAGTTCCCACTAATTAAATAGAATTATAGCTTATAAATAAATTCCTACCAAATTGAACAATATTTTTTTGCTAGAAAGAGGTTGAATTTATCCACTTATTAACTTATTCAATTACAATTTGTCCAACAAATAAGTTATTTAACAACACTATCAATAAAAACATTTTCTTCTTTTGGTGAATGGGCTAATGAGTGTCACCATTAATTTTTTTTTGCTTTTTTGTTTTTTGTTTTATATCTAGTTTTTTTTTTTTTTTTTTTTATTATGTCTATCATTAAAGTATCATTAAAGCTGTAAAATGAAATCAATGCAAGGACAATACAATTTTCAATGTCAATTGCAAGTGTTCTTTTTTCCCAAGTAAGAAAAAACTTACATAAAACTTGGAAATTAACATCATGGACCTTATTAGTGAATATAATGTTTTATGAAAAAAATATGAAATACCTATGCTTCTTATTATGGAAAAAATAAAAATAAAAAAGTGATTCTTCTATTTTATGAGGGATTAGGATAACATTACCAAAAAGGTTTTTTTTTTTGGGATATCATGATAGTAATTTAACATTATAAAATGGATAATTATATAGTTAATTTAATATTGTAAAGTTAATTTAATATTGTAAAAAATGTTATCATTCTTAGTACAGATAGAGATAATGCAATATATCATATTTTTGACCATCAATTATTTTTATGCTTAAATAAAATTTAGATTACATTGTATAAAGTTAACATTATAATTTATTTTTATTTAGATTACATTGTATAAAGTTAACATTATAATTTTTTTTTTTTTTAATATTTAAGTTTTAGTTTTCATACATTTGATTGGATGTGGTCTTATTGTGTAATGATTTAATTTAATTAATGCAATATACCATCAAATAAATTTTAACAATAACACAATAAATAAATGTGTGTAGACAAAACCATGCAAAAATGTAAATGTACCAAATGTGTATCAAGATGACATACTCAAATAGGTTGTTGTGATGTGTGAAATGAAATTTAATTGTTTAACATTCATACATAAATACAAATAGGAAATATACCTATTTCAAGCAAAACAGGAAGGCAATGTTTTACCTTGCAATAACTTTCTACCCTCGATTTCTTCATACACTGAGTGATCTGATTTACGCTTTGTAACTTTTAAATTGTGTTGAGAATGAAAACATTTATGTATAGAATGCGTACCAAACAATCTGTATGGCCTTCTCACCAAACACCGCACCTACCATTTTCATCATTATGCACCATATATATATGTTCATTTCCCATAATGTTATCTGTGATTTCCAGTACTTTGTCATCACTATCGAATTGATTGATTGAAACACTTAATTTTTTTTAGATCATATCTTTAATTATTATTTAATCAAAAAAATTATTTGTTTAAAAAATGTATTTAAATTTAATATAGATAGGATGATGTATTCTATAAATAATTAAACATAATTTCAAATTCTAATATATTTTTGTTTATAAATTATATTATAATTATAACTATTACTTAACTCTGTTATAATTAAAATAATTAATTAATACTTTTGCCAATTGGGAATAACTTGTTTTAATTATGGCAAAGAGTGTTTTTATAAAGAAAAGGTTTCTATGATGTAACGATCTTTTGGGAGATTAGCATATGAACTAACATATATGGAGGGCCTCTTACTCAGTTTATGTGGCCCTACTGGCATGACTATACCTCACTCTTGTCATATGGGTATCACGTGATGTATCGTTGAATGGTTGGGAACATCCATAATGATCTAATGACTTGGGTGATCGGGTTTCATTAGATTAGGGAAGATTGCCCTTGTGGCCCCTTCATTGCATTCTTTCAGCGTTGTCAACGTATGTTATGTGTTATGTTTTGCAACTAGAGAGGGAACTGGATTTTGGCCCTCCTTAAATTTGTTTTTCAAAGGTTCTCTAACTTTTTTGCTGGTTAATTCATCTAACTAGTATGATATCAAGGAGCAACTTGAATGTCAATTAATAGAGACACTAAAAATTTCAAATTTTTGTGGTTAAATTCGTCGATTCACTTTCTTTTTTCCTACATATAAATTTTTGTCATGTCAATCCTTTCATGGTTCTTTTCCTACAAGTTGTTCTTTTTAATGCCTAGTGTTAGGTTTTCCACTTCAGGGGTGGCTTTAAGGATTAAAATTTCTTAGGACTTCCATTTACTTGTCTATTTAACTCAAGAGTTTAGCATAGCGAGGTCGGTCGCTTTCCTTTCCATCTTGCGTATCCAAATTGAACCCTTTTGTTTATCTTACTTGAATTGGTTGCCATGTTTTATATTCTTTCTTTATTTTTTGCTTGTGTTAACCTTTGTTCTTTGGCAGGTCATGTATGCTTTGGGGAAAAATGGTACTAGTTGGACGAGGGTTATCCTCCACACTAGTAATATCTAAACCCTCATTTAATTATCACTGTCACAACATGTATATTCCATCTATTTCTTCTTTATCATTAACCCATTTTTCTAGTCCGAGATTACCCAGAGGTTCCTCTATCGAGCTCTTATTTTAGCATTCCAACCAATATAGAATTATTGGCTTCCGCTAGGTAAAATAGTTAGGTTTCTTTTTCATTTCTGATTTTTAATGTTTCTAATAACCTTTATATTTAGATATAAAGATATAATTGTTTATATGTATCCCTAATATAGTTATAATGACTTTGTTATAGATGGAGCATGACCACTACACCTCCTCTGACCCCTAAAGGTAACTATTTCCATTTTCTTTGAAATTGTTCATGATTTAACGACTCGGTAATGATTCTTCTTCAATATTTGACAAGGTATTTATGTCCCTTTTACTTTACAGGTATCATTTGGTCCTCGTTGTTTGAATTCCATTGAAACCTGTATTACAACTTTCTTTCCAGTCTTCCATTGCGAGTATTTGATTTCATTTTGAATTCTCTTTATTTTCTCAAGTCAAATAAATTGTGACCATTCCAGGGGTTTACAAGTGACCCAGGTGTTTACCATTAGCCTCTTTGAATAGACACTCATTTGTAATTTTTCATGAATAGTCATTTGTAATATTTTATGGGTAGACAGTTGACACCCATTTGTACATATGGTTTAAACATTTCCTCGCTTGTAATACTTTCTTTGACTGAGTAGTGTCATACCACTACCTCTAATTTTGTTGTGTTGATATTTTTCCCTCTACATATTTATATAAAAAATTGTTTACATATTGTTCTTTGTTTTTAATGCAAATACAATTTCTTAATGAAATTTTTTGAGTTATTAGCATACATTTACGATACACTCATTATTTTATCAGTCTTAGTATGTAATGATTTGGTTTAGTTAATGCAATGTACCATCAAATCCTTATTTCTTTATTGTTTTTTACTTTAATTTAGCTATGTTTAAACTAAGCGATATGTACTAGCACTCTAACAGAACTCTCATGAGTCCCCTTATTGTTTATTGATGCTAGCTGACTGACATCTCGTACATACCCCATGTGGACCTATGATCTAAGGCCACATTAGCATTGGAAGCGCTTTTCAAAACCAACTTTCCATAATAAAACCCCATCAAACTCTGCATCCAAAACATTAGAAAACCCGTCTATACACCTGATCAATGATTAACAAAGACATGACCTTACACACCGCCAATGAGCGCTTTCTCACTTGGTATGAAATGACATAGGTGGTCAATTGTTTTAGAGACTATCAACAATCGACCCCATTGTTGGGCAACGGATCCCCCCATAACATGTTTTTGGGGCTTGAAGCCTGAATTTTGGTCAAGTGTAATGTAAAGACCCCGTGAAATCTAGGCGCGAAGTGCAAGAGTCTATGGTTGTCCACCCTAAGATAATGTAATTTAATGTAAAGTGTGTCGGCCTACCCATGGTCCGTGGACCATGGGATTATATAAATAGAGCAAGGATCTAAGTGTAAAGACAGTCATAGTTTCTGGATGATGAATTAGCTCTGAGTCTATAAGTTTGAGTCTTGGGTTGTAGTAGTAGGAAGAGGCTCTACAGCTGAGTGCGCAGAGGCCTGGTAGAGTCCACAGCTGTGTGCGCGGACCCCTGCAGCTGAGTGCGCAGGGCGGAGTTGGGATTGTACTTGGACAAAGAATTAATAAAAGATAAGTTGATTCTAAAATATTGTGTGTCTATGCTTCTGTTATATTTATGCATCTCTTTACAGTTTTATGATTGTGCGCACTTGTTATGAATGTTGAATGATTAATGAGAATATTGGGCCCACACAATTAAGTTAAGATCTATAATAATAGCACAGTAAGGATAAAGGATCTAGACAGCACCTCTTCGCGCTCTTTATAGAGCTGCGCGGAAGCAAGTGCACAAGTTGTGAAGGACAGACAACTGCACAGAGTAGCACAAGCGCGCAGGCTCTGTTCGTGAACTTCCTAGATTTCATGAAGACATCCCTAGGGTGTGGAAACCTGGTTCTAGCACCCTCCCATACTACCTAGCGTGAGACCTCAGTCCGCGCACCGCATACTGTTGCCGAAAGGGTCGGTAGTTTCGGGATTTGTTTAGCTAAATCACTTCTGAATCTGGGTCAGGCCCCAACAAGCCAACAAATGGTTCTGTTGCCGGGACCGGGATCTACCTAAGGGATGTCTGATGTCATGCCACTGGAACCCAACAAAGAAGGAAATTGAAGAGTGGTTGGACAAGAAGATTCACGAGTCCGTGACACAGGAAAACAAAATTCCGCAGGTATCCAAGAAAAGGTGGTTGGATCGCTACATGTATAAGGAAATCCATGAGATCTTATTTGTGTCCTTTCCTTCTTAACTATATGAGTGGATCGCGAGGATAGCCGACAGCCAGGGAAGGTGTAAACTCGACCAACTGATAGTGTGGACTCTGGAATTAGTGCGCAAACTAGAGGCATTAGAAGATAAGATCATGCGAGCTGTGGACCATTGGCTCGACCAAATAATAGGGGAATTTATCATTGAATTTGCGATAGACACAACCGTGAGCTACAGTGAAGTAGAACAACGTTTTCTCAAGGGACCACGAGGTAAGTACATTAAATCTTTGAATACCTGGATTAAGATGCTGTTATGTGAAAAGAGGGTTATGTGAATACATTAATGTTTGGAATGACGCGGAGTGGAAAGATCTACAAAGGTAGCGAGAAAGTAGGAAACAGCCCCTTAATTTCACCTTTGCGAGAGAACGAGGAAGAGCTCGCTCGGGTCTCTCCGAGAAGTGCGGTCATCTTGATAAGGCAACGTATTCCGTAGTTACCACCTCCGCCCATGCCACCACTCGCTTCACCTCCTTCACCTCCATCTCCACCCACTCCACCCCCACCAAACCCACAGCTCAACATGGCAAGCGTAATCAAGCTACCTGTATTCAGAGGAGTAGGGAATGAGGATCCAGACTGGTTCTGGTTCGTGGTAAGAGCGAGGTGGGAAGTGCAAGGGGTCACAAACGACAACATTAAGAAGGCTACATTGGTGAGCACTCTGTAGGATCGCGCGTTGACATGGTATATCAAGCACTCTAATGACCACCCAAATGTAGGAGTAGCAGAGATCCAGAATGCATTGAATAGAGAATTTAGTCGGCCGAAATCAGAGACACAGTTAATCATTGGGTTCAAAGAGATCGTGATGCTTCCCGGCGAAACCCCCTAGGATCTGGATTAGTGGCTGAAGAGTACAATCTGCGAAGCTAATATGATGCTAACGAATGTGCAGCACCGTGCATGGTTTGTGGCATCTTTGACACCACCTCTAAGGATGGCGCTGTCACAACAGAAGCTTTCAACCCAGGCCAAAGCGTTGGAAATGGAAATGAGGTTGCATGAAACACCAATACAGGATCTAGGGCTGGGAGTTCAACAAATCCATGCACAACTACAGAATATTTGCCTGGAAATGCAGAGCTTGATGCAGGATAGGGCACCGTGGCCAGAGGCACGCGAGGAAGTATGGTGCATAAAATCCAAAGGCCAGGGCCATGACAAGGATCATTTCCCAGTATTCGTGAACTACTTGGTAGGAAGGGGACCAATGCCGTTGAGACCAAAGGCACAGGCAGGGCCGAGTACGACACCCACGCTATGGTGTGTGATCTATCAGATAGGAGGAAAACACACAATGGATAACTATCATTTGTTGTAGAAGTATACACAGACTCCCCAGTTGTTGTTTTGTAATTTCTACAGGTCAGTAGGCCACGATGAGTGTACTTGTCGCAACTACGAGTTAATGATGGATCGGACCCCAGCCTATAGAATGCAGATAGAAATACGAGGCCTCGACCCAACTGTGGGGATGACGCGCGCTTGATTTCAGGGGCGAGGTCAAGGACGACGAGGAATGGGGCCAAGAAGGGGCCGCGAATAGTTAATTTGTTACAATTCTGGAGGACCAAGGTACTACGCCCACGATTGTACCAACCTGACGAGAATATCCTGTTCATACTGTGATCAGTTTGATCATGAAATGATAAATTGTCCTACGTTGATCGCACAGATCCACGAGAAAGGGGTACTCCAGGCTCCTTCGACTTAGAATATCCAAATGATGAGGTATGAACCACGCGAAGAAGACCCAAATGTGAACATGATGCTCAGAAGCAGTGCGACCACAGGGGAGGATAAGGGGAAGCAGCCTGAGGAAGATACATGGGTTCACAAGGCTCCTATAAAGGAACCTAAGTTTGACTTAGAACGCGCAAAGGAGACATTCATGGAAACTAAGAAGAGCTTTGCAGAGGCCTCTACTTTAGGTAGTAAGGATCAACCAGAGCCAGGGATGGATCCTTCTATGCTTACTACCTTTTTGGAGACACGCATGAAGCTGTTGCACGACAATAAGGTAGTTAAGGGACTATAGGAGTTGATCACTAAGTGTGCGGGATTAGGAGAATCGCGCGTAGTCCAGAAATTGGGGAAGCATACATTGCGCACCAAGAGGGAAATGAGATTGACGGCACAGATTGGCAAATATGAAATGGATCAGGTAATCCTAGACCTGGGTTCAAATGCGAATGTATTACAGAAGCAGACATGGGAACATATGGGCAGGCCATGTTACAGTGGTCCCCTATTCAATTACGAATGGCGAACTAGCAGAAGATTTTTCCCATGGGGAGGTTGCAAGGGGTAATAGTTGATATCGAAGGTGTGAGCACACAAATGGACTTTGAGGTAATAGAGATTATTGATGACAACAATCCTTATCCTACGTTGCTAGGAATAGATTGGGCCACTGATATGAATGGAGTCATTAACCTAAAGAAGCAGAATATGATATTCAAGAAAAAGTCCCTACGCGTAGTAGTCTGCTAGACCCAGCCGAGGGAGCGTTTTACACTGAACCGTGACGATGAGCTAGATTGTATTTACCAGATAACAACGCGAGACCAGGATTGGGTGAACCCGACTGTAGATGGGAGAATCTCATTTGAGCACGACAGTTCCTGTACCTCGGATTCAGACGAAGAAGTAGAACGCTGGAAAAATCGGTTGCATGAAGTGACAACGCTGAATTGCAACATGATGATTAGATCACTGTGTTGTGTGATGAAAAAGGCAAGGGAACTGCCAACATATGATGGAGTAATAGTAGTGGATGAATTCCTGGACAAATTTGAAAGTGCAGTATCGGAACAACAGTGGTACGGTGCGCTGGAATGGGTGTTGTGCGCAACACATGTACGATGGTGGAGTACACATCAGAAGACCATTGTAAACTAGCGCGAATGTCGAAGACAGATGAGCTTGCGGTTTGAAAGCCCCCAACATCGAACGAGGGCAGGGAAGCTAGGCCGAAGCAGCTTGCATGCCCACTTGTGTTGATGGGTGCAGACGGGTGCCATACAGTCCACACAAGCATACCCCAGACTAAGGATCGAAAATCAGAACCAAACGTAGCAGCAGGAAAAGCAACGCGCCCCACAGAGGTTCCACGTAGAAGCATTCCATAAGGTATGAAAAATCCTAAATAGGGTTTACCAGGCGAGGCGAACTGATTAGGACCTGCGCGTACCAGTGGTCCGATGGGCCTATAGGGCCATGCACAAGAACCTGAGTGCGGGAATGATTCTGAAGACGATGAGCAGAGTCGAGGCCATAGCTTTAGAGAAGAATCCCCATACAACAACTCCCATAATGGGGACAACATGCGAGGACCAGAACGAAGGGATTATGCAGCCATGCGAGGATGAATATATGTAGATTCAAGAAGCCATTTGGTGAGGGAACCTTGAGCTTTGCGAACTCGAAGAAGATCGGGTATGACTGAAGCATAAAGGCATGTTAATGGATGCGAAAATCAGAAAACTGGAAATCGAAATCGCGTAGGCATGCGTCGATAGAAGGACAGGACAAGATATGGGCAACCATACCATCGCATTAGAATATTGTTGTTGAGAATTTCTAGCTCTGGTACCATGGTTGCGACCGCACCTTATTAAACAAAGTAACCAGGGGAGCGCACCGTCTAAGGAAGAACGCGAGGCGCTGACTGGTGCGAGGATAATTAAGGAGGGCCCGTGGACTGGGTTGGAAGGTGATTTGAAGCCTCACACCAGTGGTGCGACCACTTGACTATCCATAGGAGGCACAGTCTTAGTGCTCCAAGCAGTTGAAAGAGAGCACAAGACTATAAAAGAGTCTGTATGGGCGCTGCGCGACAAGGAGGTTGCGCGCAGGATCAGTATGACACACGGGTCGCATCCACGCACAGGGGGCTGCGCTGCTGCGCGGGTAGGTTGGGAAGTGACTGTTGGAGTCACTGTTCATGACAAGATGTCTAATTTAAGGCAATGAGGAGTGGATGGTGGGCAATTAAGACATGGAGTCGGAAATAGATTTAGGACGATCTGCCACCAAGAATGCATTAATGACTCAGAAATGGGGGGAATGGTTAGATTCAAATTCTAGGGGTGCTATAAAACCACCAAGGCAGACCACGAGACAACACTTGTTTGTTTGAGATTAGAGCTATTAAAGAGAGACCATAGTGTTGAGCGTTGAGTGGTGTTTGAACCTCCAAAGTCATGAACAACTACAAACAACTCAAACAAGATGACAACTACCAGGAGAGGTGTGGGCTTTGTCGACAGTACCGCCGAAGAAGCCAACCAGAGCCATTCGCTACAGGTGGGATCGGAAATTCCAAAATCTGACGCTGAGGCCAAAGACGAATCCATAGGCAGCGGGACAAATCCACATGTCTTCATGAAATTCGCGGTTCAGTAAATTGTGTATGGAAGATAAGGGCAAAACTGTTAATCTTGAGATAGATGATGAGGAGGAGGAATATCTTTAGGCCTTTGTAGAAGAGATTGAACCAAATGAAGCAATGGAGGAAGACATTCAGCCAGTGCGCGCTGCAGCAAAACTGCCCAAATATGTTCCTCCGCGTAAAGGGAGAGTGAAAGTACCCAAATATTTGGATGTCGTTAAGAGCGCACTCCAAACCCCGTTTCTCCTAGATGGAATTCTGTTTGAAAGATTGGTTCTGGGCTACGTGCCCATAATGAAATTTGAAGATTAGGACCTCGCGGACAACGAAAAGTTTCCACATTTGGAAACTAGCCAACTCATGAAACAGAGCAAAGAGGGGTCAATTACAACACTAAAGCCACAGAAATGGCTGCATGGCGTGGAGGAGGCCAGGCTACTCCACCTACTATGGACTCCACATTATCACTGGGCACCAATCATGATATTTGTCATCAGGCAACTGCTTTGCCTAGTGCATGATGGGTACTTATGGCTGGAGGAGCCAATTCCCATCATGACGGAGCTTATTCATAGGATTTCTTTGCTTCCTTGTATGAGAAGGGACCCCGTGGAAATAACTGGCCAAAGCAGAGACTTGGCACTTGTAGAAGCCATGAAGAAGAAATACAAGTTGGAGAAGAAGTAAAGGGGTTATGTCATTACTAGCATTCAAGAAAAAGGGGTGCATGTAGCCACCCAGTTGCTGGCAAGAAAAGTGATGAGAAAATGTCGCGGAAACGAGGTACCAACAACGGTCATTGCACTGGCCGAGAAATGCGCCGAGGGGGTACAGTTCAACTGGGCACAGTTCCTCTGTGAGGAGTTCTTGACGAACTGCAAGGAGGCCCAGGAGTAGGGTAAGACCTTCCACTACGCGTGGTTGCTCTTATCCATCTTGTTGGTCGCAAGGGAATTGCCGGAGGACAGTCAGTTTCCTCCTCTTGATCAGGACTTACTAGAGGGAGCAAAATACATGTCATTATGGGCAACAAGGGACGCTACGCGGATCCATGAGACCAAGATCTTTTGGATACTTTTGGAGGTAAGCATACGGATGGGGATCAACAAACGGCCGCGCCTATTGTGATGCAAGAAAGTGTTCCCTCTGTGAACAGAGGCAACCCCTTTAACCCTAGAGTGGGTTTAGTCACAAACAAGGACAGATCAACAATAGCTTTCCTTAAACAGTCATAGTTGGAGGCCTACATCAACCAGTGGTCGATGGAGTTCCGTTGCACTGCTCCAGCTTCCGCTTCCTTCTCCTAATGAGTAATCAACCTGAAACAATGCAAAGGAAATACAACAAAGCACGTAACCGGAACAACAAATGATCTATTTACTCACAAAGTCAAGAAGTCATGAGCTATCAAGTACATTACATACAAGACATAGGAAAAAATCATTGATTGCATTAATTATGAAATAAGAGTAAACTTACAACCAAAGTCTTGATGTCACAAGCCTTCTAAGAGGGATCCAGCCAGCATGTTCCTCAAGCATTCACTCTTGAAGATGGATCTTCCAATACACAAGTCTCTCTCACTCACAAGTTTGACACAAGATTAAGGGCACTTCATAACCTTCCTCAAGCTATCAAAAATCCCACACTTGTCACACTCACACCAGCTATCTAGCAAACTCAAAAGCACTAACAACACTATCAGAAACCATTCCAAAGACTAAGAACTCCAAAACTAGCAACACATAGCAATGGTGAGAGTTTAAATAGGAGAAGGAGTCTCCATGAAAGATGGGAAGATGAGCTTATCTCCAAGGAAGGTAGCACAAATGACGGAACAGCCATGCCAGAGAAAGGAGGGCAACATAAACTAGGCCAACAACTAGGTCTGGAGTCATCTGGAAGGTCAACTGTTGGGACAAATTCGCCCAATCTGGATCATCGTGGGCACATAACTGGCCTTCCGTGCTGACATCGCTATTGAATAATGTAGCTAGTCAGATCATCGCTTAGGATTACAAGAGACAGTCGCACTGGCACATAAAATCCGACCATCGCGGCAATCAGGTGTACTTCCGCGATGACAGCGCTTCCGGGCTATTTTGGAGCACCTTTCAGCGCGTTTATTTAGCCAACAGACGCGATGAGGCAGAAACCTTTGGAAAAGTGGGTCATTTGGCAGCATCATAGAGCTTTTGTCTAACATGAGCATGTATGACTTTGGACACATGACACAGTAGGAAGACTGGAGTGAAGACAGTGACAAATTACTTTGTAACAGATGCCCCCTAAAGTATGAAGCCCGAGAGAGAGGGAGGGGTGAAATGCTTTACGAAACTGACTGAACTAGAATACCATCTGGAAGAACCTACATGCAAGTACAACTGATATCTCTGATGATGAATTACATGTAGCCTAGGCATGGGTGCAACCATCCAAAAGACATACGAAATAGGTCTGTGGTATGGACGCAGCCATCCAGCTACTGAGACCATGATGATGATAAAGGTATGGTCGCAACCATCCATGAAGACTCACATATGGTCTCAGCCATCCATCAATGAGTCATGTAATCATAAACCAATCCACGCAGCCTGAACATGTGTAATCTAAGTTTGGGGTCTTGAACCCATCCGATCATAGTACAAATCCTAACATGCGAATAGACGTGCTAAGGTCGAGCATGATAGAACATCGCTTGATTACCGGTCAATGATGAAAACCGTTAACAAGCACGAGAGAAACCACCAATAATGCTAATGGCTCTCAAGGTATTGTCTAGCACAATCCACGAAGTGTGAAGAAGGAGCTGAAGTTGAACACTCGTGGAATCACCCAATCGACGACCAATGATGAAAGTCAACCATCAGGTGTGAAGAACTTGCCATTGAGGCATGCAAGCTCTAAGGTACCAAAGGGGATCTCTAGATCAATCTCCTGGATAATGAGCTGATGTCGACAGGAGACGACCCATTGCAGGAGGGCCATAATGTTTCCCCCATCAATGACACGAGATAAGGAACAAGTGGCAAATGGCGAAATAGAGCACCAAAGGAGAAGGCGAGGGTGTAAACTGCAGAAGGATTATACTCTTGAACATGTTGGTGACATGACTCTGGAGGGTGGCAGCATTCAGGCATCAAGGGATCAGAGGCTCGATGGAAACGGCATGAATCGGATGGAATGAGGCTAGAATGATGACCCAAACCTGTGGAAGGCCAAATGACGATGTATGGATGTCCCAACTCGACAAGAAGCAAAAGTGTCGATGTTCAAGAGTGACTAGTTGCCATAGACAATCAATGATAAACCTGTTGTGGAGTCCAACCTAGTAATATTTTAACGAGCCCTAGGAAGGAGAAGCTCGAGTCTCTTCATGGTGACGAGTCCAATGTCATCAGGGTTTAATGAGTTCGACATAGGTAAAACTCAGAGTCTTTTTCATGTTTAGAGAGTTTTAAAAAGACATGGAAAAGAAAACTCCAGGGGGATCCTTTTTCGTAGAGTTGTGTCTCTTGAGCCCGAAAAAGTATAAAACAATACTCGAAAGAACCGCCCGACCATTACGATCGAGGAGTAATTTTCGTAACTAGTGGCTTCGACCCAAAAAAGTAGAAAAGCGGTCGGAAGCACGTCGTTTCGTAACCAATAACGAGCCTGAAATGACAAAAGCCTGGCAATCTTTTTGTGTTTAAACAGTCGGAAAAGAGCTTAAAGGTGACCGCCTCTCGTTCCTTTTAATGATTCAAGAGGAAAACTCGGCCATCTTTTCATTGGAAAAGAGCTTAAAGACGACTTCATGGATCAAGTGTATGTGAGATCGTCATAATTCCACTGCCTGAAGCTCTGCACAAAAACATGTCACACGTAAACCCATTTGAGATAAAATGAACAATATACATAGGAAACATAGTTAAAAAACCAAAATTTGACTATCCATGTGGCAAAACAATGAGAAAAACCCACATTTATAAAATATAATTTTAAATTTGCAAAAAACACTATAAAAAGGGATTAACTTATTCATTTTTACCACAGTAATGTTCAATTCACTGTGGAGCCACTTGGAGCACTGAAGTTGGCGAGCGAAATTCGGCCCCGTTCATGCATCATTTCTCCCGAAACTTGTTCCAGGTAGACATACGTTGCCTTGCACTTCAATTTAATACTCTTTTCATGCATTTTGAACGTTCCATGTATTAGTTTAGGCAGATTTTCAAACCGGGCTCCGCCGCTTGGTCATCGCAGGTTTACCCTATTGGGTCCGCGATGGCCGAAAAAATTTACACATGGTGCGCTCTGATCATCGCGGGAAAGTGGTGTACTTCTGCGATGATCACGAAAAATTTGAACTAGCGACCTCGCGCCATCGCATCTGTTTAAAAAACAGACGCGATGGCGACGCAAACATATGTTTTTATGCAAATTCTACGTTGAAATTTCCAAATGAAGTGCTAATCCAACTTTTCTCGTCCTGCAGGCTATAATGGCATTCATCTGGCAAGAACACACACATGATAACAATGATATAGAAGCTTTTTCCAATGCGGGGTGCCGAAACGCATTACGGGCATGCGGATTGCTCAAATTCTTCCTAACTCCACACCTGCGGTCACAACCTGACTTGCTGGTGCTATTGATTAGGGCCTAGAATCCCATAGATGGGAAATTTATCATCCAAGGCCGGGATATTGAGTTTGACGCTCCAGACATATATTTTTTGACTGGGCTGTCTCGTCGAGGTGAGAGGCCCATTCTGAATGGGCAGCGACCCGGGGGTGATTCCTTAGAGATGCTGATGTCTCAAGTCTGCCCACAGGCACGTAAGACAAGGAGTGGGAAGGTGGCGATCCCAACAGTGGACGATGTAGTCCTTCGTGCTATGCTTTTCATGGTGACAAGGGCAGTGGGCTCCCAAGCCCAACATGAGGCCTCGAAGACCCATCTCCGGATGGCTCTCAAGTGTCTCAATTCCATCATGTTTAACTGGGTAGAGACAGTGATGGCGAACATAAAGAGGCAACTCACCAACTGCCGTCAAGGAGAGATGAAGCAGTTTGGTTATGGATCCATCTTAGTCCTGCTCATGCTGGAGCCAGTGCCGACACTGTAGTTACAGGACAGGATTTGGATTTACCCAGGCCATGTGAGACGAGGGCCACGCGATGGGCTCACGTCATGCCATGAGGAGGTGGCGGACGATCGGTGGCGTGGGGGACATTGTTTCGAGAGTGGCTGGAGCGACAGACGATCTTCGTGGAGGATTGGCCATATGCCGGCATGGACTTCCATGAAGATCCTGACATGCAGCTGCCCGCTGCAGAGCAGTGGGATGACAGTGGTAAGACAGTTGATCACATTTTTTCATTTTTATTTTTATGATGTTTTTTTTTATTTTTTCATGTGCATGTCCTAATGACGAACGCTATGGTATGCAGAGGTAGGACCAGTGAGACCCATCGGGCTGGCCCCAGAGGCGCGGAGGGATGCATAGGGCATTGTAGCACTAGCCCTGGCTCCTCCAGAAGATGATACGATGGAGACAGTGATCCAGAACCTTGAGGGCCTGTTAGAAGGGATTCCAGATTACATGGGGATCGAGGAGGTCCCTAGAGTGTCCCAGATCCACATAGTAGGAGTGGAACCTAGGATGCACTGCCTATTGAGGCGGGTGACACGAGCAGTGGTGTACTATATGGAGCACAACCCACCGTAGTAGACACCTAGGTTTTTACTTCCTGCTGGTGATTTTTGAGAGACATGTGTCTTAGATGTACGGAGAACACAGACTCTATTTGGACATCTACACTTTTTTTTTAGTGCCTCAGTGTGCCACACGATATATATATATATATATATATATACATATACATATTCCTATGGTCTATTATTGTGTTTTACATGCTTCTTGTATGTTGTTTTGATTACATGTTACGCAAATGTCTCTCCAATACATGATTAGCCAATGCATCAGATAACGTGTTTAATTGTCGTGGAATATGTTGATATGTAATGAAATCAAAATCCCTCTCTAACAATTTAACATGTAAATACAACCTTAAAATGCGATGGTCTTTGACGGAATATCGCCCATTGAGCTGGTGGACGACAAGTTGAAAGTCCAGGTTCACAACCAATGCACAAATACCAAGATTAATTGCCTCAACCAGTAACTCAATCACAGCACTATATTCAGCGACATTGTTTGTGGTACAACCTAAACAAACACCTTGAAGGTCTATCAAATCACCATGAGGATCGTAGATCACCCACGCCACAAAGGACAAGTTGCGGGTACTGCGGCAGGCACCATTGGTGAAACCAATATAAGGTGCATTAGACATTTGCACAAAAAGAAAAAGACACAATAAGCGGCAATCACGCCTTCACACCAAGCCAAAAACATGAAAGCACACACACAACACACCTGCTAAAACACACGTATGTACAAACTAAAGTGCATGGAATTCACGCATAGTACTTTTTCAAGTAAATCCCATTTCGGGGCTTATCGAGAGGATTCCCTTCATAATCAATTAGCTTGTAGGCCCCTTTCTGCAAAACTCTCTTTACAATATAAGGCCCAAGCCACATGGGCTCGAGTTTTCCTACCCCCAGCTTATCATTCGCTTGATCATAGAGCAGGACTAAATCTCCCTCAACAAAATAACGAGGATGGACAGTATAATTGAAGTGAGTTTTCACTCTCTTCTTCTGTGCTTCGATAGCTAGAGAGGCTAGCCGACGGGTCTCGTCCAACCATTCTATGTAAAGAAGATGTTCTTCTACCGGAGTAGTGTTGGGAAGTAATTCAACGGCCAACTTCAAAGAAGGGATCTCGCACTCGATTGGAAGGGTAGCCTCCAGTCCGTAAACTAATTGAAATGGAGTGAAACCGGTGGCATCCTTCACAAAAGTTCGGTAGGCCCACAAGGCGGAGAACAACATCAAGTGCCAGTTAGACTTGTGCATGCCAACGGTACGTTGAAGCATCGTAACTAGAACCTTGTTAACGGCTTCTACTTGGCCATTGGCCTGAGGATAGTATGGAGTCGAACTATCATGCCGTAAGCCTAGCTGGGTTGTTAACTAAGTCATCATGTGATTATGGAAATGCTTCCTGTGATCAGTGACGATAGCCTGAGGGACTCCGAACCGTGAAATAACATGATTAAACAAAAATTGTGCCGCTGTGTGACCATCTTCAGATAATGTGGGCATCACCTTGGCCCATTTTGTGAAGTAATCAGCGGCAATGATAATATACCCATGCCCCCTGGCGGAGCGAGGGTTACATGTCGTATAATCAATGCCCCATTTTGCAAAAGGGCCAACGGTGGCAACAGGGTGCAATGGACTGGGAGGCGCACGCATCTTCCGCTGGTAGATCTGGCACTCGTGACAGGAGCGGATGGTAAGAATGCAATCCTTAAAGATGGAGGGCCAGAAATAACCGGTGCGGAGGATCTTTTGAGCAGTAGCATATCCGGACATGTGACCACCACAGGCGCCAAAATGGCAGTCATTCAAAACTCGCTTAGCCTCCTCGAATGTCAGGCATCAGCGGAGAATGGAGTCGGCACCGAGACGGTACAGGGTGTCCCCAATGATACGATAGGGCTGAGACTGATGATGAATCCGTCGCTGAGCATCCTTAGACACATCGGGACGAAAAGAGGATGTCTGCAGATATACAATGATATCCCCGTACCAGGGATCGAGGGTGCTAATTAGGAACAGAGTTTCGTCCGGGATATGGTCCTCTGACCGAGAGGGCGCGGTAGGAGATGGCAAAGAGCAAAGTAACTCAGCAAAGACAAGGGATTTCTTAGACGTGGCGGTGGTAAATTCCAAGTCGAACTCTTGGAGGATGACAATCCACTTCGAGTACTTGCCCCCCAGCAGCTGACGTGACAGGATGTACGTCATCGGGTTGCAATCAGAAACCACAGTCGTAGTACGCAACAAGATATAATGGCAGAAACATTGGACGGCTTCAACGACGGCCAATACCAACTTCTCGACGTAAGCGTATTTAGTTTCCGTATCTAGAAGATTGCGGATGAGATAATATATGACATGCTCAGTGTCATCATCATCATCTTGAACAAGAACCATGCCAATAGTGGTATCGGCAGCGGCCAAATACAGAGTGTAGTCGCAATGATAATTCAGAGGACGCAACAACGGAGCAAAAACAAGGAGACCCTTGAGAAGCTCGAAGGACTCTTGAGTAGCGGCATCCCAATGAAAAGGGGTATATCACTTTAATAACCGCGTGAAACCTTTAGCCACTTCGGCATAGTTCGGAATGAATCATCTTAAGAATTTCACTTTGCCCTGCAAGCTCTGCAATTGCTGCAAAGAAGCAGGGGGAGGAAGATTCAAAATAGCCTCGACTTTAAGGGGATCCAAACGGATGCCCTCTCGAGAGACGATAAACCCGAGCAGGCTACCTGACTCAATGCAGAAGACACACTTATGAGGATTAAGCCCAATGCAGTAGTGTCAACAGCGGAGAAAGATTTCGTGAAGATGAGCGGGATGGTCCTGGTGTTTTGCTGAATGAGCTTGTAGATCATCCAGGTACAGCTGTACAATGTGTCGAATGTCGTGGAATGCATAGGACATTGCATGTTGGAAGGTAGCACCGACGTTCTTCAAACCGAAAGGGAGCCTTTTGTAGGCGAAAGTGCCCCATGGACAGATAAAGGTAGTCTTGTGCTGATCTGCGAGCACAATATTGATCTGGTTATACCCAGAAAAACCATCCATGAATGAATACATTTCGCTCCCAGCACACTCATCAATGAGCTGGTCAATGAAGGGTGTGGGGAAGTTATCTTTGGGATAGGCCCAGTTAATATCATGATAATCAACACAGACTCGAATAGTACCCTGTTTTTTAGTCACAAGGACGATATTGGAGACCCAATCTGTGAGTGGGATGGGGTAAATAAAACCAGCCTTAAGAAGCTTTTCAACTTCCGCTTTAATGGCCGTAGCCTTTCGGGGGTGCACAGGGCGTAGACGTTGGCGAATAGGCTTAGCACCCAAATACGTAGGTATCTCATGCACCACTATGCTAGGATCAATGCCGGGCATTTCTTCGTAGGACCAAGCAAAGACATCACGAAATTCACGAAAAAGATTAGTATAGAGCTGAATTTCCTCCGGAGTACAAGATACTTCGACATGGATATGCTCGACAATCCCTGGTTTCACAGAGATTTCGATGGGCTGGGTCTACGTAATGTTTCCCATATTTCCTTCAGAAGACACTTGATAAACTTGAATGGGTGTCTGAAGGGGTTGGGATGGGAGACAAGGAGCAAACCGCTCGAGACAGGTAAGCATTTCCCGGTGGGCAGGGAGAAATGAGGAACGATGGTGATGATTAGACCAAGGGGGTTCCTCAAGAGACATGGTCTCGATAATGGCTTCATCAGAAGGAAATATTTCCTTTAAAGGATCTGAAGAAGCGTCATCTCCAAGCCAAGGGGAATGAGCGTACGAGTCGGGAGCCCTGCTTGAAGGAGCAGATTCAGAAGGTGGAGCCGATGCAGAAACAATTTCGACGTAGTTGAGTTCGGCAGGACTTAACGACATCTCATCGCTCCAAGATTCTACCTGATCAGTGGGGGGAAGAACCCACAGATCAGAGTGAATGGAAATCATATTGATAGGAGCGACGTTAGGAGGTGGGAGTGAAAACACACCCATCAGGGCAGGATCTTTAAAAAGTCCAGCTCCCACACTCTCATATGGGATGGAGGTATAATCCACAAAGGGCATGGTGCCTTCAGAAGAGGAAGCGAAGAAGGATAGCTGGTCTACGGTGACGATCTTCCCCTGATGAGGGAAACGAATGACATGAAATAGAGATGAAGCCACAGCTCGCATGGCGTATGTCCAGCTACGTCCCAGAAGGAGGTTGTAGGTAAGATTAGCATCAACAACTTCAACTTCCACTTCGACCATCTTCCCTTCCAAAGTAATGGGCAAACGTTGGAGTATACCATAAGGGCGAGACTCTCTCCCATCAAAGGCTTCCAAGGTCGTAGGAGACTGGCTCAAAGTCGGAGAACCAATAGCCTTCCAATAGGCAACAGACATGATGCAAGTTGAAGCGCCTTCATCAATGACTGTACGATGAATCATTTTGGAATTGATGATGACCTGTATGAGGAAGGAAATTTGGTGAGGCAGTCTCGGTATATGGCTTTCCAGGTCAAAAGTAATCAGATCCAAGTCAGCCGGGTCTATGCCACCGATGGCCGATAGCAAGGACTTCCTCTGAGAGGGGCAGCTCTAGAGTACTTCTAAGGCAGACATAGCCAACGGAGCCTGGGCTAAGTCCTCAACGATGTTGTAGTGCTGGGCAGCACGAGCATTAGGGTTGTAAGAAGATTTCCGGAGTACACCTTTCGGAGGGGGTCGGATGGGTGTCTTAGTGCTAGGTCTCTCGATATGGAGCGGACCAGAACTGGATGGAGGAGCACTAGAGGGGACCTTAGGCTCTTTCCCGACAGGCGATGGATACTCTTTTGCCCGAGTACTGATGTGGACAGGAATTGTCCCAGCCATAAATACTTGAGAACCAAAGGGAGAAGAGGATTGAGATGGATCAGCCACCATTTGCGTTTGCTGTGAGGGAAAAGGTTCTTTGAGCACAACAGGAGTCTCGGGAGCACCTTTCAACAAACGACTAACTTCAGACCGCCTTGGGCAGTCTTTGGTATAGTGATCCTCATCACAGATAAGACAAGGGTACTTGGGCTTGCGTTTGGCGCCTTCCTCGGGTGGAGGTTTAGGGGAATCCTACTTAGGTTGATCCACTTTATTCTTTCCTTTTCCCTTCTTCTTTCCTTTCGAGGCTTTGTCCGCCGTGGTGGACTGGACGACGTTAACCTCGGAAGTACTACCAGAATTGGATACAGCCTGAGAAGTATTTTCATTCGAAGCATTCGACTTTTGCTTCCCAGGGTTTGCGGAAGTTTTCTTTGAAGGCGGATTAACGGAACCAATGATACCATCAACAGATGGTGTTGGCAGGGCTTTGGAAGTTCTGGGTCTCGGGGCATCAGGCAAATAATCATATAGCGTACCGGACTGGGAGTAAACCAAGTCAAGGTACTGAGCGCATGCAATAGCTTGCTCTTCAGTTACACATGCCCCCATAGCAATGTCCCGTGCTATCGGACCAACGAATGAGGTCGTGAACCAGTCGGTGAGAAGCTGATCGGGAATCCAAAACTTAATCAAATGACGACATCATCTCCATTCATGGATATGATCAGAGATATGCATAGCCGTTGTCTATTTTAAGGATGTCAGGAGGTGTGTGCCCGTTTCATATCGAATCGGCAACTGAAAATGAGTTAAAAATGCCATAGCCAACGAGTTAAAATCCTGAAAAGATCCGCGAGATAACTCAATATACCATTTAGCAGCAGAGCCAGTGAGAGTCCTTTGAAAAAGGCAGAGCCGGATTGAATCATCAAGCCACGAATTCGATGAACACCATAGATGATAAGTCATGACGTGAGCTTGGGGATCTTCTCCAGCTTTACCATCGAATTTGGGACAATCACCAGGAATCTTAGTTGGAACCGGGGGCCAATACGGATTATGAAGAATAGGATCATTTTTCAGTTTGGACACATCTGGTAATTCCAACGTTACTAAAAGGGGTAACTAAGGGTTAAAGGACATCTCAGGCTGTAGGTAAGAGGTAGTACCAGAGTTCCAGCTAGCTGCCGGTTGCCCCCATTGGTTTTGTCCAGATGGATTTGGCCCAGGAGGGTTTTGTCCGTAGCGATTATAGGATGGCTGACCCTGGATTGCCCCCTAGCATTCCATTGATTACCAACTTGACCTGTAGGAGCAACATAAGGTTGCTGGTAATTCTGATAAGGACTCACCTGCAGTTGTTGATAATTTTGATACGGGCCAAATTGAGTTTTCCCTTGGGATTGCTGGAAACCATAAGGCGGCTGGGCTCCAAACTGAGCCTGGGAGGTAGGCTACGTTTGATAAGCCGGTTGGGATTGAGATCCAACCTGCATTTGAAGACCGGATTGGATTTGGAGCCCAGCCTGGGGCTGAAAACCGGGTTGAGCTTGAGAAGCAACAATCATTTGAGTGCCCAGTTGAGCAGGCCTAGAAGGATGTCCTTGAGAGAATTGAGGCTGAGCCATCTAGCCAGAAGGTTGACCTAGTTGAGATTGAGATTGACCCATCTACCCAAAAGGTTGAGCTTGTTGGGTGTTGGGCTATCCTTGCACAACTGAGGGTTGTCCTAATAGACCGGATGGTTGAGCGGACTAGACAGTTGGTTGACCTAAGTGGATTTGAGGCTAATCAACTTGTCTAGATGGTTGACCATACTGGACAGTGGGTTGGCCTTGCTAAACGTAAGGTTGACATACCTGTCCAGAAGGGTAGCGTTTCTGGACACTAGGTTGACCTTGTTGCATGTAAGGTTGTCTTGGATTACCAGAAGGTTGCGTAAAATAGGTAAAAGACAGACCACCAGAGGCCGAAGGTTGTCCCTGGAAGGGTTGTCCTTGTGGGCCTATAGGTTTCCCTGGATAAGCCTACCCGTAATACTGCTACCCATAAGAGGTTTGCATGTAAGATGGTTGGCCTTGATGAGGTGGTCCTTGAAGATGTGCAGGCGATACTTGGCCACCGCCGTAACCAGTGGTGGTCCAAGCAACGGATAATGGGACCGTGACCTCAACCGCAGGCTGAGGTGACAGAGGTCCATGGTAATAGATATGAGCCCCTCTAGAATCATAATAATGAAACGGATTTTGAGGATCCACATTCTGAAGAGCATGCAAATATTGATCGTATGCCCCCCTGCTAGAATAGAACCAGAAGAAGGTGGGGCACCTAGTGTAGGGTCAACAACTCCGGGTACAGATGCCGATGGGCCACTATTAGCTGAGCCTGAAGAAGGTCCAGCAGCAACGGTCACAACTGAGGATGCAGTAATGGCACCGACAACGGGGGTTGAAGAAGCCACACAAACAGTTGGAATAGTTGGGATAGAAGTGACAGGCACATTGTGAATTTGAGGAATAAAGGACTCCGAGGTCGGAGTGATGGTGTGCGACCACATAGAACTCGTAGGGGGAGTCCTAGAAGACATAACATCCCTCAACGCCTTATAGCATAAAGGCAACGTAACACCAAGAGGGGTGATACAAAAAGGTGGAGTTTCCATTGAGGTGGGAATTTCACCGCTTGTCGCAACGGATTCTTCACTTGTGACGGGGGATGTGTCCTCCATATCAGAAGAAGACATTGGGACCAAAACGCTAGGAGGAGTACCGGGAATATCTTCTTCAGAAGGCTCCCAAATGGGGTTCCAGTGAATCTCGTAAGTCTCGTCCTCTGGAGCACGAGAGTTAATCGGTTGGATACTCGGAATAATAGGGAGAGTATCACTCACAACCGGTACCTCAGGGGCAACAGAAGAAGGAGACCCTTGGTCACTCGGAACAGGAGACGGGATCAGTGATTCCACCAGGATGATGACTTCAAAAGATCCTAGGCAAACTAACGAGAAAGGACCCTACTCAAGCTAATGCAAACAAGATCTAACCGGGTAAATGTGAATCGTGGCCGAATAAATTTTAAGACACAGGAACAAAACTTGACCTTTTCATCTTTAAAGAGTCGAGAAAAGGACAAAAGATGACTCTAGTCACCTTCAAATATTTAATGAGCCTGAAGTGACAAGTGCTCAGATGGACCTTTTCTTTTAGGGAGTCCGAAAAGGAACGAAAGTGACTACTCTGGAGAACTAGGCAAAAGGTTTACCAGACAAGTTCGTAAAACTGCATATACACCTTGGCAATCATATGAAAACCAAGGACTTTCTGTACGGCAGTCAATCTTCCTGAATGCTGTGTTCGGTGCATTACAGCTTGTAAGGTGGCAGACACGGCTTCCTATGGATGAAGGATGATAACCTAGTGGGGTCTCCCAGCATATACTCAACGGTACATGGGAGCACAAATCCGTGCTAGACCACTATTGAGTCACCGAAGGAGGAATCACCCAACCTTGAGTAGAAACAAAAATGACTAGGTTTAACGACGCCGGATCACGTCTCTAGCCTAGACCTCTAAATGTGTGCGTTATGTTCCAATGCGTTGTTAGATTTATTTAGTTCATTTTAAAGTTGATCTTGGATTATGTTTTAGTTTTCAGGCCTTACCGTATGTATATAACAGAACCTAGGATGCAGCTAGAATGAATGAAATATCCCTTTTTTTTCGATGAACACCTACCTATGGGAGGGTAGAGAGATCATTCCCAAACCAAGAAAACTAAGACAACAAAACAGTCACTCAATGCAAACAGACATCAATTCCTAAAGTGCACAGATACTACTAATGAGAGATTTTAATCATTCGCTTCTTAATATGCAACTTGAAATGCAAATTCACTTTCACTTTCGCATGCTAAATGAAATGCAATTCTTTTGATTTTGATGTCTCTAATCTAAAAGAAACCAATAAGCAACAAACAAATGTGGAAAAACAGTTGATCCAAACAATTGTAATCTATGTCCGGGTAGTGAAGAGAAATCGAAACAATGCCAAGATTGGTCCAATAATATTCACTAAACAATCAACCAAAAGCAAGAAAAGGGGAAGGCTTAATCAAACCAACAGCAAGCAGCAAATGAATCCTTGCAAACAAGCAACCAAGCAAAATTGACCCAAAAGACTTGAAACAATGAAACTAGGTCACAAAGCAAGAAAAACAAGATTCATTCAACAAAGCTCACGAGAGAGTGCCTCAACCTCTAAACAGTGAAAAACAAGTTATCAAACAAGTGAGAACAGCAAGGGACTAGCAAGACTGATGGATTCAGGAGGCAGAATTGAAAAAATCAATTCTATATCAATTAGCGCGGGTGATACACAAGCAACAAGCGCTGATAAAGAGCACACCACAACAACAAAGCGATGTTAGCGCGGAAGTACACGACTTTTCCGCGATGGTCCGATTTACAGAACCGTCGCGACTATTAGGCGTAATTACGCGATGAACAAGATACTACAAAAGGGGTGATGCGATGACAGCACGCCTGTTAGATTAAAAACCGTGATGATGTTCAAAACAGTAACAGGCAAATCAAAAACTCCCAAATCAAAGACAATCAATCTTTAATCAAATAAGGGCATTTCCCAAATCAGGCCAGGAAACTCAGAACACTGGTAACTAATCCCCAAAACTTCAAAAGAGACCAAAACAAAAGAACAAGAGAAGAGTAAACAAGAAAAAAACAAAGGCCAATGTTCCCCAGTGGATTCGCCAATTTGTGATGCAGGAAAGTGTTCCCTCTGCGGACAGAGGCAACCCCTCTAGCCCTAGAGTGGGTCTAGTCACAAACAAGGACAAATCAACAATAGCTTTCCTTAAACAGTCATAGTTGGAGGCCTACCTCAACCGGTGGTCGATGGAGTACCGTTGCACTGCTCCAGCTTCCGCTTCCTTCTCCTAATGAGTAATCAACCTAAAACAATGCAAAGGAAATACAACAAAGCACGTAACCGGAATAACAAATGATGTATTTACTCACAAAGTCAAGAAGTCATGAGCTATCAAGTACATTACATACAAGACATAGGAAAACATCATTTATTGCATTAATTATGAAATAAGAGTAAGCTTACAACCAAAGTCTTGATGTCACAAGCCTTCTCAGAGGGATCCAGCCAGCATGTTCCTCAAGCATTCACTCTTGAAGCTGGATCTCCCAATACACAAGTCTCTCTCACTCACAAGTTTTACACAAGATTAAGGGCACTTCATAACCTTCCTCAAGCTATCAACAATCCCACACTTGTCACACTCACACCAGCTATCTAGCAAACTCACAAGCACTAACAACACTATCAGCAACCATTCCAAAGAATAAGAACTCCAAAACTAGCAGCACATGGCAATGGTGAGAGTTTAAATAGGAGAAGGAGTCTCCATGAAAGGTGGGAAGATGAGCTTATCTCCAAGGAAGGTAGCACAAATGACATAACAACCACGCCAGAGAAAGGAGGGCGGCATAAACTAGGCCAACAACTAGGTCTGGAGTCATCTGGAAGGCCGACTGTTGGAACAAATTCGCCCAATATGGATCATCGCGGGCACATAACTGGCCTTCCATGCTGACATCACTATTGAATAATGTAGCTAGTCAGATCATCGCTCAGGATTAAAAGAGATAGTCGTGCTGGCACATAAAATCCGACCACCGTAGGAATCAGGTGTACTTCCGCGATGACAGTGCTTCCGGGCTGTTTTGGAGTGCCCTTCAGTGAGTTTATTTAGCCAACAGACGTGATTAGGTAGAAACCTTTGGAAAAGTGGGTCATTTGGTAGCATCAGAGAGAATTTGTCTAACATGAGCATGTATGAATTTGGACACATGACACAGTAGGAAGACTGGAGTGAAGACAGTGACAAATTACTGTGTAACACTTATGACCCACGGTACACGACAGTCTGTGGAGCTTTGAAAACTTTAAGGAAGATATGCACAATGTGTATATCAGGGCGCAGAAGGATCCGGAGCATAGATGGACCAAACTCTCATTCATCATGATTGATGACGTTGTGTTCGTAGTGCTCGATTCATGGCCACTCGAGTAGCCGCCCTAGATTTGGAAGTGCGTGATGAGGTAGTGATACAAAGACAGAAGGATGCCGCGAAGTTGCTGGCACAACAGAAGCGGAACGAGCAATTTGCCGAGAGGTAAGGGCTTCCCGCGAGGTAGCGAAGGCCGCCACGGAGCAGACCAAGGCTGCGGACAAAGCAGCAATAGCACCGAAATCTGGGGCAACGACGACGCAGGAGGGAAAAGGTCTAGATCTAACCACATGATAGGGGATAGACGACATGGTAGAAGGCACAGACCCGAACACGACATCAACACAACTGAAACGGCCATGCAGTACGGAACGAATAGGGCCATGGAAGAAGACCAAGGCTTCCAAATTGGATTGGGAGCCCATTACACTAACATAGTGTGATCTATATGACATCGGCGACACCATTCGCGAGGTCACTAGGGAAGTGCTCCAGGAAGCAATGGCGGAGTAGCAGAATGTGTTGGGGTCCCTCAGGCACAACTCCAGGGACTTCAGGTGCGGTCCCCACAAGAAGGAACGGTAGTCAGCTACAGTGTTGCGGGAACATTGGTGATAGGGCAACTATTGCGGGCCAAAATGACTAACACTGTCGCGCTGCCAGAAGGAGCACTGACAACGGATAGCATGGAGGATAGAGCTGCGGTAGGACGGATCAAGGGATTCGACCTAAACTTGGCTACCCTCCACGGGATATTTTATACCAACTACAGGACGGGGCGACAGCAAAACTCCGCGCTAGGGAGGGACTCACAGTACAAATGTTAAGTGAACAGTGAATCAACATCAAACAGCTTAGCCTACAATGCAATGAAGCAGTGGTGCAGAACCAACAGTTGGAGCAGATCATACAGGAAGCATGTCGCCGCATCCTAGAATTGGAAATTGCGATAGATCTACCCATAGGAATGCGGATCCACAAATTGGCCAGTGGATTCTGCGAGGCAAAGGAGGAAGCTACGAGGATCCAGCTAGATCTCAACCTGCAAATTGCTGAACTATGGTTAAAGGCACAGCCCTCCACGCCCCCAGAAGTTCGAGAACAGCGCATCGGCGATATCTAAAAGGGGCTGGAAGAAATTGAACAGGCAGTGCAGAGCTACACCACCTTGTTGGAAGAATCTTGCGGGGTCCTCACAACCTTACAGGAGGACCCCACCATACAGTGATGGGAAACAGAGTTTCGGGAGATTCAAATGCAATATGATAGTATGCATGGGACGACGCAGACAGTGGTCCTAACTCAGTGGCTCGCGAGGCTACAACAAGCAAAGGCATTGAAGGAGCAAGTGGATGTAGCGTGCCAAAAAGAGGCAGTACTTAAAGCACGCGTCCAGCCTTGGATTGATGAGGCCTTCCTCATCACGGCCGACATTGAAGGAAAACTCACACAAATGAAAGCGATGCATGACCTAAGACAAGGATTTGACCCTGCCAATGAGCATTCAGCCAAGCGAGTAGAATGGATCTAGCGAATGGCAGAGCAGTGCCTTGTGGATCTTCACACAGCACTGGCATAGTTGGCTGGACTTCGCACAAAGATACCCACACTAGCATAGTGACTCAAGAAGAGTCACAATGATTTTGTTGGGGGCCTTTTGGGCAGTGGATCCCCCCATAGCATGTTTTTGGGGCTTGAAGCCCGAATTTTGGTCAAGTGTAATGTAAATACCCTGTGAAATGTGTGTGCGAAGCGCAAGAGTCTAGGGTTGTCTGCCCTAAGATAATGTCATTTAATGCAAAGTGTGTCAGCCTACCCATGGTCTGCGGACCATGGGATTGTATAAATAGAGCAAGCCTCTAAGTGTAAAGACAATCATAGTTTTTGGATGATGAATTAGCTCTGAGTCTGTAAGTCCGAGTCTTGGGTTGTAGCAGTAGGAAGAAGCTCTGCAGCTGGGCATACAGAGGCTTGGTAGAGTTCGTAGCTATGTGTGCAGAACCCTGTAGCTGAGTGTGCAAGACGGAGTTGGGATTGTACTTGGACAGAGAATTAATAAAAGATAAGTTGATTCTGAAATATTGTGTGTCTATGCTTCTGTTATATTTATGCATCTCTTTATAGTTTTATGATTGCGCGCACTTGTTATGAATGTTGAATGATTAATGAGAATATTGGGCCCACACAATTAAGTTAAGATCTGTAATAATAGCATAGTAAGGATAAAGGATCTAGACAACACCTCTTCGCACTCTTTACAGAGCTGCGTGGAAGCAAGTGCACAAGTTGCGAAGGATAGATGGTTGCGCAGAGTAGCGCAAGCATGTAGGCTCAGTTCGCAAACTTCCTAGATTTCATGAAGACATCCCTAAGGTGTGGAAACCTGGTTCTAGCACCCTCCCATACTACCTCAGGTGAGACCTCAGTCTGCGCACCACGGACTGTTGCTAAAAGGTCCAGTAGTTTCAGGATTTGTTTGGCTAAATCACTTATGAACCTAGGTCAGGCCCCAACAATCCAACACCCACGATTATCTTTTCTCTTTATGTTCATGCCTTCCGCTGCGCTGCTCTAATCCCCTCTTTTCCATCAAACCTAATATTTTTCCTTTTAATAGAGTCGCTCGGTGCTATATCATAGATCACAACACCATTGATTTGATGATCCACAATTGATATCACTATCACACTTTCCTAATACTTGAGGCTTGTTCACATACCATGAAATATTTGTGATGTGATGGATTGATGATCGCACATCGCATGGTCTTAAGGTCTGTGGTCCTGTCGCATACACATGAATTATTGCGATGCGATAAATTGGTGATCGCACATCGCATTCCCTTAAGGCCTAAGATCCATCCACTGACAATTAAATATTGTGATGCGATGCGATGCGAGATAATCCAACGGTCAGCGTGATATCACACCGTTGTTTGGACTTAGGTTGACGACTGGGATTTGATACGGGCTCAGCCACTGTTATTAACAATAAGGACTCCAATTACCTGTGATCACTGTGATTTACAACTTAAAGCGTAAAACAGAGAAGAATACTTAATTTGTTCCACAGGAAATTGCACACGGCAAAGGAAGATTAAATGCAATCACACAGAACAATAGAACTTTGAGTTTTAAGCCAAACTCAACTATGTTTGCTTCTGCTAGTCTTTCTGTCAATTCAACGTGAATTCCCGATCTCTACATGCCTCTGCACAGAGTTTATTAACCAATTTAAATACGGATTTTGTAAAGGAAATCCCATCAGACATTCATGCTTCTTTCAACACAGGATTCCACACTATTTCTCGTTTTCACAGTTAATACACCATAAGATTAGAAAAAACCATACAGATACAAATTCTCACCCATAATATACACAATCCACACTATTTAATATTATAATATTTACAAGGAAACAATCATACTCGACTGTTTCAGTTCTCCTCTCGCTCCTTCATCCTATCTTCCCATCGGAATATAACTCACAACTAACTTCTATCTAACCTAGCTAACCTCTCGAGTTATGCAAAAAGATCATAATTTATACAAGAATGGATTCATGAACCAATTTTAGTTCAGATCCAGAAATCTCTCATTCTCCCCTAAAGAATCTCTTTTACTCTGTTATGAAACTAGCTCACAAAAATATAGAAAAGATAGATCAATGCCTTATAATTCAGCCTCTTGAAGGGCGCAACCTCCTTTACATTACACAAATGAACAATTCTTGGATAATAGAAATGAAAAGACCTCCTTTCTATATATAAGAGTCTAAGGGGTCATAATATAATCAGAGCTGACATAACAATATAATGTAAGGGCACAATAATAACAATAGTGGGCTTCTATGGGGCACAATAGTAACAATATGGGGACTACATGGGTACAACAATATAAGAAGGGGGTTGTACTAATAACAATAAGGGGTTACAC
The DNA here is from genome assembly GCA_031772625.1 of Pinus tabuliformis. Classification (NCBI taxonomy): domain Eukaryota; kingdom Viridiplantae; phylum Streptophyta; class Pinopsida; order Pinales; family Pinaceae; genus Pinus; species Pinus tabuliformis. Next base: position 847,015,484 of record CM062813.1, on the reverse strand, counting down.
TAGTAGTATAGGGGCTTAACATTCCCCTCTCCAAAAAGTGTTGTCCTCAACGCTTGAGTAGTTCTTGATGCTTCTATATAAAATTCTTGTCCTCCCATGTGGAATCTTCAACGGGTAAGTTCTTCCACTTGATGAGATACTCTAAAAGTGATCGATTTTGTAACTGTTGGGTTCTTGTTTCTATGACTACTCCAAGTTCCAAAATGATTTTTCCTTCCTCTTCAAGTTCTATGTAAAATAATTTCTTCTCAGCACACTTATGACCTTTAGTGCATTTTCTATCACAATTGTAACAAAGCCCTTTTTTTCTTTTTTTCTTCCAATTGTTGTGGTGTAACACTTGTAGGTTGTGGAAGGCTAAGAGAAACAACACTTCCATTATTATAGTTGTGAGGGGTAGACTTCCTTGTTGCCATAATTTTACTTTCCACTTCGTAACAAAGCCCTTTTTCTCTTTCCAATTGTTGTGGTTTTGCTCTCAAGAAGGTGTTGCTCTTTGTATCCTCATAATGTGCTATCATTTCCTCTATGAAAATTGACCACGTAACAAGTTGTTTACGAGAACAAAGCCCTTTATACCATAAAAATTGATCCAGTTTTAAATATGAAGATGCAATACATACCTTTTGTAACAGTGTTACACCGTATAGATCAAAATATTGCTCCACCTGAAGTATCCAATTTACCGGATCCTTGCCATCAAACTTCCTCATCTCGCCTTTTCTTAATTTTAGGAGCTCGATCTTGAAATGACTGTAACTATGTACTTTCAGATCTTTAAGTTCTAAAATTGCGACCGGCAGTAGCCCTTTGCATCCTCTTTCCACTGCCACTAGTCTGATCGAATTTATATTCTCCAAGAAAGAGTTATGCACAATCTCCCAAGATGACCTGATTATATACCTTTTCAGAAGAATTAACTTGTATGAAGTTCCATGTGTCACTATGTTAACCTTAGGATCCGAAAAATATACACAGGAAACTACAGTCCGTCCTCTTTCTGTAACTTCTTACGAAATTTCAATCTGATGCTCAAAAGAAAAGTTATAATGATTTTCCCCAGGTCACCTGTTTGGAATGTAATTCGGGAGTTTGCAAAAAGGCCAACTTCCTCAGAGCATATCGCCGCAAATATAGCATGAAAAACTTTGAAATGCGGATCCGAGCTTAAGAAAGATTTCAACCCAAATGGGTTTTTTTTCAGCGTCTGAAACGTCACAGAAAAAAAGTTATAGCACAAATGCCATGATGACCTATTTGGAGTAGCAAAACCCTAGAATCCAAAGCTCTGATACCAAATGTTATGAAACCAACTCACAAAAAGATAGAAAAGATAGATCAATGCCTTATAACTCAGCCTCTTCGAGGGGGAAACCTCCTTTACATTACACAAATGAACAATTCTTGGATGATACAAATGAAAAGACCTCCTTTCTATATATAGGAGTCTAAAGGGTCATAATATAATCAAAGCCGACATAACAATAATAATGTAAGGGCATAATAATAACAATAGTGGGCTTCTATGGAGCACAATAGTAACAATATGGGGACTACATGGGTATAACAATATAATAAGGGGGTTGTACTAATGACAATAAGGGGTTACACTAGTAGTATAGGGGCCTAACATACTCCACTCTTTTCTTAACCAAATGCTAATTTAAGCTTTCAAATGCCTCGCATCCTATTCAAACCAAATAATCTAACTGCTTGGCCTGATCTTCACACAGGGAGGATCAATCAGCCACTTATACCCTTTTCTCATATTTGACAACAAATAAAACATTCTCATACATTTAAATAAGTAAAATTAACTAATCTCTTGTCTTCCAACCCTTTGTTAGTCACAACATGTGATCATACCATCACATTGCTGACTAGGTCTAAATGCTCTTGTGTCATTTACTCAGAATTTAATATCTATGTGGGAATCCAAGGCCATGGCCATGCATCAATTACTCTAGTTGTGCGAAGAATAATGTAAACTTTGAAACGAGAACCGTACCAAGTACCTATTTTTTTGAGGGAGCAAAAAATCATTCGATTATGAAAAGTGTTGATTCAAAACACACCTTTTTTTTGGAGCATATTTTTGACACTTTAATTTTTCTTATGTATCAAGTATGAACATTTTTTTTAAATGTTAATGATTTTCATGCTGATTTTGAAAAGTGTTGATGCAACATCGACCACTTCTTTTATAAGAATTATTTTTGACACTTTAAATTTTCTAATGTATTAAGTGTGGACAATTTTTTTTAAATGTTGGTGATTTTCATGCAGATTTTGAAAAACATCACCAATTTTTTTTTTTTTTAAGACATATTTTAGACACTTTAAATTTTCTTATGTCCTAAGCATGCACAATTTTTTTTTTTTAATGTCGATTATTTAACCATTTTTAAAGTTGTCTTACTCCTCTACTTCTTTTTCGTCTTAACATTCTTGTTTTTGAAAGGGTTTTCCAAACATGTGATTTTTGTTTTTCTTTGCAATTATTTTTTATAATGAATTTTTCTTTTTCTTTTTTTTTTGCAAAAAAAAAATAAAAAATAGTAACATAAATATTTTGAGGTTGGGATTTTGTATATATTTATATGTCGTCAATTAATACTTCAATACACATAAAATAATTGTCACAAAAAAAAAAATTTAAACACTCGACAAAAAAATAAACATTTTGCATATACATATAATTAAAAAAAATGTGTATTTCAAGATCTTTTCCTTAAAAATGACATGTTAAATAGATAAAAAATTATGAAAATTTTGAATAAAAAAATGGCAAAATAGGAAATTTTTATGATATTTTTATGAATTTTATATCAAAAAATGATAACATTTGAAGTTTTTATTTCCAAAAATATGTTTTAGATAAAATTTTAAGTAAATATAACAAAAAATAAAACATACAATCTAAAAAACAATAAAAATAAATTAAAAAATAAATAAATAAACAAACAAAATCAAAAGCATTAAAAATTAAAAATAATAAAAGCATTAAAAAAAACATTAATTATTATTATTATTATTATTATCCCAAAAAAAACATTAAAAAAGACTGAAAAAACAAACATTAAAAAAAAAAAAAAAAACCACACACATATAAATCAATAAAAAAATTTAATTACAAATTAAATTAAACAAACAAAACCACACTTAAAAAATTAAAATTAAAAAAAAAACACAATAAAATAAATATAAAAAATAAATAAAGATTAAACAATATCAAACTATATATATATATATATATATATATATATATATATATATATATATATATATATGGCTTGAAAGTGAAGGTAAGCGGGCTAAAGGCCAAGCAGGTTTCAGAAGGCATCACTCAACAATAGACCACCTTGTTACGCTTAGGATCATTGCGGAGGAATGTCGTAATGATAAATCCAATTTATTTTTTTGCTTTGTGGACTTTAGAAAGGCTTTCGATACGGTTCCTAGATACAACCTTTGGAATAGGTTAGAAGACCTAAAGGTTCCTCTTGAGTTGAGAGCTGCTGTTATAAGGTTATACGAGAATGTAATTGCCAAGCTAAAGAGCAATGATGGGTGGTCGAAAGATATTAAGTGTAACATCGGAGTTAAACAAGGTTGTCCCCTCTCCCCTACCCTATTTGGCATTTACATCGATAAGCTCGAAGGCTATTTAGAGGAAGCAGGATGTGATGGCACGATCTTAGCTGGGATTGTCGTTATCCTTCTTCTCTATGCTGACGATAATGTTCTTTTGGCAAGGTGCCCTTCTGATCTTGATAAGTAACTCAAGCTTCTTAAGGATTTCTGCTCTACCATGGGTATGACTGTTAACACTGACAAAACAAAAGTTATGATTATCAAATCCAAGAAGGACACTTACGCTAATTTTATGTATGACAATAATAACTTGGAGGAAGTGTATTCTTACAAGTACCTAGGAATTGATATCCATCACAAGCTCAACTGGAACCATAGCATTGAGAAAAGGATTAATGGGGGGTGAAAAGCTTATTTTGGTCTTGAAAATAATTGTAAAACTGCAAACCTTGTAATGTGGGATAAAAAGAAGTTCCTCTTTGAAACTTTAGTCACTCCTGTTATCTTATATGGTTGTGAGGTTTGGGGTTGCAGCATCTCCAGAGAATCATGGAGAAAGAATGAGCAAATCTAGAAGCGTTTTATAACTTATAACCTAAAAAATAAAAGTAATGCACCCTATCCTATTCTCCTTATAGAAGCAGGTCTTTCCCCTATTGAGAGCCTAGCTATGCTTAGGTTTCTGTTGTACAAGCACAAACTCAATAACATATACGGTCATATACTTCCTAAGCTAGCTTTAAATTCCAGCCAAAACCACCTAAGGCTCAATCGAGGATGGCATAAAGACACAAGGGCCTGGTTAAACTATTGGGAGATCAACGAGAATGATACATTGCAAAACATAAATAACATTAAAGATATTGTTACTTCTAAGTTCAAAGAAAAATTGTGGTGTGAGAAAGATTTAGCGTCTAAAAGAAAATTAAGTTATTATAAGAAGGTCATCAACCCCACCCTAGAAGATCAAAAGTATCTCTCTATTTTAACTAGCTCAAAGAAGAAAATTAATATAGCAAAGATTAGAACGAATTCTCATGAGCTCCATAGTGAAACAGGTCGTTGGGTAGTTCCTAAAACGCCATGGATGGGAAGGATCTGCCATATTTGTGAGAATAGGAGCATCCAGGATGAAAACCACTTCCTCGTAGAGTGCCCTGCGTACAACCACATTAGATCTCAGTTTCACAATCTTTGTTACAATACTGACCTTTCTAGCCTTTTACAATGTCAAAATTATAGTGAGCTCGGGACGCTTCTCTCCAAGCTTTTTGAGCATAGGAATAAAATCTTAAATCAAAATAAATAATTTGTCTATTACGGTCCGATAGATCATTGTTTGGTCTCAGCGGACGTTAACCACCATCATCATCATCATCATCATCATATATCTATATCTATATATATCTATATATATATATAATAATAATAATAATAATAAAACAAAACAAAACATTAGAAAAAAAACATTTAAAAATATATAATAAACAAAAAAAATATTTAAATATATATAAAATAAAAATAAAAAATAAACAAAGATATCATTTAAATAAATATGTAAAAACAAGAAAGCAAAAAATTTATTTTAATAAATATCAAAATAAGAATAGAAATAAATATAAATGTAAAATAAAATTAAAAATTAAAAATTATGGCTTCGTGGCCTAGTGTGGGGAAAGATTTGATGCTGGGAATCAAATCTCCCTCCACCCTGGTCTGTTAAACCGAGGTGGGGAGAGGACGAGTTGCACACCTTCGCTCACCTCTTGGCCCAATGGGCCCAAGACAGGGCAAGATCTAATTCCCAGAATCGAATCTCCCCCCACCCTAAACCTGTGGGGCCATAACTTATCTATATATATAATTTTTTTAAATTGTTTTTTTATTGTCCTTTTATATATATATAAAATTTTAATTTTTTAAATATTAATGTTTTTTATTTTATTTTTTAATTTGTTTTGTTTTAATTTTTTTATTGTATTTTAATTTTATTATAATGTATTATTTGTTTTTTTTTTTTTGGTTTATTTTTTTTCGTTAGTTTTTATTTATTTTTTGTTTTTTAAATTATCTTGTATGGTCTTTTTTATATATATTTTTGGATTAATTTTATTTATTTATTTATTTAATTGAGTGTATATATATATATATATATATGATTGTTTATTTTTTATTTTCTGTTTCAACTTCTTCTTTTTTTTTTTTTTTTGCCTTTTTTGGGTTAATTTTGTTTTATTTTAATTTTTTTATGAGATTTATATTTTTATATTTTTAGTATTTCTTTTTCTTAGGTCATATTTTTAAATTTTTTTATGTTTTAATATATTTGTTTATTTAGTTGTTATTATATTTAAATTTTTTCATGTTTTAATAATATATATTTGTATTTTACTCGTTATTAGTTTATTTTTTTGTTTTTGTTTGTTTTTGTATTTTTCAATATTTAAAATTTTCTTTTCTTTTATATTTTTCATTTTTTTATTTAAATATTTATTTATTATGTGTCAATTTTATCGTTTATTTTATAGTTTTCGTTATAATGGATTGAGTCCACCCACAAAATGTGACAATTTCATGGTTGGTCTTTAAGTTTTCATTACAATAGGTTGAATTCACCTACATTGCATGTTAATTTTAGGGTTGATTTTAAAATTTTTGTTGCAATTTTTCAAGTTGTCTTAGGCTAAGATTTTAAAGTTTTTTTACTTTTAGCATTTAAAAAAGAAATTATTTTTGGTATAATGGCTCTTTGATTCAGGTTTTCATTTTTAAAGTTTTTTTAGTCATAAAAAATTTCCATAATGCCATGGTTGAAATATGTTGAAAACTTAAGGTTTTTTGTAATCACAATCTTTGTTTTTAATTCCATGGTTGAAAATTTGTTAAAATTTTAAGGATTTTCAAAGTCATAATATTTTGTCTTTAATGCTATGCTTGAAAACAGTTATAAGTATTTTATCTTTAACACCATGGCTGAAAATTGTTGGAATTTTAAGACTTTTCAGAGATGTGATATTTTATCTTTAAGGTCATACCTAAAAGTCATTGGAATTTTAAGGTTTTTCAAAGCCATGATATTTTATCCTTAACGTCATTGCTAAAAATATTGAAAATTTACCTAAAGAAAATGATGTTATTCCAGCATTAACACTTTTTGTTTTCAGGGTGTTTTTTGCACAAAAAAAATGGTTTTTATTGGCTTTACTATCATTTTTAAAAAATGTTAAAAATTTACCTTGAAAAAAAAAATGTTATTTTAGCATCAACACTTCTCGTTTTCGGGTTGTTTTTTTTAGGTTTTTTTGGCTAAAGTTCTCATTTAAATTCACGATTCTTGTTCAAGATTTAGTGTGTGTATTTTGGTGATGTATACATATATCACAAGGTTTAGTGTATTTTGGTGAAGTATACATATATCCACAAGATATATGTTTCTTGTGTTTTTTTCTTCCAAGAGGAAAAATATTTAGTTTGCGACGTTCAACTATTTATATTTCAAAATCTAGAAACTTTGAAATAATCTGAGGTCTGGAAATTTTTTCCTAAGTATTTATTCTTGACCCAAGTCATGTGCATGTGAAGTGTCATCTAGAAGTTTGCTTTGGTTTTATATCGACTTTGATTTGTAAAATACAATAGGAAGACCTCCCAATTGAGAAATTTTATTTTTTTACATGTACAGTTATAGTAAATAAATTTTGTTAAGGTAATTGTTTCATAAATTAGTATTTTTGACAGGAATGTAAAAGTAATTTGAGAATTTGTCTGCTACTATGATGATGACGTTTCACTGTCACTTTCAAACTTGTAAAAGGAGAATCTGTTTTAAAAAGAGAGGGACTGAATTTATAGACTAAATATTTTAAAATAATTCAAAAAAACAATGGTATGCATAGATATATAAATATTTAGAAATTACAATTGTTATGACATCATAATAATAATGAATAAATAAATAGAAATGTTTATGGTGAGGGATAAAGGACCAAGAGATTTCTTTGTAATGAATATTTTTACACACTTGCAACATCATAATACATCCTGATAGGCAACATATTTGTTTTTCTCGATCATTTTACCTTAATAGCATTTAATAATGTGCTTTAAGTATATTATGAAGTGGGTAGTATATGAACAAGGGCAACTGCATAGCGGCAATCCCTGCCTATAAGAGACTACTTTATCCACATGCAAAAAAAACATGTGTTGCAAAAATTCCGGTCCAGGACAGGGAGTTCAGGGACTAAGGCACTGTATCCACCTCCAGATGCTACAAACCATTCCCATTTCCCACACAGAGATTAATATAGCCCAAGTTGCTAACACCTCAACATTCTTCTCTTAAATCCTTTGAAAGAGACAACTGTAACGCATTCATAGAAGGTCCCATACAAAATAAATAGAAATCACCACGTCTGAGCTTGTTGGCCCACCATTTTACAAACCTTGATACTGTTGCTGTCACTGATATTATTGCTGCTTCCCCACATGTGTTACAGGTCCGATGTCCTATCCTTCCAGCAGGTGGGTTATGTTCTGGAACTTCTTTTCTTTTTTCAATATTGTTGAATTGTGGTGCTCCTGGTGTTTGGGTAATTTCTTTCGGGTAAACGTAGTTTTGTAAATGCCCCTTGCGTGGTATTGTTGTGTGGGTTTGGTTTAGAGTGGTTAATGGAGACCATATATCCAAAATTAAATGTCACCTATGTCAACAATGAAGCACACATGCGAGCAAGCAGCTGCACATTTATGCATGCAAAAAAAGGAAGTATACAAGGGGAGGTTGAACGTGGATACAATTTTATACTATGTTACCAGAAATGAGAAACGATAAATGGCAATCGAGCAAAAGGGGTCAGGGTTTCAAGATAATAAACAACCTCCCCTTCACACTATGCATATCATGTACGTAAAATATTGTGGCCTCCTGTTACTTATGTTTGTATCTCAATGTGTTATCTTGATTGACGCTTCCATGAAATCAAGCCTATCCAACCTTGAAAAAGACAGGAAAATAGAAATTTAACAGGTCTGAGGCTTCTACAGTTGTGTATTCTGAATTATTAAGCTACACATTTTTTAGCCACGAGTTCCAAAATTTTTATAGATATTTGATATCTTTGTTGTGGTAGAAACTAACATCTGATGATTTGATATCAACGTTGCCCAGTAAATGGATGAGTATGCTTGTAGTTTACACTGTGTTCATATTGAGTAAGGACTGAGTTTCATATTTATGAATCTTTCCCTGTTTTACTCATCTTCTTCATAATGCAACTTAATGAATTAAAATGTCATTTTTTGTGTGTCTGTTGCACTCACTTTTCAGAGTGGTCTGAAGGGCACATTTCTAGTGGTGGTTGGCCATGTATAGGTTAGTTAGCTTCTCTTTTAAATCTTAGTTTTGAGCCCACCTCAACGAAGGCTCAATGTAATGCGATTTGTTTCCTTTGTAACTATGTATAGCATGGCTGTTCAAATATCTAATTTCGATGTGATTTGTTTCCTCTGCAACTATGTGTAGCATTGCTGTCCAGATATCTAAATTCAATCATACCTGTTGTGGAAATAATGTTTGCAGATGTCAGAGCAATTCAATTAGGAACTCAACATATCAAGAAAAATCCCACCTGGGCTATTTAATGCTATGTTTGAATTCATAGGGTCATGGTAGAAAGATGCATCCACCACTGACAATCCTCTCACAAATGAGAAATTGCAGAAAGGCTCTGAGTTAAAACAGAACTGAATGTTTGATAAGAAAATATATTTGAAGGGATCATTTTGAATGCCTTCTATAAAACTAAGAACATCTTTTGGAGCCTATGCAAAACTTGTAATGGATGTAGAGATGTACCTTTGAAAAGGAAACTTGGAGTGCATGTAGAGATGTCACATACAAAGTAGTAATAAATCATTGCGTTTTATACTGTGGGCCCACAAATTTACCATTCGTCTAACTCTTTGGGCCCACCACCCTACAACTTGTCTTGCATGCGATAGCTCAAACTGCAAGATGGACAACTTGTCTTGCCTTCATCTTGGTTGGAATTCTAATTCCTTAACCAACCCCGCTAGAGTGCAAGAATATTGCCATATTCCTCTAGCTTTGATTACAATAATCCACCCCATGCACTTCTGTTATGTCTGCTTTAGATTGTTCTGGTTGAAAATCTGGTGATTGGATCTGTGGGAAGGAAAATTCTTTCATAGTTTTTTTTGTCGATTTAATGAGTTAAAATTATTTATATTAAAACCAGACAGACAAATGGTGGTTTGTGTACAGGTCAAGATGTGATGAGCATAATTGCGCTAGTAGGATGGAATGCTTGAGGTGCAGTGCTCCATAGAGAGTCGGGTAAGGGATTTAACAAGTTTGTTGCATTATATTTCTCATGCCCTATGTTTTTAATAATCTTTTTATGATGAAAGAGGATTCATTACAAACACTACTGTATGATGCTTCTAGGAATTGAACGGTAATCGTGGAGAAGTTTCACAAATTGAAGCAGTTATGCAAGCTTTTAAAAGAAGGTATTAGGTTTATGGGGAAATGTATTTGGTGTAGGTTTATGGACAACACAACAGGTTTGTTTAGTAGTTATAATGCACGTAACCAAGAATTATATATAATTATATATATAATTCCTATAACAATAGGAATTATATATATAATTATAAGGAAATAATTATACAAAATAATTAATTAACTAAACAATTAATTAAATAAACAAATTAATTAATTAGAGAATTAATCAAACAAATTATTTAATTAATTAAACAAATTAATTAATAAATTAATTAATTAAACAAATTAAAAATTAATATATAATAATAATAATAATAATAATATTAATAATAATAATAAATAGAAATAAAAATAAAAATATGAACATTAAACAAACTAATTGGATAATGGCCAACCTAATTTCTTAGATTAGTTCTTTCATAACCTATATATATACCCTAAAATATAGCTCATGGATACATCATTAATATATTTAGAATATCCATTGATGCATCCCCTGATGATGGACTCACTTGGTAGTCTGAAACTTTGGGTTCATAAAACTCTATAACAGGTCATTCCTCCTCTATTTAAAACTATCCTCACCTGTATGGATTCATTATTTAAAAACATTACTAATACTACATATCAAAACAGGGTAATGGCTTGAGATTGATCAAAAGACGAGGGGTCTCATTAAGATCCATCTTGTTCAGTTAAGTTATAATCAAGTGAATGGCATTGTCAATTTTGGTCACCAAATGAAGACATTGTCCTTTAAGGGATAAAAGATGAAATTTTGAAGAAAATGAATTATTTTAGAAAATAAAAAGGCAATAAGTATACAAATCTGAGCCTATCTTTAAAAATTACATTCTGACCTAGGTGGGATAATGAATCATTGTTGGTTAAAAGGTAACCCTGACGAGGCTATGAATGCCTACTGGTAGCAGAGGCTCTACCTATGACAACTGAGTATACCTAAAACTGATCTGTGAAGTGCCTCCCTGTTTTTATCTTTAAAACCAAGTAATGATTGATGTAGACAAAGTAACTTTCTTATTTGAAGATGATAATCAAAAGGATGATAGTTAAGTGGATGTTGTTTAAATATTCAAAGAGTATTATTACTTACCTTATAATTCATGTAATTTTTATTTTCTAAACCATCTTTATTTTGGAAGTTTTTAGAAATTTCAAAAAACTCTCAAAGATAACTGGCTCTTCCAAGTGAATCACCAATGGTTGTGCTATTCAACAACCCCCCATTTGTTAATAGTAGTAGTTAATATTACATTAATAAATGGGGACCCTCTAAAAAATCCTTCCAAAAATAAGTTTAGCATTTATGCATTTTCCTTATTAAATTTTGGAATAAAACAAGATATCAATCAAACATCTTTTCAAAAACTAGTAAATGTCTGCCTTTCCTGCATATCACGTGATCAAGCACGATTGAAAGCCTTTCTAATCCACCAAATCTAGTGAAAAGTGATCAAAAGAGAACTTCGCGCTAAAACACTTCGAAACTAGTACGTTTCTTATATAAACTAAATCCTAAGGCATTTCTTATTAAAACTAAGGCCTGCATCGCATATTGCTATTTTTAGAAGGCGCACCTTAATGAGTTACCTTAAAATGTGCGAGATGTGAAATTGTGATGACAGCATATCCCTTATCGCATCACATATCAGAGATTAAAAAGAACACTGCAAACTTACCATCCTACAAGATTGTGAAATGCAATTCAGACCCAGACCCACTCCCGATATACGTCACAAGCGAGTATTTAGGTTCACTGCTTAATAAAAAGGGCTTAACACAAGAAAACTTGACAAATGAGCTATGTTTTAGAGAAGATAATAAGCGACCTGCATTTCACATATCACACAAACAAATGAAATGATAATGAAAGCGTACAAACATAATGTGATAATGCAATCTGCGGTGATAATGCAATCTGCAATCTTGCTTCGCAAATCACAAAATGGGCATTTTCACAATTTAAAGGCTCACCACCCTAGAAGCTTTCTTTCCAACTTGAGATGCGGACATTAATGAGAAATAAAGCTAAGAGATAATGAACCATTAGTGGGCATTTAATAAAGGTTAATGGAATTTATGTGCAAAAAGTCGTTCAATGTGATACGATATCTTTTCACTTGCGTTCAAATAAAACTCCTTTCTTATCACCTTTTCAAGTTATCTGTATTATTCCATCTTACGTTCATTCTTATCTCTGTATATCTGATAGTTGTTATTTTCTCCATTCTCAGGAAAAATCCACAGAAGGAGTCTTTGAGAGCAATGGCAGAGAAGGGTAGGGTAGTTATGTCTCAAAAATCAGAAATGACTCCTTTATTCATAGATACTACGTGCAGCAAAGAAGGAGGAACCTCTACATGGGAAACCATGTATGATTTGTTAGAAGAAGAGGAACCAAGACCTTTGGAAACAAAGGTCACAGCTGATGGTAATGTTTCCTCAGATGCCTCCATTTTGAGACAGCATGCTCATTTATGCATCGCATAGTCAGGCAACCAAAGATAATCCCTTATACCGATATCGTCAAGTGCATAATCGATTAGGTCGATATCTCAGACAGAGAATTTAAGAATAACTTCCAAGAAGTTATGGGATATTTTTCACCAGATAACCTACGACTTATGTACCACCTACTAGAGCCACAAACGATCTACAACAAACAGTTGCTCTAGAAGTTTTCCAAAGAGAACGAGGACCCAACAGATGTCACAAGAACCTAGTCAAAAAACGAGGGCAAGATCAAAAAGGACAAAGTGGGTATGTACTCTACTGCATCTATTTCTCCCCCTCATAGTTTTGCAGCAGTTAGGCTATGTAGGATGTTTGGCAAGCTCGATAGCACTAAATTTTCCCCAGAATGGTTGTCATTAATAGATGCAGTCATAAACACAACCATAATGAATTGGGCCTAAATTATGTCTAATAATTTAGCAAAGGTGATAATCGATTATAGGAGGAAAAGGAGTATCTCTGCGAGGGTTTACCCTCCATTTTTTATGAGTGCCTATGTAATGGATGAAATTTGTTTTGGTTCAAAATTTCTTGTCATGGGATGGAAATGGACTCTGAAGGATCCACTTCCCATTCATATATATCATAAGGACATGTGGCAGTCTCAGTTTCACCCACATTTTTACAAAATTTGTCATGGAGTCATGCTTCCTATCCATAAACAAGTTTACAACCAAAATGCCCTTAGGTTTTCTAAGGAAGCCGAGGTAGATATCCTCCCAGTGGCTAGATGGTTTGGGGAGAAAACATTCAAATATATCAGAGTATTTGGGAGCATTGCCTCACCGCATGTCCTCCCATACTATGTCCCCGACGAACTGATGGTTAGAGAGATAACCTACCAAACAGCAAGTGAGGGTGTGTTACACAGTAATTTATCACTGCCTTCCTGTCAGTCACCCTGCTGTGTCCAGAAGTCACAATCACTAAGTGTTTGATCCCTGAACTGGCTTAAAAACCCATTTTTCCAAAGTTTTGTGCATCAGCGCGTCTGTTCCTAAAATAACCACGATGACAAGCGCCTCACAGTGTATTCCGTGCGCTGCCATCGCAGAAGAACATCACTTTTCCGCGATGACGCACAGCGCGGCTTTCCCGTGTCCTTCCGCGCTGACATGACTTGTTCAGTTATTGTTATGTGCTGACAGCGCGGCAGTCTCCATATAATCTGCGCTGATCCAGTTTGGGCGAATTTGTTCAAACAACCAGCCTTCCAGATCTCTCCAGGCTTGGTTGTTAGCTTTGTGAATATCGACTCCCTTCTATGGCATGTCTGTTCGACCCTTTGCAACTACTCCCCTTGAAGATAAGCTCATCCTTCCCCCTTTTTTAGGAGACTCCTTCTCCTATATAAACTTCCACCATCACCATGAGCAGCTAGTTAGAAACTAGGGGGAACTAGCTAGACTTAGCTTGGATCGTACAGAGCTTGTAGTGCTCAGATTGCTGCTATAGGTTTGGTGTGTTAGGAGTGGAAGTGATTGATTGCTTGGGGAAGTTTGTTTGTGACATTTGTGTGAGAGAGAGAGAGTTGTTTGTCTTGGGAGAACCATCCTCAAAGGTGAATGCTTGAGATACATGCTGGCTGATCCCTCCTGAGAAGTTTATCAACGTCAGAACATTTGGTTGTACTCTTCTCTATTCTGATTAATAATAGATGACTGCTATTATTGTTCCATTCTCGTTTGTTTATGCAATGGATAAATGTGAATTATGTCTTTTCTGACTGACATATAGTTACTTTTACTAGATTTCACGCTTGCGTTTGCCTTCTCTTCGTGTGTGCAGGTGTCTGTTCGCGGGAATCGCGGAGGACTGTGACCAGCTGAAGCGAAGGAGCAAAGGAGACATCTCTTCGTCCAACGACAGCGCAGGAATCCAAGTAGGTGCTCTTTACTTCTTGTTTAATTGTAACTAGGAACATGCGTGGCAGCATTGTGTGATTGTTGCTAGACCCCTATTGGGCTAGTAGGGATCGCCTCTATCCGTAGAGGGGATTTACCTCTCCAACAATTTGGCGACTCCGCTGGGGATGAGCCTTATTGTCTCTTGAATCCACTTTTGTGTTGGTTTTGATTGACCTCTTTTTGGGTTTTTGGGATTGTCTTTATTGCTTATAAACTTTCTGGGTGCTTCTGGAAAGCATTTTTATTATTAAAAAGCTCCTGCCTTTGGTTTGGGAAGTTTTCATTTTGGCTTTCTTTGTTTTTTACTCCCAGCGCGTTTTATTTCGGAACAGTCGCGCTGACATCGTGACCCCGTTCTTTGGTTTTCTCTTCATCGCGCCTGTACGTCTAACAGCCGCGCTGACCTCGTTTTCAAGGGCAGCGCGCTTTATTCGTGTTCTTCCGCGCTGACATCGCGCCCCCTCTTCTTTGTGACTTCGGTCATCGCGTCTGTGTGCCTTTTATCTGCGCTGACCTCGTTTGTCCTAGGGCAGCGCGCTTTTTCCCTGACTTTCCGCGCTGACGTCACAAAGTTGCTGAAGGCCTCCCCCTGTCAGCGCCAAGTTGCTGAAGGCTACCCGCGCTGAGCCTGAAAAACTCATTTTTGTCCAAATTGACCTCCTGAACCTCTTGCTGTGACTTTCCCTTCTTCTCCCCACTTGTCTGATGACTTGTTTTTCACTCTCTGAACTTTGAACTATTTGATTACGGAGCTCAGCTCCATAGGGTTTCGTTTTGCTTGGTTTTGAGTTTGCAAACAACTTCCCTTCTCGCTGCTTGGTTCGTGTTTTCATCCTTACTTTTGCGATTGCTGGATTGTGTCGGGTCTCTAATCGATTGGTTGCAACTCTGGTCCGTCGGATGTTTGCTTTTCTCTATTGATTTCGCACTCTAAACCCTAGGACATCTAGTGGCCGTGTGCGTGTCAAGCCTCCCGTGAGGATCTCTGTTTGCTTGATTGACCAGCTCGTTCTAGACTTGTTTTCGCATTTTTCAGTGATTGACGGAGTGTGTTGGATTGTGCTTCCAAGTGGTCTTTTTCGCTTCCTCCTTGCTTGCGATCCTTGCTTGTTTTGCAGAGCTTAGATCACATAGCTCGTGCATTGCCTTGTTTCCTTTTGATTTCGAGACTTTGATTGAGTGTTTTCGGGAACTTTGGTGCTCTCATTAAGTAGTTTACTTGGTGTTCAGGTTCCTCCAAATTCCTTTAGGTGTTTTATGTCACTGAAAAGAAAACAAATTAGTAGCTTGCTTTAAAATTTGAAAAGGAAAAAACATCTCATTGACTTGCATTTTCAAAAGAAAAGTTTCCTTTCCTCGCTTTAGTTGCATTTAGCTGCTTGTTTGTTTGCATTCGTTTTGTTTGAAAAATTCTTTGCTCTCTCGTAAGCTAGAATTCATCGAACCAAACGAAATTCTTTTGCATATAGATTGCATCTAAGTAATTGTGAGCGAACATACGATAGAGCTTGAAATCGAAACTTAATCTCAAGATCAACTATAAAATGAACCAAATGAATCTAAAAACGCATTGGAACTAAACGCAAATACTAAGAGGTCTAGGTTAGAGACGTGTTCCGGCGTCTTAAAACATAGTCGCTGTTGTTTCACATTAGGTTGGGTGATTCCTCCTTCTGTGACTCGATAGTGGTCTAATACGGACTGCGCTCCCACGTACCGTCGAGTATATAGGGAGACCCCACTAGGCTTTTATCCTTTATCCATAGGAAGCCGAGTCGGCCGCCCTACAATTCGCAATGCAGTGAACACAGCATTCACGAAGATTGACCACCCGTACCCTAAAAAGTATTCTGTGGTTTTGCGAAGAGTTTGGCACACCCTCTACCTAGAGTTCCAGAGCAGTCGCTTTTGATCCTTTTCGGACTCCTTAAACGAAAAGGTGCCTGTGAGCGTCTTGTCACTTCGTGCTCATTAAACATTCGAAGGAGACTGGAGTCATCTTTGTCCTTTTCTCGAATCCTGAAATATGAAAAGGTCAAGTTTGGTCCTTGCGTCTTAAAATTAATTTGGCCACGATAACATCACCTTTTCTAGGTCTTGTGTGCGATAGTTTTGAGTAGGCTTTTATCGGTATTTTCCTTTAAGAGTTCTAAGGGGTCTGGTCATCCTGGATGACCCATCAACTTCCGGTATAAGTGACCAAGGCTCTCAATCCTCTGTTGCTCCCGAGGTACCAGTTGTAGGCGGTACTCTTCCCATTGTTCCGAGTATCCAGCCTATCAACGCGCGGTCCCCAGGCAACCCAGATTACTTGGAGGATTGGAATCCCGTCTGGGAAGAAGATTGGGATACCCCCCAAACCCCCCGTACCCCTTTAGGTATGTCATCTCCGATGGAGGGGGCAGCTTCCAGCACGGGTGAGACACCCGCAGTCACAGACATCGAGACACCCGCGGTCACAGACATTGGGACCCCGATCCCGTCTTCATCTCCCCTCCCTCCACGATATCAATCGCTAAGGGATAGGTATGATGCTAGAACAACTTCTACCACTATATGGGATCCTACTCTCGCTGCCTCGATCGGCCCTTTTGTTTCGCAGCCTCTTTTCCCACCCCTCACGTCAGAACTCAACCCGCCCGTCACCTCAGTTCCCGCTCAACCTACTGTTTGTGTAGCACGTTCGACTCCGGTCGTCAGTGCTGTACCGATTCCCTCGTCTGAAGTTCCTCAAGCTGGTTCTTTTGTTGGAGGCATTCCAGGATCAGGACCGTATGATGCTTATGGGGAACCTATAACGGACCCAGAATACGATGGTCCTGTTTTCTTCTTCGATGCAAATGGTGAGTTCCTTGAGGAAATCTCAGGTCTCCCGCGTCGCCCTTTCGAAGAGAACGAGGAATATTTGAATGTCATGTATGACCACACTACTAAGTACTTTGGAAACCGAGACCCTCCTCGGCAGCCCATAGGACCACCCAATCAGGACCCGTCATTCTACGTGCAGCCCCCTCAAGGGCAACCATTGTATGGCCCGCCTGACCCAGGACAATCTGGGCATCCACAAGGTCAACCTTACCAGGAACAACCTATGGACATGGGAGGTCCGCCATACCCATATCACAATCAACCTACTGGGCAGCCAGAGCAACCGTCTTTTCAAGACCAGCTTGGTTTCCAGCCAGGGTACCCCTCTGGACCAACTGGCTCAGTTTACCATCCTTCAAATCAACCAGCCGTCCAGCAAGGGTATCCCTATGGCCAGGGTGGACAACCCTATGTTCAACAGGGCCCACCTACCCCTCGAATCACAAATCCTTCTGGGCAAGGGGGGCAACCCTCTGCCCAGCCTATATACCAAAGAGGGCAGCCTGCCGTACAGCAAGCCCAACCCTCTTCCCAACCCGGTTACGGTGGGGGGCAAACGGGCCAACCGTCTATACAGCCGAATCAACCCGGGGTCTACCCTCATCGTCAACCTGGACAAGCTGGCCAGCCTCGGCGTCAACCAGCTATCCAACCAATTCGACCACCCGCTTCGCGAAGACAACCTTTGGTGGCACAAGGACAACCTGGCGTTCAGTAAGGCTATCCTGCTGGCCAACCAGGTCCATCTCGAATCCGACCAAGTCAACCTTCAGGACGTGTGGTCCAACCTCAACCGGTTCAAGGACAGTACTCTGGGCCTCAGACGCAAACAGGTTATCAACCTCCATATCAAACGCAGCCTGCCTACCAGGCCCCGTATGGGACCCAGCAGTCACATGGCTACCAGCAACCCCAGGGGCAAAATCAGTATGCTCCTTACCAAAATTATCAGCAACCACAGGTCACTCCCTATCAAAATTATCAATATGGTCAACCTGGCGGGCAAGCTGCTAATTCATGGGGAGCTGGGGGGCAAACACAGGGACAGTCGTCCGCACACGGACAAAACTCCTACGGACAAACTCCCTATGTGCCAGGTCCTTTCGGACCAGGTCCATCGGGACAAAATTCCTATGCGGCCGGTCCTTTCGGGCCAGGTCCGTCTGGACAAAGTTCGTGGGGGCAACCCCAATCTGGGTGGAACCCTAATACCGCCTCGAATCCTCAGCCACAGATGTCCTTCAACCCGCAGCTACCATTTTTGGCTACGTTGGAACTACCCGATGTGTCCAAGTTAACAAACGATCCTATTTTGCATAACTCATATTGGCCACCGGTTCTGACCAAAATACCAGGTGACTGTCCCAAATTCGACGGCAAAGCCGGAGAAGATCCTCAAGCCCACGTAATGACATATCACCTTTGGTGTTCATCTAACTCATGGCTTGATGATTCTATCCGACTGCGCCTCTTCCAGAGGACCCTCACTGGTTCAGCCGCAAAATGGTACATCGAACTTAATCGCGGTATGTTTTCAGACTTTAACTCGTTGGCTATGGCTTTTCTTACTCATTTTCAGTTACCCATTCGGTACGAGACTGGGACCCATTTGCTCACGTCTCTGAAACAAGATACGGCAACGCACATCTCCGATCATATACATGAATGGAGAAGGCGCCGTCGTTTGATTAAATTTTGGATTCCCGATCAACTCCTGACCGACTGGTTTACCACGTCCTTTGTCCCTAAAATTGCCAAAGATATTGCAATGGGGGCGTGTGTAACTGAAGAGCAAGCGATTGCGCGAGCTCAATACCTCGACTTAGTATATTCTCAGTCGGGTACTTTGTATGACTATTTGCCAGATGCCCCGAGGCACGGACAAACCAAAGCTCCACCAAAGCCGTCTGTTGATGGAGTTATTGGCTCCGTGAATTCATCAAGTAAGAAATCAACCGCAAACTCTGGGAAGCAGAAACAAAACGCCTCTAACGAGAATGCTTCTCAGAGCCCATCTATTCCTGGGAATACCTCCGAGGTGAATGCCGTTCAGTCCACCGCGGCAGACAAATCCTCGAAAGGCAAAAAGAAAGGAAAGGCCAAAGAAAAATCCGGACAACCTAAGCAGAATCCTCCTAAACCTCCCACCAAGGAAGGAGCCAAACGGAAGCCTAAGTATCCCTGCCTCATTTGTGAGGAGGATCACTACACCAAGGACTGCCCCAGGCGGTCCGAGGTTAGTCGGCTTTTAAAAGGTGCTTCAGGGTCCCCCGCCGTGCTTAAAGAGCCTTTCCCATCCCAGCAGACGCATCAGGTGGCAGACCCTTCTCAATCCTCTTCCTCGTTCGGTTCTCAAGTATTCATGGCAGGAACCATCCCCGTCCATATTACGACTCGAACGAAAGAATATCCATCTTCAGCCGGGAAGGAGCCGGAGGTCCCCTCCAGCGCTCCCGCGTCTAGTTCTGGCCCTCTTCACATTGAACGGCCCAGCACCGAGACGATCCCCCGACCCCCTCCCAAAGGTGTACTCAGGAAGTCATCTTATAACCCCAATGCTCGTGCCGCTCAGCATTATAGCATTGTCGAAGACTTAGCTCAGGCTCCGTCTGCTATGTCCGCATTAGAAGTCCTCCAGAGCTGCCCCTCCCAGAGGAAGTCCCTGCTATCAGCGATTGGTGGCATCGACCCAGCAGATTCGGATGTAATTTCTTTTGACCTCGAAGGTTTCACGCAGAAATTGCCTCATCAGGTGGCTTTCCTCATACAAGTTCTCATCAAAGGCAAGACGATTCACCGTACTGTCATTGATGAAGGAGCCTCAACCTGCATCATGTCGGTTGCTTGTTGGAAAGCTATTGGTTCGCCTGCTCTGAGCCAGTCTCCCACCACCCTAGAGGCGTTCGATGGAAGAGAATCTCGTCCACTTGGTATCCTCCCGCGTTTACCTATCTCTTTAGAAGGGAAAACTGTGGAAGTCGAGGTTGAAGTCGTGGACGCTAATCTCACTTACAACCTCCTTCTAGGACGAAGCTGGACTTATGCCATGCAAGCCGTGGCTTCCTCCTTATTCCGTGTCGTTCGTTTTCCCCATCAAGGAAAAATCGTCACGGTGGACCAGCTGTCCTTTTTTGCTTCCTCTTCTGAAGGGAATGTACCATTCGTGGAGCATACCTTCAAATCGCTCGAGAGTGTGGGTGCCGGATTATTTAAATATCCCTCCCTGATGGGAGTCTTTCCCCTCCCACCTCCAAATCTCGCCTCCGTTAACATGATCACAACGCATTCTGATCCATGGGTTCTCCCTCCCGTGAATCAAGAAGACTCCTGGGGCGAGATGATGCCGTTGAGCCCAGCCGAGCTCAACTACATCGAAATAGTTGCCGCATCGGCTTCAACCTCCGAACCTGCTATTCCAGGCAGCGTTCCCGATTCACCTGAAACCTTCCCTTGGTTGGGAGAGAAGGCCACTTCAGACCCCCTGAAGGAATCATTCCCATCCGACGAGGCTATTATTGAGACTATGTCTCCCGAAGAGTTCCCTTGGTCAGATCACCACCATCGCTCTTCGTTTCTCCCTCCTCATTCAGAAATGGCCACGTGTCTCGGAAAGTTTGCTTCATGTCTCCCACATATCCCTCTCCAAACACCTATCCAGTTATATCAAGTGTCTTCGGAAGGGAACATGGGTAATATTACGCAGACTTTGGCTATCGACATCTCTGTCAAAACAGGGGTTGTCGAAAATATTCATATCGGAGTCACATGTACTCCTGAGGAAATTCAAATCTACAAAGATCTATTTCGTGAATTTCGTGATGTTTTCGCATGGTCTTACGAAGAAATGCCCGGCATTGACCCCAGTATTGTGGAGCACGAAATCCCTACCTATCCTGGGGCTAAGCCTGTTCGTCAGCGTTTACGCCCAGTGCACCCTCGAAAGGCTGCAGCCATCAAGGCCGAAGTTGAAAAGCTTTTTCGAGCTGGTTTCATTTATGCCATTCCCCTCACGGAATGGGTATCTAATATAGTCCCTGTCAATAAAAAACAGGGCACTATTCGGGTTTGTGTTGACTATCGCGATATCAATCGCGCCTGTCCAAAAGATAACTTTCCTACGCCTTTTATTGACCAGCTTATCGATGATTGCGCAGGAAGCGAAATTTATTTGTTTATGGACGGCTTCTCTGGTTACAACCAGATCAACATAGCCCCCGCAGACCAGCACAAGACTGCTTTCATTTGTCCTTGGGGCACCTTCGCTTACAAGAAGCTACCTTTCGGTCTCAAAAATGCCGGCGCCACTTTCCAACGTGCGATGTCGTATGCTTTTCATGATATCCGACACATCGTACAACCTTACCTGGATGACCTACCCGCTCATTCAGCTAAACGTCAAGACCATCCATCTCATTTACGCGAAATCTTCCTTCGCTGTCGACACTACCGTATTCGACTCAATCCGCATAAGTGTGTCTTCTGCGTGGAATCTGGCCGACTACTCGGGTTTATCGTCTCCCGAGAGGGCATCCGCTTGGATCCCCTTAAAGTCAAGGCCATTGTGAATCTTCCTCCCCCTGCCACTCTACAGCAATTACAAAGCTTGCAGGGAAAAGCCAATTTTCTCAGACGATTCATCCCAAATTATGCCGAGGTGGCCAAGAGTTTCACGCGATTACTAAAGCGAGACACGCCCTTTCATTGGGACGCTATCGCTCAGCAATCTTTTGAGCGTCTTAAAGACCTTCTGGTCTCACCTCCGCTCCTAAGACCTCCAAATTACCACCGTGACTACACCCTTTATCTGGCCGCTGCCGATACCACCATCGGCATGGTTTTAGTGCAAGACGACGACGATGGCTCGGAGCACGTTGTATACTATCTCAGTCGCAACCTCCTCGATACGGAGACTCGCTATGCATATGTCGAAAAGTTGGCATTGGCCGCTGTCTGTGCCGTCCAACGTTTCCGTCATTACATCCTATTGCGCACAACAACCGTGATCTCTGACTGCAACCCCATGACCTATATTTTGTCACGTCAGTTGCTGGGGGGCAAATACTCGAAGTGGATCGTAATCCTCCAAGAGTTCGACTTGGAATTTACTGCCGCCAAGTCTAAGAAATCACTGGTCTTTGCTGAACTGCTCTGCTCCTTACCATCTCAGTCTGCACCATCTCATTCAGAGGAGCAAATTCCGGATGAAACGCTCTTTCTCATCAGCACTCTCAACCCACGGTACGGGGACATCATTGTTTATTTACAAACGTCTTCGTTTCGTCCCAATACATCAAAGGAAGCTCGACGACGGATACGTCATCAGGCTCAACCGTATCGCATTTTGGGCGACACCCTGTACCGCCTCGGCGTCGATTCTATTCTTCGCCGATGCTTAACTCTCGAGGAAGCTGAGCGAGTCATGAATGACTGCCACTCCGGCGCTTGTGGCGGCCACATGTCCGGATACGCTACCGCTCAAAAGATCCTCCGCGCTGGCTATTTCTGGCCTTCTATATTCAAGGATTGCATCCTTGCTGTACGCGCATGCCATGAATGCCAGGTTTACCATTGGAAGATGCGTGCACCTGTTGCACCACTGCACCCTGTCGTAACCGTAGGTCCATTTGCCAAATGGGGCATCGATTATACGTCCTGTAACCCTCGTTCGGCCGGGGGGCATGGGTACATTATCGTTGCCGTGGATTATTTCACCAAGTGGGCCGAAGCAATGCCTACATTAAACGAAGACGGTCACACAGCGGCGCAGTTTTTATTCAATCATATCATCACTCGCTTCGAAGTCCCTCAGGCTATCGTTACAGATCATGGAAAGCATTTCCGAAATCATATGATGACAGAGTTAACAAGCCAGTTAGGCTTGCGTCAAGATAGTTCGTCACCATACTATCCTCAATCTAACGGTCAAGTTGAAGCCGTGAACAAAGTTTTGATCACCATGCTTCAACGCACCGTCAATACACACAAGTCAAATTGGCATCTAATGCTTTTCCCAGCCTTGTGGGCCTACCGGACTTCTGTGAAGGATGCCACCGGTTTCACCCCGTTTCAACTGGTCTATGGACTGGAGGCTACCCTTCCCGTCGAATGTGAAATTCCTTCATTAAAATTAGCTGTCGAGTTGCTTCCCAGCACCACTCCGGTGGAGGAACGGCTTCTTTACCTAGAACGGTTAGACGAGACTCGTCGTTTGGCCTCTCTGGCTATCGAAGCGCAGAAGAAGAGAGTCAAAGCTCACTTCGATCAGAATATTCATCCTCGTTCCTTTGTTGAGGGAGATTTAGTACTGCTCTACGATCAAGCTAAGGATAAGCTGGGGGCAGGAAAACTCGAATCCATGTGGTTAGGTCCCTACATCGTGAAACGTGTTTTACAAAAGGGCGCATATGAGTTGATTGATTATGAAGGAAATCCTCTTGACAAGCCCCGAAATGGGCTGTATCTGAAAAAGTACTATGCATAGTTGCTCACAATCACTTTGTATATACGTGTGTTTTCGAGTTTTTACTGCATGAGTTTCTTTTGCTTTGGTGTGAAGGCGTGTTTTTGCCCCTTATTATGCTTTCTCTTTCCTGCGCAGATGTCTCGTATTCCTTATGTTGGTTTCGCTGATGGCGCCTGCCGTAGTACTTGTAATTTGTCTTCGGCAGCATGGGTGATCTACGATCCTCACGGGGAGTTGATAAACCTGCAGGGTGTATGCCTAGGTCGTACCACTAACAACGTTGCCGAGTACAGTGCTGTAATAGAATTACTTGCCGAAGCAGTTGACCTCGGCATCCGAGAGCTAGTGGTGAACCTGGACTCCCAGCTGGTTGTCCATCAACTCAACAGGCGATATTCTGTCAGAGACCAGCGCATATTAAGGTTATACCTACGTGTGAGATTGTTAGAACGGAATTTTGATTACATCACTTATCAGCATATTCCGAGACGATTAAATACGTTGACTGATGCATTGGCAAATCATGTATTAGATAGACATTTGCGAAACAGATAAACATCATACAAGAAAGTATAGACAGCATAGTAAGACCATAAGCATATGTAAATAAGTCATCTCAGGCATAGTTTGTGCATGTGTGTTTTTAAGCTTGCATTAAACATATAAAATCCATGAGTCGAGTGTCGTGCAAATTCATACATAAGATCACAAATTGTATTGAAAAAACGCATAACACAAGATAACACATCATCACATGTAACAACGACTCATCCAAAAATCAGTATGTATATATATATATCGTGTGGCGCACTGAGGCGCTCAAAAATAGAAGTACATGTCCCAAAATCTCAATACATTTGAGTCATAATGTTTCAAAATAAACAGTGGAAATAAAACCTAAGTGACTAATCGGCTGGATGGTGCTCTCTGTAGTACACAGCCGCTCGTGCCACCCGCCTCAGAAGGCGGTGCACTCTGGGTTCCACACCCACTGTGTGGATCTGATGCTCCACAGGAACCTCCTCGACCCCCTGGAAGTCCGGCACCCCCTCCAGCAACCCCTCAAGGTTGCGAGCCACAATCTCTGGTGCGTTGGCCCCTGGAGGGGCTAAGGCCAAAGCTCCGGCTCCCGGGCCCTCTCTCCGTGCCGTGGCAGCCAGGTCGATCGGTCTAGTAGGCCCCACATCTGCATGACAAGACATTTATTAGGGCATGTACATAAAAAATTAAAAAACAATACAAAACTCAAAAGACAAAAAGTGTCATACCTGCATCATCCCACTGTTCACCCGGAGGCAGCACCAAGTCAGGATCATTGCGGAAATCCATCCCCGCATATGGCCAATCCTGTACGAAGATCTCCTGCTGGTCCAACCAGTCTCTGAAAAATGCCCCCCAGCTATGTGGTCGGCCGCCGCCCCCACGTGGCATAATCCGAGCCCATCGTGAGGCCCTCGTCTCTCGAGGATCTCTGGGGGCATCCACAGCCATAGACTGCAGTCGCATGGCTGGTACTCGCTCCAGAATGAGCGGGACCAGGATCGATCCATACCCGAACTGCTTCGTCTCTCCGCGACGGCAGTTGCTCAATTGCCTCTTCATGTTGTTGCACACTGCAGTGCACCAATCAAACACGGTAGGCTCGAGGCACTCGAGGGCTAGTAGGAGATGGGTCTTGGATGCCTCGTGGTTCGCCATGCTGCCCGCTGCCCGGGTCACCATGAACAGGATGGTGCGCAGCACTATGTCTCTCACTGTGGGGATCAAGCACTTCCCACTCCGCGTCTTCACCGCCCCTGGGCAAACCTGAGCCATCAAGTCATCTTGAGTGCCGCCGCTAGGGCGCTGCCCCTCCAGAATGGGCCTCGCGCCTCGGCGCGACAATCCAGTCAAGAAAAATATGTCTATGTGGTCAAACTCAATGTCATGACCACGGATGGTGAATTTTTGGTCCACCGGGTTCCATGCCCTGATCAGCAGCTCCAGCAGATCATGTTGGGCCCTCAGACGCGGCGTAAGGAAGAATTTCATGAATCCGCACGCCCGCATGGCGTTGCAGCAATTCACGTCTCCCCAAGCAGCCACATCCTCTACATCGTGAACTCTCTCTTGCCATTGAAAGGCCATGATGTCCTGCATGAACAATAAAAACCAATCAGAATCGTTTTCATGGAGAAATTTACGTTCATTTACAAAAAACAAAATTTTTCCGCGCCATCGCGGCTGTTTTAGAAACAGCCGCGATGACAATGGCAGCTCTGTGTAAAAAATGCGAGGTCAGCGCGGAAGAACACGCCTTTTCCGCGCTGAGCCGAAGTTGGTTACATTGGCTATTTTTCGGTCAGCGCGACCCCGTGGGCAATTTCCGCGCTGACCGAGGGCGCGCCCATGCAAATAAAAAATGCCCAATTGGGCCCATTCAACCGTTAAAAACTCCTAAAATGAACCAGAATGCAGGGCAAAGGAATGAGAACCTACCTGGAAGAAGCGGATCTGAAAATGGTCTCCGGATGGGCTGGAAATCGCTCCGTCAACTTTTTGGCTTCTCCACGTTCTTCGCACTCCAAATAGTAAAATGGTAAAAATGACTTATTACCCCCCCTATTTATAGTAAAAACTCCTAAATTACCATATTTTTTGGGTTTTTACCATTTTTAGCCATAAAACTAGCCTTGGTTCTTTTTTCAAGCATGTTTCAATATGTTGTTTTACGTATATCGAATGGATTTATGCGGGTAGTGCCCTTGTGTAGGTACAGGTATCGCAGCTTGGTCATGACAGTCCACAATTCATGTGATTCCCAAAGTGTCGTCTCTAAGCTCTTTTCCGACGTTAAACAAGAGAAGATGGCCGAGCTCCCTTTCAGCTCGTTAAAGGGAACGAAAGGCGGTCGTTTTTAAGCTCTTTTTCCGACCGTTGAACCAAAAAGATTGCCGGGTGTTTGTCGTTTCGCACTCGATATTGGCTCTAAAACGACGTGTCTTCGACCACTTTTTTACTTTTTCTGGTCGGGGACACTATTCATGAAAAGTAATCCTCGGTTATAATGACCGGGCGGTTCTTTCGAGCACAGTTTTATACTTTTTCGGGCTCGAGAGACACAACTGTACGAAAAAGGACCCCCCTGGAGTCTCCTTTTCCACATTCTTTTCAGACTCTCGAAACAAGAAAAGAAGCCGAGTTTTTCCTTTGTCAGGCTCGTTAAACACTTAATGACATCGGATATTGTCAACATGACACACATCAAGCATATGTTATCCCCGTCAAGCTTGTCATCCAAAAATAATCGGGGTACCTGCCTGCGAAGGTGGGGAAAATGGAACTTTGATTACAGTCGTCTCGGCAGTACGTCACTCTTGAACATGGGACTCCGCTGTTTCGTGTCTGGGTGGGGTCATCTCATCTCGTTTTCACTAGCCTCCATGGGTTTGGGATATCCTATTTGACCTCTCATCTGTTCATTGCCGTCATCATCCTATCCATTGCTCCTTTGATGTCAAGTACTGCCAAATCCGTTACAGTGCCGTTATATGTTCAAGAGAAGTTGTCCTCTGCCCCAATGCAACCTCGTTCGCTATCTCGTCGCAAATCATTATATCTCTGTCTCGTGTCGATGATGTGGGAATCATCATGGCCCACCTTCGATCAAGGCCACTTCTCATCGACTTCAACTCATTATCCGAGAAAGTGACTTAGAGACTCCTTCCAGGTACCTTGGAGCCTACATGCCTCAATGGCAGGTTCCTCGTGTTCGACGCAAGGTTTGCATCATTGACCTACGATCGAATGATTCCATGGGTGTTCGACACCAGATTGATTCACACGCCACGGATTGTACCTATAGTACCTTGAGGGCCATTGTCATTATTGGTGGTACCTCTCGCGTCTGTTAACGGTTCTCATCATTGGCCGGTAATCAGACGATGTTCATGCATGTTCGACTCCAACCCCTGTATTCACATGTGTGGACTTGTACTCTGTTCGGGTTGAGATGGAGCGCAAGACCCTGGATCCTTGCTCACTGTGGTCCAGGTTGCGATTTTGTGGATGATCATCACATGACTCATTGATGGATGGCTGCGCCCATACCTGAGTCTTCATGGATGGCTGCGACCATACCTTGTCATTATTATGGTCTTTTTAGCTGGGTGGCTGCGTCCATACCATAGACCAGTCTCGCATGTCTGTTGGATGGCTGCGCCCATGCCTAGACTGCATGTATATGATTGTCAGAGATTTTCGGTACTTCCTGGTGGTGTTCCAGTTCGGCGTGTGTTGTAAAGCATTTCACCCCTCCCACTCTCTCGGTCTTCATGCTTTAGGGGGCATCTGTTACACAGTAATTTATCACTGCCTTCCTGTCAGTCACCCTGCTGTGTCCAGAAGTCACAATCACTAAGTGTTTGATCCCTGAACTGGCTTAAAAACCCATTTTTCCAAAGTTTTGTGCATCAGCGTGTCTGTTCCTAAAATAACCGCGATGACAAGCGCCTCACAGTGTATTCCGTGCGCTGCCATCGCGGAAGAACATCACTTTTCTGCGATGATGCACAGCACGGCTTTCCCGTGTCCTTCCGCGCTGACATGACTTGTTCAGTTATTGTTATGTGCTGACAGTGCAGCAGTCTCCATATAATCCGCGCTGATCCAGTTTGGGCGAATTTGTTCAAACAACCAGCCTTCCAGATCTCTCCAGGCTTGGTTGTTAGCTTTGTGAATATCGACTCCCTTCTATGGCATGTCTGTTCGACCCTTTGCAACTACTCCCCTTGAAGATAAGCTCATCCTTCCCCCTTTTTTAGGAGACTCCTTCTCCTATATAAACTTCCACCATTACCATGAGCAGCTAGTTAGAAACTAGGGGGAACTAGCTAGACTTAGCTTGGATCGTACAGAGCTTGTAGTGCTCAGATTGCTGCTATAGGTTTGGTGTGTTAGGAGTGGAAGTGATTGATTGCTTGGGGAAGTTTGTTTGTGACATTTGTGTGAGAGAGAGAGAGTTGTTTGTCTTGGGAGAACCATCCTCAAAGGTGAATGCTTGAGATACATGCTGGCTGATCCCTCCTGAGAAGTTTATCGACGTCAGAACATTTGGTTGTACTCTTCTCTATTCTGATTAATAATAGATGACTGCTATTATTGTTCCATTCTCGTTTGTTTATGCAATGGATAAATGTGAATTATGTCTTTTCTGACTGACATATAGTTACTTTTACTAGATTTCACGCTTGCGTTTGCCTTCTCTTCGTGTGTGCAGGTGTCCGTTCGCGGGAATCGCGGAGGACTGTGACCAGCTGAAGCGAAGGAGCGAAGGAGACATCTCTTCGTCCAACGACAGCGCAGGAATCCAAGTAGGTGCTCTTTACTTCTTGTTTAATTGTAACTAGGAACATGCGTGGCAGCATTGTGTGATTGTTGCTAGACCCCTATTGGGCTAGTAGGGATCGCCTCTATCCGTAGAGGGGATTTACCTCTCCAACAGGGTGGGTTAAGCAAAAGATTAAAGGAGAAAAAAAAGGCCATTTGGCCTACATTTCCATTGCAGTGTGGAGCATTTGCACTGCATGATTTTGGGCATGCATGCAAAGAAGCGAAGATCATGAAATCTATAAAATTACCTAAATTCCCAGGAAGGCAGTACGACCCAAATGGCACTACCAATTCCTTCACTACCCTGGTGAAAGTGAAGGCATTTAGTCATGAGGAAGATGCATTTGATGACGTATTCCTACAGAAAGAGACATTCACAGATGTGAAGCACATGGAATCACTACTTTTTGACCCAGAAGAGCTTGAAGCCTTTCATGAATACAGAGAAAGGAGATTGTTAAAGGTCCCATTGGACCAATTACAGTTTGAACCAATAAGGGAGCCAACTCCCAACATAAGCCTAGAAGAGAGATCCAGAGAAACTTCTAAAGATGATTCTGAAGAAGAGTCCAAAGAGAAGTCTACCAGAGAATCAGAACACTCAAAACAACAGTCACAGAATTGGGGAAGTAAAGGTAAGGAGTCAGAAAAGGATACAACCAGATCTACAGAAAAAGCAGTTGAGCAAACCTCAGCTAAGAAATAGGCTGAAATTCACTCCACCTCCACCCAGTCAAAAAAATCCCTGGTGATTGATTTAGAGAAAGAATGGGAGCATTTTAATAAAAAGCTCCATACAGATGGACAAGCACCTGAGCTACAGACTCCACAACACAAAGCAACTCAAGAAATTACAGTACAAAAAATTGTAAGTACTCAAGAGGTAGAGCACATTCCTACCACTCCTACCTCTGAAATTGTTTTGAGAATTGAGGAGATTCCTCCTTTAGATGTGTTCTATAGCCTAGCCCACAAAGTTTTCATCAAAAGGCAAAAAAAGAAGAGGAAGTTGGATGCTACAGTTGCTACTACTCCCGATAATGAATCAATGGATATTGTCTGGAAAGATTCACCCATCGATCCATCTAAGAACCTTACTAAACTATCGCAGTTTGTAGGAGCCTATGCTACAGTGACTATTGATAAAGAAACAGAGGTACAAATCTTGCTCAAAGAAAAGGAAAATAAAATTTTGTTGTTGGAACAACAGTTAGAGAAAGAAAAATATAACCAACAAGCGGAATTGCAAATAGCCAAGCTCCAACAAGAATTCAAGAAGATGCAAATAAAACATCAAGCCAGCTTAGCAAAAAAGAAAGCGTAAATACAAGCAATAACAGATAAGTATAAGGATAGTTCAAAAACTGATCAGTTTATAATTCAAGTGCTTAGCCTTAACTCCCAACTAATGTGCCAAAAAGAACTTCTATGCCAGAAGATCTCGCCATTGAATCCTTATTGCAAGGCTAGTGACAAGTTAACGAGTCATGTCATCAACATAAGACTTGAATATGATGAAGTCTTGAAAAGAGTTTCCGACTTCATCACCTGGTAGAATTCAGAGGATGGAGGAAAGGCCAATTTACCTAAACTGGAAGAGTCACATAAATAAATTGTATTTGCAGACTGGGATTCTTGACTTAGACAAGCAGAAAAGGCAACAGTGGTCGTAGCAGCAGTAGCAAACAGTGTTATTGAAAACATCAATGAGAATTTACATAGCACCAACCTAGTGGCAGAGACTGTAACAGTGGAGGTAGGAAACACAACAAAAAGAGGAAGCAATTAGGCAAATGACCAAGTTAAATTGGGAAGTGTACTGGCAATGTTTAGTTAAACCTTACAGCCAGTGGATGACCCTATAATGCCTAACCATTTCCAAACAGAAAATGGTGCCAGCACTGACCGATGTCGTGTTCACTAGGCAGTTGAAATCTGCAATCAGCCGACCAACGCAGCTCAAACTAATGACGGAGATCTGTGATCTCAAGGATCAAATGCAAAGGAGTTAGTCACCATGTTTTATTTCTATTTTAGTTTGGTTTCGCATAATTTGAGGAAGGTCGTTTAAACCTCCTCAACTATTTTTGTAATACTCTATTCTTAGGATTTATAATTTAGTATTTAAACTCCTCTCATGCATTTAGAGAGGAGTCCAGAAATTTTATCAGAAACAATCTTCAAAACATGCACTTTTGTCCCTTTGAGGAAGTTTTGGTGAAATGAATGGAACAGGATTTATTTTCATTTTATCTCGCATATTCTATTGAAATTGCACCTATGTACTCATAGATGGTGTTGGATTGATTGGAAGTAGGTCGATATTGCTGAAACACATGAGCAGAACTTATTACAAATGGTACTTTTATCTTGTGATTTTTTTTTATGTATGTATAGAGCAATAACTTTTTCTTCAAATTGTTTATGTATGAAAGTTTAAAGCTTGGTTAGCATTATTGCACTTTTTTATGGTGATGGCCTAAATTTGATGCCAAATATGTGAATAATTTCTTATGCGATATATCTTTCACAATCGTTTTGGCTAACTATTTATCCAAAACTATTATTTCTAAAACGATTTCACTTCTTATTGTAGTTGAATGATATTTATTACCAATTGCTCTGGGACATTATTGTAGATCGCCTATTTCAATTTTATTCCTGGGAATAGTCATAGTTAGATAGTGTTTAAACTAGGATATATGCATGTGATTATTAGTTTATATTAGATTACTTTTAGCTTAAATATTCTTATGAACTATCATATATCACCCCATCAGTGCTATCATACTTTATATTGGGAAACCAATCCCATTATCCCCAGTCAGAGCCACTACACCAAATGGAAAAGGAACTGCCAACCAAGGTCCGGACTGGGTGGTTTTCCCCCATGTTGTAAGCAACGATTTTTGAGGCTTCAATAGACTTCAACTCAAGCTCTGTGATTTTAAGGTTTTTTTCAAACTGAACCTTGGCCATTTCTATTTTTGCATCAGGCACAACTGCAACCAACTTCCTAATCTTGGCCTCCAATGGTGCTTCATCTGGTATATGGAGTTTTGCAACTGTTTGGCATGCTTCGGCTACATCGGCTGCAGTTCACTTGTTCTTCTCTTGAACCTTCTTCAATGCTTCTAGCGTTGTTGTCTTCTCAACGAACATTTGTTCATTGTATAACTTGTACTCGGTGATCATGCTCAGCTGCGCTTCTCTCGGGCCTAAATCTCTGCAATCACACTTGCTTTCAATGTGTGAAGGAATTCACTAGGGAGCGTGGCCAAGTTTAGACCAATATTACTCATAGCACTAACACTAGCCTTGTCAGCGTCCGCCTCCACGCTCAAAGCTCCATCAGGCAGCGTGACAGCCCGGCGGTCCAAGGATCGAACCAACTTTGTTGCTTGAGTGGTCCCTGGTGCCAAACTAGTCGATGTCATGCTGCTCTACCCTGCACCTGCCTTGAGTCTAGTTGTTTAGATCTATAGCTCGTGCAAACCCATCTGTATAGCAACCAGTGCTTGCTTTTGTTGTTGCTCAAACTGTTGTAGCAGTTCTATTGTCGTGTCCCTTACCTTGTCACCAATATTGTCTAAGTCACCCTCTGTCAAGGTAATTTGATCGAACAACGAATTGGAGGCTTTGGTCTTATTTCGTTGTCCCTCCTTTTCCTATTCCCTATGTCACTTTACGCGGAAGGGAGTGCTCTCATGATCTTCACCGCCCTGTTCTAACTGCTCTTCTTCCTTCATTTGGGGCAAAGGAGATTTTTGACTTCTGTCAGAGCCACACTCTTCCTGATCTGCTTGTTCCTTTGTGACACGCTCTGCTTCTGCTCGGGCCTTCTCCTCAGTCTCCTTCTTCCCCTTTTCAGCCAACTGTTGAACCTTTAGATGGGTCGCTTCCCTTTTCTGCTTCTCCATGGACTTACTAGTCCCAGCAGCCAAATCCAATTTTGTGTGTCAATATACTAGCCAACGCTTGAGGACTTTTGCAATTGTTGGGTTGTGTTATATTCTTTCCCAGACTAGCCCACGTATTTAACCGGGGTGTTAGGAGGGGGGCGGAGCCCCCCCTTCATTGCGCTGATTGCGTAACGAGGGGAGTCGCAGGGGGTTTGAGGGGTGCAGGTAACCCCACTCTATGGGTTCTAGGGCAACGCCGTGGAAAATTTTGGTTTTGGACCCTATGTTAGGTTGGGCGAACCCACCTATGGTTTTGTGCATGATTTTCGCACATGGTTTTGGACACGATGGTTTTCGGTCCATGGTTTTGGACACGATGGTTTTCGGTCCATGGTATTGGATGCTTTGGCATGTATAAATATGTATTGTAACATTGAAAGGAACACAATGAAAAAATAAAGCTGGTAGTCCCGGTTTTGGGATACAGGGAAAATCTTTGTGTATATGTGTTTTATGTGTTATGCTCTCATATTGTTTATTTTCTGTGTTTTAGAATTCGTATGCAGGTAATTTCTGTACAGGGTTAAAACCTACATTTTGTATTAGAGCTGTTTTGGCTTCAAGGGGACACCTTTGTTGCTGAGGGGTTTCGCTCGGACCTGTGGTAGACCCTGTTCAGTGGGAGATCTGCGAGATCAATTTTGGTGGTGAAAGAAGATGGCGAGCAGTGGAAAGATAGGGATCGAGAAATTTAATGGTTAGAGTTTTGAGTTGTGGAACCTCAAGATGGAGGATCTGTTGGTCGATAAAGATCAGTGGATCACGGTAGATCTGGGTACTAAACCAACAGGAGTGTCCGATGAAGGATGGAAGAAGTTGGATCGGAAGGCAAAGAGCAAAATACGATTGTGTGTCTCAGATTCAGTATTGTTGAATGTATCAGGGGAAGCTACGACGAAGGCTCTGTGGGACAAGTTAGGGACTTTGTACCAATCTAAGTCTCTGGTGAATAAACTATTCCTGTGAAAAGTGCTGTATAACCTGAGGAAGAAAGATGGAGACTCGGTGACAGAGCATTTGAACGCATTTAATACTGTGGTAACTCAGTTAGCATCTGTTGATATTAAAATTTCAGATGAAGGCAAGTGCATCAATTTGTTGTGTTCTCTACCAGATTCATGGGATAGTCTGGTTATTGCAATAGGTAGCAATGCAACTGCCTTGCAGTATGATGAAACAGTCTCATCCTTGCTGACAGAGGAGATGAGGTGAAAAAATATGGAGAGCCAGAATGGTGATGCCTTGTCTGTACGAGGAGGGTCCCAGAACAGAAACAAAATAAGTCATCGAGTGGGAGATCTAAATCTAGAGGGAGATATAAATCTCTAGGAAAACTTGTAAAGGTGGTGTGTTGGAAATGCGGAAAGGAAGGGCACTACAAAAGGGACTATAAATCTAAATCTCCTGATAAAGGAAAGGGATCTGATGATGATCCTTCTGCAGAGGTGAAAACCACCTCAGATGAAGGTGGGGATGCGTACTTGGCTTCTTCAAGTACACATGTAGATCATGAGGCATGGTTGATTGACTCAGGTACATCCTTTCACTTCACTCCCCATAGAGAGTGGTTCTATGAGTATGATAAATACGATGCTGGTGATGTCTTATTAGGGGATGATAGGAAAGCTAGAATCGTTGGTCGCAGAAAGGTAAAGTTGAAGTTGCAAGGTGGAAGGGTTAGAACACTTCCGGGTGCTCTGCATATTCTTGCATTGGCCATAAATATGATTTCTTTAAGCAAGTTAGATGATGTAGGTGTAAAAACTGTGTTCGAGAAGGATACCTACAAGATGGTTCGGGTAGCACTGGTATTGATGCAGGGAGTTCAGATTGAAGCTCTGTACAAGCTGCAAGGTAGCATGGTTTTTGATGGGTGCAATAGTTCTGTGGTTCCTGAAAGTGGAGTAGAAAATATAGTGGTCACTGGAGAGAAGACCATGTTGTGGCATCAAAGGCTTGGACATATTGGAGAGAAGGGCCTTCGAATACTTCATGGTAAAGGTATGGTAGAAGGTATGAGTAATATCCCTCTAGATTTTGATTTTTGTGAAAATTGTGTATATGGGAAGCAGAATCGGGTGAGATTCCCCTCTGGTGGTAAGAGGGCGAAAAAAATATTAGAGCTTATGCACAGTGACGTGTTTGGACCTGTGAATGTTCCATCACTGGGTAAGTCTGTGTACTATGTATCATTTATAGATGACTTCTCAAGGAATACATGGATATATTTCCTTAAGAAGAAATCTAAAGTCTTTAACATGTTTAAATAATTTAAGGCTCTGGTGGAAAACCAAACAGAGAAGAAGATAAAGATGCTAAGGACAGATAATGGTGGAGAGTTTTGCAGTAAGGACTTTGAAGAATTCTGTAAGATGTGTGGTATAGCACGGCAAAAGACTACTCCATATACACCTTAGCAAAATGGAGTTGCAGAAAGAATGAACAAGACGTTGATGGAAAGGGAAAGAAGCATGCTTAGTGGTGTCAGGTTAGGACAAGAATTATGGGTAGAGGCAGTGGAGATAGCATGTTACCTGGTCAACAGATCACCTTCATCAGCGTTGGAGGATAAAAATCCACAAGAGGTATGGACTAGTAAGAAACCCTCTCTTTCACATCTAAGGGTATTTGGATGTGATGCATATGTACATGTTCCAAAGTAGAAACGAACCATGGATAGTAAATCTGAAAAGTGCATCTTTATTGGTTATAAGGATGGATTAAAGGGTTATAAACTTTGGAACCCAGTAACAAGGAAAGTTGTGTACAGTTGAGATGTGGTGTTCAGAGAGGTGAAAGATGTTATTAAACATGAAGTCCAACCAAAGGAACTTGAGAAGATAGAGTTTGAGCTAAAGGAGGGAGAATCAAACTCTACAGCAGAGGAGGAATCAAAATATGAAGAGCCACAAACTCCGGGTGTGAGAAGATCAGTTCGAGAAAGAAGAATGCTAGAAAGGTATAGTCCATCTACTTTCTATTAAAATTTTTCTTTATCTATTACTGACGATGACACCAGAACTATGAAGGAAGCAGTAGATTCAGAGGATGGAAAACTCTGGAAAGAGGCCATGGTTGATGAAATGTCACCTTTGCACAAAAATGAGGCTTGGGATCTGGTGGAGTTGTCGGCTGGAAGGAAACCCATTGGCAGCAAATGGGTGTTCAAGAAGAAGACAAATGCAGAAGGAAAGGTGGAGAAATACAAAGTTCGGTTGGTAGCAAAAGGTTATTCCCAGGTGCTAGGAATTGATTTTGGTGATTTCTCCTGTTGCTAAGGTAACTTCTATTAGATTACGTTTATCTGTTGCTGCTGCTTTTGATTTTGAGGTAGAACAAATGGATGTGAAGACAACATTTCTTCACGGGGATCTGGAAGAGGAAATCTACATGAAGCAACTTGAAGGCTTTGCGGTGAAGGATAAGAAAGAACTGGTATGCAAGTTAAAGAAGTCTTTGTATGGGTTAAAACAGTCACCAAGGATGTGGTATCAGAAATTTGATACATTTATACGGGGACTTGGCTTCACTAGAAGCAAAGCAGATCACTGTGTGTATTTTAAATTAATTGGTGACCATGTTATTTATTTGGTCTTGTATGTGGATGATATGTTGCTAGTTGGAAATGACAAAGAAATTATCCAGGATTTGAAGACCCAATTGTCCTCCAAATTCGACATGAAAGATCTTGGTGCTACAAACTATATTTTTGGCATGGAAATTAAAAGAGATCGGGCAAAGAGGAAGCTCTGGTTAAACCAGAGGAAGTATGTCGAGACAATATTACAGAGATTTAATATGTAGGATAGTAAACCGGTGAAGGTTCCTATTCTTGTAGGTGTAAAGTTATCTGTTGAACAATGTCCCAAGACACAAGAAGAGGAATAGGACATGTCCTGTTTTCCATATGCAAGTGCAGTCAGTAGCCTGATGTATGCAATGGTCTGTACTAGACCAAACATTGCACATGTAGTGGGAGTATTGAGCAGGTTTATGTCAAAACCAAGGAATGAGCATTGGACAGTAGTGAAGCGGGTTTTCATATATTTCCGTGGCACTAGTGATTATGGTTTGTGCTACCAAGGAAGACCAGGATTGGATAGAGTGTTGGATATTCATGGCTTTGTTGATGCGGACTGGGCTGAGGATCTGGATCAGAGAAGATCTATAAGTGGGTATGTGTTTAACCTATTTGGAGGTGTAGTCAGTTGGATGAGTAAGAAACAATCTGTAGTGGAACTATCAACTACAGAGGCAAAATACATGGCAGCCACTCATGCAAGCAAGGAAGCAGTTTGGTTGTAGAGATTGTGTTCAAGTATGGGGTTAGTACAGGGAGCTATAAGGATAGACTGTGATAGCCAAAGTGCAATTTTCTTGGCAAAGAACCCTCCTTACCATTCAAAGACAAAGCACATTGATGTTCAGTATCACTTTGTTAGGGATATGATAGAAGACAAAAAGGTGTTTCTGGTAAAGGTGGACACTTTGAAGAATATTGTAGATGCATTGACAAAATCTGTGAGCTCTGAGAAGTTCTCTTGGTGTAGAGAAACAATGGGCATTGAAGGGCTGGATAAATGAATAAGCTCCCTTGTGGCCCCTTGTGGAAGAAAACAACAAGTGGGATAATGTTGGGTTCTGTTATATTCTTTCCATGACTAGCCCACGTAGTTAACCAGAGGGTTAGGAGGGGGGTGGAGCCCCCCCTTCGTTGCACTGATTGTGTAACGGGGGGAGTCACAAGGGGTTTATCAAGCACAAACTAGCTACATGGCGCTTTACCAGCCCAAACACTGTCCAATCGTCAAAGTATACCTCCAAAAACTTGTGAATGAACTCTTTGAACGCCGCAATGACTATGCGCGAAAATATTTCCGGCACATTCTTAAGTCCAAAAGGCATTACCATATACTGAAAGCATCCCCACTCGGTCGTGAAGGTAGTATTTCTCCTATCTTATGGTGTGATATTTATCTAATGGTATCCAGAGAACCCATCAGTGAATGAATAGGCCTCTTGCCCGCCAACATTATCCAGCACTTCATTTGTGAATGGAGTTGGGAAAGGATCATGAACGCAAGCATCATTCAGCTTCCTGAGATCTATGCAAATCCTTATCTCATCCTTCTACTTCTTTTCTTGAACGACCATTAGACTTACCCAATTGGACTCCTCCACTGGTTCAATAATACTCACTGCCAACATCTTGTCCAACTCCAAGCGGACCTTTTCCTTGTACTTAGGATTAAGGCGATATGGCCTCTGCTTCACAGGCTTCATGTCTGGTTTCAACATTATTTTCATCACTCCTAAATCGCCTATTATCCCCTTCAAGTCTGAAAACTTTGTAGGTAACAAATCCTAGTACTCATGGAGCAACTCAGCGGCCTTATCCACCATAGCATCATCCCAGTAGTCCCTTATCTTCACAAATTTTGGCTCCACCTCTGTTCCAATGTTGACTTGTCTAGTTTCCAAGGGCGGGGTGATACCTAGATTCTCTATCTGCGGCCCCTCAAATTTACGGTGACCTTTTTCCTATGGGATATTAATTTTCCGTGGATCCTCCTCTTCTTCTTTAGCAGTCACATTTTAGCACTCTAGCGCATGGAATCAAATCCAAGGAATCTTGCAGGATTCTGAAGATTGTTGCTTTGACCTCCTGCAACACTTCATTGATACACTCGAATACATCCTCAAAGTTTAATGTCATCATGAATCACTATATCAAAATATCTCATTCATCTGTGTCATGGTGGAGCTTTATCTCTAGGTACCAATTCATTGGTATTACATCTAAAGTATGAGAACAAATGCACCCACTTTGGTTGTAACTCTGCTCCATAAGCATCAGTCCATTTTGCTAAGTGATTGCGTGGGTCACTCCCATCATATTTCTCTGTCAATCGCACTTTTGGGCAAACAAACCGCACCCTCATCATCCTTTTGTATTCACACCATCCATCAAAATTGTCTTTATGCGTACCCAAACATCTTGCAGGTGTAGTGTGCAGCGCCAAGTCCAAGGTTTGGAAATGATACTTCTCTGGAAATACCCTTTCAAATGCATCCAAAAATTTATCAACGTCAATTAAATCATCATAATAAGGCAAACTTCTTACCTACGATGATACAAAACACAGCGATTTAGTCATCATATTATAGCGTAGCATAGACACTTCATGCAATTGATTCTGCCATTTTTCCAATTCCTCATCTGAATCTGATGTGCAGGAGATTTCACGATCCCATGCAATACATCCATTAGCTGTCAAATTCACCCAATCTTGATCTTGCACCGTTATCTTATAAATATGGTCCAAATCATCATCACTTTCATAATTATGGACCGGTTCAGTATAGTGCGGTCCTTCTGCAAGGTCCATAGGTACTATTACGCGGAGTGATTTCCTCTCAAATGACATTATTCGCTTCTTCAAAGTGGTCACCGCATTCATGTCAATATCCCAATCAATCCTAAGGAGCATGGGGTAGGGATTAATGTCATCAACAATCTCTATCACTTCGAAATCAGTCAACGCAGCTCGTGCCTTCAATATCTACCGTCAGTCCCTGCAATCTTCCCATGGGGATAATCTTTTGTTGATTCAACATCCTCAATTGAATTGAAGACCACTGCAGCACAGGTCTCCCCATTCTCTCCCATGTTTGTTTAGGAAAAACATTCACGTCGGACCCAAGATCCAGAATAACCTGGTCCATTTCATATTCGCCTATTTGCGCGGTGAGTCTCATCTCACATCCTATTCTTTCCTTACGCTTACCAATTTTCCTGACCACGCACGGTCCCTCAAGAGTATTTTCTTTACCATCACATTTATTGATCAACTCCTTCAATCCTTTCACGGCCTTTCTATCATGTGGCATCTTCATACAAGTCTCAAAAAAGGTAGTAAGCATTGATGGGTCCATTTGTTTAGACTGTTTATCCTGACTTCCTGAGGTAGAAGCCTCAATGAAGCTTTTCTTTGCTTCCATGAAGGTTTCTTTTGCACGCTATAAATCAAAGCCAACCTCATTTTCTAGATCTTTGTGGACCCATTCACTTTCTACAGGCTGCTTTCCCTTATCTTCGCCAGTCATCATTCCACTTCGCAACACTATATTCACATTAGGATCTTCTTCGCGGGGTTCAACCCTCACCATCTGTAGGTTCTAGGTAGGTTGTTGAGGCTGCGTCCCCTTTTCCCACATCTTAACTATTAATACAAGGTAGTCTTCTATCGCATGGTCAAACTGAGTACAGTATCAGCACGATAGGCACGTCGGGTTCGTACACTCTCATGTGTAGTGTCGCGGCCCTCCATAACTGTAGCAAATAACTTGTCCCCGACCTCTCACAGGTCCTCCTTTGCCTCAGCCTCATCTACACCCCTGATATCCTCCTCGTACTCCTTCACGCCTTGAACCAGAGGATGATTTTCTATCTGCATCCGATACGCAGGCATTCTCTCCATCATTAACTCATAACTATGACAATTGCTCTCATCGTGACCTATTGATTTCCAGAAGTTGCAGAAGAGTTGTTTCGGTCTCTGTACAAATTTCTGCAGCAAGTGACAATTATCTATCACATGTTTCCCAGCTACCTGACATATAGCACACCACAACGTGGGCCCCGTACTTGGCCTTTCTTGAGATTTTGGCCTTAGAGGCTTGACCCTCCTCCTACAACATAATTCGCGAAGACAGGGAAATGATCTTTATCATTCCCCCGACTCTTACATTTCAAACACCAAACTTCTTCACGCACCTCAGGCTGACCCGCTCTATCTTTCTTCAGACTTGGGAACTCTAGGCAAAGATTCTGCAACTCCGCAAGAATCTGTTGAACTACCAAAGAAAAATCTTGAATCGGTGTCTCATGAAATCTCATCGCAATCTTCAGGGCTTCCGCCTGGGTCCCAATCTTTTGTTGTGATAAAGCAACCCTTAAATGATGCAAGAGTGAAGCCACAACCCATTCGCAATGCTGCCCATTCGTAATATTCATGTTAGCTTCATGGTTCTTTCATTTCAATCTCTTATCCACCTCCCAGGGTGTCTCACAAGGCTTCATCATGATTTCCTTGAATCCCATGATTGATTGCACTTCAGACTTGGGTCTACTGAATTCCTTATTCAGCGCAGTCTGAGTGTCTGCCAACGTAGCTTTCGGGTTAATGGTGTAGTACTTAATGTACCACATTAGCGTGTGATCCTATAAAGAAGTAACCAATGTTGTTTTATTCATATGATCACCTATAATGTTCTGGGTTTTCCATACAGCCTTCGAAATGAACCAAAACTGGTCCTGGTCCTCATTTCCTAAGCCCTTGAAAACAGGAAACTTCACTGCATTTGCCATAATGAATGGCGGTGGAGGTGGTGATGGTGTGGGTGAAGGGGTATGTTGTGAAGGTGAATATGGAGGTGCTATGGGTAGATGGGGTATTCATGGGAACCCTTGCCTTATTAACTGGACAACACTCTGTGGAGAAGCCTCTACTGCTCCTTCGGTGTCACTCTGAGGAGGCTCAATCATTGAGCTATATTCAAGACATGTTCTCCTTCTATCCCTGAATAACTTTCCACTTCGCGTAGCTCCAAACATCAAGGTAATTGCATAACCCACTTTTCACACAAGAGAATTTTAATCCAAGTATTCAAAGATCTTAAATACTTACCTCACAGCCCCTTGAAGAAGCACTGTTTACTTTGTTGTAGTTGACCAAGGTATCAACCGTGAACTCCATCACAAATTCTCCGATGACATGATCAAGCTAGTGATCAATAGCGCATGCGATCTCATCTTCATAGGCTTCCAATCTTTGAACTAACTCTGGGGTCCACACTATTGGACTGTCAAGCCTCCACTTTCCCTGTTTATCCGCTAATTTAGCGATCCACTCGTATATCTCGATAAAGAAGGAACAGACGAAAATTTTGTGTATCTTTGTGTACAAATAGTTATCCAACCACTTTTCTTTCGTTAATCATAGATTTATGTTTTCTTGCGCCACGAATTCGTGGA
Source organism: Pinus tabuliformis (assembly GCA_031772625.1). Classification (NCBI taxonomy): domain Eukaryota; kingdom Viridiplantae; phylum Streptophyta; class Pinopsida; order Pinales; family Pinaceae; genus Pinus; species Pinus tabuliformis. Next base: position 846,973,219 of record CM062813.1, on the reverse strand, counting down.
TCCTTCTATCCAACCACTCCTCAATTTCTTCCTTTGTTGGATTCTAGTGATGCGACATCACACATCTCTTTATATAGATCTTGGTCCCTTCAACGAAACCATTTGTTGGCTTAGTGGGTCCTGACCCAAGTTCAGAATTATTTTTTCCAAACAAATCCCTACACTACTAGCCCTTTCGGAATCAATCCATGGAGCGCAGACTGAAGTCTCACAAAAGCAGTATGGGGGGATGTTGGAACCAAGTTTCTGCACCCAGTGACTAGTGTAATGTTGTTTTATGGCCTAACTTTGCCTTCAGACAGATCAATAATCCCTTTAGGGTTTATCGATATACTTCTCTTAATTTATCTCTAGATCTTTACAAAGGTATACGACTATCTTCCGCAGACCCTAAATAGGTGAATCAACCACTTACGCGCCTCTGTAATTATTCCTATCTTTGTATCTACCCATATCGGCTTAAGTGTCTAATAACTTTAAGATGCATTAAGATATTCTTTGTGTAAATAGATAGTATTACTTGCGTTCTTATAACAATGTAAAACATGCAGAATCGTGCATCAATACAGTATTAAATCATAACCCCATTATTCATCATAACATAAATGCTTTCATTCACAACAGAAGTAAATGGAAAAAACACAGATATTTCTGGTATAATCTCTTTATTGATACTTCAGTTCTACTTATGGACTCAAAACTACCCTGCGCACACAGCTGCAAGGGTCCGTGCACTCAGTTGTGGACTCTACTCTAGGCCTCTGCACACTCAGCTGCAGAGCCTCGCTTCTACTCAAAGACTCTTCGCTTTTCACTGCTACTAACCCATTACCTTCATATTCATCAATATCATGAATTGAACTGCCTTAGACTCTCTAAGACTCTCCTTTTTATACAATCCCATGGTCAGCGAACCATGGTTAGATCTACTAAAGCTGACACAACTTCCATAAAAGAAGGGAAAAATGCTTTATGACACTTTACTATCTATGCACTCTATGACCACAACTTGCAGAGACTTTACACTTTACCTAACAAAAACTTGGGCTTTTGCCCCAAAATTGACCACAGGGGACCTTGTCCCAACACTACGCAAATACCCAAATTACTGAAAAATATACAAGGAAGGATGATCTGCATGATCATCTGGCTCATTTGATGAAAGCATGGGGAGAAGAACCACATCTTGAATGGGTACATATATTCTGCCATACCTTGGATACTATTCTGATGAATTGGTAGTTAGAAACAAAACTGTGACATGGAACCGCGAAGTGGGACATTCTAAAGGAAAGATTTCTGCTAACATTGAATTTTTTGGATGGATTCGAGTGTATTGATGAAGCATTACGAGATATCAAGGTTGCGATATTCAAAACACTTGTAGATCCTATCGCTTGGGTAGAACTTGACTGGAGAATGCAACTGCATTATGCTCTAGAATGCTAGAATATTACAAAAGAAGAAGGTGAGGAAGACCCCAAATATATCAGTAGCCCTAAATCAGAATAACAACGCAAAGTCATTGGGCCTAAGGTAGAGGTGCCTGACATTTCAAAGCCATTAAATACTAAGAAAGTAAACATTGGTTCGGAAGCGCAACCGATGGTCGTGAATATACGTTATTACTGGGATAAGGACATAGTTAATAAGGTTGCAGAGTTATTGCAGGAATATCAGGACTTGTTTCCAACAAATTTCTTTGATCTAAAATGGATAGTAGGTGATCTAGGTGTTAGGGCCTAGATTTGTCTCAGGCTGAAAAGACAAGGTTCTAGGTCCACATCAAACCATGCTCAGCCTCGTAGCTAGCCCTACGTGGATAGGAGAGGGCTCTCTCCAGGTTGATCTCGGCAAAAGACAAGAAATGGAGCTCGAGATGACTGAAATAAAAGCTAATTTTAGGCTAGGTATTAAGTACAAAGGTTTGATTTGAGTTTTTGGGGGTTTTGTGTTGGAAACAGGGAAAGACAAATTGGGCTCGGGGATGAGGCACAGTTTCTGCAGAGTTCTGATTGGGGCAAGGAAGGCAATTGTTTTGATGCTTTAAAGTGAGTGAATTGATAGATCAGACTGGTGAGGAGCTAAGGACAGCAAAAGAGTCTCAAGAATTCTCCTTAAACAGATGAAAACATGAAAATTTAAACAAATTCAAAGGCAGAGCATAGCAGTTATGGATTCTACCTTAATCACTCATTTGTTCAAATTCAGAAGAAGAAGCAGGAAAATGATACACATAACACTAATGAACTTACAATTACTCAGAGAAGCACACCATCAAAACATAAAGCCACATGGATCCCAAACAGTGCTGCAAAACCCTGGTCTTTCCTTTGCCAAAAATGCAGAAATGAATGTACAATAGAGTGCCAAACTTTTCCCAAGAGTCCAACCCTGAAAATGACTTAGAAATTACATAATATAGGCAAGCCAAACCTATTTCCTTGCCTCTAGGGGTCAAACTCATCATTCTAGGAGCTGTTTCAACCAATTCTAAAGAAAGCACTAAAATCTAGGCAATCAAAAAACTTGCCTCTATAAGGTAGGAAAATGATTCATTCATTAAATTTTTAATTTTTGGTGAATGAATCCTCTAGAACAAGTAAATAAGTGTCAAAATTACATCATGTTTATCCAATTACATCAAGATAGATCAAAAATTACATCACAAAGCAAAACTAGTGAAACTGGCAGAATTTCTGAGCTGGAAGGTGAAAAATTGAGCAAAAATCCTCTGTGCACCGCGCCAATTTCTCTGTGCATCACGCCACTTTGAGGCTGCATTTGAGGCACTTTCTGAAGTCCAAATTGAGCCCACGTGTGCTTGTTGGAAATTTCTTTGAGTCTACTTTCTAACCCAAGTGGAATGTCTGGATTTGGTGTCCATTTGCCCCTCCAAATATCCAATCTCCCAAGACTACTTCCTGTGTGTCAAAATAGGGGCAGTGAGGTCATTTTTAGGGTGTTTTTGACCCTTTAGGCAACCCAGAACTTGATGAAATCTCTCGGCCATTCCTGAGCATGCATAACATTTCATGAAAAATCCAAAAATATCAAGTTTTCCTCCAGAAGATGTCCCAATCATAAGCGCGCACCAAGTGGCGCGGTGCATTGGGCAGAAAAGCCTGTTTTTGCTCAAAAATGTCTAGGTTTGCACCTTTTCTTCACATTTCCTACATTCTCACACCTAATGGTCATGTATCCTACGGACCTGACTGCACCTTTTCTTTGTGATAGGTGCGGACCCCTGAGTGCGCCGTGCCACTACCCAGGTGCGTCGTGCCTTTTTGCAGATGACTTTTGGAGGCCTTTCCGGTGTCAAAATTGGGTGTAGGATAGCTCGTTGGAAAGGTATTTGAGTCTAATTTCCAACCCAACTAGAATTTTTCAATTTCGAGTTAATTTTCCCTATAAAAAGTCAAATCTCCCAAGACTGGTCAAAATGTGCAGAATGAGGCTACCTCAAGGCATAGTGATGTTGCAGTCAACTTTTGAAGGTGTTCCTCAACTCCAAATTGAGCTCATGATAGCTCATTAGAAATATCTTTATGTCTAGTTATCATTTTATGCATCAAGAAAGTAATGTGACCAACCAAGCTAGGAGAAAACTTGATTTTCCCAAGGTCACTTTAGAGGTGCATCAATTCTCCCAAGGCAACTGTATTTTTGACATTTCTCTAAACCATGACACCTGTGTAAAAAGTGAAGGAGGTTTTCCTTCCTTGGCCTGTTTTGGACAAAAACCTCTCTGATTTTTCCAAAATTCATCTTTCCTTGCTCAGAAACATCATTTGAGTAAAACCTACCCCGAGGTGTGGAACAGGGGATTTGTCAAAATGAAGCAAAATGAAGGGGATAAGGGGCTTCTAAATTCTTGAGAAAATTTTTGGAAGTAGGGAGGGATGTTAGAAAGCATGGGAAAGTGGAATTTCAAATATTGAGTAAGGGGAAGGGGTCCAAAAGGGAAAAACACAGGCCTAGCCTAGAAAATTGCCAAGTTGTAGCAAGAAAGTAGGGTTTGTGCAAAAATGAGGAATTTGGGGGATCTCAGTGAAAGAAAATGTTTAATAAAGTACATTAAGGATAGGGGAAGGTGGATGAACATTAGGATACAAGTTTTGCTGATTATTTGACCGTCCAAGAGAAATTGCCTTCAAAACCCTAGGAGAGGGAAATGACCTTACCTAGGCGCAACTGAAGCATGAACAAGGTGTAAAATGACCCATTGGAACCTGACATGATGATGACAACCCTATGAATGATGGTAGACTCAGCTGAATAGTGACATAGACCAACATTTGGACAACTTTGAAAGGAGTGAAAGCAAACCCTAGACCTAATGCCTAGTGACCAAATTTTACTTGAAGACTCACTGAAATGATAAAATTTGACCTTGACACCTTAAAATCACTTTGTAAGAGCATGTTTGATCACTGGAGGAAGGCTGGAAAGACTGACACTAACATTGGCTCCAATGGGGATGGTAGCTCCTTGGAGGTGCCAAGAACGGCAGATCTTTGGGAGAGCAGACAATGCCTTCATCCATTGGGCAATGGAGTCAAAACTCAAGCTGAAATGCATGAATTGACGACAAAAACTAACTCTTACTCAACTAAAAACTGACTCGTTACTTAAACACAACTGACAAACTGGAAATGATGCTCAAAGTGGAGCTTATTCATCAAAACCTACTCTAACAGTTTCATTCATCACCTGATCAAGTGAAATGAAACAACCAATGCAACCAAGTAAGTATTCCGTCTGTTGTTTGAATTCTCCGCAAGTGCTCACTTATGAACAACAAGAGAGAACTACTGAAAGGCAACTCCCATGACAACTTGGAAACAGATCCGTTGAATGCTATGGATTCTTTATCCTCCTCCAAAAACACTACATAAGGATCTTGAAATTCATGCACACTGGGACTTAGCTCATCCAATGGATTACTTCTCTTTTCTTCATACCATGAATGAAAACTTTGATCTGAGCTTTGTAATGAGACTCCTGCTGAAAATGACAAAGAAACCAGCTATCGGGTCAAGTTTATATCAGTACACGTTTCAGGCTCACATGTAGTCAATGGAGAAGGACTTTGATTGCGAACCTCATCCAAAATATCAGCTAGTGGATCATGTAAAACTTGAAAAGACTGCTGCAACCCATTTTCTATTGGTTCCAATGCGATTACATGATTGCCTACAAGCTGCTCATTTTTTACAGAAGATGTACTATGCAATTTTCCATTCAAAAAATGAAATGATTCGAAACAAAATGGTATGGAATCATCTTGCATCATCTGAGCATATGTTCCAGCTTCCAAGTCTTCATGTGCAACTTGACAATCAATGGCATTTGGGGGCTGGATATCTGAATATGAGAAGCCTTGAACAAGGTTTTCATTGCTTTCAAGATGGTCCAGATCAAAACTTGTCGACAGTTGATTTCTGATTGCATGAATGTTGTCTCTGATGAACTGAAATGAATCAAAACAAAAAGGTAAAGATCCTTCACTTACTTCAAAATTTGCTGCACTTTCATCGTCATTGTCATAGCTGATATGCATCGGCTGAACATTGTATTCGAGCTGCTATAAGTGAACTTCCTCCTCCCACAAACTAGCTGTTGATTTGTCTGCAAGATTAGCTTCTGTTTGGAGAACATAATCATCATAGTACTGATCAAATTGAGGCAAATCATCAGTATAAAACACATCATCAAGCATACATGTCATATCAGCAGTCCTCTCTTCTCCAAGATGATCTACAAAACAATCATTATCAGATCTATGACAATTAGGATAAGAAACAAAATGTTTTGGAGTGGCCATTTGTTCTTCTTCAATCAATGAGCAATGGACTTGAACACTATTCTCATTCCTTGCGTTGATCTTGTCCATCATCTTTTCCACTGCACTTACCAAAATGTCAAGCTTCACCTCTAGAGATGTTGATTCCTCTGGATCTATGTTTTTCATTTCTTCTTCCTTCAACCTTGCCCTCCGGATCAGCAGATGAGCCTCTACATTTACTGCAGTGTTCTGTATCTCTTCAAGTGTTGCAAGATTCCTTTCTCTCATCTGAAACTCCATTTCTGGATCAAAGGCACCCGAATAGTGCAAGAGGGAAGATCTAGGAGGAGGTCTTATATCAACCAGCATTGAATAATAAATTTGATTAAATCTGGCTGAAAACTATTGTACTGTCTCCCCTGGCAATCTTTTCAGTTGGTTATACTCTTCTATAATAAAGAAAAGGTTCTGGCCAATCATCCACCTGTCGAGAAAAACTTTGACGAACTGTTGGAAATCTGAGATGCTCGCATCAAGCAGGGTTTTGAACCAAGTCTTCACTTTTCCTTGCAAACAAAGAGCAAAAAGCCTTATACTGACATCTTCTTCATCAACTTCAAAAAGATCTAGAAAATTCTCAACATTTTGCACATGTTGCTCAACGTTGACATTCTTACATTCACTGTCAAACCTCAGAAAATATAGGTAATAATTTGCAGGGAAAGCATGGAGAACAGAAGGTAAAACAAGAGTTTTATACCTATCTGGGACTATAAAAGGTGTAGGAGTATATACAAGAGCTACAGGATCAGATTTGTTTTCTTTAGGCTCATCACGCTGAAAAGAGTCATCATGAGATGTGGGAAAAGTAAGGAGGCCAGGATCAAAGGGAATCTCAGTATTTACACTTTTTGAATAGATCATGTGAAGATTTTGATCACCTTTATCATACAACAAATTCTGAAAAACTTTCAGGACAGCTTCAAGAACAGCAAAGAAGTAATTTACAAGAAAGCAGAGTAGATCCTGAATACCATTCCACTTTGAATACCTGGACTTTGTGTAAGATCCTTCCATTTTCTCAAAGAAGAGTTAGTCCTCCAGTGGAGTCTTTACAGGAGTCACCAGGTGAATGATTTCAGCCTTCTTATGTCTGATCGTTGTCCACCATCAACAATCAGATCTAACTTGATACATGTACTGGGGTGATTGTTTAGATTAGATGTTCAGTTTATAAACTAGACCGGAGATTGACTGAAGCATCTTTTATCTACTTGCACTAATGCAAAGCAAAAGCATTTCGAAGGCTATCTGGCTGACTTCAGGCTCAGTCTGTAGTCTACAAAGCCAAACAAAGAAAATAAATTTTCTTCCCCAGTATGGTCGCCACTATGTTAGGGCCTAGATTTGTCTTAGGCTGAAAAGACAAGTTCTAGGTCCACATCAAACCACGCTCAGCCTCGTAGCTAGCCCTACGAGGACAGGAGAGGGCTCTCTCCGGGTCGATCTCGGCAAAAGACAAGTGATGGAGCTCGAGATGACTGAAATAAAAGCTAATTTTAGGCTAGTTATTAAGTACAAGGGTTTGATTTGAGTTTTTGGGGGTTTTGTGTTGGAAACAGGGAAAGGAAAATTGGGCTCGGGGATGAGGCACAGTTTCTGCAGAGTTCTGATTGGGGCAAGGAAGGAAATCGTTTTGATTCTTTAAAGTGAGTGAATGGATAGATCAGACCGGTGAGGAGCTAAGGAGAGCAAGAGAGTCTCAAGAATTCTCCTTAAACAGATGAAAACATGAAAATTTAAACAAATTCAAAGGCAGAGCATAGCAGTTATGGATTCTACCTTAATCACTCATTTGTTCAAATTCAGAAGAAGAAGCAGGAAAATGATACACATAACACTAATGAACTTACAATTACTCAGAGAAGCACACCATCAAAACATAAAGCCACATGGATCCCAAACAGTGCTGCAAAACCCTGGTCTTTCCTTTGCCAAAAATGTAGAAATGAATGTACAATAGAGTGCCAACCTTTTCCCAAGAGTCCAACCCTGAAAATGACTTAGAAATTACATAATATAGGCAAGCCAAACCTATTTCCTTGCCTCTAGGGGTCAAGCTCATCATTCTAGGAGCTGTTTCAACCAATTCTAAAGAAAGCACTAAAATCTAGGCAATCAAAACAACTTGCCTCTATAAGGTAGGAAACTGATTCATTCATTAAATTTTTACTTTTTGGTGAATGAATCCTCTATAACAAGTAAATAAGTGTCAAAATTACATCATGTTTATCCAATTATATCAAGATAGATCAAAAATTACATCACAAAGCAAAACTAGTCAAACTGGTCGAATTTCTAAGCTGGAAGGTGAAAAATTGAGCAAAAATCCTCTGTGCGCCGCACCAATTTCTCTGTGCGTCACGCCACTTTGAGGCTGAGTTTTAGGCACTTCCTGAAGTCCAAATTGATCCCACCTATGCTTTTTGGAAAGGTCTTTGAGTCTACTTTCTAACCCAAGTGGAAGTTCTAGATTTGGTGTCCATTTTCCCCTCCAAATATCCAATCTCCCAAGACTGCTTCCTGTGTGTCAAAATAGGGGCAGTGAGGTCATTTTTAGGGTGTTTTTGACCCTTTAGGCAACCCAGAACTTGATGAAATCTCTCAGCCATTCCTGAGCATGCATAACTTTTCATGACAAATCCAAAAATATCAAGTTTTCCTCCAGAAGATGTCCCAATCATAAGCGCGCGCCAAGTGGCGCGACGCATTGGGTAGAAAAGCCTATTTTTGCTCAAAAATGTCTAGGTCCGCACTTTTTCTTCACATTGCCTACAGTCCTGCACCTAATGGTCATGTATCCTGTGGACCTGACCGCACCTTTTCTTTGTGACAGGTGCGGACCCCTGAGTGCGCCACGCCACTACCCAGGTGCACTGCGCCTTTTTGCAGATGACGTTTGGAGGCCTTCCCGGTGTCAAAATTGGGTGCAGGATAGCTCGTTGGAAAGGTATTTGAGTCTAATTTCCAACCCAACTATAATTTTTCAATTTTGAGTTCATTTTCCCTGTCAAAAGTCAAATCGCCCAAGACTGTTCAAAATGTGCAGAATGAGGCTACCTCAAGGCATAGTGATGTTCCAGTCAACTTTTGAAGGTGTTCCTCAACTCCAAATTGAGCTCATGATAGCTCATTAGAAAGATCTTTGTGTCTAGTTATCATTTTACTCATAACAAAAGTAATTTGACCAACCAACCTAGGAGAAAAATTGATTTTCCCAAGGTCACTTCAGAGGTGCATCAATTCTCCCAAGGCAACTGTATTTTTGACATTTTTCTAAAACCATGACACCTGTGTAAAAAGTGAAGGATATTTTTCTTCCGTGGCCTAATTTGGACAAAAACCTCTCTCATTTTTCCAATATTCATCTTTCCTTGCTCAGAAACATCATTTGAGTAAAACCTACCCTGAGGTGTGGAACAGGGGATTTGTCGAAATGAAGCGAAATGAAGGGTATAAGGGGCTTCTAAATTCTTGAGAAAATTTTTGGAAGTAGGGAGGGATATTGGGAAGTAGGGGAAAGTGGAATTTCAAATATTGAGTGAGGGTAAGGGGTCCAAAAGGGCAAAACACAGGCCTAGCCTAGAAAATTGCCAAGTTGTAGTAAGAAACTAGGGTTTGTGCAAAAATGAGGAATTTGGGGATCTCAGTGATGGGAAATGTTTAATAAGGTACATTAAGGATAGGGGAAGGTGGATGAACATTAGGATACAAGTTTTGCTGATGATTTCACCGTCCAAGAGAAATTGCCTTCAAAACCCTAGGAGAGGGAAATGACCTTACCTAGGCGCAACTGAAGCATGAACAAGGTGTAAAATGACTCATTGGAACCTAACATGATGATGACAACCCTCTAAATGATGGTAGACTTAGCTGAATAGTGACATAGACTGACATTTGGACAACTTTGAAAGGAGTGAAAGCAAACCCTAGACCTAATGCCTAGTGACCAAATTTTACTTGAAGACTCACTGAAATGATAAAATTTGACCTTGACACCTTAAAATCACTTTGTAAGAGAATGTTTGATCACTGGAGGAAGGCTAGAAAGACTGACACTAACACTAGGTGTTATGGAGATCAATTTGAAGCCAGATAAGAAGTTGGTCAAGCAACGCCCCTACCGATTTAATCCTAAATACAAAGAAAAGGTATACAACAAACTGGATAAGATGCTTGCAGTAGGGATTATTGAGCCTATAAAAGAATCAGAATGGGTTATTCCTATGGTGGTTTAGGAGAAGAAGATAAAGAGTGAAATCTGGATCTACATAGATCTCAGGAAATTGAACAATTCTTGTGTACATGATCCATTCCCTACGTCATTCACAGATGAAGTGTTGGATAACTTTGGTGTTCAAGAAGCGTACTCTTTTATAGATGGATTCTTAGGATATCACCAGATCAATATCTCGCCAGAGGATCGAAGTAATACTACCTTCGCCACAGAATGGAGCTCTTTTCAGTATACAGTTATGCCCTTTGGACTTAAGAATGCCCTTGCGATCTTTTCTAGGGTGGTAGTTGCAACCTTTAAGGAATTTATCCATAAATTTTTGGAGGTCTACTTTGATGATTTAACATTGTTTGGGTTAGTTAAAAATCATGTTGCAAGTCTTCGCCTAATGTTGGATACTTATCAGAAGTATTAGATCTCCCTAAATTTGAAGAAGTGTATATTTTGCGTACCATATGGGATACTTTTGGGCCACGGTTTTTGTAAGAAAGGTTTGATGGTGGACCCTACTAAAATTGTAGTGATTATCAATTTAGAGGCCCCAAGGAATGTAAAATAATTGCGTGCAACATTGGGCCATACAGGCTACTATAGAAAGTTCATCAAGGCATATGCACAGATCACTGTGCCCAGGGAAAAATTATTGAAGAAGGATGCGACATTTTGCTGGGATGATGACTACCAGAAAATCTTATATTTTTTGAAGGAAAATATGGTTACAGCACCTATTCTAGTATTCCCTGAATGGAAAAAGGAATTCCATGTACATGTGGATGCGTCTTTCATAGTGCTAGGAGCAGTTTTAACCCAACCAGGTGAAGGAGATATCGACTAGCTGATTGCATTTGCGAGAAGAAATTTTTCTAAGGCAGAGAATAATTATTCAACCACGGAGTGCGAAGGGTTTGAAATGGTATATGTTTTCCATAATTTTAGGCATTATTTGTTGGGCGCACACTTCAAATTTACACAATCCATTTAGCTTTGAACTACCTAGTCAACAAGCCTATGTTGGGGGGCGGAATTTGTAGGTGGCTACTATTATTTTAGGAGTATGACTTTGAAGCAGTTGTGAAGCCAGGGAGATTAAATGTTGGACCCGGTCACCTTTCGTGGATTAAGAATGGTGAAGAACCTACAAGCCTTGATTAAGTATTGCCTGATGCACATCTCTTTGTTGTGCACATTGCAGATGAACATTTTTCGGATATCATCCAATTCCTGTCTACAATTGTAGCCCCTTAAGGATATACGACATAGCAGAAGAAGGAATTGGTGGTGAGGGCCATGGATTTTTCTATAATTGCAAGGTACTTGTATAAAATGGGCTCAGATGAACTTTTGCGCAGGTATGTACTGGATTACGAAAGATAAATTATCCTCGTTGAATCACATGTAGGAGCTGTTGGAGGACATTATGCTGGAAGAGTGATTGCGCAGAAGATCCTACGTGTTGGGTTGTGGTGGCCCACTGTGAACAAAGATTCTAAGGAATATTGTAGGGCATGTTATGTCTGTTAGAGGACCGGGAAGCTGTCAGGGAGGGATGAATTTCCTTTGAACCTCCAAGTCTTGTTACGAGCATTCGATAAATGGACAATAGATTTTGTGGGACCTATTTAGCCTCTAGGAAAGAAGACAGGATCACGATACATCATCATGGCGACAGAATACTTGAATAGGTGGGCTAAGGCATAGCCCATGAAGTATTGCAGCGTGGCTATAACTATGAAGTTTATATTTCAGTACATTTTTTCTAGCTTTGGTTGTCCTAAGATTTTGATGATTGATAGGGGTTCGCATTTCCTGAATGAAACGATTGCTTCTTTGCTTGAATAATTCCATATGTATCATCAGAAAAGAATGACCTATCATCCTCAAGCAAATTGAGTAGTTGAAGCCTTTAATAAGATCCTGGAGAATTCTTTGACAAAGATATGTAATGCAAATAGGAATGATTCAGATGTGCACATACCAATTGTTCTTTGGGCATATAGAAATAATTATAAGAAGTTGACTGGACACAAATCATTTAGGTTGGTTTATAGACAAGAAGTAGTGATCACAATGGAGTACATAGTGCCTAGTTTGAGGATTATTGCAATCACAGAGATGGCAGATCGGGATATAATGGAAGAATGCCTCACACAGATACTTGAGTTAGAAGAAGATTGCTTCTTGGCAAGCTTTCATCTGTAGGTGCAAAATGCTCTAGAAAAGGCATGGCATGATCGTCACATTAAGAAACGCACCTTTAAAAATGAATATTTAGTAATGATGTATGATAGAAATTTTTCAAAGCTTTTAGGAAAGTTTCAAATGCAATGGTTGGGACCATACATCATCAAGGAGATTACAGATGGAGGTGCAGTTCAGCTCGCGAAGCTGAACGGGGAGCTATTTCCAAGAAGAATCAATGGGAGCCAGTTGAAGTTGTATAAGGGTGATCTTGCCCCTACACAATGACTATATGGATGCAGGACAATCTTAGTACTTTAGGAAGTTGCAACGAAATGCAGGACTATAAACTACGCTACAAGAAGCACAGTTTAGCGAAGCGAACGGGATGTGCGATAGTTAGGAAAAAGGCGTAGATGGGAGATGTGACGAAGAATTTTCACTAGCAAGGCGGGTCCTGCGCAGACTGTTCAGAAAGTAACCGTTGAAAACATTGTAGATGATTGGATGGCTATTTTTCCGTTAAAGGGAGTAGGGGGGAAGCATTTAAGGAGCATATATTTGGAAATATGCCGCCAAAAGAGCATTAATGAGGGAGATTTGGAGGGAACAGATGGATTTGAATTCAAAAAGGGATATAACTACAACATCTTGCTCCACATTTGAACACTTTTCTTCCATAAATATTTCCTTGAGATTTTGCGCCTAAGTTTGAGCCAAGACGATTGTTGCATGTCTGGATGAGATTGGCAAGAGAGAGAGAAGGAGTTTTCATAGCACGAGCTTGGGTTTGAGGCGGATTTTTCTGAGTGGTAGAAGAAACTATTCTGGGAGAGCATTGACAAAATGAATGCAACACCACCAGTCCCTACCACAATGCCTAGGTCATCGAGGCCAAAATTTACTGCCTCCACGACAGGAGAAAAGAAGCAAAATAAGCCACAGCAAGTTCCATTTCGGCAATCGTCGTGCAAAAACCCCACTGAGGTTAGATAGAAGGGTCGAATGAATAAAAGAAAGCAACCGACGGAACCCCTAAACTTGGATGAAGAAGAATTGACTAAGGGGGTTGAAGATATTGATGTAGAAGAAGCAGTGCCAATTACTCGGCTATCACCTTATGTATCCCTATAAAATCCACTGCCAAGGTCACTAAGGACCCTTACTCATTGAAATATAAAGTATTCACACGATTTCTATAGGGATTAATGCACGAGTGTTTGGATGATGTAGAAACCCTCAAGGATCTTCCCGGGATCCTTGGCAAACTATAATATTAGCTGTAGTTGTGACAAAGATGCATGCATATCTATGCTTAACAAATGAATATCAAAGCAAGAATGACTTATTACCTCAATTCTTAGTGTGGTGTTGTTGGAGAGCACAATGTAGCTAGGTGAAAGTCCCCTGAGCCAGCTCCAGATCAAAACCTGCACATAGAAAAGATAAGTGTAATATCACAGCATAAAACCTTGATAAACAATGCATGAACATATAAATATATCTAGTTGCATGTATCTAAGCTACTCATAAAAATGGCAATGCATGAACATATAAACGAGTTAATACTACCAACATCACAGAGTGGACAACACAATTGTAGTTCTATATTGATGTAGAAAAGAGTGATTACAACCATCGGTTGTATCAGCCTTCCCTTACCCCTCCATCTCCTCTCTCTCTCTCCCTTCTTAACCTCTTCTGATGCGCTAGTCTGAGACTATTCTCAACAGTCAAATAGGCAATCCTTTCAAATGGTTCGACCCCTTTCACAATGGCCCTAGCCTTGCATATATAGCATGTGAGGATGGAGCTTCTAAGTCCTTCATGAGTTTTGTTAGCACTCCAGGAAGCTCTCCTAGGTTGCAGCTTGAAGATGCCTGGTAACATATAATCTTCAATATTGTTCTCTGAACTATTGGAATGGATGATGGTTTGGATCAATTCAGATAACCATTTTAGCTCTATTCTCACTCAAGACATGCATGAACACCCTCAACAATACAAGGCTCTAGACCACTAATGCTCAATAGTTTATAGATTCAATAGATAGATGGAGAATACTGACTGTACCAGCAGATGCATACATAAACATATATGAATGGCCAGCTACAGGAAGTAAATGGAACTTGCAAATCTAATTTATCAATGCAGAGATAAGATGACAGTTATCTGGCATTAGACATAGTAGAAACATGAATAACCTATTAAAGTGCAAGCATAGAATAGTAGAGAAAATGAGAATTGAACATGTAACAGCAAAAGAAGCTTATATTGTTGGAATGAAGATGAAAAGCTAAAGGAGTAGAGTCTCCATAGTCTCCAGAAGTTGAACCCTTGTTACATTTAACTCTCAGCCTTTTATAGGCCTTTAACAATGATGCTCAGCCTTTTGAGGCTCGAGAGGTCTTAATCTATCCCTCTGTCTTGTTAACTGTTTGATGCCCTGACTAGGCAAGCATGGCTTGGAGGTTTCTTATTCTGACAGAAGAGTAACCACATTCAGGTCTGTTGCTGCACTGGCAGGGAGATCTCATATGCCAGAGATGCCCCACAATTGATTTTGTTATTTTCGGCTAAGTTGCGTTGTCTTCTCCATGATCGATTTTATTTTGGGCGAGCTACGCTATCTACTCCATGACTATTTTTGTTTCGTGTGAGATGCACTGTGATGGAAGGTCTATCAGGCCTCTATTTTCCTTTTAAACGTTTATAATGAATGTTTTCTATTTTAAACAGAAAACGCTACAACTGTGAGAAATCTTGCCAAGATTTCAACATTTCAGACTTCAAAAGTCCTTAATCATGGCCTATCCCTCTATCGGGTCCGCCCTTAGGGTCGTTATCGCATGTCGCAGATGGCTTGTTCCTGTGTTCCCTTTATATTCTAGAATGTGTTAAAAAACACTAAAAATACATGAAAAATGGCTTTGGCGGACCTGAAAACATTATAAATTTTCATTCTTGAACCCTTTCGGGTCCAGGCTTTATCGCATCGGCATTACCCAAGGCTCCCTTTGTATTTTCATTATATAACAAGAATACACAAAATACATTAAAAATGGCCTTCCCATGGATTTGAAATCTTATGAAATATTATGTATATAATCGTCTGGTCTGGTTATCGCATCGCACATATGAATGTGTAAGGGCCCCACCCCTTGGTGCTTCTCCGTTGCGATATAGCGATGTGATCTGATCGCAATCACATAACGCTCGTGCTTAGGGCCACTATTAGCGTGCTCCTTGTATTTCTCCGATAGCAACTCATGCAACATAATGTGGGCCATCAATCTGCATCAAATGATCAACGGTCCATGTTGCACCGCTGATTGCAATTGCATATCCACTTGGTCCGTGCTTATTCTATCGGCCTACCTCCACCAATCGCGACCCGTCAATCCGATCATCGGAGATCGCTGATTGAGGGTGCCTTGCACCCATCCTTAAGTCATCCTCTCTGCTTGTTGATTTGCGATTTTCCGCTTAGATCTGGGCTGTTGATCGGCCAGATCTAACGGCAGCTATGCGTTGCTATGTTCATGCCTGCAATACTTTGTTTTTTCATTTTTTTTGGAGTGTTTTAGCCTCCCAATAGTGTTTTTCTGCTTTTCCAAGGGTTCTCGTCATGTGTTGGTTTCGATATTTGGATGATCTTAAGAAGATTTTGAAGACTTCAACAACATTTTTGGATCCATTGGCATCTTTTTGTTGGCTTATGGAGACTTTAAAGAGCATATTTGGATCCATTTTTGGGCCATTTTCCAACAAGGTTAACACTGGCTCTTTCTGGTGATGAAATCCTCCCTGTGAGGTTTCAAGAACTATAGGACAATGCCTTTCCTGTGAAACCAAAATTACATCTCCCTTCTAGTGTTCCATTGGGCACAGAGTCTATCTTGAAACAAAATAAAAACTGAAAAGACATGTTTACAATACCAAGGCTTTAAAACCTTTAAATGAAATAAAGTTTCAAGAACCACCCATTGACTGGGCTACCAAAAACATCTCCTCCTTCCAGACTGTGCAGAATAAAACTATTGTTCTGCTGATTTTGAGTGATGACAAATAGACCTATCCATAAGGAGTCAAACTTGCCATGATTACCTTTCTCTTCCTTAAATGCATCCCATTTGAGGACCCAGTCACGAACTTGGAAATTATCCACTTTTGCCTTCCTATCAAAGGTTTCTTTGATTTTCTTCTGATGAGCTTTTGACTTCTCAACCAGCTGCTCTCTGATCTACTGTAGTTCAACCAGGTTATTCATTCTTCTTACTAGGTCATTCTCTTCATCTTGTTCTTCTTGCAAGAATTTAGCCACATGGAGAATCAGCTGGATAGGGAAAATAGCATCAACACCATAAACCAACTTAAATGAAGAATTTCCTATGGACCTTTTGATGGTAACTCTGTCAGCCCACAGTGCAAACTTCAACTTGGAATCCCAAGTCTTTTTGTTGTCCTCTAACAGTTTTTTGATTACTCTTACCAGACTCTTGTTAGATGATTCTACCAGGCCATTGCCTTGAGGATAATATGAGGTAGAATGCACCAATTGAATGCCCATGGATTCAGTCATGTCCACCAATTCTTTTTCCTTGAAAGTTGTTGCATTATCAGTGACTAGTTTGGTTGGGCAACCAAATCTAGTGAAAATATTCTCATTCAAGAACTTTATGACAACTTAACGATTAGCATTCTTAGTGGGTATAGCCTCAATCCACTTGGTGAAATAATCAGTGGCTACTAAGATCCATTTGTGTTGGCCACTGGAATGTGGGTTGATCTCACCTATAAAGTCCAAGCCCCACTGCTGGAAGGGACCATTGACATGTACTGGCTTCAAGGGTAGAGATTTTAGCTGTTGTCTTCCTACAAACCTCTGACACTTGTCACAAGATTTCACAAAAGAAAACACATCAGAGAACAGAGTAGGCCAATAATACCCAGCCCTCAGGATTTTGTGGGTTGTGGTTTTCCAATAATGATGCCCTCCACAGATGCTAGAATGGAACTAGTGTATGACTTCCATAGATTGTTCTTTATCTAGACATCTCAAGAGGATTCCTAATGGGTCTTTCCAATAAATCAGATTTTTATTAATGCAGAATTTGGTTGATCTGAGTTTAATGGCCCGGGCTTGACTTGAGCTAAGCCCTGGAGGGACTTCTAGCTTTTGCAAAAAATGAACTATGTTGGAATACCATTCACAGGTGGCTAGATTTTCAGCCAAAGACTGATTCTTCTTTTTCTCTTCTTTTGCTCCCTCTGTGTGCTCATCATCTGAATTTGGACCCATGCAATTTATGTCTAACAAACTACAATTTTCCTCATCCATAAGTTTAGCCAAGCCTTGGCATTTGACAAGCTTAGTGGGCTTCACCTCTATATTAAACTCTATGAATTTTGCAATCCATTTAGCTCTCCTTCCATTAATATTTGGCTGAGTTAAGACATCTTCTACTGAGGCTAAAGGTACATATGCAACCACTTTGGAATGCAGAATATAAATTTTGAATGCCTTTAAAGATTTTATGAGAGCATAAGCTTGTTTTTCAATAAGGTCATACCTTAGTTCAGCATCCCTTAGAGTTTTGTTGAAAAAGGCCATGGGGTGCTCTATGCCTTCATCATTTTTCTGCAACAGAACTACTGCAAGTGTATCATAAGAGGAAAAAGAGAAGATACAAAACTCCTTAGTGTAATCTGGGCTGATTAGAGTGGGAGCTTCCATGATAGCTTGCTTGATGGCTTCAAAAGAGCTTCTTGAAGAATCTGTCCATTTAATTTCCGATCCTTTCTTCAACATGGAAGTGATATGTTTTACTAGCTCTGCAAAGTTTGGAATGAACCTCCTTACAAAGTTAATCTTACCCAGGAAGGATTGAATGTCCCTTTTTTACCTTGGGATGGACAATGTCTAAATGGCTTGAACCCTTGCTAGATCAATCTTCACACCTTCAACAGAAACAATATGTCCCAGAAGTTTGCCTTCTTCTAGAGAAATCTATGACTTCTTTGGGTTCACCAAAATTCCAAAGTGTCTGCACTTTAGGAAGACCTTCTTCAAATTCTACAAATGGTCTTTGTGACTGTTGGAGAATACTGTTATGTCATCAAGATAAATAAGGACAAACTTGTCCTTCTCTCCCACAAAGGCTATGTCCATGGCCCTCTGAAAAGTAGCCCTAGCATTCATCAGTCCGAAAGGCATCTTAGAGTACATGAAAGTGCCCTAAGGAGTAGTGAAGGTGCTCTTTTCCTAATCTTCTGGATGTATAGCAACCTAATTGTAACCTGAAAATCCATTTAAGAAAGATATGACTCTAGCCCCTGAAACTCTTTGCAGCAAGTGTTCCATCTTAGGCAGGGGGTAGTTATCTTTTTTAGAGCACTTATTCAGATTTCTGAAGTCAACACAAAGCCCGATTTCTCCATTTTTATTTCTTACTACCACAAGGTTAGCTATCCACTTTGAATACCTTAGGGGAACTATGATTTTCGCATCCAATAGCTTCTTGATTTCTTTCTCAATCAAAGGCAATAAGAGAGGGTTGATAGGTATCAATTTCTGCTTAAAAGGGATGGTGTTCTTTTCTAGTGGAATCTTATGCTGAATGATGTTTGTGTCATAGGTTTAAGATCATTGTATTCCCAGACAAAAATATCAGCGAAATGCTTCATGAGGGTGAAATACTTGGAGTTCTGGGTAGAAGACAGATGAGTGGACAGATTTATGTATCTCAGATGGGCTGGGCTCCCTATATTATGTTTACAAACAGTAGACTCATTTTATTTTTTGGTAGGCTTATAAGGCACATCGTTATGTTTGAACAGCTTCTCTAGAGGCACCAATCCCTTGGGTATATGGTTACTAGGCAGTTGGACAATGCTTCCTTGGCCGATCACGTCCTTTAGCTTGGACTGACCGCATTCTTCCATGGTTTCATTTTCCTGGTCGATGTGCATTTCAGAAAATTCCTCAATGACTTGCAAAAACCTGTTAATTTCATCATCATCTTCAAAAAAATTCCAGTATTTGATGTTGTTAGGCAGAGATGGTCTATATTTCACCTGAACTTCATACGTCAATTTAGGAGGCAAAGGAGGAATAAACGTGCTAGCAGACACAGCAAGGGAGTCGGCAAGCTGATTCTTCATTCTCAGAATGTAAGAAATGCTAAAATTATTAAAAGAATCCTTGAGCCTCCATACCTCGTCTCTATATGCTTTCAGCCTTGGATGCTTTTCTTGGAAAGTTTTATTGACCTACTGAATTATGAGGTCTGCATCTCCAAACACTTTCAGGCCTTTAATGCCCATTTCTTTAACAGCGCTTAAGCCCAAAATCAAAGCTTTGTACTCTGCTATGTTATTTTTGACCTGAAAGGTTAATCTGAAAGATAAATGAATGTATTCCTGTGTGGGGGACACAAGGACTACACCTGCCCCTACAGCTTCCTTAGAGCAAGATCCATCAAAGAACATGTCCCAAATCTGTGGGCCTTCTTCCTCTGTGATCTAGCCAACTGGCTTCTTAAACTGCGGGGAGGGAATTTGAGACTCTTCAATCTGAAGAATACAAGCTCAAAAATTAGTGTCGACAGCATAGATGGGATGATTAGTGGGATTCTTCCCATTTCTAATGATATAAGCCAACTGAGCTTCTTTGTACAATCTCCTATTTTCACCTCCAAAAACTGGGACAGTGGCATAGGATAGATCATTTTGCAAATTTCCACCTAACCTCTTGATCCACCCTCTAGAAAGCAACATGCCAAACTTGGGGAGTAGAATATCCATCATCATGCTTTTCATGGACAGTTGAGACAAAGTGATGGCTAGGTCCTTGATTAATCCTAGGCATTTTACTTTTCTAGAGTCAAAAGAAAACATGTCATGATAAGGCTTCGTAATGTCAAGACCCAACTCATCCATGACAGCCTTGGGAATTAGATTATGGCTGGCTCCAGTGTCCAAAAGGCAGTTGTGAAGGGTTTTATCATGAATAGTCAAAGAGACATAGAACGATGGGGAGTTGACTTCACAATTTTCAATCATTGCGCTGAGAATAACAGTTGGCTTGTCATCTTGTAGATTTACATATTCAGTGGAGGCTTGGATGGCTTTAGGCTCAAGGGCCTGGAGGATGGATCTTTTGAAAGACTCATTCTTCACTAGTTCAATCAGAGGCATAGGTATTCTTAGCTTCTGAATTTCTGATTGAAAACTGAAAGGAGAAGGAGACTTGTCAAGGCCTCTTACCTCATGAGCTGGAGCTTTGAGGATGATAGGATCAACTGTTGGTCACTTCTGGATTTTAGCTTGTTGTACTACAGGGATAGCAGCTCTTTGAATAGGAGTTTCCTTGGCATTATTCATCTTCAACCTCAAATTATATCTGTGTTGATCTTCAGTTTGCAAAACAGCTTCACCATCCCATTCTTGGTTAATTTAGTCATTGAATAATGACTTTTCATAGGCAGCTGAGGTCAAAAAGGAGGCATTGCCTTTGTCTTCCAGACAATGGATCTCATCATCTTCTTCAAACTGCTCTTCTTCCATGACTACATTCTGGAAAGGGGTCTTCACCCTTTGGTCTTCATTGGCATCTTTGCTTCTTTGCAAAATCTGCAACTGCTCATTAGCTCTTCTATATGGATTTGGATTTGGATTTCTAGGAGAAAAGGTATTATGAATTCTTCCTTTCCCAGGGTGCTGCTCAACCTTTAATTTGGAGATTTCATAGGCTAATGACTCTATCATTTTGGTCATTTTATCTATCTTGGGATCTGAAGATGATGAAGACTCGCCCCTCTGTCTTCTTCTATCAACATTTCCCTTGAGCTTCTCTGCAGCCATGATGTTTGATTCCACTTCCAAGGCTGCATCCTGCATATCAGCCAAAGTAGCACATCGCCTCTCCCTCAACAGTAGGTAGAAGTTAGAATCAAAAGCACTGGCATAGGTGATTTTAGTAGAGGTAGTGGTGGGTTTTTCTTCAGCTAGTATCTTGCTATACATGTGGTTAAACCTCTTATTAAAATCAGACATCAATTCACCATTTTCCCTCTTTAAGTTCCCAAAATCAGTGTGGTAGTAGAAGAGATCATTCTTATCCCCCCAATGCGTTAGGAATGCATCATCTAAAGCCTCAATATCTGCTATAGATCTTGGGGTCAGTTCTTTGAACCATCTTCTAGCCTGTCCATCTAGGCTTTGGACAAAGACTCTCATCCACACATCATCTTCACTAATTTCCAGGTTATCAGCATAGCTATAGAATGACTCAAGATGTCCTCCAATTGTAACACCTTCAATCCCAGTGAACTTAGGCCTATATTTCTGATATTCTCCAGTAGGCATGGCATTCAAAGGAGTGGGCAGTACTAGAGGTCCATACCTAGCAACTATGATTCTTTCCATTTTGGTAGGTGCTTATGGACCTGCCATAGCTGTGGTGGCTATAAGAGTACTGGAAGTCTGAATGATAGAGGGCTGAGAAGTGACTGACAAGACTAAAGGAGTATGATGGATAGAAGGTGAGGTTTCCTTTGGGCTTACAACAAAAGGAGAACCTAAAGAATAAGGACCTTTATGAATCTCTGAGAGTTTTTCTTCACTTCTAGTATTAGAAACTATACTCTCAACATGTATTTGTTCTATTGTGGGATTTTCTTGAAGAGATATAGAATATTGTTTAGGTTTACCTGAACTTGATGCTCCTTTCTACAATACCTTTCTTTCTTTGTTGATTTTTTCAGGGTTAGGTACTGGGTTAGCTTGTGGCTTCTGAGGATTTCTCCAAGTGTGCCTCACAAACTGAGCTAGAACTATGAAGTGGAGTCTCCAAGAGGTTCGACCTCTAGTAGTGTCACCAGATAGATTATTACAAGCAAAAAAGTGCCCAGACTTTGTCTATCATGAAAGCTAGATCTGTGTCATTTCCCAAGGAATCTGAGCTTCATTTTCCTCTCCCCGGCAACGGCACCGATTAGGTTATTACTCCAGGAAACTCTCCTAGGTTGCAGCTTGGAGATGCCTAGTAACATATAATATTCAATATTGTTCTCTGAACTATTGGAATGGATGATGGTTTGGATCAAGTCAGATAACCATTTCAGCTCTATTCTCACTCAAGACATGCATGAACACCCTCAACAATACAAGGCTTTAGACCACTAATGCTCAATAGTTTATAGATTCAATGGATAGATGGAGAATACTGACTGTACCAGCAGATGCATACATAAACATATATGAATGGCCAGCTACAGGAAGTAAATGGAACTTGCAAATCTAATTTATCAATGCAGAGATAAGATGACAGTTATCTGGCATTAGACACAGCAGAAACATGAATAACCTATTCAAGTGCAAGCATAGAAAAGCAGAGAAAATGAGAATTGAACATGTAACAACAAAAGAATCTTATATTGTTGGAATGAAGATGAGAAGCTAGAGGAGTAGAGTCTCCACAGTCTCCAAAAGTTGAACCCTTGTTACATTTAACTCTCAGCCTTTTATAGGCCTTTTACAATGATGTTGAGCCTTCTGAGGCTCGAGAGGTCTTAATCTATCCCTCTGTCTTGTTAATTGTTTGATGCCCTGACTAGGCAAGCATGGCTCAGAGGTTTCTTCTTCTGACAGAAGAGTAACTGCATTCGGGTTTGTTTCTGCGTTGGCAAGGAGATCTCTTGAGCTAGAGATGCCCCACAATCGATTCTGTTGTTTTCGACTGAGCTGCGTTGTCTTCTCCATGATCGATTCTGTTTCGGGTGAGCTGCATTGTCTGCTCCATGACTATTTCTATTTTGGGCGAGCTGCATTGTGATGGAAAGGCTATCGAGCCTCTGTTTTCCCTTTAAACGTTTATAACAATTGTTTTCTATTTTAAATAGAAAACGCTGCAACTGTGAGAAATCCCGCCAAGCTTTCAACATTTCGGACTTCAAAAGTATGGCCTATCCCTCTATCAGGTCCACCATTAGGGTCTCCATCACATGTCGCGGACGACTTGTTCTTGTGCTCCCTTTGTATTCTATAATGTGTTAAAAAACACTAAAAATACATGAAAAATGGCTTTGGCGGACCTGAAAACATTATAAATTTTCATTCCCGAACCCTTTTCGGTCCGAGCCTTATCGCATCAGCACTGCCCAAGGATCCCTTTGTATTTTCGTTATATAATGAAAATACACAAAATACATTAAAAATGGCCTTCCCACGGATTTGAAATCTTATGAAATATTATGTATATTACCGTCGGGTCTGGCTATCGCATCGTGCATATGAATGTGTAAAGGCCCCGCCCCTTGGTGCTGTGATATAGCGATGCAATCTAATCGTAATCGCATATTGCTCATGCCCAGGGCCACTTTTAGCGTGCTCCTTGTATTTATCCGATAGCGACTCTTACGACGCGATGTGGGTCGTCGATCTGCATCACTTGATCGACGTTCCACGTTGCATCGTTGATCACAATCACATATCCACTTGGTCCATGCTTATTTCGCTGGCCTGCCTCCGCCGATTGCAACCCACCGATTCGATCATTGGATATCGCTGATCGGGGGTGCCTTGTGCCCATCCTTAAGCCATCCTCTTTTCTTGCCGATTTGCGATTTGCCGCTTAGATCTGGGTCGTTGATCGACTAGGTCTAAGAGCAGTTGTGCGTTGCTATGTTCCTGCCTGTAATACTCTATTTTTCACTATTTTGGAGTGTTTTAGGCTCCCGATAGTGTTTTTCCGCCCTTTCAAGGGCTCTCAGCATGTGATGGTTTCTATCTTTAGATGATCTTAAGAAGATTTTGAAGACTTCAAGAGCATTTTTGGATCCATTGGCATGATTTTGTTGGCTTATGGAGACTTTAAAGAGAATATTTTGATCCATTTTTGGGCCATTTGCCAACAAGGTTAACAAGTTCCATTAGGAAAAATCAGTGATGTTTCCATGTCTTTGTGCTTTTTCCCATTTGTAGATTCCATTAGGAATTGGCAATTCCTCCAAACAGGTCGAGTTCTGATGTTTCCCTACTTTTGTGAGCTGACATAGGAGAGAATCTCGATATATTTCTTGGTCAACTTGTTCCCTTGACCCATAGAAACTAATTTAGGTTCACTAACACTCTTCCTGAGGTAACAGACAGAGTTACCTTAGGCACTAACACACCCTTATCCTTGCTAGGAAGCTTTATAAAGCAGATTGCTAGTGGCTAGACAACGTTAGCTTAACAATTGGGCCTATGAACTTGGTCAGTCCTTCATTCATCATGTCTTTCTCCTCTGAGCTGGTGAGGAGGTCATTTTCCTGTATAACACATGCCTCCTAAAGTGTGAGATCAAAAGCTGCGATGATGGCCGAAATAATTTATATTTAACTATCCTTTTCTTTGGAAAAAAGAGAGAGAGGATCGGAGCTTCGGGCAGTATGAGAAACATGATACAACACATATATAAAAAACAACTAAAATCATGTCTTGAGTCAGGCATTCCCATGCTCATTAGTTATGTCAAAGTGATTTTCTCAATAAAGAGATATGACAATGCTAGGCGCCGATAAGCACAATGCAGAACCTGTGTCATAATAGGATCATTCTAATGAGTTGTCTCCAAAAAACAATAAACACAACTTGGGAGAGGAAACAAGGCTTAGTGACGTAAGCCTCTACCCATGGTCTTGATTTCCTCTTTATCGCAACAACATAGATCGATACATGTGAATATAGGCATTGAGGTCGAACATGCATGAAATCGTCTGATTACCAGTCAATAATGGAGACCGTTAATAGACGCAAGGATGGCCACCGATAATGGTGATGGTCTCCAAGATGCACAGTACAATCTAGCGAGTGTGAATAATGTTTTTGTTGTCGAACACTCGTAGAATTGTTTAACCAGGAGCCAATAATGAAAACCCCTGACCAAACACAAGGTGACCTGCCACTAATGTCTGCAAGTACCAAGGCACTGAAGTGTTTCTGGGTCTTCTTCCTAGATAGAGTGTTGAAGTCGATAGGAAGAGACATGTTGAAAGGTAGGCAATAAGGTGTCCTACATCAGTCAACATGAAACAGGACAAGAATGATTTTTTTTGAGAAATATTTTGAGCATTGGGTCAAAGCGACAGAGGGCATGATGATAGGATATGTTTGATGGTTTGATGGAGGAAACAGAAGATAAAGGTTTTCCCTTGAACAATAGAAGGCATGACAAGCGTTTTAACCATGCAACACTATACTAATGAACACCAAAGAGTGTTGGGATATAGATATGCAAGAAAATCAGGGTATATAGGATAAACTCATAGGATGGTAAGGTTCATATTGAAAGGTCGTCACAAGGAAGGTTTATCTGAGGGAGTCCCATATTCAAGGGAGTGACTGCTGCCAAAAACTCTTTTCAAAAAACTGAACATAAAGCAATTGTATTGTCCACTTTCCCCATATGATTAGTTTAGTGAGTCCAAACGGGTAAACTCATTGGTATTTTCATGTTTTAAGATTGTTAAAAGGATCTTAAAAAGAGAGACTCTATGCCCTATCTGATTAGTTTAATGAGTCCAGATAGGCAAACTCAGTGGTATTTTCATGTTTCAAGAGTCTGAAAAGATCGTAAAGAGTGACTCCATTCCTCATCTGTGTAATTTAATGATTCCAAATGCTACAACTCGGTGGTATTTTCATATTTCGAGAGTCTAAAAAGATCATAAAGAACGACTCCAGGGTGGTCCCTTTGTCATAGTTGTTAACTGGGTGCAAATAAGGTTTAATAGTATACCTGAAAAGGTTCCTTTTCTGTAAGTTAATCTACTGAGTTCGGATAAAGAGAAACCTATGCTCAATAAATGTTTGCCTCATTTTGTTATGAGTACGAGGAGATAGAGTGAACTCGACATTTGTCACGAAATTTTAATGAGTCACGCGACGACAAACTCAATAGACCTTCATCGAATTTTAATGAGTCAAATGAAGAAAACTGAAGGTATATTTTTCAGTTTAATGAGGGAGGAAAAAGAGGTAAAAGAACTACTTATTCCTTCTTCGTAGATTTAATACGCCCGAAGAAGGGAAAAACTCGGGGATTTTTCTATTTAAGAGCAAGAAATAGTCTTGAAAAAGAAAGCGCTCATATCGTCGTCATAGGTTTTTAACGAGCCGATGATGAAGACTTGGGGTTTTTTCGGTTTAACGAGCGATAAAAGTACCTAAAAAGAATGCTCAGAGCTTCTTCATAAGTTTTTAACTAGCCTGAAGAAGGAACTCGGGGTTTTCTCAATTTTATGAGCAAGAAAAAAGTCCAAAAAAAGAATGCTCAGTCGATCTTTTTCAGTTTAGTGAGCTAGAAAAAGAGAGAAAAAGAGTTGCTCACACCGTCATCGTAAGTGTTTAAAGAGCCCAATGATGAAAAACTTGGGGATTTTTCAGTTATTAGAGAGGTAAAACATCCCATAAAATAAAGCGCTCATTGAGAATCGAACATGGTCATTTCTATCGTTCAACCCTAAAAGTTCTTTCATCAAAACATGAGCAATTTCTGCCAATATGGGGTCATGGCGCATGATAAATATCATAGGAAATGGACTAATTCTACTTTAATGACTTTAATTAAGCTAATTCATGTCTTTAAAGTGACTATAAGGGAGTTCTTGAGCCTCCACTTTCACCATTTGCATCATTTGAGAGTTGTGAGAGTGTTTTGGAGCTAAAGAGGAGCAAATTTTTCATAGACGATTGCGGGCGATTCGGGCGACCATTCAACATGTTGTCAGTACTAGGTAGATTCCAAAACCCTAATATTGCATTATTCAACCTTTTTTAGCTACTTTTATGGTGGAGTTTTAGATATCTGGGGAGCCCTAGATCATTTATTGTGCCTAACGCCCCCTTATAGGCCTATAGGGAGCGTTAAACACCCTTTACGACCTGGGGGAGGGTGTTAATCCTCCTTATTTGTCACTAGTGGGGATGTTAGTGCATGAAGGCTCACCCCAAAACCCCAGGCTATGATTTCTTGAGCTTGTGTGCCCCATTTGCACTGATTTTTGGGTTGATTTGTGTAGGTTTTGAGCCATTATGACAAGTCTATGGAGAGAACGGGCCCATAATCGACAAAAATTCTTATGTGAAATGATCTAGCTTGCATACTTGCATTGCGCCAATGTGTTTTGATGAAGTATGCACATTTGGACTTGATGAAAGGTCAGGAGGACCTTTTGAGTTGGATTATTCAGCACTGGGATGAACACGAACAGGTGTTCCGGATTAGGGACCATGAGCTGGCTATTGATCGAGATTATATATATTTCTTGATAGGATTTTCATGTAGAGGAGCACGAGCAAACTTGATCGGTGGTAGGCCTCATCCCC
The DNA here is from genome assembly GCA_031772625.1 of Pinus tabuliformis. Classification (NCBI taxonomy): domain Eukaryota; kingdom Viridiplantae; phylum Streptophyta; class Pinopsida; order Pinales; family Pinaceae; genus Pinus; species Pinus tabuliformis. The sequence goes on along the minus strand of CM062813.1, from coordinate 846,945,584 downwards.
GATCCACCTTAGAGTTGGTTCGAGCTTACTGTATCCCTGAGAGCAGACTCGTCAGCAATAGAGTCCCTATAAAGAGGATTAGATCCAGGTCTAAAAGTCCCCATGTTGTGACAAAGGCCCAACTGTTGATTGTAGTTGACTGTGTCCAGCCGCAGATGTTCAACTGTTGCGAGGCAGTGCTTTGTCATTTGAAGGCAGATTTGACCACATGTAAGACCCAGAACCAACAGAGTTTTGGGTATGACATTTGTTGGCTTAATGGGGCCTGACCCAGGTTCAGAGTTAATTAGCCAAACAAATCCCTGTACTACTGGCCCTTTCGGCAACAGTCCACGGAGCGTAGACTGAGGTCTCACCTGAAGCAGTATGGGGGGATGCTAGAACCAAGTTTCCACACCCTTGAAATTTCTAAGGGGTCGATTTAGTCCAATTGTGAATACCTTCATGCAAGTCACTTCGTGCACTTTCCTGACCTGCAAGGCCTTCGCGCCCTATTATACTCGACTTTGTGTAGCCCTAACCAGGGGCTGAGGAGCTTTGCACTGCTAACACAGCGAACTATTCTATTTCCATAAGTCACACCGTGGATCTTACTTATATTCTTATAACAGTTAGTTTTCTTCACGTAAACAGATACCTTATATTAGATTCACTTATTTAGCACATTCATATAATTTCGCGCAACAAATAAATAGTAAACTTGAGATTCATACCCAATATGCTTCAATGCATAAAACAAGAAAAGATACACAGAAATATTGTAAAAATTCTCTTTATTAATGCTTCAATCGGTTACAGACTCAACCTACCAAGTGCACTCAGCTGCAGGGGTCTGCGCACTTAGCTATAGACTACTAGGCCTTTGTGCACTAAGTTGTAGATCCTTCTCCTACTCTATGACCCAAAGACAAGACTCTACACTTCGACTCAATGCTTCCTTATTTGATATTCATTGATTGATTCCTCCATTATCATCTTTACACTTAGAGCCTCACTCTATTTATACAATCCCATGGTCCATGGACCATGGGTAGATCTCTCAAATCATCATTACATTTACAAAAATGATGGCGGACAACCCTCTGACTCATTTACCATCTTCGTGCTCTGTGCCCACAAATCGCGGAGTCTTTACATCAAAATTAGTCAAAACTTGGGCTTTAAGCCCCAAAACTTGTCTTGGGGGGATCCCACGCCCAACAAACCCCCAACACAAACATCATGACTTGCCCTCGAGTCACTCTATCAGTGAGGAGATCTTCGCGCAGAGACCTCCCAACTCTACTCAGACTGCTGCAAGGTCGGAAATGCACTGAGTGGCTTCCTGCTATATCTCTTGTACATGTTGTTCATAGACCGCGGTGTCAAAACTACTCCCTGTATCTGTTCCTACATCTGCCACATCTATTTATAGTCCCGCACCTTCTTTCAGCTTCCTGGAGTGCAACAATTGTGCTTCTGTCGGCTAGTCAGATAGCTGGTGGTGGGCTCCAGTATTTTAGCAATAATGCTACAACTCCTGGAGCTTCCTTCTTTAATTTTATCAACCCGGTAGTTCGCAACAAACTTGGAAGCGACGGTGCTGTATGCACAAGTACTAGCTCTTGCCGCAGTTGTCACTTGGTCAGCTGGCACAAGTCCACTAGGGGCTTAAGCCAACTTCTATGAGCTCTTATAAGAAGCTTTTTAACTGATGGACGAAAGCTAACTCAAAGGAAGCTAATCTATTTGCAGAAAGGAACTGAAAGCCAACAAGAAACGCAAACCCTAATTCTACCAGCTAGTCCTACTGATGCAAAGATGGGAATGCAAACTTCTTGAAAGAGATGCCATTACTTCTATGAAGGTAAGATGCATGTATCTAGACTATTTCTACCTGAAGAAAATATCTTTTTGTATTTTTGAATAAGTTATTTAGAATTATCATGCATGTGCTTTTAACTGGCGTTTTACTGTGCAAAGGTGGATCAAGGAGGGGAAATGCTTGGAAGAGGTCGGGAAGGTTCAGAGAGGGTCTAAGGAGTCCCTAACATCCTTCCAGAGAGTTTCGCAAAGTTTGGCTGCCAAGCAACCGTGTTTATGAGCTTCTACAGGAAGTCTGCAGGGGTTCTACAGGATGTTTTAGGATTTCTACAGGATGTTCAGTAATTCCTACATGATGTTCTACGATTTTATTTTGGATGATGGGTGAGTGGAAAAGGCTGCATGGATGGATAGGGAGGTAGGAGAGGGGTTTGGAATGACTTAGTGACAGAGGGATGAGGTGATGACAGGGTGTGGAAAACTAGTTTGTCTTAAAGAGGGCAGAGTGAATGGAAGGCCAAAAAGGTAGGATGATGTGGGCAGTAGAGTAGTTGTGAGACGAGGGGTCTAATTTGGAAATGAGCAGTTGGCCTGGACGGAGCTTAGGAGGACAAGAGAGTGATGGAGTAGCACTTCACAGTGTAAACTGAACCAAATCATCCACGTCCTGCACATAATCAAAACATTCCTAATCTATACTAATTGTTTAATGAACCAATGAACAGCAACGTTATTTCTAAAGAGAACCATGTATGGTATTGAAGCAAAGAAAAATTTCAAAAGGTCTGAACGCATGGATAACTTCTACAGACGAAAATATTGCACAAAATATTGCATGAGTACGCGAACCAATATTTTTGGTGGGTAGCACTGTCTGCAATTCCAGCCCCTAGAAAGAGGTGAAAAAGAGAGTGCAGGCAACCCTTTTCTGGAACTTTGATCAATTCTAATCTCTTCACTCTATTCTAAACATCTGAAGCAACACTATCTTCTAACTATGACCTACTTAACCACACCAAGAACTCTAACTCAACAAACTGCGTTTCAAATGCATGTAAAGAAAACCATAATGCTGAAAGAAAAGATATCAATACAAAAGAAGGAGGCCTTAGGCTCTCAGGTTGGGCCCAACCCCGAGAGCTATGGCTCCTTTAGAAACTCAGAACTGAGATCAAATCTGACTGCTTCCCATTAAAAAATAATAATCACGAGTCAAAAGGTTTGCCAATGATGGCTACAAAAGAGCAAAAACAAAGCTGGCAGCTCGTAGTGCAGAATGTGCAACATTTTGTCAAAAGTCATTTTCGAAGGCTGAAGCCTTATCATTTATACATCACGAGGCCCCAAGCTGGCCTTCTAAATCTATGGGACTTGGCTGACCAAACTGGGAGTGAACAGCTGCTTCCTCAAAATCTGTTTGGCTGCCTTCTAGATCCGGTTGTGGTGGCTGTTGGAGCTCAGAGTTGGGGGTGACAATCCCGAGGAAGGCAATTTAATGCTGTGGACAGCCCTCCTACGAATCCTCAACCCCATCTTGGTTGTCTCCTTGCCCTTATCTACTCAAATTTGCCTCAACATGTGTCAAAAAACCTGAAATGAGCACGTGTTAGCCACCTAGGAATAGTGACCGCCCTTATTCGTACAAATGACATAAACATACTAAAAAATGATGCATAAGTTATGAAAAATGAAGGATTGAGCAAGGGTAGTTAGGCCAAATGAGCCCAAAATGTTACCAAATTTGGGGCTCATCATCACCCCCCAGCTAAAATGATTGCTCATCCCTGAGCAACTAATCCAGCTCCTCGTCCTTCATTTCTTTCACCGCCACCCTCACATCCTAAGCTTCTGAAGTAGTATCCTCCTCACTGACATGGTACCCAGCCTTTCTTTCCACCTCTTCCCACTGCTTATGCTCATCTTTCTCTGTGCTGCCTTCCATCAATCCTAAAAGCAAAGGTGGGCTGAGCTTGAGGCCAATCCAGCTGGCTTGGAGGTTCTGTATGGACTTCTTATAGAGGGGCACCCGTACTAGAGCTTCCCTCATTCGAGTTGGAGTGTGATATTCCCTGATTTTGAGGCTGTGGGACAATGTGTTCCATCGGTGGGTGCAAGCTTGAACACAGTTGTCCCCTAATAGTCACTCCATATCCTCAAAATTTGCTATAGCCTGGGCCTGCTGATCCATGTATTTCAATAAAGCTTGAGGGTTGGTGGATAAGTGTTGGTGGGCCGATATTAATGCAGTTGGATCCCCTGGCTCTGCTCTAATCAGCAGTGGCTCATGTAACTCTCGGTTCATGACCTCTTTGACCTCTGCTGCTCTCTTGTTTTCATGGTTCAACCATGAGGCAAATGCCATCAACTGCATATCCCCTACGACTGTGTTGGGATCCCATGAAGTCACATTGGGAAGGGCCAAATTATGGAGATAAAACTCCGATAGTTTGGCCTTGTCCTCTGATGAACTGCTATTGCATAATTCTGTGAACTGCTGAGGGTCTTGGATTTGGGAGATACCCCTCTATGCCAATGCATTAATTTGAAATTACAGCCACTGGTCTTGTAGGTATAGGCCATAAGATTTGGCCGGTTCTCTACATTGTAGAGCATCCATGGCCCAACTGGCCATGTAGGCCAGTTGTGCCTCCTTTTGCTGCAACTGCTGTTTGAGGGCTTGTATCTCGATTTGTGCTTGCAGTTCCCTTTCCTGTAGATGTGAGGTTAACTCCCCAAGACCAACTTGCAGTCCTTCTTTGCCTTGAGGTTCTACTATAGTGTCCCTTGATGATGTGCCCTTTTCTTTCTTCAGTTCCTGTAGCTGCAGTTTAAGTTTCTCGTTCTCTTCCTGTAGGAATACCCGCTGGCAGTTTGCCACGTGTTTGGCCATAGCTAACTCTCTTCGTGCCTCCTTGAGTTGTTCCTCCAAGGGGCCTATATCTGCTACTCCTTTTGATTTAGATATCTTCATCCACGTGTGGGTTCTCACTCTCTCTTCCTCCAACGCAAAGAAAAGCAGAACTGTGAATTTTTGTGGAATAATTTTTCCAGCTCCAAAAAAGTTATAATATGAGCTCAAGCTTGGCTGGGGACTCGGTTCCAGAATATTCTCTTTCTCTTCTTCCCTCGATGGATCTACTCTGTCTTCCCTAAGTGGTGATGTGGCTGCCTCTCCCTCCATTCTTTCAGTCTCCTTGAGCTTGGCCAATGTTTCCTGTAGAACGGCCTCAGCATCCTGTAGAGGGGTTTTCGAAGCCAACCTTTCCATCCTCTCCTTCCAGGCAGTTTTCTTCGGGCTCCCCCGCTCATAAGTGACTGATATTTTTGAGGGGGACCTCTCCCTTGGCGAGGTAGGGGTGTCTTCTATAGTAATTGGGCTACTGGATGGAGGTTGGGGCCTGCCTGTTTTGATCCTCACACTTCTCCTTGCTTTGAAATACAGAGGGATCTCCCTCTTTCATTTTTCCCTCGGCTTGGGAGGGGTACTAAGGGTGGCCAGCACAGTTGCTGCCTCCCTTGCAAGGATTTCGGTTGTCTTCTCCTTTGGTTTCCCTTTCTCAGGACTTCCTGTAGAAGGTCCTGTAGTGGCTGATTTCTGGCTTCCTGTAGAAGCAGCTTTTTGTTTTCTTGTAGAAATAGGTGGCACCGTTTTAGCCTATTTGGCTGAGGGTGCTTTGCCCTTTGACTTTGCTGAGGCTGCTTTCGAGGTGCCTTCACTGACATGGACTTGTTCAGTCCTGTCCACCCTACATTGTAACCTTTTCTCCCTGGGTGTCAATGTGGATTTGTCATCCTCTTTTTCGGCAACCTGGTGTTTCTCTTGTTTCCCCTTTTGTTCTTTCTTCGGTGCTTTGACCACGGTTTTCTGGCCTTTCCCTTCCTTCTCTGCATGTATTAGTTCCTTCTCCTCGCTGCTGGAGGAGCTGAGCTCCTCGGTCAACATTTTGATGTCTCCATCCTTAGTCAAATTCCGGAAGGCTTCCCATGAGAGAAGGACGGTGTATGTGTGGAGTGTATCCCCCACGAGGAGCTTAATGAGCCCATGATGGGCTACCTGGTCTGGCGTGCCCTCCCGTAACTTGGTGGCACATTCAGTCATGGACTACAGGAGGAAGTAAGGAATACTTAGCTTGTTTTCTGAAGGTAGGTCCATTTGGTGCCTCAGTTTTGTGAGCAGCCAGAAATGGTACCCATATACGATACTGAATCGTCCTTCGCACGTGATATATTTCATGATTTGGAGGCTAACCTCACTCCAAAGCGGCTGTAGGCTAGCTCTACGAACCCCGTTCTTATCCTCTGATAATTGCTCCTCCAGCAGAAAGAACTCCTTTTTAGCCTTCTGGCCTAATTTCCTCTCCTCCGTATCCCACGGTACCCCCATTGGGAGATCAGTGACTCTGCTGATGAACTGTGGGGTGAGTCTGAGAGTCAAACCCCTGAAATTGACAACGGCCAGCGTTTTTGATTTTGGCTTCAAAGCTCGCAGGAATTCCTCTGCCACCTAATCATCATAACCTTGAAGCTTGTCACAGAACGACATCCATCGTGCACGAGAAAACAATTCTACCACCTCAGGGTTCTCCCTAATGAACCCACTCGGCATGATGAAAGCTTACTGTTGTTAGCCGAAGGTGGCTGGCGTGTATCAAAAGATGGGCCTTTGGGATTTCTTGAGACAGAGTGCAGAATTATGCCTCTGTCTAGCATATAGTTTGTGAATTCTCGGCTATCTGTAGGTGAGCCTTGACAGGGACTCAATTACAACCCAAATCCTATAGAAAACCCTACATATACTACTACGACAATTCTCATGCAAAAGGAAGACGACGCTTGCAATTCTATGCTCAGAGTGTAGTTTTAATTTTTTAGGACGTCGACTCCGCCACCCTTCAAACCAATTGCATGGGAGGAACAGGTTCAGGCTTACCTTTCCCAATTCGCCACCTTTGACATGAATAGATTGATTTTCTTCGTAGTAGTGAGCTTCCTGTAGCGCAGCTTTCCTGTAGAAGTCGCGCACGGGTTCCGGAGAGCGCGTCAGTGGTTATGTGCCTTCTGTGCAACCACCAGACGTTTGAAAAAGATGAGGACTCGGAGTAACAAGCTTCAGGGAATTCCGGACGCTGGCTCGACTGCAAAGCGGTTGATGATGAATGAGTGGATTGACGATCTAGCCAGTGGATTTGAATCCCTGCGGAACTCGTGGCGCGGGGGTGAGTTGTCCCTACCGGACCATTGGACGACATCACCTAATCATTTCACTACAAGTCTGCCTGACCGTCGCATCCTTCCCCGCATATCTACTGCTGCCATTTCCGTTATATCGCCGCTTCTCCCCGACTGGACACTTCCCACGTGTCCATTTCCTGTTTTGTTTGCCACGTCTAACACTTTCCAAATCTGACGAGACCATCGGACTGGTCGTGGTGGCCAGTTGAATGGCTACCCGACTGGCTCAACCCATTCATTTTCACACTCGCATACATTCTAGAGCAATGTTCATGTAATTTGACGAAAAAAGGGTGAGGCACTTACCTGTGCGGCCACGACGTTATTCTCAGGTTTCAGGAAGAGGGTGTCGGATCTGCTTGCTGCTGCTTCATGCACAGGCACGGGGATTCCTCCTTGCAGACTGCTGCTGGTTATGAAACTTATTAGCTGGCTGCGGATGGTGCATGTTCCCGCTCTATGTGTTGCAGGTGCCTGGATGGTGTACGCTTTAGCTGGATGAACTGCTACGGGATTCCTGTACGATGTCCTGTAGCAGTTTCTCCTCCTCGGGTGCATGCCGAAACGGTGGAGACGGTGGCATCACGGTCACGGTCGCAGGGTCCTCGGATGGCTTTGATAAGTAGCGCATGGGGTCTCTGCATCCTTTATTCCATTTGAGAATTGCTGCCTCTGAGAATTCAACGTTCTGATTTGACTGTGCAGGTATTTCCATTGCATGGCAACAGGGGTGGTAGAAGGAGGCGACAGCAGTGGGTGATGGAGAAAAACATTAGCTTGCATGCCTCCGTGTCGGACCTCGGGCTTCAGATCTTCCCACACAGTCGGTCCTGGGCCGTCCAAAGATTCTACAGGAAGTTTCTTGTAGAAATACAGAACTTCCTGTAAAAAGTTCTGTAGCTTCCTGTAGAAGGCTAAACTGTGATCAAACCATGCCCAGACCTTGGAAGAGATGAGTGTTTCTGGAGGGAGTGCTGGTGAGGTCACCTGGTAGCATAGTAGGGACCCTTGTCCTTGAGTTGAGGGACCTCTTTTCCTGCATGGAATACCTGTAACCTGCATGAATTATCAAATCTTGAACCTATTTTTCTTGTTTCTTTGTTTGTTTTTTTTTTGAAAGACAGTAGGGGTGCCTCAGAGAGGTTTTCACCCTTACCATCTGCGTTGAGCGCCTCAAAAAGGTTTTCACCCAAGGGTCTTTTTCAAACATTTTCAGAAAGACAGCAGGGATGCCTCAATGAGGTTTTCACCCCTACCATCTGCCTTGGGAGCCTCAGAAAGGTTTTCACCCAAGGATCTTTATTATTATTATTATTATTTTTTTTTTTTTTTTTTTTTTTTGAGATGTTCAGGGTATGCCCAAACAGAGGCAGAACCCTTCTCTATGACCAGCACTGATTTTTCCACAGTTTTGATGAATTCTTGCCTTGAAAGAGGTTTTATATAGATCTTTAGTCGATGCCCATTGACAAGCATGGGGATGGCCTCCTCATCAATGGTCTGAATAAGAATAGACCCATTGTCATTACATTTTTCCACTGCATATGGTCCCAGCCATCTGGTTCTCAACTTCCCCTTGAAATCCTTATGCCTGGAATCATACAACAGTGCCCAATCTCCTGGCTAAAATTGCTTGTCATTGAGGTGTTGGTCATGCCACACCTTCCTCTGAAGTTGAACCACTTCTGAGTGAAGAAGGGCCTGCATTCGGTGCTCGTCCAATCCATTCAGCTGCAATAACCTTTCTTGTTGGGCATGGCTGAGATCTAGGTCCAGCTGAGCTGCCATCCTCAAGGTGTTGTACTCGAACTCAATTGACAGCAAAGCTCTCTTCCCATAGACCAGCTCATAAGGTGTGAAGCCGGTTGTGGTCTTCCAAGTGGTGTTGTAAGCCCAAGTGGCCTCAACCAGGCGATCTGCCCAATCTTTTCTGCTGCTGCTCACCACCTTAGTCAAAATCCCTTCTAATGCTCTATTGGTGACTTCCACCTGCTTGTTGGCTTGAGGATTATAGGGGGTGGAAGTCCTATGCTTGATCTTGTGATGAGCGAGTAGGTCTTTAATTAAGTTGGAGGTGAACTGGCTTCCTTGATCAGTGACTAGCTCTCTTGGGTAGCCAAATTTGTAGAAGATGTTTTCTCTTAAAAACTCAGCCACCTTTTCTTCTGTTGCTGCTTTGATTGCCTTGGTTTCTTCCCACTTTGTCAGATAGTCTGTGCACACAATGCTGTAAGACCTTTGCCTTGAAGGAGGATTGATAGGACCCACAAAATACATACCCCACTTCTCAAATGGCTCAAGATTCACTTGAGGTTGGAGAGGCATTTCATCCCTTGGAGTCGTTTCCCCATCCTTTGGCATCGGTCACATTGGCTGATATATCTTCTAACAGCTTGATGAAGCGTGGGCCAATAGTAGCCTGCCTGTAGGATTTTGAAGGTAGTCCTTTTTGCTGCAAAATGTCCTCCACAAGGCCCGTCATGACAGGTGAGGAGGATATCAAAGACTTTCTCCTCCCTTACACAACGCCTTAAGATCTGATCGGGGCCAAGCTTGAACAGGTTGCCCCTGATCCAAGTGAATGAGGCACTCTTCCTTATGATTCTGCTCTTCTCTCTTGAGGATAAGTGCGGAGGGAACTGTGCTGAGACAAGGTAGTTTTCTATATCAGCAAACCATGGTGAGAGTACTGAGATAGCAAATAGATGTTCATCTGGCATCTGGTCATCCACTGTTCCATCCTCACCTGTAGGTAAATCCAATCTAGACAAAAAGTCAGCAACAACATTTTCTTTACCTGGTTTGTCAACGATAGTCAAATCAAACTGCTGCAACAAAAGTAACCATCTAATAACACGAGCATTCACATCTGGTTTATTCATTAAATATCTAATTGCAGCATGATCAGTATGTACAAATGTTTGATAGCCAGTGATATAATGTCGGAACTTGTTCAGTGCATGGACCACGGCTAAAAATTCTTTCTCAGTTACAGTGTAATTCAGTTCCACCTTGGATAAGTTTTTGTCGACAAAGTATATGGCGTATGGAAGTTTTTGTTCAACTTGTCCTAAGGCTGCCCCTATGGCTTTGTTCGAGGCATTAGTGTGGATGTGGAAAGGTAGGGCCCAATTTGGACCTCTCAGGATTGGGGCAGACACCAACTTATCCTTCAATTCATTCAGAGCCTTCTGACAATCGTCAGTCCATTTAAACTCAACATCTTTTGCCAAGAGGCTAAACAATGGCGAGGCTAGCTTGCTGAAGTCTTTAATGAATCTCCTATAATACCCTGCTAAACCTAAGAAACTTCGAACATCTCTTACCTTCTGAGGAGGTGGGACCTTCTTGATGAGAGCAATTTTTTTAGGATCCACCTGTAACCCTTGGCAAGAAATGGTATGGCCTAGCACGGTCCCTTTAGTCATCAAGAATTCACACTTTTCAGGACTAAGGGACAGGTTCATCTCAATGCACTTGGTTAGGACTTTTCCCAGATTGGACAATGCTTCCTAGAAGTTGGACCCATAAGGAGTGAAGTCATCCATATAGATTTCCACCGAATCATGGACCAACTCAGAAAAGATGCTCGAGACGGCTCTCTGGAAGGTGGCAGGAGCATTGCATAGTCCAAAGGGAAGAACTCGGTAAGCAAAGGTAACCCAAGGACAAGTGAAGGTGGTGTTATCTTGGTCTTCCGGGCTGATTTGGATCTGTTTATACCCGCTAAACCCATCTAGGAAAGAGAAAAACTTCTTTCCTGCCAGTCCATCCAACACTTGATCTATGAAGGGTAGAGGAAAATGGTCTTTCTTGGTAGCTTTGTTTAGTTCTCGGTAGTCCACACAGATTCTCCACTTCCCATTTTTCTTGGGAACCAACACCAGAGGGGACACCCATTCACTATCCTAGATGGGGTAAATGAATCTGGCATCCAACAGTTTTTTCAATTCTTCCTTGACGATATCCTTAAGGGCTGGATTCATTCTCCTTTGGGGTTGCCTAACCGGTTTACAATCTTCTTTGATGTAGATGTGATGGGTACAGACTGAAGGATGGACTCCTTTCATCTCCTTATAGCTCCAAGCAAAAGCATCTAGATGACTGGCCAACAGACTACACAGCTCCTTTTCCTGGGAAGGAGATAGGGAGGAGCTGATCTTTAACGTTCTCTCCGGGCCGAACTCCAGATTCTTGACTCTGGGAGCGACAGGGTTGGTCACACAAAGGTCCACTAAGGTGCTGGCTTGGGCATCCTCCACCAATTCCTCTAAGGACAATGCACTGGGAGGTGGATTCTGGATCAAGGTCTCAATCAAATCATCCTCGGTTGGGGGGGCTCCCCTAGTGGTGTCTAGGGTCCACAAAGGTGCTGAGTACACCTCATCTTCTTCTCCTTCCTCCAACCAAAGTGGTAAGTCATGCTCTAATAAGGGTTGGGCAGGAGGGTACAAGACTAGCTGCTTGGACATAGGACCATTTTTGATGGTCATGTTTCCTGCACGATAGCTTATGTAAGCATCTGCAGTGGCTAACCAAGGCCTTCCCAAAATAAGGGGGTATCCAGTAAGCTTTGCTTTTGGTTGCAGAACCAAGAAATCTGCAGGGTACTCCCAAGAGTCAACAGAGACCAAGACATCCTCTACAATCCCTTCAGGAGTCACGGTGGAGCGGTCTGCTAGTTGCAGGACTGTCGAAGTCTTTCTCAAGGAACCCTGAAGATTGAGTTTGAGCATGGTATCCCTGGTCATCACATTAATAGTAGCCCCCAGATCAATCAATGTGTGTGGTATGATGGTGCCATTGATGTGGACATCAACTACAGGACTCCCAGGATCCAAATACTTTGGGCAGATGACTTGCCCCAACATAAGATCATACAGTTGTCCTATGACATTGATGGTTGAAGCGTCTCTTTTTCGCCTGCCTGGGTGTCTGAAACACTTTTCCTTAACCAGTTTGTTGTATATCGGTACATCTTTGATGGCTTGGAGAAGTGGTATTCTCACACACAACTGTTTGAGTTCTCCCAGAAGCTCATCCTCCTCTGGGTTGGGTTGTGTGGTGGCCGTTAGTCTCTCAGGAAATGGTGGAATCGCTTTTGGTTCACTTTCCTATTTGTCTTCCTTGTCCTCTGGGGGAGGAGGTTGGCGATCCAGAAAAGTCTTTCCAGATCGCAGGTTAATCTCCTGGATCTCCACAGCATAGGTAGGGCATGATGTTTCCCCAGTATATACCTGCTGGGCCTGTCGATTGTTGGGGTTCGGGTTCGGTTGAGCAGGCATTTGGGGTTGCCTTGGAGGAGCAGGAGGTAATGGTTGTGGTTGAGCTGGTGGTGGAGGCAGAATGGCAGGAGGAGTGTTGTACTGGGGCCTCCACCCCGGTTGAGGTGCATTCCACTGAGGTTGTGGCTGGACATGTGAGTGAAACGAATGAGTAGTGGGCTGAGTATGGTATTGAGGTGGGTAAGACCATGGAGGAGGCATAGACCAGGAAGGATGAGCAGGGGGACCCCAGGAAGGCATAGGAGCAGATTGGTTGGGGCTATAATAAGCTTGGGGTGTCCCTTGCATCCCCTGTTGGTAAGGTCTAGGTCCATGTGGCCTCCTTTGGTTGAGGAAGTAGAGAGGTTCAGTGGGTGCCTCCGTTCCTTGGTACATGGCTTTAAGCCCAGGTAAGGTTGGGCATTGGTTTGTGGGGTGGTCCTCCTCACAAACGAAACATACCTCAACCGAATGTAGTGGGCACTCGTTCTTAGGGTGCTTCCTTGTACACCTAGGGCAGAAGATAGCCAGAGCCCTCTCAGCTTCCTCTTTCTTCTGCTGGATTCGGAATGTATCAAGTTGCATGGCAATGGTCTGTCTTACTTCACTCTTGAGGTCCTCTAATTGATTTGCAAACTCATGTTTGGAGAAAGGAGTACTAACTGAGAGGAGGTTTCCCCTACCTCTTTTCCGGGCTGCCCTAGAGTGGTTTCTAAACATAGTCTTGATATCCTCATAAGGCGGTTGGTAAATATCTCCTCCAGCTAGCATGTGAAGGGTATCTAGAAGGTCTTCAGGGACCCCTCGGAGCAGGACCAGCTTGAGAGACTCAGGGTCAAGTGTGCACCTGGCCCGTTTATAGCTAAGTTGGAACCTCTCCTCGTAATCTTCTAAAGACTCATCATTTCCCATGGTCATCCGAAAGATTTCTCCCTTGGCTTCCTTGGACCTACAGTAGTCCCGGTATTTGGTATTGAAAGCTTGCTGCATCTGAGCTCAAGTGGTGATACTGTTCCCAGGTAAGCCCATGAACCAGTGTAATGTTGCATCCTTAAGGGTAGAGGGGAAGAGTTTCAGTTTTTGCTCATCTTCAGTATAGTCATAGGTTCGATAGAGGACAGCAAACTCAAATAGGAAGGTATCAGGGTCTTCAGTAGTCAGTCCATGGAAGTGAGCTAAAGCGGAGGGGCTGATGTTTTTCATTTTCATGTCCCCATTGGTCTCTCGGATGGGAAAGGCACCTTCTATTCTCTCATCTTCTCTTCTATTATCAGCCATAGCTTTAGATGGAGTGTTCTCTAACTCTTCTTCTGTTATAGGATCTTCGTATATCTCAGGGAGCTCGCCTATAGGTTCTTCTAGATCACTGTGACCAAAGAAGAGAGAAGGGTGACTCAGTGAAGTGGTGGGGGTGTTGGGTAAGAATTTTCCGGTTCTATCTCGGTTCCTACGAGGCATGAAATGGAAAGGCTTTTTGATTGCTTTTGTTTTTTTCTTCTGGTACCTGCAAAACTAAAATGGATTGAATTGCAACTAATTTATCTTGCTGAAATGGAAATGCAGAATTGAAATGAAAACATGAAAGGACTAGTCTATTTTGCTCAAATGAAATTGCAGGAAGTAAATGCTAGTCTACGATTGCAAAATTGAAATTCTATTTTACGCTTGCAGAATTGAAAGTCTAATCTATGAAAATAGGAAAGATCTACTTTACTTTTGCAGAAATGAAATTGCAGAATCGAAATGAAATAAACTATTTAGCATAAGGCGAGAGTAAGAAAGTAGAAGAAAAGCAACAATCACCAATACTCTGACGCTTCCCCGGCAACGGCGCCAAAAAGATGGTGGGCTCCAGTATTGTAACAATAATGCTACAACTCCTGGAGCTTCCTTCTTTAATTTTATCAACCCGGTAGTTCGTAACAAACTTGGAAGCGACGGTGCTGTATGCACAAGTACTAGCTCTTGCCGCAGCTGTCACTTGGTCAGCTGGCACAAGTCCGCTAGGGGCTTAAGCCAGCTTCTATGAGCTCTTAGAAGAAGCTTTTTAACTGATGGACGAAAGCTAACTCAAAGGAAGCTAATCTATTTGCAGAAAGGAACTGAAAGCCAACAAGAAACGCAAACCCTAATTCTACCAGCTAGTCCTACTGATGCAAAGATGGGAATGCAAACTTCTTGAAAGAGATGCCATTACTTCTATGAAGGTAAGATGCATGTATCTAGACTACTTCTACCTAAATAAAATATCTTTTTGTATTTTTGAATAAGTTATTTAGAATTATCATGCATGTGCTTTTAACTAGCTTTTTACTGTGCAGAGGTGGATCAAGGAGGGGAAATGCTTGGAAGAGGTCAGGAAGGTTCAGAGAGGGTCTAAGGAGTCCCTAACATCCTTCCAGAGAGTTTCGCAAAGTTTGGCTGCCAAGAAACCGTGTTTATGAGCTTCTACAGGAAGTCTGCAGGGGTTCTATAGGATGTTTCAGGATTTCTACAGGATGTTCAGTAATTCCTACAGGATGTTCTACGATTGGATTTTGGATGATGGGTTAGTGGCAAAGGCTGCATGGATGGATAGGGAGGTAGGAGAGGGGTTTGGAATGACTTAGTGATAGAGGGATGAGGTGATGAGAGGGTGTGGAAAATTAGTTTGTCTTAAAGAGGGCAGAGGGAATGGAAGGCCAAAAAGGTAGGATGATGTGGGTAGTAGAGTAGTTGTGAGACGAGGGGTCTAATTTGGAGATGAGCAGTTGGCCTGGACGGAGCTTAGGAGGACGAGAGAGTGATGGAGTAGCACCGCACAGTGTAAACTGAACCAAATCATCCACGTCTTGCACATAATCAAAACATTCCTAATCTATACTAACTGTTTAATGAACCAATGAACAACAACGTTATTTCTAAAGAGAACCATGTATGGTACTGAAGCAAAGAAACATTTCAAAAGGTCTGGACGCATGGATAACTTCTACAGACGAAAATATTTCACAAAAGATTGCATGAGTACGCGAACCAATATTTTTGGTGGGTAGCACTGTCTACAATTCCAGCCCCTAGAAAGAGGTGAAAAAGAGAGTGCAGGAAACCCTTTTCTGGAACTTTGATCAATTCTAATCTCTTCACTCTATCCTAAACATCTAAAGCAACGCTATCTTCTAACTATGACCTACTTAACCACACCAAGAACTCTAACTCAACAAACTGCGTTTCAAATGCATGTAAAGAAAACCATAATGCTGAAAGAAAAGATATCAATACAAAAGAAGGAGGCCTTAGGCTCTCAGGTTGGGCCCAACCCTGAGAGCTATGGCTCCTTTAGAAACTCAGAACTGAGATCAAATCTGACTGCTTCCCATTAAAAAATAATAATCACGAGTCAAAAGGTTTGCCAATGATGGCTACAAAAGAGCAAAAACAGAGCTGGCAGCTCATACTGCAGAATGTGTAACAATTTGTCAAAAGTCATTTTCGAAGGCTGAAGCCTTATCATTTATACATCACGAGGCACCAAGATGGCCTCCTAAATCTATGGGACTTGGCTGACCAAACTGGGAGTGAACAGCTGCTTCCTCAAAATCCGTTTGGCTGCCTTCTAGATCCGGTTGTGGTGGCTGTTGGAGCTCGGAGTTGGGGGTGACAATCCCGAGGAAGGCCATTTAATGCTGTGGACAACCCTCCTACGAATCCTCAACCCCATCTTGGCTGTCTCCTTGCCCTTATCTGCTCAGTTTTGCCTCAACATGTGTCAAAAAACCTGAAATGAGCACGTGTTAGCCACCTAGGAATAGTGACCGCCCTTATTCGTACAAATGACATAAACATACTAAAAAATGATGCATAAGTTATGAAAAATGAAGGATTGAGCAAGGGTAGTTAGGCCAAATGAGCCCAAAATGTTACCAAATTTGGGGCTCATCAGCTGGGCCACCCATGTATGGCTTCAATCGATTACCATTCACTTTTCCTGGGAAAGGTTCTCCATTTAGCTTTACCAGCTGCACCGCGCCTCTGTCTGTGACCTCCTTAACAACATACAGTCCCAGCCAATGCAATCTGAACTTTCCCGGGAATTTATCAAACTTACTATCATATAGTAACACCAAATCGTTTACCTTGAAGTTACGCAACTTAATATGTCGATCGTGCCAAGCCTTTTCACTGCTTTTGTACCTACTAATGGAATTTAGCCAAAACCGTTCCTTTTCGAGTTCCTCCCACGATGTGAGCCTCTCCTCCAGGTCTTCATAGTTTGTCATACCTGTAAACGTTGCTATGTGTAGACTAGGCATAATATACTCCATTGGAATTACGGCTTCCACTCCATAGACGAGCCGGAAAGGTGTCTGTCCCATCAGTTTTTTACACGTTGTCCTATAAGCCCATAATACTGCAAGTCCCAATCACTTCATTATGCATTGCATACTTTTGTCAGCGTAGTCTCTAGTATTTTGTTAAATGCTTCTACTGTCCCATTGGCTTGTGGGTGATACGGTGTGCTTTTCTTATGATACACCTAAAACTCTTCTATCCACTCCGATTGTTTCATTCAGGAAATGTGTACCATGATCGCTCATCAAGATCTTCGAACATCCAAATCATTTCAATACGTGCTCAAATAGAAACTTCGTAGCTGTGGCAGGCGTGTAATCTTTTACCAGCTACGCTTCTGCCCAACGAGTCAGGTACTCTGTCACAATGATAATGTATCTCGCGCTCATTTTTCCCTGAGGTTTGATAGGTCCTACAAAGTCAATTTCCCACTTTTCAAAGGGTTGTAGTGTCATTTGCGGATTCAAAGGCATCTCATCCCTCCGTGATGGTTTACCTGTTCTTTGACATACATCACAGGCCTTGCAATGTGCTTTTGAATCCTAATGAAGGGTTGGCCACCACAACCCTGCGCGGAGAATCTTTTGTGTGGTCATGAGGATATGACTTCGTTCAAATTTAGGTACATACCTTTGCAGTATCTCATCATTTCCCATCTTATATAGGTGCCCCGCAATGACAGAAAAATCTTCCACGCGCACCACCAATTCCTTCTTCTGCTAGATGGAGTACTCTTTCAGCACAGTTCCAATCGTGAGAAAGTGGATTATATCTTCAAAGTGTCCATCCACTATGTGCATAGCAAAGAGCTGTGTGTTAGGTAATCCTTCCTCCAAACTAGTAGGTTCCTCTCCTGTCTCAATGCGCGACAGGTGATCTAGTCCCGCGTTCAGGCGCCCAAGCTTCACAACGACCTCAAAATCATATTCTTAGAACAATAAAAACCACCTGCATATGCGCCCCCCCAACACAAGCTTATTGACCAAGTATTTCAGCACAGAATGATCTGTATACATCTTGAAGTGTCCCCTTAGCAAATAGTGCTGATATTTCTGGAGCACGTACACCATAGCCAATCCCTCACGTTCAATGGTGGAATAGTTCTTTTCTACTTTAGACAATCTGCGACTCACGAATGTGATAGGGTGATCCAAACCCTCTCCACCATCCTATGTTAGTACTGCTCCCAGCGCTATACACGATGTGTCAACATGGACATGAAACTCCTCATCCCATTTCGTGAAGACCAGGATCAGCGCAGAAGCCATCTTTTATTTTAGTACATCCAGGCTTTTCCTACAGTCATCGTTCTAGCAGAATGTGACATCTTTTTTCAATAGCTTCTCCATCAGTGTGGTGATATGGGCATAGATTTTGATGAACTTCCTGTGGTACCCTGCATGTCCCAGGGTACCATGCAGCTGTTTCACACTTCGTGGCACTTCCAAATTCAGAATTACCACAATCTTTGCGGGGTCTACCATAAGTCCCTGTCTGCAAACCACATGTCCCAGCAGGTTCCCAAAAGGCACGAGGAACGTACACTTCTTAAGGTTCAACGTGATTTGGTGTCTTTGGCAGGTATCCAACATCAAGAGTAAGCTCGCTACATGGTTCTTAACTAGCCCAAATATAGTCCAATCATCAAGATAAACCTCCAAGAACTTGTGGATATATTCCTTGAACGCTACAACAACTATGCGCGAAACGATGGCTGGCGCGTTCTTCAACCCAAATAGCATAACAGTGTATTGAAAGTATCCCCACTCAGTCACGAAGGTGGTCTTTCTCCTATCTTCCGGCGTGATTTTGATCTGGTGGTACCCTGAGAATCTGTCAGTGAAAGAATATGCTTCTTGCCCACCGACATTTTCCAATACTTCATCTGTGAACAGAGTTGGGAATGGGTCATGCACACACGCGTCATTCAATTTTCTAAGGTCCATGCATTTTCTTATCTCACCCTTCTCCTTCTTTTTCTGCACCACCATAGGGCTTACCCAATTGAATTCTTCCACTAGCTCAATGATTCTTGCTGTGAGCATTTTGTCTAGTTCTACGTGGACCTTCTCCTTATGATCCACATCATTCCTAAATATTCGATGATTCCTTTTAAGTCTGTGATCTTGGTCGGGAATAAGACCTGGTACTTGCAGAGTAACTCAACGACCTTATCCACCATTGTGTCATCCCAGTAGTCACCGAGTGTTGCATACCTAGGTTCGGCCTCCGTACCAATGTTCACCTGCTTTTCCTTTACCGGCACAGTTATGTTAGGGTCTTCAATTAATGGTCTGTGAACCTTGTGATGGCCTTCTATTTCTGGAATGTAAACTTTTCACGGATCCTCGTCGTCTTCTTTAGTGTTTACATTATAACACTTCAGCGTGCAACTCAGCTGAGTAGCCCATTTAGGCTTAATCGATTCTATTGGCTCCTGTGGTATCTTAAAGATAGCTACTTTTACTGCTTGTAGCGCGTCATCAATAGTGTCCCACCAACGATCCTCAAAAGTGAAGGTTAATAGGAACCCTTCACGCAGGATATTTCATTCACTCATCCCATGGTGGAGCTCAATCTCTATATATAAGTTCATGGGTATAAAATCTAGGGTATGATAGAACAGGTGCATCCAATCAGATTGTGGCTCTTCTCCATAGACCTTTATCCACTTGGCCAGGTTCGTGCGCGTATCATACCATCTTTCATATTTGTCTGTTAGTCACATCTGAGGCTTCCCAAAACACATGTGCATCATTCTCCTACATTCATGCTAGTCCTCAAAGCTCCCTTGATGCGTACCCCACCACCTCGCGGGCGTAGCGTGTAGTACCCATTTCAAAGCCTCGAAACTTTATTGTTCTGGCACCTCCCTTTCAAATCTGTTCAAGAAAGCATCTACCTCGCTTAGCCCATCATAAATAGGCAGGTCCCTCACTTCTGTCGATACGCAATGCAACGATCTTGTCATCATATTACAGTTCAGTGTGGTCACCTCATGCAACCGGTTCTGCCATCGCTCTATCTCCTCATCAGAATCCGATGTACAAGAGCTTTCGCGCTCCCTTGAGATTCGTGCATCCACAGTGGGATTTACCCGGTCTTTCTCTCGCACGGTTATCTTGTAGATGCAGTCCAAATCGTCGTCACTTTCATAGTTGCATACCAACTCTGTGTAGTGTGATCCTTCTGTAGGTTCCAACGGTATCACTACGCACATAGGCTTTTTCTCAAAAATCATCTTGCGCTTCTTTAGATTGATCATGCCATTCATGTCAGTGGCCCAATTTATTCCTAAGAGCATGGGATAGGGATTGTTGTCATCAACAATCTCTATCACTTCAAATTCTACTAGCATGCTTGCTCCTTCAATATCCACAGTGACTCCCTGTAATCTCCCCATTGGTATTATCTTTTGCTGGTTCACCATTCGCAACTAGATAGGAGACCATTATAGGGTAGGCCTTCCCATGCGATGCCATGTCTGCTTCGGTAGAACGTTCGCGTCCGATCCTAGGTCCAAAATTGCTTGGTCCATCTCATATTCTCCAATCTACGTGGTAAACATCATTTCTATTCTCGTCCTCGTCGCATGCTTTCCAATCTTTTGGACTACACGCAGTTCTCCTGGTGCGGTCCCAATGCATCTATTAATGAGTTCCTACAATCCCTTTACAGCCTTACTGTCGCGCAGTAACTTCATGCATGTTTCTAGGAATGTCGTGAGAGTCAATGGGTCCATTTTTGGCTCCATTCTGTCTTTACTTCCTGAAGTGGAGGCATCAGCGAAGCTCTTCCTAGCTTCCATGAAGGTTTCCTTAGCGCGCTCCAAATCAAACTCCGGTTCTTTCATCGGAGCCCTGTGAACCCAAGTACTATCTTCAGGTTGTTTTCCTTTATCATCTCCTATTTTAATTCCACTTCGAAGCACAATGATCACATTGGGGTCTTCCTCATGCAGCTCGGACCTCATCATCTGCAGGTTTTGAGTTGAGGGAGGTTGGAGCGCTCCCTTGTTGCGTAGCCTAGCTATCAGTCTGGGACAATCCTCTGTCTCATGATCAAACAAGGTGCAATACAGACATGATAGATGTGTTGGATTCGTACAATCATGGGCATAATGTCCTGGCCCCCCACAATTGTAACATATCATCTGTCTACGGCCTCTTCTAGGTCCTCCTCCACATCGGCCTCGTCCGCGCCTCGGAAACCTGGTTCGCGCCACTCTTGCATTCTGGTCAAGGGGCCACGTTTCAGCTTGAACTCTGTAGGTGGGAGTCCTATCCATCATCATCTCATAGCTTCTACAGGTACGTCATCATGTCCCACTAATCTATAAAAATTACAGAACAATTGTTGTGAATTCTACGTGTACTTATGCAACAAATCGCAGTTGTCCGTAGCATGCTTTCCTCTTATTTGACAAATTGCGCACCACAAAGTAGGCATCACGCTAGGTCCTGCTTGTGCCTCGGGTCTTAACAGCATCGGTCCTTCTCCCACGAGGTAATTCGTGAACACTAGATAGTGGTCCTTCTCATGACCATGACCCTTACATTTAACACACCATACCTCTTCACGCACTTCCGGGCAAGCTGTCTTGTCCTATTTCAGACTCTGCATCTCAAGGCATCAGTTTTTCAACTGCACATGGATTTGCTGAACTCCCAGGTTAGGATCCTGTATTGGGGTCTCATGCAACCTCATCGCAATCTCCAAGGCCTCTACCTAGGTTGTTAACCTCTGTTGCGACAACACATTCCTCAAATGCAACGTTAGCGATGCTACAAACCATTTGCAGTGTTGTCCATCCATCAGAGTCATATTAGCTTCGCAAATTGTGCACTTCAGTGTCTGATCCAACTCCCAAGGATTCTCACCTTATAGAATTGTGATCTCCTTGAACCCAATGATCAACTGTGCCTCTAACTTCGGCCTGCTAAATTCCCTATTCAGCGTAATTTGGATATCCACTATCCCTGCATTCGGATTTTCATTAGAATGCTTAATATACCAAGTATGTTGTTTGATCCTGTAGAGTGCTGACCAACGTTTCTTTCTTTATGTTATCATCTGTAACTCCCTACGCTTCCCACGCAGCCCTTATCATGAACCAAAACTGATCGAGATCTTCATTTCCTACTCCCTTGAACACCGGCAACTTTATCACGTTTGCCATATTGACTCGCAGTGGTGGCGGAGGTGGTATGGGCGAAGATGGGGGTGAAGCTGGTGGTGGTGTAGGTTGGGATGGTATGCGCAGAATCCTCTGCCTTATCAAATTGATCGCACTTCTTGGTGAGAAATTCACGAGCTCTTCCTCATTCCCTCATGGAGGCGAAATTAAGGGGCTAGTTTCTAGTTCTGCACTACCTTCATTTCTGTAAATTCTCCCACTTCGCATAGCCCCGAACATTAATGTATTGCATAATCCGCTTTTCACATAGTAGAATTTTAATCCAAGTGTTCAGAGACCTAACGTACTAACCTCACAGTCCTTTGAGAAAGCGTCTCTCAACCTCGCTCTAGCTTACCGTAGTGTCTACAGTGAACTCAGTAATGAATCCTCCTATAATCTGATCGAGCCAGTGATCAACAGTGCGCACAATCTTATCCTTCGATGATTCTAATCTACGCACCAACTTTGGGGTCCACACAATAGGACTGTCAAGCTTGCACCTTCCTTGGCTATTTGTTAGCTTCACGATCCACTCGTACAGCTCAGTAGGGAAAGATGTGAAGAAAATTTCATGGATCTTTGTGTACAGGTAACAGTCTAACCACTCTTATTTTGATAGTCGCGGATTCATGTTCTCTTGCATCATGAACTAGTGAATTCTCCTGTCCAACCAACCTTCAATTTCTTTCTTAGTTGGATTCCAATGATACGACATTGGACATCTCTATGCATATTCCGGTCCCAGCAACAGAACAATTTGTTGGCTTAATGGGGCCTAACCTAGGTTTGGAGTTAATTAGCCAAAAAAACCCCTGTACTACTATTCCTTTCGGCAATAATCCGTGGAGCGTGGACTGAGGTCTCACCCAAAGCAGTATCGAGGGATGTTGGAACCAAGTTTCTGCACCCTTGAGATGTCTAAGGGGTCGATTTAGTCCAACTTTGAATACCTTCGTGCAGGTCACTTCGTGCACTTTCCTAACCTATGAGCCCTTCGTGCCCTATTATACTCGACTTCGCGCAGCCCTAACTAGGGTATGAGGAGCTTCGCGCTGCTAATGCACTAATCTGCATTATTTCCCAAAGTCACACCGTGGATCTTACTTATTTTCTTATAATAGTTAGTTATGTTCGCATAAACAGATACCTTATATTAGATTCACTTATTCGGCACATTCATAGAAGTTTGTGCAGCAAATAAATAGTAAACTTGCAATTCATACCCAATATACTTCAATGCATAAAACAGGAAAAGATACACAGAAATATTGTAAAACTTATCTTTATTAATGCTTCAATCAGTTACAAACTCAGCCTACCCTGCGCACTCAGCTGTAGGGGTACATGCACTCAGCTACAGACTACTAGGCCTCTGCACACTTAGCTGCAGAGCCTTATCCTACTCTACGACCCAAAGACACGACTCTACACTTTGACTCAATGCTTCCTTATTCGATCTTTCGTTGATTGATTCCTCTCTGATCATATTTACACTTAGAGCCTCACTCTATTTATACAATCCCATGGTCCATAAACCATGGGTAGATCTCTCAAACCAACATTACATTTACAAAAATGAGGGCGGACAACCCAATGACTCATTTACCATCTTCATGCTCTACGCCCACAAATCACAGAGTCTTTACATCGGACTTAGTCAAAACTTGGAATTTAAGCCCCAAAACTTGTCTTGGGGGGATCCCACGCCCAAAAACACTCTCATTGTCTCCTTCATACTTCAAAGGGTGCCAGTGATGCACCCGTGCATGAGCTTAGCTCCCCTTGATCTGAGGGAGCCTAGGCAGAGACGATGGGCATCGCTCGATCCTCGCACAGGAGGAGGACCCATCCAGCATTTTTTCGAAGAGGATTTCTTCGAATGGCTCAGCAGTCAGATTGTGATGATAGATGACTATGCCTATGAGGGAATGGACTTCATAGGTGATCCTGACTTGATTTTTCCACCTGGTAAAAACTGGGGGCCTCAAGGTAAGAAGTTTTATTTGAGAGTACCTAAAGTATTTTTAAGCTTTTGAATGTTTATGTTATGTTTTTGTTGATTTTATGGGTGAACAAGTATTGACACGAAGCTTTTTCCTTGACATAGATGTGGCACTGGTGCAACCTGCAGGCAAGGAGGCCAACTACTGAAAGGCAGGGGTGATGCTGAGAGTCTTCATGAGGTTCTGAGGAACCTTAAGGGATTGAGCATGGGTCTGCCCCCCTTTCCTATGAGGGAGATCCTTGCTCATATGCAATGACACACAATTGATGTGCTTGAGTAGTTTTTGGTTCCTCTTCGGAGGATAGCTAGAGTAGTATTGTCTTTTCATGAGTAGTAGGCTCTATTAGCAGACGCATAGTATAGCCAGCGGGTTTTTATAGCTAGGCTTAGTAGCCATTTTGGACTTAAAACACCCAAGTTTTTGGAAATTTTCTGATGTAAAAGGCTGCATTCGATATATATATCTACAGATATTTTGGTATTTTATGATGTAAATGTTTTTTAAGTGTTTTTGTAAATTTTTAACTGTGTAAATATTTACTTTCATACATGTATCTATAATGAATGAGACAGATTCCAATCTAACACATAGTTTGCTAATGAATTAGCAACTGTATTAAATTCTCGAGGAATGTGTTCATATGTAATAAACTCAAATTGACGATCCAAGAGTCGTACCTTAAATAATGATACACCAAGATTGGATTAAGAAGGTGATAATAACTTGTCAATTGCATAACAACAAGCTAAGAGTCTAACCTAAACACCAGATTGGAGATGTCCCTTAATGACACTTCAGTGAGAAGTGAAATTACATACATGTACTCAACAATATTTTTGGTAGCGATACCAAGAAAGACTCCCCAAGAACAAAATAGTTCCAACTTAGGTGTGTAAATGACCCAAGAAACTGATGCAATGTGCCCTGTGTGACGACTGGCACCATCCGCGTATCCTACTGTCACACGGAATCAGTCAATAGTGCGGACACAACCGACCTTCCTAGAAGTCTAAGACTTTCTAATGACAAACAAGACAAAAGAGAACAATCCTTCTCTAAATATGCGTTATAATATGAGAAATCAAGTGTTTAGCTCTTACCTTTAACCAAACGCTGTTGTAGTAGTCCAACTTCGTTGATTCGGATGAGCTCCTCCTTCTCTTCGAAACCTGCATTCACCAACAATCAAACCATTAAATAGCACCTGATTATAACATTAAACAAAGTATATTCAACATATAGACCAATGAGTATATGAAACAACTCATAAACAACAAGTTATTGAGAAGAATGAACTAATTTGTATTAAAGGTAACAAAAGGAACCATTACAACCTGAGCCTTGGTGTTGTGCAAGCTCCTTCCAGGGTCCACAAGAGTCCTCCTTTACTCTGATCAGCTCACCCACCTCCCAATGGAAACAAGTAAAGATGGTAATCTCTCCTCACAAGCTCTCACAAGGAAGTCCTAATTCCAGCAGCATCTACCCTTAGGAATGTTCAACTTTTCAACCTCCCTCCCTCTGGCCCAATGCCTGTATTTATAGTGTTCTAGAGGAAGTTAATTAGCTCCACCATGGATGGGATAAGTCCCTCTTTCAATGGGATAGGCTCCCCTCTTCATGGGATAAGTCCCTCTTTCTTTGGGTACATGAACCATCTGGACGCGCTTCATACACGTCAAACAAGCTTCTAGAATGCTCTAGAAATGACCACAAGTAACTTTTTTAAGATGAAACTTGCGCCTTTTGACCTTTACAGGAGTACGCACCCATCCCTTTACATACAGAGCGTACTTGGACGCAGGCATTGTGAACTTGGGCTGCGTACCCGTAGGTAAGGCTAAGAGAAACTGTGTACCAGAGATAATTGACTTTAAATGACTTTTCTCTTCTTTCTGGAATTTGACATGTAGAGCAGAGGCATGAGACTTGGCAAGGAGGATAGTATGATAGTGGATGGAGCCATACTAACTGTAAAATAGTTATGGTGACATTTTTTAGTGTAACAGACTGCCCCCTAAAGTGCGAAGCCTATAGTAGATTAGGGTTTCATATGATCTAGGAAGGGTGAAGTACTTTATCATTTCAAGGAGTATCTTGCGGAGAGCCTGGTCAGAACCTGCAATTATTCAACACAAAAGACATATATAAAATGATATCATCACTGAGGTAGGCATTCCCATACTCAGATTGAAAACTTTAACTAACAATCTAACTACTGCTTTGATACAAGAATGATTTTGCAGTACATCACAATCATAGACTTCTGTAGACACAGTATGGACACAGCCATCTGTTTATAATAAGTCTACTATATAATGAATACAAAACTCCTCGCAGCCTGGATGGCGGAAACTAGATCCAGGGTCTTCATCTCTACTTCTCGAATTGGTACGATCCTATCCATGCGAATAAATGAGTTGATGTCGAGCATGGTAGAAACCACTTGATTAGCGGTCGATGATGTGAACCGTTAAAAAGTGTGAGAGAGACCACCAGTGATGTCAATGGTTCTCAAAGTACCCAGTACAATCCATGAAATGTGAATGAATGAGTTGATGTCGAACATGTCACGGAATCCCTTGATCGAAAGTCAATGATGTAAACTGTCGTCAAAGGCGAGAAACCTGCCGTTGATGCATGCAGACTTCAAGGTACTGACGATTTCTAAGTCATCTTTCTAGATAATGTGCTGATGTCGATAGAAAGCGACCCGTTGCAGGCAAGCCCACAACACGAAATCATTTTTCAAGTTGAAGAAATGTTGCTGTAAGGACTGAATCAGGGATGGTCAAATGGATGACATGTGTTTTGCGTGTGAATGGTTTATTTGCAGAGACCTCTTGAACACATAACGACACAACAGATGGCTTGGTGACGATTGACCCAAAGTTAATACCCAAAACGGTTGAAGACTTTCAAAGAGGTTTGATCAACTTTTAGGGCAAAGGATTTCCCAACCCAGGTGAATGAAAAGTGTCGTGTTCAAGAGTGGTGATAAGGTTCTTCTGTAGCAAAGGATAACAAATAGGTTCATTCTTCTCTCTTTTCCCCCACCATTTCTGGCAAGTACCTCTTTATTTTTTACAAGCTTGAGGAGGATAACATATGCTTGATTATAAGCTCATCCTTCGGATGAGTCCAACTTAGTTTAGATTCGGACCCTAAGAAGGAGTGGTCTGTTCCTGTTTGTAATCGAACATGCCCTTTACTGTGAAATTTTAACGAGTCTAGTATAGGAGAAACTCGGTGTTTTTCAATTTTAGAGAGTCTGAAAAGACTAAAGGAGACTCCAAGGTGAACTTTTTCGTAAGTTTGTGTCTCTCAAGCCCGAAAAAGTATAAAATCATACCTGAGAGAACCGCTTGATCTTGTGACCAAGGAGTAATTTCATGTTTAGTGTCGTTGACCTGAAAAGTAAAAATCGATCAAAAACACGTCGTTTTATTTCCAATATCGAGTTCGAAACGAAAAAAACCCGGCAATCTTTTCGCGTTTTTACGGTTGGAAAAGAGCTATAAGAAGACCATCTTTTAATTCCAATTTAACGAGTGTAAAAGAAACACTCGGCAATCTTTTCATGTTTTAGGAGTTAGAAAAGGGCTTAAAAGATGACTCTGACGTGAAAAATGATAGTTTACCCTAAATTCCTTTTATCCTGCACAAAAACAACACATTACTCATACCTATTTAAGATGGGCAAAAATACATTGAAAAATATTCTTTTACGGTGAAAAATAAACAAATTTAGCACTCATTTATCCAAAAAACCTATAAAAAGACTTCTCACCATGTCATTTTTACCATTTTACTGTTGAGGTTGAGAAAAGGGCTTTTGGCAAGAAATTTCCCGTGAAGATTGCAGAAAATCCGACCGTCAGAATCGAACGCCGTTTCACCAGGTATTCTACAACACCCCTCTCTTGCTTTCTATCCATTTAAAATTCATTTTTAGGCTTTTATTTCATTTTTTGGGGGTCTTGGGGTTTCAATATGCGCACTTCGGGGTACGCAGGTCATGCACTACTGACCTGCGTACCCCGATATTTTCTCAATGAGAAAATTAGGGGGTGTACGTACCCAGCCTTAAGGGAACCTGCGTCCAGGTGCTCTGTTCCTAAGGGCCAAGGTGCGTACCCCGCAAAACGCAATTTGAAACCCCCATACTTCCAAAATAAACCAAAATTTTCACATTTTATGAATTCTAACTGATGTTTAATGATGTGTAGGGAGCACACCATGCTTGATTGGCGCGAAAGAGAGCACGAGGATGTTGATTTAGCCACAATAAATCATCAACCCTCCATTGATGCTTTGAGGGCATGCGGGCTATACAAATACTGGGCCATAGCTGGCATGAGGGCACAGGTGCCATTCTTGGAGTGGCTGGTCGAGAGGTGGAACGTCCAGGAACAATGTTTTTACATCGGAGAGCACCAGCTCGAGATTGAGCCCTCTGATATATATTTTCTCACTGGTTTGCCCAACAGGGGCGAGCAACTGACTCTCTCCGGGACTAGGCCGGGTGGCCAATCCCTTGCTAGCCTCCGGCTAGAGTGGTGTAACAACCAGAACCAGGAGAAAGGGATAGAAATTAAGTATATATCCCTGCCTGAACTTATGGTAATTGCCTTTACAGTTACCAGACTCTGCGGCCCAGCCGCCTTGCACATTGCCACCGGGTCCCAAATGCGGATAGCGATAGATTGCTACCAAGGCACCATTTTCAACTGGTGCGAAGCTGTGTTGGCCAACATGAAGGCCCAACTAACTAGGGTAAAGACCGGGAAACTAAAGACCTTTGGGTATGGGCCTTTCGTTGTGAGCTTTGCCCTGGAGAGAGTTCCCATGTTGATCCCTCAGCAGCTTACTGTTCCAGTTGGGGCTCCTCGGGAGCCTAAGTTGACGAGATGGGTTACAGTGATGGCCCAGCATCCTGATGAGGGCACGACAGTGGTTCGATTTCCTGATGGTTACTTTCACTGGCTAGAGGGCCAGGTCTTTGCTATTCAGGATTTTCCTTATGCCGGAATGGATTTTCGGAATGATCCGGACATGGTTCTTCCACCGGGAGAACAATGGGATGACAGAGGTATTTCATTTTTCACAAGTTTTTAAATTATCTATTTTTTTTTTTGTTTTTTATATATATCGTCTCAAACTAACAGTAAAAATGTTCAAAATGCAGATGTAGGCCCACGGCGTCCAGCCAATCTCCGGGCTTTTGAGAGGAGACATCCAGCTGTACCGGCACCAGCCCCACAGGATGCGGCCGCAGAGATGCTAGCTGAGTTGGAGCAGGATCTAGAGCGTCTGACGGTGGACATACCGGAGACGACCATAGATGATATTCCTATCAGACTGCAGCGTTATGTAGTCGCAGTCCCGGGGTCTTTTAGGAGATTTTTATGTAGGGTAGCCCGTGCAGTGGTGTCTTACAGAGAGCATCACCAGTGACTGGATGGTCACCTTTTGTAGTCACATGTGACATTTTGACTTTTTGTACTTATCATTTTGCCGATCATAAGGTGTTTTAAACCTATGATCAAAGACGATGTATATTTTTTTTGACACACTCCTATCTATATATATATCATTATTACCGGCTTATTTTGTTTAACATGTATGATGAAATGTTTATAAATTTGCATTTATCATTATTTACAAATGTCTATTTAACATTCGAGATGCCATTGCATCTGCTAATGTGTTTAAAGACCTTGGACTATGTTGATATTCAATGTAATCAAATTCACGTTCCAAGAGACGCACCCTCAAAAACAATCTCAGTAACACCGGATTTCTAATGGCATAGACTCTATTAAGCTGTAATACAACGAGTTCAGAATCTAACCTCACTATCAAACTCCGAATCCCAAATGAAATAGACTCAGATAATAATTCAATCACTGCACTGTATTCTGCAATGTTGTTTGTTGTTTGACCGAGGCTCACCCCATGCATAGAAACTAACTCGTCAGAGGGCGAATAGATAACCCAAGCTGCGGAAGAGATATTCCGTGTACTACGACAAGCACCATCAGCAAATCCAATGTACGTTTGGAGAGGCGTTGACATCTGCAATATCAAGAACAAAACCAAGATAAGCCAGAATAACGACGAAAACACACTCTTCTAGATTAAAGCACACTGTCTAAACTAAGCACACAGTCTAAACTAAGCACACATACTGGCTAGAAAAGAAAACTAAACTAACTAAGATCTCCAAACCCATCATTTAAGCATAATACCTCTTTAGGTAAAGTCCATTTCTGGGTTTACCCAAAGAGTCCCCATCAAATTCTACCAGCTCATAGGCCCCTTTTGCTAGCTTTCGCTTAACAATGTAGGGCCCATGCCACATAGGAACGAATTTTCCAGTGCCTAGCTTATCATTAGCTTGATCATATAACAACACTAGGTCTCCTTCCGAAAAACTTCGAGGGGTCACATTCCGGTCATACTGAGCTTTCATTCGCTTTGTGTGAGTCTCGATTGCTAAAGCAGCTTCACGTCGAGTCTCATCTAATTTAGCTAAGTATAACAGACGCTTCTCCTCTTCAGAAGTGGCTGGGAGTAATTCGATGGCCATTTGCAGTGACGGGATCTCGCATTCAATGGGTAAGACGGCTTCCAAACCATAAACTAGTTGGAAAGGAGTGAACCCTGTTGATGTTTTCACTGAGGTTCGGTATGCCCATAGCGCCGAAAATAACATGTTGTGCCAATTCGATCAATGGATACCAATGATCCGTCGGATCATGATGACTAGAACTTTGTTGATAGACTCAACCAAACCGTTTGCTTGGGGATAATAAGGAGTAGAACTATCATGACGTAAACCAAGCTGGCTTGTAAGTTCTGTCATCATAACATTTCGAAAATGGCGCCCATGGTCAGTGATTATCGCTTGTGGGACACCAAACCTAGCAATAATGTGATTGAATACGAAAATTGCTGCTGTCTTGCCGCTTGCCTCGAATGTAGGCATCGCCTCGGCCCACTTAGTAAAATAATCAACCGCAAGGATGATATACGCATGCCCCCTGGCCGAGTGAGGGTTACAAGTAATAAAGTCGATACCCCATTTGGCGAAAGGACCAACGGCAATTATAGGGTGGAGAGGAGCAGGTGGCGCACGCATCTTTCGATCAAACACCTGACAGTTGTGGCATTTTCGGACCGCAATAATACAGTCTTTAAATAAGGACGGCCAAAAATAACCAGCGCGCAGTATCTTTTGGGCAGTGGCATACCCCGACATATGACCGCCACACGCTCCAGAGTGACAGTCATTCAAAACCCTCTCATCTTCCTCATGAGTTAAACAACGTCGAAAAATCAAGTCCGCCCCACGACGATAAAGAGTATCTCCAATAATTTTGTATTGTTGGGACTGGAACCGAATTTTCCGACGTTCCGACTTTGAGATTTCGGGCCGAAAGGATTGGGTCTAGAGATAGACGACTATATCCCCATACCACGGATCCAAAGTACTGATAAGAAACAAAGATTCGTCCGCAATGGGCTCCTCTGCCACAGTCTCTGTATCAGTATGCGGGAAATCACACATCAACTCGGCAAAAACTAAGGATTTCTTAGACTTGGACTTCTCGAACTCCAAATCGAACTCCTGCAGGATAACGATCCATTTGGAGTACTTGCCCCCTAGCAATTGTTTAGTCAAGATATAGGTCATAGGGTTGCAATCCGAAATCACTGTAGTTTTGCGGAGAAGAATGTAGTGACGAAAACACTGGACAGCCTGAACGGCTGCCAGGGCCAACTTTTCCACATGTGAGTATTTTAACTCGGTTGGATTTAAGGTCTGACTAAGATAATATATCACATTTCCGTTCCGAATTCATCTTCCTGAACTAAAGCCATTCCAATGGTGGAGTGGGAGGTGGCGAGATACAAGAAGTAATCCTGGTTGTAGTTGGGAGGATGCAGCAACGGTGCATGGGTTAACGCGTGCTTAAGTGCATCAAAAGATTTCTGAGCTATCTCATCCCAAGAGAATTGAGCATTTTGTTTCAACAACCGGGTGAAACCCTTTGTAACCTCGACGTAGTTAGGAATGAATCGACGTAAAAAGTTTGCTTTCCCCTGCAAACTTTGGAGTTGGCGCAAACTCGAAGGAGGAGGAAATTTGATGATAGCTTCTACCTTCGAGGGATCGACGTGGATACCGGCTTTTGAAACAACAAAACCTAGCAATCGTCCCACTTCTATGCAGAAGACACATTTGTGTGGGTTCAAACGAATTCGATAATGCCGACACCTCATGAAAATAGCTCGTAAGTGAACAGGGTGATCAGCTCGACGTAAAGAGTGAGCAGACAAATCATCGAGATACGGTTGCACAATGTGTTTGATGTCGTGAAACGCGTAAGACATTGCCCGTTGGAAAGTGGCTCCGACATTCTTAAATCCAAAAGGTAATTTGCAGTAAGAAAACGTCCCCCAAGGACAAATGAAAGCCGTCTTTGGTTGATCGGCAGGTATAATATTGATTTGGTTGTAGCCGGAAAAACCGTCCATGAAGGAAAATATTTCACTGCCGGCACAATCATCAATTATTTGATCGATATAGGGTGTGGGATAGTTGTCTTTTGGACAAGCACGATTTATATCCCTATAGTCGATACAGATTCTTATTGTTCCTTGTTTTTTGTTAACTGGAACAATATTCGAAACCCAATCCGTTAACGGGATCGGATAAATGAAACCTGCTTTCAACAGCTTCTCAACTTCTGCTTTAATTGCAGCCGCTTTCCTAGGGTGTATCTGACGCAGACGTTGCCGAACGGGTTTAGCGTCCGGGTAAGTCTTAATCTCATGAACAACAATGGAGGGATCAATTCCTGGCATCTCCTCATAGGACCAGGCAAACACGTCGCGGAACTCTTGGAATAGGGCCTTGTAGTTTTGAATTTCGTCATCTGTACACGAGGCACCTATATGAATGTTCTCAATAGTTCCGGTTTTGACTGAAATGTCAATGGCAATAGTTTGAGAAATGTTTGCCAAATTCAACTCTGAATCAGGATGTTTCATGGGATTCTGAGCGTCCTTGACATATTCAGCGGTAAAGATGGATGAAAAATCATTTTCAAAGACATCACCCTCAGGTAAAAACGAAGATCTGTGATGGAGATCTTCCCATGGTAGATCGTCTACACTTAGGATTTCGCGAAGTTGTTCGTCAGATGACACAACTTCAGGAAACATTATCCGTTCTGAGGTTGATGTGAAAAGTGATTCTTCACCGACCACATTCATTTGGTCAATTTGGGTTGAACTCGTGTCGGAAAAAGACTGCACTGCTTCATAAGAAATTTCATATGGACTCAAAGGCATAGCATCACCGAATGAGTCTATCTCAGATTCAGATGGGATAATCCAAGGATCATCGTAAATAATAGTGTCTGAAGTAATCATATGAATAAAAGAAAATGAAGGGTCTGCATTGAGTGGAGGAAAAGGAAAAGTTCCCAGTAAACCGAAATCTTTAACTAAACCTACACCAATATCCTTGTAAGGGATAGTCGTTTTACCGACATGCTGGATACTCTCAGAAGAGGCTGGGTCAGATGAAAAGTAAGCCAGCTGGTCTATGGTCACGATCTTACCATTGTGTGGAAATTTTACAACTCTGAAGACCGATGACACGACCGCTGTCATAGCGTAAGACCAACTGCGACCCATAAGAAGGTTGTAGTCTAGAGGGGCATCAACCACTTCCACATCCAGACTAACGGTTTTTCCTTCAACCCCTATAGGCAAATCCTGAATAATGCCAAACGGATGGAACCCACGGCCATCGAAGGCCTTAAGAATGGTCGGGGATTGGTTCAATGCAGGAGAACCAAGCGATCTCCAACACTGAATCGACATAATACACGTAGAAGCTCCTTCATCAATTACAGTCCGATGAATGGGCCTGTTTTTGACTATCACTGGGATCTGGAAAGCCATTTGATGAGGGAGACGTGGTGTACTATTTTCTAGATCGAAGATTATCAGGTTCGGGTCCTGAATATCAACAGCGCCTATAGCCGACAATAGTAATTTGCGTTGTGCTGGACATGATTGCAGCACTTCCAAAGCCGACATTGCTGAGGGTGAAACAGCTAAATCCTCAACAATGTTATAATTCTGAGCTGCTCTCGCATGTGGATTGAAAGCAGACTTTCGAAGTATACCCTTGGCAGGCGGTTTGATTACTAAGTCCGGGTTAGGTTTCTCGATCTGTAGTGGATCGGAACCGGGAGCTGAGGTTGATGGATTAGAATGAGAAGATTCTGCTTCTTTACCATCAACAGGACTCTTACTACCATAATCCTGCGACCGAGTCGCAATCCGTACATGAGACATCATCAATATGGGTTCTTCACTAGCACTCGAGGAAGAGCCTATCATCTTACTCTCCTGCTTTGGAAATGGATCTTTCAAAACAGCAGGAGTTGGGGAACCTTTAACGATTTTCACAACCTCCGCCCGATGAGGGCAATCTCTTGTGAAATGATCTTCTTCACAAATTAAACAAGGATATCGAGGTTTGCGCTTCTCGTCATTAGATTCTGACTTCTCTTTTTTCTCCTTTGGAGCCTTATCTGCTTTCTCTTTCTTCTTACCTTTCTTTTTACTACCGTTTTTGGATTTAGCCGTGGATGACTCTACAGCATGAATGTCGGCGGTAATTTCAGGAGAAGATTCTCCTGTCGGGGAGTCTGGTAAGGTTATAATTGGAGAAGAATTCTTTGAGGATTTCTTCTTGCTTTTCGTATTTACCGTACCAATCATGCCATCAGCAGCATGGGACCCCGAAGGAGCAGCAGTGATTTGATTTGACTTAGGAAGATCTGGGATCTTCTCGTGCAACGTACCCGACTGAGTGTAAACTAAGTCAAGGTACTGGGCTTGAGCAATGACTTGCTCCTCAGTGACTACTCCGGCCTTAGCTACGTCTTCGGTAATCTTCGGTAATAATGATTTTACAAACCATTCAGCTAAGATTTGGTCCGGGATATAAACTTTCACCAAACATCTTCGACGTCGCCATTCATGAATATGGTCAGAAATATAAGTGGACGTCGATTGTTTTAATGAAGTTAATAACTCAGTACCGTTATCGTATCTGACCGACAACTGAAAATGAGTAAGGAACGAGGTAGCTAACTGGCTAAAATTATAAAAAGAGGCCCGTGGTAACTCAATGTACCACTTGGCCACGAGACCAATGAGTGTACGCTGGAAAAGACGTAAACAGATCGAATCATCTGAGATAGAATTTGAAGCACACCAGAGGTGGTAAGTCATCACATGATTTGACGGATCCTCTCCAGGCTTACCTTCGAACTTAGGTATATCACTGGGCAACTTATTTGGCATTGGCGGCCAGAACAGAAGATAATTGATTGGATCGTTCGTTAGGCGCGTCAAGTCGGGTAAATCTAAAGTTGCAATAAACGGCAATTGCCGGTTAGGATCTCTAAAACTCTGGGCCACAATACCAGTTCCAGGAGGAGGATATCCAGGATAACTAGGAATAGGAATCGCATTCGGGATATTATATCCTCCTAGAAAACCAGGATTAACCGGACCGTACTGGGGCTATTGAGGTTGTTGATAAGTATACCCAGGATACGGTTGATACTGGTAAACCGGTTGTTGGACAGCAGGACCAAGTTGATACTGCCCCTGGTACTGTTGGTACGTAAATTGAGGTTGACTTGTTACAACAGTACTTAAACCAGGCTGCCCTACAGGCATCTGAACTGTGGTTTGAATCGTAGATCCAGACAACGGTAAAGATGTCTGAGGGGTGGTTGCAGAGATAGTAGAAACCGGAGCTGTCGATACTCCAGAAGTAAGTGCGGTAGACTGGACAGATGGTGCAGTAGTTGCAGCAGTCGTTTGAGATGGAGTACTAGGTGCAATTGGCGACTGAGTAACTACCGAAGTTACAGGAGTTTGAATAGTTGACTGGACGGGTTGTGGTTGCTAGGGTGTACCAGAAACTACAGGTTTTCCAGTTTGAGGTAACAACTGTATACTTGGCTGCATCACCTGCCGACCTTGCGATGGATCCCACACTATCATTCCGGGGTATTGACCCGTAACAGGTTGAGGATACTGAGATCCGTAACCAGGTTGAGGGTAGGATTGATAATTGACAGGTACATTTCCTATATTTTGAACATAAGTTTGACCTTGAGGTGGTAGATAACCTTGAGTCGAGTACTAACCCTGGGGTTGATACCCTTAAGGAAAATACTGATATTGGGGTTGACCTTGACTCGAGTACTGACCTTGGGGCTGATACCCTTGAGGTAAGTACTGATACTGGGGTTGAGCTTGGGGTACATATTGAGACTGGGGTTGACCTTGAGGTAAGTATTGTACCACAAGTATATACTATCCTTGAGGTTGGCCCCCAGACACAATTTGTGTACCTTGAGATTGCCCCCCAGGCATTCCTTGAGGTTGCCCCCCAGGCGGTAACTGCCCACCTTGAGGTTGAGAACTAGGAGTTGAACCTGACATCATATAGATATCCCCTACACCCAACGGCTTATTACCATTGTTTCCAGCTAATAACCCATGTTCAATGGGTTGAGGAGATGCTCCTGCAAAAATACCAGAAAGTGACTGATACCCAGTAGGAACAGAAGGACCGCCATGTAAAAATGATTCAGATGATTGAGAAAACATGGACGACTAACCAGACATATTTACAGGACTATATAT
The DNA here is from genome assembly GCA_031772625.1 of Pinus tabuliformis. NCBI lineage: Eukaryota > Viridiplantae > Streptophyta > Pinopsida > Pinales > Pinaceae > Pinus > Pinus tabuliformis. The sequence goes on along the minus strand of CM062813.1, from coordinate 846,909,015 downwards.
ACCTCTAGATGGAAAAGGAGTACGAGGTGGAGAAAAACCGGTACTTAAGTTGTCTAGATAATTAGTTAACGAAAGATACCAAGTAGTACTTCTAGGAGGGCTGTAAAAGATAGATTCACGCTCTCTTAGATCAATGGTAGGTTGATCTTCAAGAACAGGGCCTACTTCTTCTTCTGGAGCAAGTTCTTCAATAGCAATCAATCCAGAAGGAAGATTTTCGGTTATGACTCTTTCAACCCTAGGTGAATCAGGAACACTAGAAGTTGGAGTAACAGGTTCAGATATTTCAGGTTCTTCGCCTACGTCACTAGCAGATGAAAAACTACCAGTAAGCTCAGAAACTGCAACAACCTCAGGATTATAACCTGTCTCTAGACTCTGGTAATCTGGATGGACTACCAAGGAAGACTCTCCTTCTTCAGGTGAACCTACTCTACTGCCACTAGGAGGGGTTACAAGGACTTTCAAACCTTCTAAGACACTTGGGTCGTCTCGAGGAGGTTCACCCCGAAGTCTATGGGATCGCCTCAACAGTTCGGCCACAGAAACAGTCTCAGGAGACTGGCTCCGAAGTCTACGGGACTGTCTCGATAATTCCGCCACAGTTAAAGATTTTTAACTACTGCACACGCAAACAAAGTAAAATCTCAAAACAAACCGCCTAAAGTCTGTAAAGAACCAAACAAATTTGAAGCACACGCCTAAAGAATCTAGGGCGTCAAACCAAGCACAAACAGTAGCCTTCCGGACCGAAAGCGCTAGTTGGTGATGAAGTCCAACATCGTCGGATTCAATACAGAAGTGGCGGGTGGAACAGTTACCCCGGCAACCTGCTTAATGAATAGACCAGCACAAGTTCCTCCACTTTAACCGTCTCGAGTGAAGTGAAGCCCCCGGAAAATCCAAGTGAGTCTAGCCAACGTCTGCTCCAGGTACAGTGGGATCTTCTCTCCACCGTCACCTCGGTAGAATCCTAAAGATTATGGTCACTAAGGTTACCAACAGCAACAAGTACACCTGGGGGAACAGTCTAAACTCCGACAGCACGCAAGGGCAGAGTATCAAGCTCAATCCCCTTGCCGGCTCCTTGACAATAATCCAAGGTTTACCGACAAGTGACCCCTGGCTCCTCGACAATGGTTAATCCGAGGTTTACCGTTTGTAATACGTGCGTGTCTGGCGTCGTTCCCAACGAGGGAGGATTGATCCCCTCACTGGTTCGGACACGAGCTCGTGCTTCTCCTTTAAGAGGAGCTTTCCCAGAGTGTAAATGAAACAACTGGATTTACTCTATCACAAGATAAGCTACTTGTTTGGTTTTGTTGTCTTGGAGAGTTTATTACTCTCCTACTCCAAGACACTAGCCTGATCTATATTGGTGTTTCAGAGCCCTAGTAAATAAAAATTACTACGTTAATTTTACTTTAAGCGTTAATTTTATGGCTTCCTTAAGACAAAAGGTAGTGGAGATGAAACTGGTGGTGTGTAGACTCGACTCGCAACCACTACAAAGATGCACCTAAGATGATTTACTCTATTTTCCTTTTTCAATGAATCTTTTAGCTAAGAGAGTTGAGAGAATGCAATTTTGTAAAAAACAACTTTCTTAACAAAGACAATCAAAGAAACAATTCTCCTTTATCTTTTCAAAACATGCACTCATGACCACTAGTTATTCACGAAAATTCCTTTTCTTCAAAAGACTACAAACGCTCCTAAAGCAAATTTGATTCCAAAAGAATTTTGTGTTTTTCCTATATTAATCAAGCATATAAAACTATTTATCAAAAATCAATTTTAACAAATCTAAGGAAATCAAATCAAAATCACTCAAAAGTAAACTAAAAGGAAATTCACCTAAAAGCAAAAATAAAGAGGACAAAAGCCTACAAGGATGATTCCCGGATGTTTTACTTAGTCAAAAGCAACTAAGGATCAGTCTATGCAGAATCATAAACTAATCGAAAAACAAAATCGAAATCTTTTTGTTCTTTTTCACAAAAATGAAATTCAAGGCTTTAAATCGACAAACTTTTCGAGATTTGCAAAGAGAAGATACAAAGGTAGATCTCTCACAAGGGTGATCTCTATGACAGGTCCGACTTCTAAGAGGGATGAACAAAACCAGGGAGATCCAAAGTTTGACAACCTCTAACGCCAAAGTCACTACAGGACCAGTTAAAAATCAAACCCTAAGGCAAAAACTCTATGAATTCCACCAAAAACTCTCGATACTAACGGAACAAGTTCAAGTGAAGATTTTTAACAGCAAACCAATGGATCTGGGCAGGAAAAACCAATAAAAAGCAAAATCTAAAGAGCAAAAAGCAAAAATTTGAAATTTTTCTTAATTTTAACAGGGTACGCAGGCAACCTGTTAAGACAGGTGCGGGTACGCTCTGTGCACACAGTAACAGTGCGTACAAGTACGCACTGTGCTGAACTCAGAGCCTGCGTACTTCAACCAAAACTAAGAAAAAGAAAAAACTAAATGAACCCTAAGCTAACCTACCCAAACACACAGTTCAACAGCCAAAAACCAGAAAACAAGCAGTGTTTCTCAGATCAAAAGATGAAATCAAGAAGAACTCAAACAAATCCATGGTGTCCCCAGCGGAGTCGCCATTTTGTCACACGGAATCAGTCAATAGTGCGGACACAACTGACCTTCCTAGAAGTCTAAGACTTTCTAATGACAAACAAGACAAAAGAGAACAATCCTTCTCTAAATATGCGTTATAATATGAGAAATCAAGTGTTTAGCTCTTACCTTTAACCAAACGCTGTTGTAGTAGTCCAGCTTCGTTGATCCAGATGAGCTCCTCCTTCTCTTCGAAACCTGCATTCACCAACAGTCAAACCATTAAATAGCACCTGATTATAACATAAAACAAAGCATATTCAACATATAGACCAAGGAGTATATGAAACAACTTATAAACAACAAGTTATTGAGAAGAATGAACTAATTTGTATTAAAGGTAACAAAAGGAACCATTACAACCTGAGCCTTGGTGTTGTGCAAGCTCCTTCCAGGGTCCACAAGAGTCCTCCTTTACTCTGATCAGCTCACCCACCTGCCAATGGAAACAAGTAAAGATGGTAATCTCTCCTCACAAGCTCTCACAAGGAAGTCCTAATTCCAGCAGCATCTACCCTTAGGAATGTTCAACTTTTCAACCTCCCTCCCTCTGGCCCAATGCCTATATTTATAGTGTTCTAGAGGAAGTTAATTAGCTCCACCATGGATGGGATAAGTCCCTCTTTCAATGGGATAGGCTCCCCTCTTCATGGGATAAGTCCCTCTTTCTTTGGGTACATGAACCATCTGGAGGCACTTCATACACGTCAAACAAGCTTCTAGAATGCTCTAGAAATGACCACAAGTAACTTTTTTAAGATGAAACTTGTGCCTTTTGACCTTTACAGGAGTACGCACCCATCCCTTTACATACAGAGCGTACTTGGACGCAGACATTGTGAACTTGGGCTGCGTACCCGTAGGTAAGGCTAAGAGAAACTGCGTACCAGAGATAATTGACTTTAAATGACTTTTCTCTTCTTTCTGGAGTTTGACATGTAGAGCAGAGGCATGAGACTTGGCAAGGAGGATAGTATGACAGTGGATGGAGCCATACTAACTGTAAAATAGTTATGGTGACATTTTTTAGTGTAACACCTACATGTGCTAAGGGTAATGAAGACATCTTCATAATGAGAAATATGTATGAGACAAATACTTCAAGAAATACCAAAAAAACCAGTCACATCAAAAAGAAGCAAAACTTATAAATACATAAAATTATAAAGCACATGCCTAGTGCAGTACTAAGCATAATACTTTTCCAGATAGAGCCCATTTCAGGGCTTAGCGAGTGGGACTCCTTCCCAGTCCTAAAGTTCATATGCCCCTTTTGAGAGGGATTTCGTGATGACATATGGACCGAGCCATAAGGGTTGAAGTGTTCCTGCCCCAAGAAGTCATGATTTTTATCGTAGAGTAAAACAAGATCTCCCTCTTGATAATAACGAGGCTTGACCTTTTTGTTGTACTGGGCTTTGACCCGACACTTGTGGGCTTCGAGTGCCAATTCGACATCTCGACGGGTTTCATCCAGTTGATTTAGGTATATCCGTGGTGTCGGGCAAGAGTTCAACAACGATTTGTAGGGAAGGAATTCAACACTCGATTGGTAAAATTGCTTCTAGGCCACAAGCTAGTTGAAAAGATGTAAAGCCTGTAGAAATTTTTACTGAAGTTCAGTATGCCCACAGCACAGGATATAACATTTGATGCCAGTGGATTTTATGATTCCCTACTAACCTGTAGATGATGGTCTTTAAGACACCATTGATGGCCTCTACTTGCCCATTATCTTAGGGATAGTAGGAGGATGATTTATCCTGGCAAAAACCGAGCAACGATGTTAAGTCAGACATCATGGGATTCTGAAAATGAGACCCATCATTTGTAACGATTGTGTGAGGCACGCCGAAGTGACAAATGACCTGATTGAATAGGAATAATGTTGCGGTTTCTCCACCAGCCTGGAAAGTGGGAAGGGTGTTGGCTTGTAGGGGCCTGACCCAGGTTTAGAGGTGATTTAGCCAAACAAATCCCGGTACTACTGGCCCATTCGGCAACAGTCCGCGGAGCGCGGACTGAGGTTTCACCCGAAGTAGTATGGGAGGGTCCTAGAACTGGGTTTTCGCACCCTAGAGATGTCTAATGATTTTCGATGGTCCACGGTTTGACCCTACGTGTATGTCGCTACGCGTACCTATCAGTTCCTCACAGCCTGCGATGCTACCTTCGCATAGCCCTACTCGAGGCTCGATCCGTGTTATTACCCAAACCCTTACTAGAAACCTGATATTTTTTTATTACTTAGCTTATCTGTATGCTGTCATTTATACTTAACAATATTCACCATTCATACAAAAGCGCGCAGTAAATAAACAGTATAATTGCACTTGATATCAACCATGTAATAACATAAGAACAGATACACGAAATTCAGATAAAACTTCTCTTTATTATTCTTCTTCCTTGGTTACAGACTCAACTCCACCCTACACACTTAGTTGCAGGGCTCCACGCACTCAGCTGTGGACTCTACTAGGCCTCTGGGCACTCAGCTGCGGAGCCTCTTCCTACTACTACGACCCAAGGTACTTAGACCTTTACTCTATTCTTGCTATCTTCTAGACTCCATTCGGTTTTTCTACTTTCTTTTTCTTCTTAACTCCTTTACAACTTAGAGCCTCGCTCTATTTATACAATCCCATGGTCTGCAGACCATGGGTAGGCCGACACTACATTCAAAACTTAAGGCGGACAACCCTATGACTCTACCATACAATTTGCGCTTCATGCCTGCAATTTGCATAGTTTTTACAACAATATTACTCAAAACTTGGGCTTTGAGCCCTAAACCATGTTGTGGGGGTGATTCCATGCCCAACAGGCCCCCAACACAAACATCGTGACTCGCCCTCGAGTCACTCTGTTGGCACGGCGATCTTGGTGGGGAGTCCCTCCAACTATTCCCGTACGGCGTTGATGTCTGCTGCGCACTGAGCTGCTGCTTGTTGTGTTATCACTAAGGTTGTCCCTTTTGACTCCTAAAGGGATATGGCCGAGGTAACCACAAACCAACTTTGGACTGCAGGTCCTAGCCTACCTGCAGTCAGAGAGGGCTCTCTCTTTATCATTTAGCTTTGTTGAAAGGGATGATTTTAGGCTAGATATGATGCACAGGGGTTTTGATTGAGTTTGGTGGGAAGGATGAAGCTTTCAAGCAGAGAGGCATGCATAGTGTGATAAGTTCAAACCATTGGGCATGGAGTCATGGAGTAAGACTGTTGGTGCATTTTCTTGGTGACAAGAGGAATATGGAGCAAGATAGCTACACATAAAACAACATTAAAGCTATATAGAGATGGAATGAAGGCTAAGTGATGAGAGGCAATTAAGAATTTCTCATTCGGCTTAACAGAGGGAAAGTGAATGAGCTCTATCTAGGAGCAGTTAAGAATTCCTAGATAACTGTCATGCATGGTGAAATAGGGGAAATATGAGCCAACAGGAATTCATACTCATGCCTAAATCAAGAGGAAAACATAAAGAAGTTACAGAAACTGAGCATAGAGTGCAGCCAAGCAAATTCTAAGCTAATCTTTCGTTATGTAACTTAGATGGTGATACATGGGCAATATAAGCATATATGAATGGAAAACAAAGGTAAGAAACACTTATTGAGTCATGTAATAGCACGAGAATTCCACAATCACTCTCCAACCATTTAGACACAGCAAACAGTCCATTCTCCAAGCTTTTAAGCAGTCTTTGATTATAGAAAATATCAGATATACAGTGCGAGTCTCTCTTGGAGTGAATCAACCAACCAACCCTTTACATTATACAGAGGGTGGTACAAATAGAGAAAATATCTACAAAATATCTACAATCGCAGATCTGATAGTAGATCTGGAGAACTCAATGCTTCTAACCTGACACTTATTGCAAATAAATTAAAGAATGCCTATCTACCAGCTGCGCAGGGACAGCAGCCATAAGAATGAATAAACTATGGTTCCTCGAGCCACGCACTGTCCTCATTGCCATAATTGCGCATGGGGCTCAGCGGTGCTGCTCTAAAATGTGGCTTGATACACTGTTCTGTAATAACTCTACCTTAAACTCCCTTTATCCACGCCTTTAAGTGGTCCTGCTACTACAAAGTGGCTTTAATGCTCATTAATCTGTTCTAGTGAGCCTTAATGGCTTTTACTGCTCCACTGACACTCTTTGGCTTGGATCGAGGCTTTTTCATGTTCAGCTGCTTTGGCTTTATGTCTTTCACTGATACACTTTAATTTCTCAGCTGAACTGATACTCTTTCGCTCAATCAGGACACTTTATCACTGTTGATACACTTTAGCTGTCCAATCGACCCTTTCTACTCTTTGAATGCAAAATAACTGCTGCAAGTGCTTTCCGTGGCCCCTAGAATGCTATCGGCGCATGGCCGATCAAAAATGGTCCTTAAACTGATAAATTTGCAACACTGGGTCGAATAAAGGAGCTCTGGTGGTATGCCGAGGAAAAATCCCTACATTTGGAAATATTTGGACCCGGAGTGATCTCAAAATGGCCAAGGAAAGCATCATTCCCTTATACCTGGGCGGGCAGGGGCGCCGCACACAAAACATTAAAAATGGCCCTTTTATTATAAACAGGCGAAATGCCCGAAAACATGAATTTTATTGAAAAATTGGAGCTGGGCGAACATTGTGCACAATATTAGCTCCTGGCCGTTGGATCTGGCGCGGGCCGATCCAACGGCTATCACTAAATCGCATCGGGGCGGACCGGGGGGGCAGCACATATAAAACTTCCGAAATGCGCGGACCCAAAATGCTTATAGGTCCTTTCTTTATTTGGATCGGGTCCGGCCCATCGGCGAGTTCAATCGGTGGTTTTCATCAAAAAGAGTTAGCGGACCCGAAATGCTAATATACCATGCTTTTGATTTATATCGGGTCCGGCCCATCGGCAAATTCTTTATCCGCGGATTTACAATGGAACAGGTCCGCGAACCCGAAATCCTTCAAAACTGCTTTTTATTTCCTTTCGGCTCCGGCATATCGGAGCCTCTCCATTTCGCTGTACAAGGGGCCCCTTTCGGACCCGAAATCCTTTATGTGCTGCGCTATAATTTTATTTCGGCTCCGCTGGTCGGAGCCATATACATGGGGTGATCACCGATATAATATGGGCCGTTGATCTGGGGCCCAAAATGGATGGCTGTGATTAATTTGGCAATTCGCTATCGGCGGGGTCATGGGATTTATATATGCGCGTTCGCCGAAATGGGCGATCGCCGATATGATGCAGACCATTGGATGGGCGGGGCCGATGGACGGCAACAATTTAATCGCTATATCGCAATCGGGGAAACCCAAGGGGGCGGGCCTTTATGTGTAATGTGATGCGATATGCGATAAAGCGGGGTTTATGTTATAACTAAGTTTTATGAAAAACTTAGTCTAACACGATACAGCGGGCTTTTTTTCAAAAATGCAGAGATATATATATACAAAGGGAAATATGATGGGGGCATATATATGGGTCAACATTGATCGTTGCCCCCTCCCGACTACGATATCGCATCGGAGGGGGTCCCAAAGGAAACTTTTGAATCAGAGCATGCATTTTGTGAAAAAGCGGAGGCCAATGAATTTCGGAGGAGCTCCCTTTGGCATTTTGAATGGTTTATAAGCCATCGGAAGGGGTCCAATGGCCCAAAAAGGAGGAATTCATGCCTTGGAAGGATTCCAAAGGCACTTGGGAGGATTTCAATGTGGTTTGAGAGGGGTTTAATGGCCCAAAAAGGGGTTTATGCCTTAAGAAGGTAAAACAAGGCCAAAAGGATGATTTTTATACATGCGGAGGGAAACTATGCAAAGGAATGAGTCCTTATGCATTTGGGAGATGGTTAGAGGGGGGCAATGAGGGTTCTTGCTAAGTTTCAGATAAACCTAGCAATTCCCGAAGGATACTCATGGTTATATTTCAACCAAGGGGAGGGGATATGTATATAAAGGGATTTATAACATATTTTTAGTAGGGGAGGGGTAAACAAATAGGGAGTTACATAATAAAGTTAGTAGTTAATATGACAATGATGAGAGAAAGCGCTAAGGATGATGTCTTAGGCTATCAAATGGGGGAAAATGACTGATAGAAGAAGTGTGAACATTCCTTGAGTGAAGCAGATCTTCACCAAGGCAAACGATATGGAGAATGATGAAACTAAGAGGTATCAAGAAGATCTTGACCTCTTTTAGGGGAAGTTAGTGAGTGACTTGGGGAAAGAGGAAGAAGGGGGGAGTTAGACATGCCTCGCTTGAAGTCCTCCAACTGAAAAACTTCCTCAAACCAAAAAATGGATTGCTTATCAAAATTAGAACACAGCAGTGGTAGTAGCAAAGATGGAGAATTGCAGCATGCATAGAACGACATATTTGGAATGTGAAAATGTCGATCATGAAAGATGATTAACCTGCTACAGTAGGAGGCTAACAGTGGCTCCACTTGGGGATGGCTTTCCCTTGTGAAAAGCCAAGAACAGCAGGTTAGACTGCCTTGTATTCAATTGTTGTTGTATTCTGCAAAATTCTCTTGGCTGGCTACCTTATTGATCCTACCTACCTACCTACCCTAACCAGCACTTACTTTGCTGTTAGGTGAAATGAAATAACCAATGCAGCCACTTAAGCAAAAAAGACATGAGTGGGCTTTGCTGCTTGTGCTTGCTGGTGAAACAAACTGAGATCTTGCAATCTGATGTGGCTTTGTTAACCTTTGAGAAGATCAGGAAGCTACTGACCTCCTTCGCTATGATTACACACTGTACAAAACTATCCTGCAACATATAGATACAATGGCTAGGCTGAAATAAAGGACTGTACAAAAGTTTGGGACAGCCATCATGCCTTTGAATAGGGAAATCATCAACAAATTGATACCGAACCTTGCAGCCTTCTGATGGAGAAGAGCACTGATTTACTTCATCATCCTGCCTGCTAGCAGATGGGTCATTCAAAACTTGCAGAGGTGCTTGCAATTTATTACAATCTGGCTCGAATAGGACTTGACTGATCTGCACAGGCTGCTCCTCTTCTTCTTCTTCGAATAACTCAGATGGCTGAAAACAAAGAGGCAGGGGATCCACTTGGATCATTTGATCACAAGCTGCTGCTTCCGAGTTCTCCTCCTCAATCTGACATTCAATGACACTTTGGGGCTGCAAATCTAGAGGTAATGCATCAGGAGCAAAGGTTTGACTCTCCTCTAGATGGTCAGTAACAACATTTGCTGACACTTGCTTATTAATTGCATGATAGTTCTCCTTAATAAATTGAAAAGATTCAAAACAGAAAGGTAAAGTTCCTTCGCTGAAATCAAAGCATTTTGCGCTTTCCTTCTTTACTTCATAGCTGAACTGGGCAAGTTGATCATTACATTCAAGCTGCTGAGCCTGAACTTCGCTTCCTGCCAAAATAGGATCTGATTCCTCTGCAAGGCTGATTCGGTCATTATGCTCATCATCATCAAAATACTCATCGTATTTTGGCAAGCAGCTGAAAGAGGGGAAGCTATTATATTCATATAGCATATCCGGAGACTGCTCCTTCACGTATGGCTGTATGAATACATCATCTGTTTTGTGGTAGGTTTGTTCGTGAATGTCACTACTTTCCTCTTGCAAAACAGATCTGTTCTGGTGCTCTAAACATTCCACTTTCATTGTGATCTGCTGCATCATTTCCTCTGTCTTTTGTAACAAACTATGAAACTTCTCTTCTTGCTCTGCTTTGCGCTGTTCTTCCCTCCTCTTTAGATTTGCCTGTACGTCCACAGCGATGTCTTGCATCTGTTTCAAAGTGGACGGGCATCTTTCTCTCAAACAGAATTCCATTTCTGGATCAAAAGCTCTTGGATATTGCAATAGAGCTAAATCAGGGGGAGGTCTTATATTCAAAGGCATGGACTGATAGACTTGATTGAATCGATCAGAAAATTGCTGAACAGATTCACTTGGAAGCCTTTTTAACTCATCATAATCTTGAATGAGCGAGAGGACACTAACTTTGATCATCCATCTATCAAGGAAGAGCTTAGCACACTGCTGAAGATTAGAGATGCTGGCCTCAGGCAATGCTTTAAACCAGGTCCTAACTTCACCTTGCAAAGAAAGGGAAACTAGTCTAAGATTGACATCTTCATCTTCCACTTCAAATATATTAAGATAATCTTCAAAAGTGTGGATATGTTTCTGGGCAGTAATACCATTCGCTCCATCAAATCTAGGGAGATATTCAGGATGATTTGCAGGCAAAGGATTCATCATAGGAGGCAAAATGAGTGGCTTGTATCTATCAGGAACTTTACGAGACACAGGAGTATATACAGGAACTGTAAGACTGGGCTCTATTTTTGGTTCCTCCTTGGCTGTATGATGATCTTCAACAGAATTTGAAGACTGCTGCTCTAATGTGCAAGGAGGCTTTTCAACCATATTTTCCAAAGAAAAAACATAAAAATCTGATATAAAATCGTCTTTAAAATACAATATGCACAACAAAATCTGGTGCAAGAGAAAGAACATGATCTCTTGGATGATAATCCAAGTCAAGAGCCTGATCTGCTTATATAATTCCTTCGGGTTCATTTCTCTAGTGGAGTCTTTATTATGAGGATGATGTGGAGTCGCCAGGTGGATGAATTAACCTTGAAGTGCCTGATCTCTGTCCACCGTCACAGATCAGAGCTAAACATGGAAAGCTCTGAAGAAAAGGAACACTTTCTCCAGAAAACGAGGCAAACTGATCAAAAATGGGGTTTTATAGTAATAAACAGATGATTCTTCCCCAGTGGAGTCGCCATTATGAGGATGAAGTGGAGTCGCCAGGTGGATGAATTAACCTTGAAGTGCCTGATCTTTGTCCACCGTCACAGATCAGAGCTAAACATGAAAAGCTCTGAAGAAAAGGAACACTTTCTCCAGAAAACGAGGCAAACTAATCAAAAATGGGGTTTTATAGTAATAAACAGATGATTCTTCCCCAGTGGAGTCGCCATTATGTTATCACTCAGGTTGTCCCTTTTGACTCCTAAAGGGATACGACCAAGGTAACCACAAACCAACTTTGGACTGCAGGTCCTAGCCTACCTGCAGTCAGAGAGGGCTCTCTCTTTATCATTTAGCTTTTTTGAAAGGGATGATTTTAGGCTAGATATGATGCACAGGGGTTTTGATTGAGTTTGGTGGGAAGGATGAAGCTTTCAAGCGGAGAGGCATGCATAGTGTGATAAGTTCAAACCATTGGGCATGGAGTCATGGAGTAAGGCTGCTGGTGCGTTTTCTTGGTGACAAGAGGAATATGGAGCAAGATAGCTACACATAAAACAACATTAAAGCTAGATAGAGATGGAATGAAGGCTAAGTGATGAGAGGCAATTAAGAATCTCTCATTCGGCTTAACAGAGGGAAAGTGAATGAGCTCTATCTAGGAGCAGTTAAGAATTCCTAGATAACTATCATGCATGGTGAAATAGGGGAAATATGAGCCAACAGGAATTCATACTCATGCCTAAATCAAGAGGAAAACATAAAGAAGTTACAGAAACTGAGCATAGAGTGCAGCCAAGCAAATTCTAAGCTAATCTTTCGTTCTGTAACTTAGATGGTGATACATGGGCAATATAAGCATATATGAATGGAAAACAAAGGTAAGAAACACTTATTGAGTCATGTAATAGCACGAAAATTCCACAATCACTCTCCAACCATTTAGACACAACAAACAGTCCATTCTCCAAGCTTTTAAGCAGTCTTTGATTATAGAAAATATCAGATATACAGTGCGAGTCTCTCTTGGAGTGAATCAACTAACCAACCCTTTACACTATACAGAGGGTGGTACAAATAGAGAAAATATCTACAATCGCAGATTTGATAGCAGATCTGGAGAACTCAATGCTTCTAGCCTGACACTTATTGCAAATAAATGAAAGAATGCCTATCTACCAGCTGCGCAGGGACAGCAGCCATAAGAATGAATAAACTATGGTTCCTCGAGCCACGCACTGTCCTCATTGCCATAACTGCGCATGGGGCTCAGCGGTGCTTCTCCAAAATGTGGCTTGATACACTGTTCTGTAATAACTCTGCCTTAAACTCCCTTTATCCATGCCTTTAAGTGGTCCTGCTACTGCAAAGTGGCTTTAATGCTCATTAATCTGTTCTGGTGAGCCTTAATGGCTTTTACTGCTCCACTGATACTCTTTGGCTTGGATTGAGGCTTTTTAATGTTTAGCTGCTTTGGCTTTCTGTCTTTCACTGATACACTTTAATTTCTCGGCCGAACTGATACTCTTTCGCTCAATCGGGACACTTTATCACTGCTGATACACTTTAGCTGTCCAATCGCCCCTTTCTGCTCTTTGAATGCAAAATAACTGCTGTAAGTGCTTTCTGTGGCCCCTAGAATGCTATCGGCGCATGGCCGATCAAAAATGGTCCTTAAACTGATAAATTTGCAACACTGGGTCGAATAAAGGAGCTTTGGTGGTATGCTGAGGAAAAATCCCTGCATTTGGAAATATTTGGACCCGGAGCGATCTCAAAATGGCCAAGGAAAGCATCATTCCCTTATACCTGGGCGGGCAGGGGCACCACACACAAAACATTAAAAATGGCCCTTTTATTATAAACAGGCGAAATGCCCAAAAACATGAATTTTATTGAAAAATTGGAGCTGGGCGAACATTGTGCACAATATTAACTTTTGGCCGTTGGATCTGGCGCGGGCCGATCCAACGGCTATCGCTAAATCGCATCGGGGTGGACCGGGGGGGCAGCACATATAAAACTTGTGAAATGCGCGGACCCGAAATTCTTATAGGCCCTTTCTTTATTTGGATCGGGTCCAGCCCATCGGCGAGTTCAATCGGCGGTTTTAATAAAAAAGAGTTAGCGGACCCGAAATGCTAATATACCATGCTTTTGATTTATATCGGGTCCAGCCCATCGGCGAATTCTTTATCGGCGGATTTACAATGGAACGAGTCCGCAGACCCGAAATCCTTCAATACTGCTTTTTATTGCCTTTCGGCTCCGGCATATCGGAGCCTCTCCATTTCGCTGTACAAGGGGCCCCTTTCAGACCCGAAATCCTTTATGTGCTGCGCTATAATTTTATTTCGGCTCCTATGGTCAGAGCCATATACATGGGGTGATCACCGATATAATATGGGTCGTTGATCAGGGGCCCAAAATGGATGGCTGTGATTAATTCGGCAATTCGCTATCGGCGGGGTCATGGGATTTATATATGCGCATTCGCCGAAATGGGCGATCGCCGATATGATGCAGACCGTTGGATGGGCGGGGGCGATGGACGGCAACGATTTAATCGCTATATTGCAATCGAGGAAACCCAAGGGGGCGGGCCTTTATGTGTAATGTGATGCGGTATGCGATAAAGCGGGGTTTATGTTATAACTAAGTTTTATGAAAAACTTAGTTTAACACGATACAGCGGGCTTTTTTTCAAAAATGCAGAGATATATATATACAAAGGGAAATATGATGGGGGCATATATATGGGTCAACATTGATCGCTGCCCCCTCCCGACTGCGATATCGCATCGGAGGGGGTCCCAAAGGAAACTTTTTGAATCAGAGCATGCATTTTGTGAAAAAGCGGAGGCCAATGAATTTCGGAGGAGCTCCCTTTGGCATTTTGAATGGTTTGTAAGCCATCGGAAGGGGTCCGATGGCCCAAAAAGGAGGAATTCATGCCTTGGAAAGATTCCAAAGGCACTTGGGAGGATTTCAATGTGTTTTGAGAGGGGTTTGATGGCCGAAAAAGGGGTTTATGCCTTAAGAAGGTAAAACAAGGCCAAAAGGATTATTTTTATACATGCGGAGGGAAACTGTGCAAAAGAATGAGTCCTTATGCATTTGGGAGATGGTTAGAGGGGGGCAATGAGGGTTCTTGCTAAGTTTCAAATAAACCTAGCAATTCCCGAAGGATACTCATGGTTATATTTCAACCAAGGGGAGGGGATATGTATATAAAGGTATTTATAACATATTTTTAGTAGGGGAGGGGTAAACAAATAGGGAGTTACATAATAAAGTTAGTAGTTAATATGACAATGATGAGAGAAAGCGCTAAGGATGATGTCTTAGGCTATCAAATGGGGGAAAATGACTGATAGAAGAAGTGTGAACATTCCTTGAGTGAAGCAGATCTTCACCAAGGCAAACGATATGGAGAATGATGAAACTAAGAGGTATCAAGCAGATCTTGACCTCTTTTAGGGGAAGTTAGTGAGTGACTTGGGGAAAGAGGAAGAAGGGGGGATATAGACATGCCTCGCTTGAAGTCCTCCAACTGAAAAACTGCCTCAAACCAAAAAATGGATTGCTTATCAAAATTGGAACACAGCAGTGGCAGTAGGAAATATGGAGAATTGCAGCATGCATAGAATGACATATTTGGAATGTGAAAATGTCGATCATGAAAGATGATTAACCTGCTGCAGCAGGAGGCTAACAGTGGCTCCACTTGGGGATGGCTTTTCCTTGTGAAAAGCCAAGAACAGCAGGTCAGACTGCCTTGTATTCAATTGTTGCTGTATTCTGTAAAATTCTCTTGGCTGGCTACCTTATTGATCCTACCTACCTACCTACCCTAACCAGCACTTACTTTGTTGTTAGGTTAAATGAAATAACCAATGCAGCCACTTAAGCAAAAAAGACATGAGTGGGCTTTGCAGCTTGTGCTTGCTGGTGAAACAAACTGAGATCTTGCAATCTGATGTGGCTTTGTTAACCTTTGAGAAGATCAGGAAGCTACTGACCTCCTTCGTTGCGCTTACACACTGTACAAAACTATCCTACAACATATATATACAATGGCTAGGCTGAAATAAAGGATTGTACAAAAGTTTGGGACAGCCATCATGCCTTTGAATAGGGAAATCATCAACAAATTGATACCGAACCTTGCAGCCTTCTGATGGAGAAGAGAACTGATTTACTTCATCATCCTGCCTGCTAGTAGATGGGTCATTCAATGCTTGCAGAGGTGCTTGCAATTTATTACAATCTGGCTTGAATAGGACTTGACTGATCTGCGCAGGCTGCTCCTCTTCTTCTTCTTCGAATAACTCAGATGGCTGAAAACAAAGAGGCAGAGGATCCACTTGGATCATTTGATCACAAGCTGCTGCTTCCGAGTTCTCCTCCTCAATCTGACATTCAATGACACTTTGGGGCTGCAAATCTAGAGGTAATGCATCAGGAGCAAAGGTTTGACTCTCCTCTAGATGGTCAGTAACAACACTTGCTAACACTTGCTTATTAATTGCATGATAGTTCTCCTTAATAAATTGAAAAGATTCAAAACAGAAAGGTAAAGTTCCTTCGCTGAAATCAAAGCATTCTGCGCTTTCCTTCTTTACTTCATAGCTGAACTGGGCAAGCTGATCATTACATTCAAGCTGCTGAGTCTGAACTTCGCTTCCTGCCAAAATAGGATCTGATTCCTCTACAATTCTGATTCGGTCATTATGCTCATCATCATCAAAATACTCATCGTATTTTGGCAAGCAGCTGAAAGAGGGGAAGCTATTATATTCATATAGCATATCAGGAGACTGCTCCTTCACGTATGGCTGTATGAATACATCATCTGTTTTGTGGTAGGTTTGTTCGTGAATGTCACTACTTTCCTCTTGCAAAACAGATATGTTCTGGTGCTCTAAACATTCCACTTTCATTGTGATCTGCTGCATCATTTCCTCTGTCTTTTGTAACAAACTATGAAGCTTCTCTTCTTGCTCTGCTTTGGGTTGTTCTTCCCTCCTCTTTAGATTTGCCTGTATGTCCACAGCTATGTCTTGCATCTGTTTCAAAGTGGACGGGCATCTTTCTCTGAAATGGAATTCCATTTCTGGATCAAAATCTCTTGGATATTGCAATAGAGCTAAATCAGGGGGAGGTCTTATATTCAAAGGCATGGACTGATAGACTTGATTGAATCGATCAGAAAATTGCTGAACAGATTCACTTGGAAGCCTTTTTAACTCATCATAATATTGAATGAGTGAGAGGGCACTAACTTTGATCATCCATCTATCAAGGAAGAGCTTAGCACACTCCTGAAGATTAGAGATGTTGGCCTCAGGCAATGCTTTAAACCAGGTCCTAACTTCGCCTTGCAAAGAAAGGGAAAATAGTCTAAAACTGACATCTTCATCTTCCAGTTCAAATATATTAAGATAATCTTCAAAATCCTGGATATGTTTCTGGGCAGTAATACCATTCTCTCCATCAAATCTAGGGAGATATTCAGGATGATTTGCAGGCAAAGGATTCAGCACATGAGGCAAAATGAGTGGCTTGTATCTATCAGGAACTTTATGAGACACAGGAGTATATACAGGAACTGTAAGACTGGGCTCTATTTTTGGTTCCTCCTTGGCTGTATGATGATCTTCAACAACATTTGAAGACTGCTGCTCTAATGTACAAGGAGGCTTTTCAACCATATTTTCCAAAGAAAAAACATAAAAATCTGATATAAAATTGTCTTTAAAAAACAATATGCACAACAAGATCTGGTGCAAGAGAAAGAACATGATCTCTTGGATGATAATCCAAGTCAAGAGCCTGATCTACTTATATAATTCCTTCGGGTTCATTTCTCCAGTGGAGTCTTTATTATGAGGATGATGTGGAGTCACCAGGTGGACGAATTAACCTTGAAGTGCCTGATCTCTGTCCACCGTCACAGATCAGAGCTAAACATGGAAAGCTCTGAAGAAAAGGAACACTTTCTCCAGAAAACGAGGCAAACTGATCAAAAAAGGGGTTTTCTAGTAATAAACAGATGATTCTTCCCCAGCGGAGTCGCCATTATGAGGATGAAGTGGAGTCGCCAGGTGGATGAATTAACCTTGAAGTGCCTGATCTCTGTCCACCGTCACAGATCAGAGCTAAACATGAAAAGCTCTGAAGAAAAGGAACACTTTCTCCAGAAAACGAGGAAAACTGATCAAAAATGGGGTTTTATAGTAATAAACAGATGATTCTTCCCCAGTGGAGTCGCCATTATGTTATCACTCAGGTTGTCCCTTTTGACTCCTAAAGGGATACGACCGAGGTAACCACAAACCAACTTTGGACTGCAGGTCCTAGCCTACCTGCAGTCAGAGAGGGCTCTCTCTTTATCATTTAGCTTTGTTGAAAGGGATGATTTTAGGCTAGATATGATGCACAAGGGTTTTGATTGAGTTTGGTGGGAAGGATGAAGCTTTCAAGCAGAGAGGCATGCATAGTGTCATAAGTTCAAACCATTGGGCATGGAGTCATGGAGTAAGACTGCTGGTGCGTTTTCATGGTGACAAGAGGAATATGGAGCAAGATAGCTACACATAAAACAACATTAAAGCTAGATAGAGATGGAATGAAGGCTAAAAAATGAGAGGCAATTAAGAATCTCTCATTCGGCTTAACAGAGGGAAAGTGAATGAGCTCTATCTAGGAGCAGTTAAGAATTCCTAGATAACTGTCATGCATGGTGAAATAGGGGAAATATGAGCCAACAGGAATTCATACTCATGCCTAAATCAAGAGGAAAACATAAAGAAGTTACAGAAACTGAGCATAGAGTGCAGACAAGCAAATTCTAAGCTAATCTTTAGTTCTGTAACTTAGATGGTGATACATGGGCGATATAAGCATATATGAATGGACAACAAAGGTTAGAAACACTTATTGAGTCATGTAATAGCACGAGAATTCACAATCACTCTCCAACCATTTAGACACAGCAAACAGTCCATTCTCCAAGCTTTTAAGCAGTCTTTGATTATAGAAAATATCAGATATACAGTGCGAGTCTCTCTTGGAGTGAATCAACCAACCAACCCTTTAGACTATACAGAGGGTGGTACAAATAGAGAAAATATCTACAAAATATCTACAATCGCAGATCTGATAGCAGATCTGGAGAACTCAATGCTTCTAGCCTGACACTTATTGCAAATAAATGAAAGAATTCCTATCTACCAGCTGCGCAGGGACAGCAGCCATAAGAATGAATAAACTATGGTTCCTCGAGCCACGCACTGTCCTCATTGCCATAACTGCGCATGGGGCTCAGCGGTGCTTCTCCAAAATGTGGCTTGATACACTGTTCTGTAATAACTCTGCCTTAAACTCCCTTTATCCACGCCTTTAAGTGGTCCTGCTACTGCAAAGTGGCTTTAATGCTCATTAATATGTTCTGGTGAGCCTTAATGGCTTTTACTGCTCCACTGATACTCTTTGGGTTGGATCGAGGCTTTTTAATGTTCAGTTGCTTTGGCTTTATGTCTTTCACTGATACACTTTAATTTCTCGGCCGAACTGATACTCTTTCGCTCAATCGGGACACTTTATCACTGCTGATACACTTTAGCTGTCTAATCGCCCCTTTCTGCTCTTTGAATGCAAAATAACTGCTGCAAGTGCTTTCCGTGGCACCTAGAATGCTATCGGTGCATGGCCGATCAAAAATGGTCCTTAAACTGATAAATTTGCAACACTGGGTCGAATAAAGGATTTCTAGTGGTATGCCGAGGAAAAATCCCTGCATTTGGAAATATTTGGACCCGGAGTGATCTCAAAATGGCCAAGGAAAGCATCATTCCCTTATACCTGGGCGGGCAAGGGCGCCGCACACAAAACATTAAAAATGGCCCTTTTATTATAAACAGGCGAAATGCCCGAAAACATGAATTTTATTGAAAAATTGGAGCTGGGCAAACACTGTGCACAATATTAACTCCTGGCCGTTGGATCTGGCGAGGGCCGATCCAACGGCTATCGCTAAATTGCATCGGGGCGGACCAGGGGGGTGGCACATATAAAACTTGCGAAATGCGCGGACCCGAAATGCTTATAGGCCCTTTCTTTATTTGGATCGGGTCTGGCCCATCGGCGAATTCTTTATCGGCGGATTTACAATGGAACGGGTCCGCGGACGCGAAATCCTTCAAAACTGCTTTTTATTGCCTTTCGGCTCCGGCATATCGGAGCCTCTCCATTTCGCTGTACAACGGGCCACTTTCGGACCCGAAATCCTTTATGTGCTACGCTGTAATTTTATTTCGGCTCCGCTGGTCGGAGCCATATACATGGGGTGATCACCGATATAATATGGGTCGTTGATCTGGGGCCCAAAATGGATGGCTGTGATTAATTCGGCAATTCGCTATCGGCGGGGTCATGGGATTTATATATGCGCGTTCGACAAAATGGGCGATCGCCGATATGATGCAAACCGTTGGATGGGCGGGGGCGATGGAAGGCAACGATTTAATCGCTATATCGCAATCGGCGAAACCCAAGGGGGCGGGCCTTTATGTGTAATGTGATGCGATATGCGATAAAGCGGGGTTTATGTTATAACTAAGTTTTATGAAAAACTTAGTTTAACACGATACAACGGGCTTTTTTTCAAAAATGCGGAGATATATATATATACAAAGGGAAATATGATGGGGGCATATATATGGGTCAACATTGATCGCTGCCCCCTCCCGACTGCGATATCGCATCGGAGGGGGTCCCAAAGGAAACATTTTGAATCGGAGCATGCATTTTGTGAAAAAGCAAAGGCCAATGAATTTCGGAGGAGCTCCCTTTGGCATTTTGAATGGTTTGTAAGCCATCGGAAGGGGTTTGATGGCCCAAAAAGGAGGAATTCATGCCTTGGAAGGATTCCAAAGGCACTTGGGAGGATTTCAATGTGTTTTGAGAGGGGTTTGATGGCTAGAAAAGGGGTTTATGCCTTAAGAAGGTAAAACAAGGCCAAAAGGATGATTTTTATACATGCGGAGGGAAACTATGCAAAGGAATGAGTCCTTATGCATTTGGGAGATGGTTAGAGGGGGGCAATGAGGGTTCTTGCTAAGTTTCAGATAAACCTAGCAATTCCCGAAGGATACTCATGGTTATATTTCAACCAAGGGGAGGGGATATGTATATAAAGGGATTTATAACATATTTTTAGTAGGGGAGGGTAAACAAATAGGGAGTTACATAATAAAGTTAGTAGTTAATATGACAATGATGAGAGAAAGCGCTAAGGATGATGTCTTAGGCTATCAAATGGGGGGAAATGACTGATAGAAGAAGTGTGAACATTCCTTGAGTGAAGCAGATCTTCACCAAGGCAAACGATATGGAGAATGATGAAACTAAGAGGTATCAAGCAGATCTTGACCTCTTTTAGGGGAAGTTAGTGAGTGACTTGGGGAAAGAGGAAGAAGGGGGGAGTTAGACATGCCTCGCTTGAAGTCCTCCAACTGAAAAACTGCCTCAAACCAAAAAATGGATTGCCTATCAAAATTGGAACACAGCAGTGGCAGTAGCAAATATGGAGAATTGCAGCATGCATAGAACGACATATTTGGAATGTGAAAATGTCGATCATGAAAGATGATTAACCTGCTGCAGCAGGAGGCTAACAATGGCTCCACTTGGGGATGACTTTTCCTTGTGAAAAGCCAAGAACAGCAGGTCAGACTGCCTTGTATTCAATTGTTGTTGTATTTTGCAAAATTCTCTTGGCTGGCTACCTCAGTGATCCTACCTACCTACCTACCCTAACCAGCACTTACTTTGCTGTTAGGTGAAATGAAATAACCAATGCAGCCACTTAAGCAAAAAATACATGAGTGGGCTTTGCTGCTTGTGCTTGCTGGCGAAACAAACTGAGATCTTGCAATCTGATGTGGCTTTGTTAACCTTTGAGAAGATCAGGAAGCTACTGACCTCCTTCGTTGCGCTTACACACTGTACAAAACTATCCTACAACATATATATACAATGGCTAGGCTGAAATAAAGGACTGTACAAAAGTTTGGGACATCCATCATGCCTTTGAATAGGGAAATCATCAACAAATTGATACCGAACCTTGCAGCCTTCTGATGGAGAAGAGCACTGATTTACTTCATCATCCTGCCTGCTAGCAGATGGGTCATTCAAAACTTGCAGAGGTGCTTGCAATTTATTACAATCTGGCTCGAATAGGACTTGACTGATCTGCGCAGGTTGCTCCTCTTCTTCTTCTTCGAATAACTCAGATGGTTGAAAACAAAGAGGCAGGGGATCCACTTGGATCATTTGATCACAAGCTACTGCTTCCGAGTTCTCCTCCTCAATCTGACATTCAATGACACTTTGGGGCTGCAAATCTAGAGGTAATGCATCAGGAGCAAAGGTTTGACTCTCCTCTAGATGGTCAGTAACAACACTTGCTGACACTTGCTTATTAATTTCATGATAGTTCTCCTTAATAAATTGAAAAGATTCAAAACAGAAAGGTAAAGTTCCTTTGCTGAAATCAAAGCATTCCGCGCTTTCCTTCTTTACTTCATAGCTGAACTGGGCAAGCTGATCATTACATTCAAGCTGCTGAGCCTGAACTTCGCTTCCTGGCAAAATAGGATCTGATTCCTCTACAAGGCTGATTCGGTCATTATGCTCATCATCATCAAAATACTCATCGTATTTTGGCAAGCAGCTGAAAGAGGGGAAGCTATTATATTCATATAGCATATCAGGAGACTGCTCCTTCACGTATGGCTGTATGAATACATCATCTGTTTTGTGGTAGGTTTGTTCGTGAATGTCACTACTTTCCTCTTGCAAAACAGATCTTTTCTGGTGCTCTAAACATTCCACTTTCATTATGATCTGCTGCATCATTTCCTCTGTCTTTTGTAACAAACTATGAAGCTTCTCTTCTTACTCTGCTTTGCGCTGTTCTTCCCTCCTCTTTAGATTTTCCTGTACGTCCACAGCTATGTCTTGCATCTGTTTCAAAGTGGACGGGCATCTTTCTCTCAAACGGAATTCCATTTCTGGATCAAAAGCTCTTGGATATTACAATAGAGCTAAATCAGGGGGAGGTCTTATATTCAAATGCATGGACTGATAGACTTGATTGAATCGATCAGAAAATTGCTGAATAGATTCACTTGGAAGCCTTTTTAACTCATCATAATCTTGAATGAGCGAGAGGACACTAACTTTGATCATCCATCTATCAAAGAAGAGCTTAGCACACTTCTGAAGATTAGAGATGCTGGCCTCAGGCAATGCTTTAAACTAGGTCCTAACTTCGCCTTGCAAAGAAAGGGCAAATAGTCTAAGACTGACATCTTCATCTTCCACTTCAAATATATTAAGATAATCTTCAAAAGCCTGAATATGTTTCTGGGCAGTTATACCATTCTCTCCATCAAATCTAGGGAGATATTCAGGATGATTTGCAGGCAAAGGATTCAGCACAGGGGGCGAAATGAGTGGCTTGTATCTATCAGGAACTTTACGAGACACAGGAGTATATATAGGAACTATAAGACTGGGCTCTATTTTTGGTTCCTCCTTGGCTGTATGATGATCTTCAACAACATTTGAAGACTGCTGCTCTAATGTGAAAGGAGGCTTTTCAACCATATTTTCCAAAGAAAAAACATAAAAATCTGATATAAAATCGTCTTTAAAATACAATATGCACAACAAAATCTAGTGCAAGAGAAAGAACATGATCTCTTGGATGATAATCCAAGTCAAGAGCCTGATCTGCTTATATAATTCCTTCGGGTTCATTTCTCCAGCGGAGTCTTTATTATGAGGATGATGTAGAGTCGCCAGGTGGATGAATTAACCTTGAAGTGCCTGATCTCTGTCCACCGTCACAGATCAGAGCTAAACATGGAAAGCTCTGAAGAAAAGGAACACTTTCTCCAAAAAACGAGGCAAACTGATCAAAAATGGGGTTTTCTAGTAATAAACAGATGATTCTTCCCTAGCGGAGTCGCCATTATGAGGATGAAGTGGAGTCGCCAGGTGGATGAATTAACCTTGAAGTGCCTGATCTCTATCCACCGTCATAAATCAGAGCTAAACATGAAAAGCTCTGAAGAAAAGGAACACTTTCTCCAGAAAACAAGGAAAACTGATCAAAAATGGGGTTTTATAGTAATAAACAAATGATTCTTCCCCAGTGGAGTCGCCATTATGTTATCACTCAGGTTGTCCCTTTTGACTCCTAAAGGGATACGGCCGAGGTAACCACAAACCAACTTTGGACTGCAGGTCCTAGCCTACCTGCAGTCAGAGAGGGCTCTCTCTTTATCATTTAGCTTTGTTGAAAGGGATGATTTTAGGCTAGATATGATGCACAGGGGTTTTGATTGAGTTTGGTGGGAAGGATGAAGCTTTCAAGCAGAGAGGCATGCATAGTGTGATAAGTTCAAACCATTGGGCATGGAGTCATGGAGTAAGACTGCTGGTGCGTTTTCTTGGTGACAAGAGGAATATGGAGCAAGATAGCTACACATAAAACAACATTAAAGCTAGATAGAGATGGAATGAAGGCTAAGTGATGAGAGGCAATTAAAAATCTCTCATTCAGCTTAACAGAGGGAAAGTGAATAAGCTCTATCTAGGACCAGTTAAGAATTCCTAGATAATTGTCATGCATGGTGAAATAGGGGAAATATGACCCAACGGGAATTCATACTCATGCCTAAATCAAGAGGAAAACATAAAGAAGTTACAGAAACTGAGCATAGAGTGCAGACAAGAAAATTCTAAGCTAATCTTTCGTTCTGTAACTTAGATGGTGATACATGGGCAATATAAGCATATATGAATGGACAACAAAGGTAAGAAACACTTATTGAGTCATGTAATAGCACGAGAATTCCACAATCACTCTCCAACCATTTAGACACAGCAAACAGTCCATTCTCCAAGCTTTTAAGCAATCTTTGATTATAGAAAATATCAGATATACAGTGCGAGTCTTTCTTGGAGTGAATCAACCAACCAACCCTTTACACTATACAGAAGGTGGTGCAAATAGAGAAAATATCTACAAAATATCTACAATCGCAGATCTGATAGCAGATCTGGAGAACTCAATGCTTCTAACCTGACACTTATTGCAAATAAATGAAAGAATGCCTATCTACCAACTGCGCAGGGACAACAGCCATAAGAATGAATAAACTATGGTTCCTCAAGCCATGCACTGTCCTCATTGCCATAACTGTGCATGGGGCTTAGCGGTGCTGCTCCAAAATGTGGCTTGATACACTGTTCTGTAATAACTCTGCCTTAAACTCCCTTTATCCACGCCTTTAAGTGGTCCTTCTACTGCAAAGTGGCTTTAATGCTCATTAATCTGTTATGGTGAGCCTTAATGGCTTTTACTGCTCCACTGATACTCTTTGGCTTGGATTGAGGCTTTTTAATGTTCAGCTCCTTTGGCTTTATGTCTTTCACTGATAAACTTTAATTTCTCGGTCGAACTGATACTCTTTCGCTCAATCGGGACACTTTATCACTGTTGATACACTTTAGCTGTCCAATTGCCCCTTTCTGCTCTTTGAATGCAAAATAACTGCTGCAAGTACTTTCCGTGGCCCCTAGAATGCTATCGGCGCATGGACGATCAAAAAGGGTCCTTAAACTGATAAATTTGCAACACTAGGTCGAATAAACGAGCTCTGGTGGTATGCCAAGGAAAAATCCTTGCATTTGGAAATATTTGGACCTGGAGCGATCTCAAAATGGCCAAGGAAAGCATCATTCCCTTATACCTGGGCGGGCAGGGGCGCCGCACACAGAACATTAAAAATGGCCCTTTTATTATAAACAGGCAAAATGCCCGAAAACATGAATTTTATTGAAAAATTGGAGCTGGGCGAACACTGTGCACAATATTAACTCCTGGCCGGTTGATCTGGCGGGGGCCGATCCAACGGCTATCGCTAAATCGCATCGGGGCGGACCAGGGTGGCGGCACATATAAAACTTATGAAATGCGCGGACCCGAAATGCTTATAGGCCCTTTCTTTATTTGGATCGGGTCCGGCCCATCGGCGAGTTCAATCGGCAGTTTTAATAAAAAAGAGTTAGCGGACCCGAAATGGTAATATACCATGCTTTTGATTTATATCGGGTCCGGCCCATCGGCGAATTCTTTATCGGCGGATTTACAATGGAATGGGTCCGCGGACCTGAAATCCTTCAAAACTTCTTTTTATTGCCTTTCGGCTCCGACATATCGGAGCCTCTCCATTTCGTTGTACAAGGGGACCCTTTCAGACCCGAAATCCTTTATGTGCTGCGCTGTAATTTTATTTCGGCTCCGCTGGTCGGAGCCATATACATGGGGTGATCGCCGATATAATATGTGCCGTTGATCTGGGGCCCAAAATGGATGGCTATGATTAATTCGGCAATTCGCTATCGGCGGGGTCATGGGATTTATATATGCGCGTTCGCCGAAATGGGCGATCGCCGATATGATGCAGACCGTTGGATGGGCGGGGCGATGGACGGCAATGATTTAATCGCTATATCGCAATCGGGGAAACCCAAGGGGGCGGGCCTTTATGTGTAATGTGATGCGATATGCGATAAAGCGGGGTTTATGTTATAACTAAGTTTTATGAAAAACTTAGTTTAACACGATACAGTGGGCTTTTTTTCAAAAATGCGGAGATATATATATACAAAGGGAAATATGATGGGGGCATATATATGGGTCAAAATTGGTCGTTTCCCCCTCCCGACTGCGATATCGCATCGGAGGGGGTCCCAAAGGAAACTTTTTGAATCGGAGCATGCATTTTGTGAAAAAGCGGAGGCCAATGAATTTCGGAGGAGCTCCCTTTGGCATTTTGAATGGTTTGTAAGCCATCGAAAGGGGTCTGATGGCCCAAAAATGAGGAATTCATGCCTTGGAAGGATTCAAAAGGCACTTGGGAGGATTTCAATGTGTTTTGAGAGGGGTTTGATGGCCGAAAAAGGGGTTTATGCCTTAAGAAGGTAAAACAAGGCCAAAAGGATGATTTTTATACATGCGGAGGGAAACTATGCAAAGGAATGAGTCCTTATGCATTTGGGAGATGGTTAGAGGGGGGCAATGAGGGTTCTTGCTAAGTTTCAAATAAACCTAGCAATTCCCGAAGGATACTCATGGTTATATTTCAACCAAGGGGAGGGGATATGTATATAAAGGTATTTATAACATATTTTTAGTAGGGGAGGGGTAAACAAATAGGGAGTTACATAATAAAGTTAGTAGTTAATATGACAATGATGAGAGAAAGTGCTAAGGATGATGTCTTAGGCTATCAAATGGGGGAAAATGACTGATAGAAGAAGTGTGAACATTCCTTGAGTGAAGCAGATCTTCACCAGGGCAAACGATATGGAGAATGATGAAACTAAGAGGTATCAAGCAGATCTTGACCTCTTTTAGGGGAAGTTAGTGAGTGACTTGGGGAAAGAGGAAGAAGGGGGGAGTTAGACATGCCTCGCTTGAAGTCCTCCAACTGAAAAACTGCCTCAAACCAAAATATGGATTGCTTATCAAAATTGGAACACAGCAGTGGCAGTAGCAAATATGGAGAATTGCAGCATGCATAGAATGACATATTTGGAATGTGAAAATGTCGATCATGAAAAATGATTAACCTGCTGCAACAGGAGGCTAACAGTGGCTCCACTTGGGGATGGCTTTTCCTTGTGAAAAGCCAAGAACAGCAGGTCAGACTGCCTTGTATTCAATTGTTGCTGTATTCTGCAAAATTCTCTTGGCTGGCTACCTTATTGATCCTACGTACCTACCTACCCTAACCAGCACTTACTTTGCTGTTAGGTGAAATGAAATAACCAATGCAGCCACTTAAGCCAAAAAGACATGAGTGGGCTTTGCTGCTTGTGCTTGCTGGTGAAACAAACTGAGATCTTGCAATCTGATGTGTCTTTGTTAACCTTTGAGAAGATCAGGAAGCTACTGACCTCCTTCGTTGCACTTACACACTGTACAAAACTATGTTGCAACATATATATACAATGGCTAGGCTGAAATAAAGGACTGTACAAAAGTTTGGTGCAGCCATCATGCCTTTGAATAGAGAAATCATCAACAAATTGATACCGAACCTTGCAGCCTTCTGATGGAGAAGAGCACTGATTTACTTCATCATCCTGCCTACTACCAGATGGGTCATTCAAAACTTGCAGAGGTGCTTGAAATTTATTACAATCTGGCTCGAATAGGACTTGACTGATCTGCGCAGGCTGCTCCTCTTCTTCTTCTTCAAATAACTCAAATGGATGAAAACAAAGAGGCAGGGGATCCACTTGGATCATTTGATCACAAGCTGCTGCTTCCGGGTTCTCCTCCTCAATCTGACATTCAATGACACTTTGGGGCTGCAAATCTAGAGGTAATGCATCAGGAGCAAATGTTTGACTCTCCTCTAGATGGTCAGTAACAACACTTGCTGACACTTTCTTATTAATTGCATGATAGTTCTCCTTAATAAATTGAAAAGATTCAAAACAGAAAGGTAAAGTTCCTTCGTTGAAATCAAAGCATTCTGCGCTTTCCTTCTTTACTTCATAGCTAAACTGGGCAAGCTGATCATTACATTCAAGCTGCTGAGCCTGAACTTCGCTTCCTGCCAAAATAGGATCTGATTCCTCTACAAGGCTGATTCGGTCATTATGCTCATCATCATCAAAATACTCATCGTATTTTGGCAAGCAGCTGAAAGAGGGGAAGCTATTATATTCATATAGCATATCAGGAGACTGCTCCTTCACGTATGGCTGTATGAATACATCATCTGTTTTGTGGTAGGTTTGTTTGTGAATGTCACTACTTTCCTCTTGCAAAACAGATCTGTTCTGGTGCTCTAAACATTCCACTTTCATTGTGATCTGCTGCATCATTTCCTCTGTCTTTTGTAACAAACTATGAAGCTTCTCTTCTTGCTCTGCTTTGCGCTGTTCTTCCCTCCTCTTTAGATTTGCCTATACGTCCATAGCTATGTCTTGCATCTGTTTCAAAGTGGACGGGCATCTTTCTCTCAAACGGAATTCCATTTCTGGATCAAAAGCTCTTGGATATTGCAATAGAGCTAAATCAGGGGGAGGTCTTATATTCAAAGGAATTCATGCCTTGGAAGGATTCAAAAGGAATTCATGCCTTGGAAGGATTCAAAGGAATTCATGCCTTGGAAGGATTCAAAAGGCACTTGGGAGGATTTCAATGTGTTTTGAGAGGGGTTTGATGGCCAAAAAAGAGGTTTATGCCTTAAGAAGGTAAAACAAGGCCAAAAGGATGATTTTTATACATGCGGAGGGAAACTATGCAAAGGAATGAGTCCTTATGCATTTGGGAGAAGGTTAGAGGGGGGCAATGAGGGTTCTTGCTAAGTTTCAGATAAACCTAGCAATTCCCGAAGGATACTCATGGTTATATTTCAACCAAGGGGAGGGGATATGTATATAAAGGTATTTATAACATATTTTTAGTAGGGGAGGGGTAAACAAATAGGGAGTTACATAATAAAGTTAGTAGTTAATATGACAATGATGAGAGAAAGCGCTAAGGATGATGTCTTAGGCTATCAAATAGGGGAAAATGACTGATAGAAGAAGTGTGAACATTCCTTGAGTGAAGCAGATCTTCACCAAGGCAAACGATATGGAGAATGATGAAACTAAGAGGTATCAAGCAGATTTTGACCTCTTTTAGGGGAAGTTAGTGAGTGACTTGAGGAAAGAGGAAGAAGGGGGGAGTTAGACATGCCTCGCTTGAAGTCCTCCAACTGAAAAACTGCCTCAAACCAAAATATGGATTGCTTATCAAAATTGGATTACAGCAGTGGCAGTAGCAAATATGGAGAATTGCAGCATGCATAGAATGACATATTTGGAATGTGAAAATGTCGATCATGAAAAATGATTAACCTGCTGCAGCAGGAGGCTAACAGTGGCTCCACTTGGGGATGGCTTTTCCTTGTGAAAAGCCAAGAACAGCAGGTCAGACTGCCTTGTATTCAATTGTTGCTGTATTCTGCAAAATTCTCTTGGCTGGCTACCTTATTGATCCTACGTACCTACCTACCCTAACTAGCACTTACTTTGCTGTTAGGTGAAATCAAATAACCAATGCAGCCACTTAAGCAAAAAAGACATGAGTGGGCTTTGCTGCTTGTGCTTGCTGGTGAAACAAACTGAGATCTTGCAATCTGATGTGGCTTTGTTAACCTTTGAGAAGATCAGGAAGCTACTGACCTCCTTCGTTGCGCTTACACACTGTACAAAACTATCCTGCAACATATATATACAATGGCTAGGCTGAAATAAAGGACTGTACAAAAGTTTGGGGCAGCCATCATGCCTTTGAATAGAGAAATCATCAACAAATTGATACCGAACCTTGCAGCCTTCTGATGGAGAAGAGCACTGATTTACTTCATCATCCTGCCTACTACCAGATGGGTCATTCAAAACTTGCAGAGGTGCTTGCAATTTATTACAATCTGGCTCGAATAGGACTTGACTGATCTGCGCAGGCTGCTCCTCTTCTTCTTCTTCAAATAACTCAGATGGCTGAAAACAAAGAGGCAGGGGATCCACTTGGATCATTTGATCACAAGCTACTACTTTCGAGTTCTCCTCCTCAATCTGACATTCAATGACACTTTGGGGCTGCAAATCTAGAGGTAATGCATCAGGAGCAAAGGTTTGACTCTCCTCTAGATGGTCAGTAACAACACTTGCTGACACTTGCTTATTAATTGCATGATAGTTCTCCTTAATAAATTGAAAAGATTCAAAACAGAAAGGTAAAGTTCCTTCGTTGAAATCAAAGCATTCTGCGCTTTCCTTCTTTACTTCATAGCTAAACTGGGCAAGATGATCATTACATTCAAGCTGCTGAGCCTGAACTTCGCTTCCTGCCAAAATAGGATCTGATTCCTCTGCAAGGCTGATTCGGTCATTATGCTCATCATCATCAAAATAGTCATCGTATTTTGGCAAGCAGCTGAAAGAGGGGAAGCTATTATATTCATATAGCATATCAGGAGACTGCTCCTTCACGTATGGTTCTATGAATACATCCTCTGTTTTGTGGTAGGTTTGTTCGTGAATGTCACTACTTTCCTCTTGCAAAACGGATCTGTTCTGGTGCCCTAATCATTCCACTTTCATTGTGATCTGCTGCATCATTTCCTCTGTCTTTTGTAACAAACTATGAAGCTTCTCTTCTTGCTCTGCTTTGCGTTGTTCTTCCCTCCTCTTTAGATTTTCCTGTACGTCCACAGCTATGTCTTGCATCTGTTTCAAAGTGGACGGGCATCTTTCTCTCAAACGGAATTCCATTTCTGGATCAAAAGCTCTTGGATATTGCAATAGAGCTAAATCAGGGGGAGGTCTTATATTCAAATCTAGGGAGATATTCAGGATGATTTGCAGGCAAAGGATTCAGCACAGGAGGCGAAATGAGTGGCTTGTATCTATCAGGAACTTTACGAGACACAGGAGTATATCCAGGAACTATAAGACTGGGCTCTATTTTTGGTTCCTCCTTGGCTGTATGATGATCTTCAACAACATTTGAAGACTGCTGCTCTAATGTGAAAGGAGGCTTTTCAACCATATTTTCCAAAGAAAAAACATAAAAATCTGATATAAAATCGTCTTTAAAATACAATATGCACAACAAAATCTGGTGCAAGAGAAAGAACATGATCTCTTGGATGATAATCCAAGTCAAGAGCCTGATCTGCTTATATAATTCCTTCGGGTTCATTTCTCCAGCGGAGTCTTTATTATGAGGATGATGTAGAGTCGCCAGGTGGATGAATTAACCTTGAAGTGCCTGATCTCCATCCACCGTCACAGATCAGAGCTAAACATGGAAAGCTCTGAAGAAAAGGAACACTTTCTCCAGAAAACGAGGCAAACTGATCAAAAATGGGGTTTTCTAGTAATAAACAGATGATTCTTCCCTAGTGGAGTCGCCATTATGAGGATGAAGTGGAGTCGCCAGGTGGATGAATTAACCTTGAAGTGCCTGATCTCTGTCCACCGTCACAGATCAGAGCTAAACATGAAAAGCTCTGAAGAAAAGGAACACTTTCTCCAGAAAACGAGGCAAACTGATCAAAAATGGGGTTTTATAGTAATAAACAGATGATTCTTCCCCAGTGGAGTCGCCATTATGTTATCACTCAGGTTGTCCCTTTTGACTCCTAAAGGGATACGGCCGAGGTAACCACAAACCAACTTTGGACTGTAGGTCCTAGCCTACCTGTAGTCAGAGAGGGCTCTCTTTATCATTTAGCTTTGTTGAAAGGCATGATTTTATGCTAGATATGATGCACAGGGGTTTTGATTGAGTTTGGTGGGAAGGATGAAGCTTTCAAGCAGAGAGGCATGCATAGTGTGATAAGTTCAAACCATTGGGCATGGAGTCATGGAGTAAGACTGCTGGTGCGTTTTCTTGGTGACAAGAGGAATATGGAGCAAGATAGCTACACATAAAACAACATTAAAGCTAGATAGAGATGGAATGAAGGCTAAGTGATGAGAGGCAATTAAGAATCTCTCATTCGGCTTAACAGAGGGAAAGTGAATGAGCTCTATCTAGGAGCAGTTAAGAATTCCTAGATAACTGTCATGCATGGTGAAATAGGGGAAATATGAGCCAACAGGAATACTCATGCCTAAATCAAGAGGAAAACATAAAGAAGTTACAGAAACTGAGCATAGAGTGCAGATAAGCAAATTCTAAGCTAATCTTTCGTTCTGTAACTTAGATGGTGATACATGGGAAATATAAGCATATATGAATGGACAACAAAGGTAAGAAACACTTATTGAGTCATGTAATAGCACGAGAATTCCACAATCACTCTCCAACCATTTAGACACAGCAAACAATCCATTCTCCAAGCTTTTACGCAGTATTTGATTATAGAAAATATCAGATATACAGTGCGAGTCTCTCTTGGAGTGAATCAACCAACCAACCCTTTACACTATATAGAGAGTGGTACAAATAGAGAAAATATCTACAATCGCAGATCTGATAGCAGATCTGGAGAACTCAATGCTTCTAACCTGACAGTTATTGCAAATAAATGAAAGAATGCCTATCTACCAGCTGCGCAGGGATAGTAGCCATAAGAATGAATAAACTATGGTTCCTCGAGCCACGCACTATCCTCATTTCCATAACTGCGCATGGGGATCAGTGGTGTTGCTCCAAAATGTGGCTTGATACATTGTTCTGTAATAACTCTACCTTAAACTCCCTTTATCCACGCCTTTAAGTGGTCCTGCTACTACAAAGTGGCTTTAATGCTCATTAATCTGTTCTGGTGAGCCTTAATGGCTTTTATAGCTCCACTGATACTCTTTGGCTTGGATCGAGGCTTTTTAATGTTCATCTGCTTTGGCTTTATGGCTTTCACTGATACACTTTAATTTCTCGGCCGAACTGATACTCTTTCGCTCAATCGGGACACTTTATCACTGCTGATACACTTTAGCTATCCAATCGCCCCTTTCTACTCTTTGAATGCAAAATAATTGCTGCAAGTGCTTTCCGTGGCCCCTAGAATGCTATCGGCACATGCCCGATCAAAAATGGTCCTTAAACTGATAAATTTGCAACATTGGGTCGAATAAAGGAGCTCTGGTGGTATGCCGAGGAAAAATCCCTGCATTTGGAAATATTTGGACCCGGAGCAATCTCAAAATGGCCAAGGAAAGCATCATTCCCTTATACCTGGGCGGGCAGGGGCACCGCACACAAAACATTAAAAATGGCCCTTTTATTATAAACAGGTGAAATGCCCGAAAACATGAATTTTATTGAAAAATTGGAGCTGGGCGAACACTGTGCACAATATTAACTTTTGGCCGTTGGATCTGGCGCGGGTCGATCCAACGGCTATCGCTAAATTGCATCGGGGCGGACCGGGGGAGCGGCACATATAAAACTTGCGAAATGCGCGGACCCGAAATGCTTATAGGCCCTTTCTTTATTTGGATCGGGTCCGGCCCATCGGCGAGTTCAATCGGCGGTTTTAATAAAAAAGAGTTAGCGGACCCGAAATGCTAATATACCATGCTTTTGATTTATATTGGATCCGGCCCATCGGCGAATTCTTTATCGGCGAATTTACAATGGAACGGGTCCGCAGACCCGAAATCCTTCAAAACTGCTTTTTATTGCCTTTCGGCTCCGGCATATCGGAGCCTCTCCATTTCGTTGTACAAGGGGCCCCTTTCGGACCCGAAATCCTTTATGTGCTGTGCTATAATTTTATTTCGGCTCCGCTGGTCGGAGCCATATACATGGGGTGATCGCCGATATAATATGGGCCGTTGATCTAGGGCCCAAAATGGATGGCTGTGATTAATTCCGCAATTCACTATCGGCGGGGTCATGGGATTTATATATGCGCGTTCGCCGAAATGGGCGATCGCCGATATGATGCAGACCGTTGGATGGGCGGGGCCGATGGATGGCAACGATTTAATCGCTATATCGCAATCGGGGAAACCCAAGGGGGCGGGCCTTTATGTGTAATGTGATACGATATGCGATAAAGCAGGGTTTATGTTATAACTAAGTTTTATGAAAAACTTAGTTTAACACGATACAGCGAGCTTTTTTTCAAAAATGCGGAGATATATATATACAAAGGGAAATATGATGGGGGCATATATATGGGTCAACATTGATCGCTGCCCCCTCCCGACTGCGATATCGCATCGGAGGGGGTCCCAAAGGAAACTTTTTGAATCAGAGCATGCATTTTGTGAAAAAGCGGAGGCCAATGAATTTCGGAGGAGCTCCCTTTGGCATTTTGAATGGTTTGTAAGCCATCGGAAGGGGTCCGATGGCCCAAAAAGGAGGAATTCATGCCTTGGAAGGATTCCAAAGGCACTTCGGAGGATTTCAATGTGTTTTGAGAGGGGTTTGATGGCCAAAAAATGGGTTTATGCCTTAAGAAGGTAAAACAAGGCCAAAAGGATTATTTTTATACATGCGGAGGGAAACTATGCAAAGGAATGAGTCCTTATGCATTTGGGAGATGGTTAGAGGGGGGCAATGAGGGTTCTTGCTAAGTTTCAGATAAACCTAGCAATTCCCGAAGGATACTCATGGTTATATTTCAACCAAGGGGAGGGGATATGTATATAAAGGGATTTATAACATATTTTTAGTAGGGGAGGGGTAAACAAATAGGGAGTTACATAATAAAGTTAGTAGTTAATATGACAATGATGAGAGAAAGCGCTAAGAATGATGTCTTAGGCTATCAAATGGGGGAAAATGACTGATAGAAGAAGTGTGAACATTCCTTGAGTGAAGCAGATCTTCACCAAGGCAAACGATATGGAGAATGATGAAACTAAGAGGTATCAAGCAGATCTTGACCTCTTTTAGGGGAAGTTAGTGAGTGACTTGGGGAAAGAGGAAGAAGGGGGGAGTTAGACATGCCTCGCTTGAAGTCCTCCAACTGAAAAACTGCCTCAAACCAAAAAATGGATTGCTTATCAAAATTGGAACACAGCAGTGGCAGTAGCAAATATGGAGCATTGCAGCATGCATAGAACGACATATTTGGAATGTGAAAATGTCGATCATGAAAGATGATTAACCTGCTGCAGCAGGAGGCTAACATATTGTACCTACTGCATTCGTTCCTTCGTGTCTGAATTGTGTCCTTACATATGTACCGACATCTGTTGCATATGTTTATAGTCCCGTGCCCTTGTCTGGCTCCTCAGGTCACAGAGACTGTGCTTCGACTAGTTAGTCAGGTAGCCGGCCCACCCGTGTAGTGCTTCAAGTCACTTCCATTTACTTTTCCTGGGAAGGGTTCTACATTTAGTTTGACTACCTGGACTGCGCCGCCGTCTGTGACCTCCTTAACCATGTATGGTTCCAGCTAGTGCATTCTGAATTTTCCTGGAAAATTTCAAAATTACTGTCATACAGTAGCACTAAGTCGTTTACCTTGAAGGTGCGCAACTTGATATGGCGGTCATGCCAGGATTTTTCATGCTGATTTTGTACTTGTTGATGAAATCTAGCCAAAAACTGTTATTCCTCGAGTTCTTATAATTGTGCTAGCCTGTCTTCTAGAGCTTCACAGTCCTTCATGCCTATAAGCACTGCTATTCGTAGACTAGGTATGATATATTCCATCTGCATAACAGCTTCCATGCCATAAACTAACCGGAAAGGTGTCTGTCCCATCAATTTCTTGGACATTGTTCTGTAAGCCCATAGCACAACAAGTATGCGCAGGTCCCAGTCAGTCTATCTCACCTAGTAAGCCCTGTTCATCACTTCACACACCTTGTCAAATGCTTCTCCATGGATAATCTTTGGCACGCTTCGCCTTTCCTACTGCTACGTTTTGTTCCAATTCTCTATTCTGGGAGTGGTGTGCACTTGTGCGGGCTGCATGTCATATGTATGTACCCATCGGGAAAGGTAGAAGCGCAAGTTATTTTGTCCATCGTAACAAACTCTCATCCGTAGCTGGGGTTTTCCAAATCGCAAGTGCATCATCCTTTTGCATTCGTGCCAATCCTTGAAACTCTGTCGGTGCGTACCCCACCATCTTGCGGGCGTAGCGCACAGTGCCCATTTCAGACCATCAAAATTCTGCCATTCCAGTACTTCGCTCTCAATATTTTTCAGGAATTCATCCACCCCTGTCAACCCATCATACCTAGCAGATCCCATATCTTCGTTGTCACACAGCGTAGTGATCTTATCATCATGTTGCTATTGAGCGTTGTTACTTTGTGCAGCCGATTATGCCATCGTTCTATTTCTTCATCTGAATTCGAAGTGCAGGAGCTTTCGCACTCACACGAAATCCTACCATCCGTTGTAGGATTCACCCAATATTTTTCCCGAGAGGTTATTTTGTAGATACAATCTAGCTCATCGTCGTGCACTGGCTCTGTGTAGCGCACTCCTTTTGCAGGGTCTAAAGGCACCACTACACGTAGTGACTTTTTCTCGAAAATCATTTTGCACTTCTTTAGATTTATTACTCCATTCATATCAGTGGCCCAGTCTATGCCCAGTAGCACGGGATAGGGATTTCTATCATCGACAATATCTATTACTTCAAAATCAGCCAGTGCGCTTGCACCTTCAATATCTAGTGTTACTCCTTGCAATCTTCCCATGCGTAAGATCTTTTGTTGGTTTGCCATTCATAATTGAATAGGAGACCATTGTAGCATAGGTCTACCCATGCGTTCCCATGTTTGTTGTGGCAGTACATTCGCATCTAATCCTAGATCCATAATTACTTGATCCATTTCATACTCTCTTATTTGCACAGTCAATCTCGTTTCCCTTCCTGTGCACAATGCATGCTTTCCAAGTTTCTGGACCACGCGCAGTTCTCCTGACCCCGTGCACCTAGTGATAAGTTCCTATAGTCCTTTTATAGCCTTGTTGTCACACAAAAGTTTCATGCATGTCTCTAGAAAGGTAATGAGCATTGAAGGATCCATCCATGGTTCTAGTTGATCCTTACTACCTGAAGTATAGGCCTCCGTGAAGCTCTTCTTAGCTTCCATGAATGTCTCCTTCACGCGTTCTAAATCAAATTCAGGTTCCTTTGTGGGAGCCTTGGAAACCCACGCACTTTCTTCAAGCTGCTTACCTTTGTCGTCTCCTATCGTGGTACTGCTTCTGAGCACTATCTTTACATTTGGGTCCTCTTCGCGCGGCTCAGACCTCATCATTTGAAAATTCTGAGACAGGGGAGGTTGGAGTACCCTCTTTTCGTGCAGCCTCGCTATCAGTGTAGGGTAGTCCTTTGCCTCATGATCAAATTGAGTACAGTATAAACATGATGTTCTCGTTAGATCTATATAATTGTGGGCATAGTGCCTTGGCCCTCCGCAATGTAACAAATTAGTTGTCCACAACCACTTCTTGGTCCCATTCCAACTCGACCTCGTCCGCGCCCCTGAAATCCAACATGCACCATTCCTGCATTTGGGTTGAGGGCTCATGTTTTGGTCTGTACCCTGTACGTAGGAGTCTGATCCATCAATAGTTTGTAGCTTCTACAAGTGCATTCATCATGGCCTACTGACCTGTAGAAATTACAAAACAATTGTTGGGACGTCTGCATATACTTCTGCAATAGATGACAATTATCTGTAGTTTGTTTTCCTCCTATTTGAAAAATCGTGCACCATAGTGCAGGCACCGCACTTGCCCCTACTTGTGCCTTAGGTCTTAACAGCATCAGCCCTCCTCCCACCAAGTAATTCACAAAAACGTGACAATGGTCCTTGTCATGCCCCTGGCCTTTGCATTTTATGCACCATACCTCCTCACGCACCTCTACCCAAGGTGTCTTGTCCTGTTTCAAATTCTACATTTCCAAACACAAATTTTGTAGTTGCACGTGGATTTGTTGGACTCCCAGACCAGGATCTTGTATAGGGGTCTCATGCAATCTCATTGCCATCTCCAAAGCTTCGGCCTGGGTGGAAAGATTTTGTTGTGATAGCGCCATCCTTAAATGCGGTGTTAGTGATGCTACAAACCATGCATAGCCCATATGTCAAAGTCATGTTGGCTTCATGAATCATACTCTTTAGTCTCTAGTCCAGATCCCAGGGGGTCTTGCCCAAGAGCATCGCAATCTCCTTAAACCTGATAATTGATTGTGTCTCCGACTTTGGCCTGCTAAATTCCCTGTTCAGCGTGGCCTGGATTTCTACAATTCCTACATTTGGATTGTCATTAGAATGCTTAATGTACCATGTTAATACGCGATCATGCAACATGCTTACCAGCGTAGCCTTCTTTATATTGTCATCCATGACTCCTTTTGCTTCCCATACCACCCTTACCAGGAACTAGAATTGGTCCAGATCTTCATTCCCTACTCCTCTGAATACCGACAGTTTGATCACACTCGCCATACTGAACTGTGGTGGTGGCGGAGGTGGGGTGGGTGGAGATGGAGGTGGTAAGCGCGAAATTCACTGCCTTATCAAACTGACAGCGCTTCTCAAAGAAACTTTCACGAGCTCTTCCTCGCTTTCCCGCAAGGGTGAAATTAAGGGACTGGTTTCTAATTCTTCACTACTTCCATGTTTATAGATCTTCCCACTTCGCGTAGTCCCAAACATTAATTTATTCGCATAACCCGCTTTTCACACAATAGCATCTTAATTTAAGTGTTCAAAGATTAAATATACTTACCTCGCATCCTTTGAGGAAGCGTTGTTCTGCCTCGCTGTAGCTGATGATCGTATCTACAGTGAACTCAGTGATAAATCTTCCTATATTTTGATCGAGCCAATGGTCCACAGCTCGCACGATCTTATCTTCTGACGCTTCTAGTCTTTGCACTAATTTTGGAGTCCACACAATTGTTTTGTCGAGCCTACACCTTACTTAACTGTCTCCTAGCTTCGCAATCCACTCATATAGCTCAGAAGGAAAGGATGCAAGGAAAATTTTGTGGATTTTTGTATATAAATCACACTCCAACCATCCTTTCTTAGATACTCGCGAATTCCTGTTTTCCTACGCCGCGAACTCATGAATCTTCCTGTCCAACCACCCTTCAATTTCTTTCTTTGTTGGATTCCAATGACACGATGTCAGACATCCCTTATTTAGATCCTGGTCCCGGCAATGGAGCCATTTGTTAGCTTGTATGGGCCTAACCCAGGTTCAGAGAGGATTTAGCAAAACAAATCCCGATACTACTGGCCCTTTCGACAACAGTCCGCTGAGCATGGACTGGGGTCTCACACGAACTAGTATGGGAGGGTGCTAGAACTGGGTTTCCACACCCTAGAGATGTCTGATGATTTTCTGTGGTCCGTGGTTTGACCTTGTGCGTGCATCACTAGATGCACCTATCAGTACCTCGCAGCCTGTGATGCTACCTTTGCGCAGCCCTACTCAGGGCTCAATCCGCATTATTACCCAAACCCTTACTAGAAACCTGATATTTTTTTATTACTTAGCTTATTTGTATGTTGTCATTTATACTTAAAAATATTCACTATTCATACAAAAGTGCACAGTAAATAAACAGTATAATTGCACTTGATATCAACCATGTAATAACATAAGAATGGATACACAAAATTTAGATAAAAATTCTCTTTATTATTATTCTTCCTTGGTTACAGACTCAACTCCGCCCTATGCACTCAGCTGTAGGGGTCCGCGCACTCAACTTCGGACTCTACTAGGCCTCTGTGCACTCAGCTATAGAGCCTCTTCCTACTACTATGACCCAAGGCATTTAGACCTTTAATCTATGCTCGCTATCTTCTAGACTCCATTTGGTTTTTATATTTTCTTTTTCTTCTTAAATCCTATACAACTTAGAGCCTCACTCTATTTATACAATCCCATGGTTCACAAACCATGGATAGGCCGACACTACATTCAAAACTTAGGGCGGATAGCCCTATGACTCTAACATACAATTCGCACTCCGCACTCACAATTCGCGGAGTTTTTACAACAATATTACTCAAAACTTGGAATTTGAGCCCCAAACCATGCTGTGGGGGGGATTCCATGCCCAACAAAGGGCTTCGACCCATTTTGTGAAATAGTCCACAGCTACGATGATGTAGTTGTGTCCAGCAGAGCAAGTGGGGTTGCAAGTGACGAAGTCTATCCCCCAATTGGAAAAGGGAACAACAGAGATAACCGAGTGTAGTAGGTTCGAAGGAGCATGCATTTTCTTTGTAAATACTTTACAAGGGTGGAACTCCCAGATAGCCTTGATACAATCTTTGAACAAGGTTGGCCAGTAGTAGCCTGTGCGTAAAAAAATTTGACCAGTAGATATGCCAGAAATATGACCGCCACATGCCCTAGCATGGTAATCATTTAAAATGTGTTCTGCCTCTTCATGAGTGAGGCAACATCGAAGAACTGTATCAGCACCATGGTGATATAACGTATCGTTAAGCACTAAATAGTGCCGCGCTTGGTGGTAGATGTGATGACGGTAACTTGACGATAGTTCGGGGTGAAAACGTTGCACTTGGAGGTAAAAAATAATGTCACCATACTGAGGGTCAGTAGAGTCGATAAGATAGATAGCTTCATCTAGTAGAGGATCATGGGCTATCTCGTTAGGATTGACAATGGGGAGATCTGACAAAATTTCGGCGAAGACTAAGGAATTTTTCGCCTTGGCAGTAATGAAAACCAAATCAAATTGTTGGAGGATCACTATCCATTTGGAATATTTCCCTCCAATGACTTGACAAGACAAAATGTGTCTCATGGAATTCTCCAAGGTAATGACAGTAGTTTGTCGCAGCAGTATGTAATGTCAGAAGAAGTTGACAACAAAGACAACTACCAAGGACAGCTTTTCTACATATGAATATCTGAGTTCAGGCCCAACTAGGCCTTTCGACAGATAATATATCACATGCTCACTTAGGTCACCATGAACTTGAACCAAGACCATTCTTAGAGAGGTGTTGGAAGCGGGATCCCCCAAGGGCAGTTTTGGGGCTAAAAGCCCATGTTTAAGTCAATTTTTTCTAATATTATTGTAAAGACTCTGCATTTTGTGGTCACGGAGCATGAAGGGGTTATGTTTCACAAAGGGTATTCCGCCCTTATTTTTGTAAATTAAATTCGGCTGTAAGAGATCTACCCATGGTCTAAAGACCATGGGATTGTATAAAAAGAGCTAATCTCTAAGTAGTTAGAGGCAGAGAACAAGTAAGAGAGTCATAGCCTTAGAGCAAGAATTCTAAGTCTTGGGTTGTAGAGTAGGTAGAGGCACTGCAGCTGAGTGTGCAGAGGCCTAAGGTAGAAGTCCGCAGTTGAGTGCGTAGACCCCTGCAGCTGTGTGCGCAGGGTGAACAGAGTCTATAACACTTGGAAGATATTAATAAAAGGAGTTATTCTACAATTTCTGTGTATTTGTTCTGTTGATGGGTTTGGATATTTTGTGTATGAATTTCCTTTATTATGCTTCTATGATGCATGAATGAATACAGTTACATTGAATAATTAAACACAATTATGAATATCTGATTATGCAGTGATAACTTTAAGTATTCGGAAAAATAAGCAAATCACTTAGGGTAATTGAGGAATCTGCATGGCGCACTGCAATAACAGCACGAAAGTACCTGAGCCCTAGGTTAGGGCTGCGTGAAAGTCAATCGTATACTTTCGCGAAGGTATTGAAAGATGGAATAAAGGGTTTGTCTTACAAGCCCTAGAGCAAGATCACCTGTGTGAATGCGGGGATAAAAGATATCAAACGACATCACAACCATCTCAAGGTGTGGAAACTTGGTTCCAGCATCCTCCCATACTGCTTCGGGTGAGACTTCGGTCTACACTCCACAGGCTGATGCTGAAAGTACCAGTAGTGTAGGGATTTGTTTGGCTAATTAACGTTGAACCTAGGTTAGGCCCCCTCAAGCCAACAAGAGGATGGCGAGGCTTCCAGGTACAAAAGAAAGTCGCACCCATAGTTGGGAGCACTAAGAAGTGGGGTTGATATAAGCGCCTTTTTCAAGGCATCAAATGATCATTGAGCTTGATCATGCCATAGGTACGTCACTCCCTTCTTAAGTAGGCGCATAAAGCCTTTCATCAACTCAGCATAATTTACGATGAACCATCGTAAGAAGTTTGCTTTCCCCTGCAAACATTGGAGCTGCAAAATGGATTGTGGTTCGGGCAATTGAGTAATTGCCTTTACCTTATCAAGATCAACCCTAATCCTATACTTGGAGACAATGAAACCAAGTAAGCGTCCAGAATCGACAAATAAAATGCATTTATGAGGATTTAGACATATGTTATAGAACCAGCACCTAAGAAAAAATGCTCATAAACGATCTAGGTGTTGCACTCACCTTTTGGAATGGGCTGGAAGGTCATCCAAGTAAGCTTGAACAATATGTCTAATATCGTGAAATGTGTATTCCATGCCCCTTTGAAATGTCTCTCCAGCATTCTTTAAACTAAATGGGAGTTTTCGATAGGCAAAGATTCCCCAAGGGAAAATGAAGGCGGTTTTGTGCTGGTCTACCAGTTTTATGGCGATCTAGTTGTAACTTGAGAAACCATCCATGAATGAGAATGATTCACAACCGGCGTAGTCATTGATGATTTGGTCGATGAATGGTGTTGGATAATTATCCTTTGTACATGCAGAGTTCAAGTCCCAATAGTCGACACATATGCAGGCGGTTCCTTATTTCTTATCAACAAGAACCAGATTGGAAACCCATTCCATTAAGGGGACGGGGTAGATGAGACCAACACGTAACAATTTTTCCACGTCAGTCTTGATGGCTGCAGTTTTGTGAGGGTGGACTGGTCGAAGCCTTTTCAGACAGGCTTGGTATTGTCATATATCTTGATCTCATGCTCGACAATAGACAGATCTATGTCGGGAATTCCCTCATAAGACCAAGCGAATACATTGTGGAATTCCTTAAAAAGGCACGTGAAGCTTGCAATTTCCTCAGGAGTGTAATCTACTTCGACTTGGATGTTTTCTACAATGGCTACCTTGACAGAAATATTGATGAGCAATGTCTTTGAAATATTGCCCATGTTTCCCTCCGAATACAAAGTTTGGATAGTTGTATAAGGTGAGGAAATGATTTCAAGTGCATCAAATGACAGGATTTGAAGAGGCATCGTGTCCGAATCAGATATCGAAACGCGATGGTGAGAGTCCTCCCAAGGTCTCTCTTCAAACCACATGATCTCTCTAATAGCTTCGTCCAAAGGTAGGACTTGATTGAGGAGATTGAAAGAAGGAGTAGCTATGGGAGGCGAGGTGGTATCGTTGGTCGTGACCAAAGTGACTAGAGATTCGGATGCAGATTGAATGGCTTTTTAGGCCAATTCAACGTGTGAAAATGCATTTTTTCTCCGTAAATGTCAATTTCTGAAGGGTCCAAGAGGATCCAAGGATCGGCCAATTCATGAGGAATGGATGAAACCATAGAGACTGTCTATGGAACTGTGGGCGGCGGAAGAGGGAAACAACCCATCAAGGAAGAGCCCTTACTAGTACCAATACTGACGTAAGAGTCAGGTACACCACCCACTAAGGGTACAGAGCCGCTGGCTAATGAGGAATAATCCAGGGTGCAAAAGGATAGCTGGTCCATTGTGACTATATTTCCATCTAATGGGAATAGGATGATGCCAAATACAGTAGACATAATGGTAGTCATGGCGTAAGTCCAACTGCAACCCAACAATAGATTATAGTCGAGATTTCTATCCATGACTTTGATATCTATCGTTACCGTTTTCCCACCCAAAGTGATGGGGTAGCTAGCTAGGTAACCCTTTGGGATGAAAGTGTGGTCGTCGAAAGATTTAAGGGAATTCGATGGTGGGGATAGGGTTGGAGAACCCAAAGCAAGCCAACATGAAGCAGGTTAAAGCATCTTCATCAATGACAATTCTATGTACTCCTCACCCTTTCAAAGATATTTGCACCTGAAATGCAAGCTGGTGTGAAAGGGGAGGTTTACATTTGTCCATGTTGAAAATTGCAAGCATGGAATCCTGAGGATTGATACCACCAGTTGCCGAAAGCAGAGCTTTCCTTGGTTCTGGACAGGTTTTTAATACTTCGAGCGCCAATGTAGCTTATGGTGATTGCGCCAAATCTTCTACAATACTGTAGTTTTGGATAGCACATGCAGATGTATTATGCATTGTGTGATGAAGTGCCCCTTTTGGGGGGCAAATCACAAGATCAGCAACCAGCCTTTCGATATGAAGATCATTAGGCGGCGGTGGGTTTTGACTCAAGGAGGCTTCCTCAGCATTAGCAACTAGAGCTCCATAAGATTTGGCTTTGGTTTGTAGATCTACCATTTCAAAGGTGTAAATGGTAGATGGTCCTGTTGAAGCCCCGAAAATCGGGTCGACAACAAGGGGGATACCCACCCGGTCCGAACCTTGGTTGACAGCTCCTTATCCATTTGGTATAGTGGGTCCGACTGGGGATAATGGGACCAGTTTCCCAATCTAAGGGTGTATGTGTGTGTGTGCAGAGTTGGATGTTGTTGATCTAAGAATACTTAAAGCTAATTTAATTCAAACTTTTAAACTAACTCTATGCTATTGTAATCTAATAAGAAACAAAACA
Source organism: Pinus tabuliformis (assembly GCA_031772625.1). Classification (NCBI taxonomy): domain Eukaryota; kingdom Viridiplantae; phylum Streptophyta; class Pinopsida; order Pinales; family Pinaceae; genus Pinus; species Pinus tabuliformis. Next base: position 846,864,341 of record CM062813.1, on the reverse strand, counting down.
TCTAATCTATGCTAACCCGGGGTGTATTTCTTCTATTATACAATCTAAAGAGATTTCAAACAATAACTGGTAATAAATATCATTCAGCTATCATAAGAATAGAAATCAATTAGGATAAACCACTTTGCATAAAAAGTTAGGCAAAACAGTTGTGAACAGCATATCGCATAATAAGTTATTCATATATCAAACATAAATAAATGGCTCCACCGTACATAAGTGCCAAATGGTAACTCATACATTCATGCAGTAACATATAAACAACTGAAAACTGTATATCACTTTAAGAATATAAGCAGAAATGGCCAAGAGATAAAAGTACCATTTATGACTAATCCTACTCATAAGCTTCAAGAAAAAATGATTTATCTCTACTTGTTCGAACATCTACTACGAGTACAAAAGTGCAACATCAGTAGCAGACATCAAATACAAACATTAATAAATCTCGATCCATCCATTCATCAAAACCTTCTCTGAGGGTGCAGAAGTGCATGTTCCGAGGACAAGTTTTTGACAAATTTTTGGACCCCTCTCCAAATGCAATGAGAAGGGTTAAAATACTACTTCCTAATTCTAATAATAGTGTATTTACAAAATTTAGGATGCGGTTTTCAAATGGCCGTCCTTTTTATAATCTAATTTTAAAGAAAAAACAACATTCTAAATAAGGCTACTTCTGAATCTGATCTTTAAAGCTGCAAGTGTTCATCATGGGCTTGAGGAGAGTCGGCTGGCTGACTTCTGCACTGAGCTGGGCTGCGAAAACAGAATCTATGAGAGCTGGCACTACTTTTTCGGCCGCGTTTATGATGCATTTCACAGTCATCCATTGACTATGCGGCTTGACCAAGTATGCCCAGTAACACTCCCAATTTAACCTGTTTAATGCTTGGATCACTTTTCCATTTTCCTGTGCCTTCTGCTTTCATTCTGCTTCCAGTTGTAGTTTATTTGGTAGGTACCCCGGGGTGGTCTCTTCGATTAAATTGGCCCTGTGTAAATTCTCATTTACACAGTCGATAAGAATGCTCGCTTGCGTGGCCACTATCTCCGCTGCTTGTTCCGCCTGCATAATTTGATCGTCCCATTTATTAAAGAGAAATTCTTTATGATTCTTGTTTATTCTGGGTGCACTTGCTCTTTTCCCTTCATCTTCATCCTGCCAAGCTAAGTATTCCGTCACTCGTCTGTCACTCTGATCACAGTCACTCCGCAAGTCTACCACTTGATTAGTGATTTTATAGCTCAGCTCGCAATAGTGACTCCACTGTGATATCTTACGTTCCAACTCTTCCTGTTGCTGCAGTAGTTGCTCATTTAAGCCAATAGATTCTGAAATAAATTCCGCAAGCTTAGGCTCATCTTTATGCATTTCTTGTAAAATTTGTAATTGTTTTCCTTTCTCATCTAGACTTCTTTGATAGCCTATCTGCATCTGCTGAAAGTCTTCCTGCAACTTCTCGAGCTGTTTGTTAGCTTCAATATTAGCATTGGCTTGTTGCAATTGTCGTTGTAGTAGTTGTATTTGATCTTCTTATTCTTTCAACAGTTGCTGAACTTCCGATGCCTTGTCAATAGTTGTAGAAGCATATGCTCCTCCGATCTGAGACAACTTAGTGAGATTTTCAGTTGGGTTATTGTTGGGGTCTTTCCATAAGACGTCCAAATGTTCAGCATCTTGTGACAGTGTATTTTCTAGTTTTCTTTTCTTCCTCTGTCTCCTTACAACTGCTTTATTTTGGGGACTATAGAATACATCCAGTGGGGGAATTTCTTCTACATTAAGTAGAAGCTCAGAAGGTGGAGCGATAGGAATGTGCTCTGTTTCTGTGACACTGCTGACTATGGTCGAAACCACTTCTTGCGCTACTTGTGTATTGTTCACAGGCGTTCTTGGGGCTTGCCCTTCAAGATTGATCAGCTCATTAAAGGTTTCCCATTCTTTGTCCACTTCTGTTGTGACGGGTGGTGCTTCAATGACGAGAGGGGGGACATCTCTTGGCGGGGAGGCGATAACCTGTTGTTGCGACATTGCACTTGACTGAGCCGTGTCCTTAGCTGTTTCTTCGTTCTTTCCTTGGTCACTTCCAGACCCTTTAGAATGTTCAGGTACTTCTTGCATAGTGTTATATTTAGATCTGGAAGTGCTTGAGTTTCCATTGAGGCTAACGCTTGGAGTTGGTTCTCTGGCAGGCAGTCACAGCTTCTCTAGAGGAACACTGGCCAGCCTTCTTTCCCTGTATAACATGAATCTTTGGAGGTCATCTGGAGACAACTTCGACTGAGCTTCCCGCAAAATTTCCTAGAGTGAGCTTTTACTCTGAAATAAATCATTAAACAAATCTTTCTTTCCAACGAATACTTTTATTTTGACATTCATTGTGAAATCTTAGGCAACTTCATTTGGGTCAAATGGCCTTGCTGGGAATTTAAATAATTGTAGACACGTCACATTCTCCACTTCAGTGAAAGTGTGACCTACATAGAACAATGAAAAGGCCCCACAAGCTATAGGAAACTGAGGCCATATGGCCTTCTTTTTGTCTTTTAGGTCTTTGGTCAGGCCGCCTTCTGAACAGGTTTGATATGCAATTTCCCAAGCCAAAAGTTTATCGGGGATATACAGAGGCAGGACATGAGGAGGGACGGTGCTTCCAAACACTCTAATATAGGTGAACCATTCTTCCCCGAACCATCTTGTGATGGGGATGATATCTATCTGTGCCTCGGGTGAGCACCTCGGGGGGTCTTCATCATACATCATTCTATACAAGGGTAAGATAAGCCCGTGACAAATCTGGTAGAAATGTGGGACGAACTGAGAATCCCATAACATCTTATGATAAAAATGGATAGGTAATGGGTCCTGGGTAGTCCATTTCCAACCCATAGTGGGAAATTTAGACACATAACAAATAGAATCCATAACATATGCGGACAGATAAAAAGGAGGACAGATCCTTTGAGACAAGGATCTTTTAGACCGGTAATTGATAATAGTCGTGTATAGATTATCAGAAAAGATCTTGGCCCAATTCATAATATCGACATTTGTGGCAGCATCTATTAATGGTAACCATTGAGACGAAAACTTATTGCTATCTGGCATCCCAAATAATATACAAAGCATGGCCGCAGCAAAACAATACGGAGAGGTGAGGGAACCAGTGCTGTACATACCGTTTTTGTCTTTTTTGAACGGCTCCTCTTTTCTGGACCAATCCTTGGTGGTCTCTGCTAGGTTTGGGTTCTCTGCCACAAATTTCTTAACGAATTGTGCATTGTAAGTCGCCTGCGGTTCAGGAAGATGATACATAAGCTTTAAATCTTGTGCAGCGAATGTTCCGATGAGCCCAAGTCCTTGAATCTTGAATTGTCTGTTGTTCATCTCTGCATTGTCAAGTATCCACTTGATCATATCCATATATGGTAGAATTTTGGGCCTTGCAGCTATCCGGTGAAGAAATGAACATGCTAGCTCTTCTAAGGACACCTCAGAAGAGCGTTGTGAGCCCGCGATAGCAGCAACCTTCATTATTCTGGGATTCTCTTCTTCAAGCAGTCTGTACATGCTTTCCCATGTTGATATCCCTGCGTCTCTGTTACAGGTTGTGTCTGTATACAAAGGCACCATCTCCTTCGTCTTTTCCTTCGCCTCAGAGCCCTGAGCTTTATTTTTCTTTCCCATTTCTTCCTGCGTTTGGCTTTGAATCGTCTTTAGTTCTTCGTTCCTGCAGCTCACAAGTGAACTGGAAATGATTGATCAAGAAAGGTGATGGGAGAGTTTTAAATGCAATAGATATATCAAATATGCCACCTTACGTGAAGTAATTCTTTACAAAAGCACGCGTCTACATTTCATTTAATAGCTGACAACTAATTCCTTTACTATCATTAAAAGCGCATGATCTTGAGTCAGATTATGGTAAGTGGCTTTTCTTTGAATAGCGTGCCCGAAGGATTCGTGATGAAGTGATTTATGATTTGCTTACGTAACATCGCAGATCGCAAATCGCACCATCGCAGATTGCGCAAACATACGAATATGATATCGCAGCGATCGCAACATCGCAGGTCACAGAAGTTTAATGTTTGCCGAATCTTGTCAGCTCATTTCTGCGATATGTGATCTTGCAATCGGTGTTATCGTAGATGGGTAAATCTTGAAGTTTTGTCCTTATGAGTATTACTTTATTGCGATGTGATATTATGCTTAACACGAGAGTCTTGCGCATACCGATATTATAGAGAAATGGAGGCATTTCCTATCTTTTTTGCAATGCGGCTTTAAAGATTTTTCCCTTATCATAGACTTAGGTTTTAAAAATATTCAAAAGATCTTCCTAAGCTTACGATGGTAACCTTATTTTGAAGAAAGGAAACTCTTGTTTTTCCTAAAAATTAACTAAGGGTCCCCATTCATTTATTATTTTGGACAACACTTAAATGAAAAAGGGGGGGGTTGTTGCTGGCCACAACAGGTCCTTCACCAGTTGAAGGATGATGTGAACTGTAGTTTCCCCCTTGTGGGGGTTGGGGTTGGTTTGTAGCAAGGTGTTGCTACTGTTGAGCAAGGAAAGGATTATTTAGGACTGCAGGGGTCCAACCAATGTCCTTTTTAGTGATGAAATATGTGCATTCCTGAAGACACGAACAACGATATGTCATGTGGTCTTCCACACAAATTTTGCAAGGGAATCGGGTGGGTTTGTCCTTTCCATCATCAGAAGCCGCAGTAGCCTTCTGCTTTGGGTTAGACTGCTTTGTTGATTTCTCTTCAGAAGGAGCAGTATTTTTCTTATTCTTCTTGTTCTTACCACCTAATTTTTGTGTAGACTGCATAGAGTTTATTGCGGTGGTAGGAATAGCAGATGATTTGGTAGAGGGGTCAACTGATAACTGGGCAATGTGACCACTGAGTTCTTTTACAGCAACCCCAGAGGTAGCGCCAATAATCCCATTGGCATGTGCTCCAGGTCTCTGAGTAGCGAGAGCATTGGAGTTGCAAGGGGAATTGGGAATCACATCATATAAAGTGCTAGACTGCGAATATATCAAATCTAAGTGTTGGGCATGATGAATGGATTAGTCTTCCGTGACCACACCAAATAAGGTGACATCTTTAGCTATTTGGGGGAGTAGGGATTTGCAGGACCAATCCACTAATAGATATTGGGAGGGGAGCTTTGACTAGACTCTACCTACGTCCCCATTCATGGATATGATCAGAGATGTGGGTGGCAGTGTTGTGAAGTAATGAAGTGAGGAGTTCCATCCCAGTTTCATAGTGGATGGGTAGCTGGAAGTGCTTTAAGAATTCCATCGCTAAAGTGCCAAAGGTATTGACTGACGCACGTGGTAACTCGATGTACCACTTGGCTGCATTACCAGTAAGGGTGCGGGGAAAGAGCCATAGCCAGATACTATCATTCACCATGGAGTTAGAAACACACCATAAATGATTACTGGTGATGTGTGTACCCGGATCCTCCCCTTGTTTCCCTTCAAACTTTGGGATGTCTGTCGGGATTTTATGCGGGATTGGCAGCCAAAGTAAGTTATGATAGATGGGGTCATTCGTGAGTTTGTACAAGTTAGAGATATCAAGCATTTCCAAGAAAGGAAATGTGTTTGATGCCCCCAAATCAGACCAAGGTGATGACATATGAATTGAGGATCCTTGTGGTTCTCCCATCGTGTTGTTCCCAATATTATACACAGGTTGCGTAGAATAGTAATTTCTTTGGGTTACAGTCATGTAATGTGGGTTTCCATAGGGATTGTTAGACTGGGGGTTGGAAGTGCCCATAGGATAATGAATTCCCCCTTGACTCATTTTAGGTTGAGAGTAGGGTGCCCATATGGATTGATTGGGACCTTCTTGAGGGTTCCCACTCGCCACATAATTAACTATAGGTCCTTGAATGACATAAGGAGGGTTCGTGCCAATCAATTACTGTCCCTGCAGTCCTGTAAATGGAGGGGGAACTGTTACGTTCCTGGCTGGTATATGCATATTGGGAACTGCGTCCCCAGGCATTTAAACTTGGGGTTAGAACTAAACAATCGATGCCAACCATAGGGGGGTTGACAGGACCCTTGCTAACCATGCTATATTGAGCATTATAAGGAGAGCTATATGTAGCACTTGTCGAAGGTCTGGGGGCTGACACAAAAGGGGTGGAATCTGGTATATACTCAGTTCCACTCGTGGTGGGTGTCATGATAGGGTTGGAACCTGGAATAGATAGGATAGTAGGGTTTTCCCTCAGAGGTGTGGTATTGACTTTCGACTGGGGAGGTGGTGGTGGACCAAAAGTGTAAACAAAATCCTACGACCTATTAGTCCTTGATGGGACGGGTGGTATAGGTCCAACAGAAGACATAGGAGGTACAAATGCAACAGGAATCAAGAGTCGTCCCAACAGATTCGTGATCGAAGGATTGTATGGGGGAATGAAACCTTCAATAAATAAATCTTCCCCTAAGCTTGAATCATGGGATGTCCAAACTGATTTTGTGTTAGATATCGGAGACTAATTGCCCGAAGGCGGGGAATCTGGTTCACTGGGGCTCGGTGAATCCTCCACAATGAGTGGGGGAATACCTAACAATGGTCTAGATTGACGACGAGGGTTGGATGTAGCCATGACGACCGATAAATTTTATCAATAGATTTTACAGTGATATTTGTTAAAGTCTTGGTGATAAAAATTTGGCACTTAAAAAATAAAAAAGTACACTAAGGAAATCAATCAACAAGTAGAGGAAAATGACCCTGTTTAATAAGAATCGATCACTAGAGATGAAACCCAGTATCATAATGAATAACAGAGAGAGTTGGCCAAATGTACAGTTATGATTACTCTTGAGCTTCACCTGAACCTCAGATTAAGGGGCCAACTACTCTCTTGAAGACGAGCACCCTCCCAAAAACCAAAGACAGAGTACGTTCATCTATGTTAGGTACCAGGGCATCCCTCCCCAGTCAACTTGTGCTCGTCCCTAAAAGTATGGCCACTAAGGATACCTCAAATCACAGACACTACTGGCGGGGGCATAGTCGTAGACAGTACACTATGTGAGAAGGATGCCTGAGTCCCTGACTCATCTCCGATATCCCCGAAGGGACCCTCGATACACAGAATACCTAAATGATATGTAAGAAAAGGTGGGATACCTTCACCTAAAGTTATATGTTGTCTCGTGTTTAGCTCCGCTTTTACTGGAGTGGTCCCAGATAGTATGAGTGCAGAAGGATTTCTCTCGTTAATGACACTAGTTTTGGTGTATGATCTTGCGCAGTTAACTCACACTGTCTAGCCCAAGATCCTACCCTAAACTAATGTGTGTTTACTCTAAAAAGAGTTGTTGATTGATTTTAAATGTACTTCATTAGAGTCTTCGGTAGGGGTGTTGATGTATGAAGTTATATGGGACTCTGACTTAAATCAAGCAAAAACAATGCTTGTAAATTTTCACTTTCGATGAATAAGATGCTTCTAAAAAGGGAGAGTCATTCATACATCAATATAACTACCATGCATCCTGTTCAGTAAAACACTAGCATAACCGACAGAACTTTCAATGCTCACTAACAACTTTTGAAACCAAATAATGCAGATCTAACCAATTAAGCAAAAAACGGTAAAAATTTTGGATTTTTTCTTTTATGAAAACAAAAACTTTAAGTAAAGATATTTTCTTTAAAAAAAAACAATTGTTCATGACACAGATTAGTCAAACAAGCACAGCTACAAATCCATAATCAATCTAGAAGCATATTTCCCAACCCATGAGGTCATAGAGTAGACTATTTATCAAGAAATGGTTGGCTAACACTCTGTACTAGAGGCTACAGAGAGTTACTTGCAGCACTAACGCACTATTTGTGAGGCCACAGTGCTTTATAAAGAACTGTTTACACTAGCAGACAGTGTTAGTGAGGAAAAAGGCTCAAAAAAATAGGTTGTGGGGATCATATCTAGGGTTGAGCACTGAGAGAAGGGTGTTGTATAGTCCTGAGTGGTCAGAAAGGGAATGAATAAGTACAGGAAGGCCTGGAAGAAAGAGAGATCTAGGAACTTTCTAGGAAAACTGGGAACTAAGTGTAGTCCCCAGTGGAGTCGCCAATTCTGCTATAGGGATTAATGCACGGGTGTTTGGATGATGTAGAAACCCTCAAGGATCTTCTCGGGATCCTTGGCAGACTGTAAGATTAGTTGCAGTTGTCACAAAGATGCATGCATATCTATGCTTAACAAATGAATATCAAAGCAAGAAGGACTTATTACCTCAAGTCTTAGTGTGGTGTTGTTGGAGAGCGCAATGTAGCTAGGCGGAAGACCCCTGAGCCAGCTCTAGATCAAAACCTGCACATAGAAAAGACAAGTGTAATATCACAACATAAAACCTTGATAAACAATGCATGAACATATAAAGATATCTAGTTGCATATATCTAAGCCACTCATAATAACGACATTGCATGAACATATAAACAAGTTATACTACCAACATCGTGGAGTGGACAACACAATTGCAGTTCTATATTGATGTAGAAAAGAGTGATTACAACCATCGGTTGTATCAGCCTTCCCTTACCCCTCCAGCTCCTCTCTCTCTCTCCCTTCTTAACCTCTTCTAATGCCTTAGTCTGAGACTATGCTCGACAGTCAAATAGGAAATCCTTTCAAATGGTTCGACCCCTTTCACAATGGCCCTAGCCTTGCATATATAGCATGTGAGGATAGGGTTTCCAAGTCCTTCATGAGTTCCATTAGGCAAAAGCAGTGATGTTTCCATGTCTTTGTGCTCTTTCTTGTTTGTAGATTCCATTAGGAATTAGTAATTCCTCCAAACAAGTTGAGTTCTGATGTTTCCCTACTTTTGTGAGATGACATAGGAGAGAATCTCGAGATATTTCTCGGTCAACTTGTTCCCTTGACCCATAGAAACTCATTTAGGTTCACTAACGCTCTTCCTGAGGTAACAGACAGAGTTACCCTAGGCACTAACGCACCCTTAGCCTTTCTAGGAAGCTTTATAAAGTAGGTTGCTAGTGGCTAGACAGCGTTAGCTTGACAACTGGGCCTGTGAACTTGGTCAGTCCTTCACTCACCATGTCTTTCTCCTCTGCGCTGGTGAAAAGGCCATTTTCCTGTATAACAGCCATTGCTACCGAAGGAAGTACCTATTGAGGGTGACTTGTTGACCTGGGTACCATTTATGATGATGGAGGACTAGGATCTGGGTGATCATGTGAAGTTTCCACAGTTAGAATCCAGCAAATATTTGAAATCGATCTACTACAGGGAGTCAGGTGTCACAAGGCTTGAGCCAATGAAGTGGGCTACCAGAATTGAGTGCACATGATTTCTCAACTTGTTGTGGGTCCCACACTTTAGCCACATCATAATTAATACTATCTGTGTGCGTCAATTTGGCACTGGTTCATGATGGGTGCCTCTGGCTAGGAGGGCTCATTCCAATTGATGATATGCTGGTCCAAAGAATCAACTTGTTACCTTATCAGGTCGCGAACCCCGCAGATGGTTTTGTGGCGAAGTTGTAGGAGAAGAAGCTCATGGATTAGATGGAGTGACTTCAGTTTGGTGAAGAAATCACATTGCTACGCCATTATCTCCATATCAAATGGAGCTGTGCAGTTTACTGCACATATTTTGGAAGGAAAAATAATGCAGAAGTGTCGTTCTGATGAAGTGCTAGCACCAGTGATATCTTTAGTTGCGCAATGCAGCCAAGGGGTCCAATTCAATTGGAAAAGTACCTATTTCATGAGTTCCTAGAGGATTGTCGTGAAGCCCAAGAGGATGGAAAGGCATTCCACTATGCGTAGTTACTTTTGTTGATCGCACTGGTAGCATGGAGGATGCTTAAGGATAGCTAGCGCCCAATGCAGGATCCAGACTTGTGCAAGGCTGTGAAATTTGCCTCACTGTGGGTGATAAAGGATCCTGACTGCATCATTGAAAAAAAGATGTTCTAGGTATTGTTTGAGTCAACGTTGTGAATGGTGATCAACCAAAGGCCGCAGTTGTCACCTAGTCTACATGCGTAGTACACAAATATCATAGATTTCAAGGTAGATTGTCATGGTTTGTCAATACATGAAAAGAAGGATGTTGTAAGGACATGGAAAAAGTTCCATATTTAGTCGCATAGGATGACACTATGGGGGTCATCAATAAGTGGTCAAGCGATTGGCTCACCCCATTTGGTGAAGTTGTAGGAACAAGTAACGATGCAAAAGAAGATATGGGGAAAATAGCAGCTGCAATAGTGACCAAGAAAGACAAAGAGAAAGAAGCACAGAAGGCTTATAAGAAAGACAAAGAAGCACAGAAGGCTTCTACAAAAGAGAAGGAAATGCAGAAGGAAAACGCTTCTATAAAAGAGTAGGAAGTGGAGAAGGAAAAAGCTAGGCAAGTAGCAACATCGCAGATCACCATTGACCTCGATGAACATGAGACAGAGCACACTGATGTAGAGGAAAAAACATTAGATGAAGAATAAGGGGGCATAGACCCCTATCTTGGATCAGAGGACTTAAAGTCTCCATTTAGGGTCAGGAAGAGGCAGAAGCAAAGTTCTATAGGACCTTGCAAGAAGAAGAAGTCCGATAAGTCTACAAGTACGACACCATTGGTCCTCACAGAGGGGGACCTTGATGAGAGAGGTGATGCTGTCTGCTCCACCAATGAAACTATATGGGGACACATCGAGGACCAGTACCACTAAGTATTGGACAAAGTACAACAGGGCCTAAACGAATTGTAGGTCCAAATTGGGGTGATCCAAGCGAGGGTGGGACAAGCAAGCGCGAATCGAGCGAACATGCCAAAGCTTAGTTCTGCTGAAATTACATCCAAGCTTCGAGCAGTACCACTACCAAGGGGCTCTCTCTACTTTGAGACAACCGAAGATGAGGAGCGTGTGCAGTAATGAAAAAATATAAGTATCAACCTTGCAACACTACTAATCCAGACCTTGCATGAGCTGCACCAAGGAGTTTCAAATGAGCTCCACGTCCAAAAGAAACGAGCTTTGTTGATTATCGACAAGGTAAAAACTAACAATCAACATATTTTTGCAGAGAAAGTGTAGGCCTTGCAAACCTACGATGAGGTGATGCAGTGAAATCAGTAGCTAGAGGCAGCCCTTACCCAAGTGTGCAGTGAGCTCCCCGAGCTCCAAATTCCCGCAGAGGTGGCCTCAAGAAAGAAAATTTACAAGTTGGCTATTGCAGTGAAGGCATATAAGGAAGAAATTGGAAAGATTTGGTTCGAGATGCAATTGCATATTTCAGAGCTTCAACTAAAGCTGCAGCCAACCACTCCTCAGGAAGTCAAAGAGAAGCGCGAGGCTGCTATTAAAGCAGACATGACCACTCTGGAAGCTGCAATCAAGGTATGCAACCAATTGTTCGAGAAAACAATGGAGATGTGGACCTCACTGCAGGAGGATCCACACTTGTAGATGATCGAAACAAAAATTCAAGAAAAGCAATTGTAGTTTGACGAGATCAGGGCGACGGCGCAGACCTTAGCACCTATGCAAAGGTTCACCAGACTTCAAGAAAGGAAGTTCATCCAGACCCAGATTGATGAGCTATGTTAGAAGGCCTCCATTATTTCCTCAAGGATGTAGCCATGGGCTGATAAGGCAAGCCAACTATCACAAACTATCTAGAGCAAGTTGAAGGCTCTGCAACAGACATAGAGAACCATGGGCCTTGTAGTCGAATGTCCAACCATAGAGAAATTGGTCAAAGAAGTTCGTCAGGTCACCACGTAAGGCACAATAGATCTTCAAGCATTGAAGATTGAATTCAGGGGTCTGCAAGCAAATATTGATGCAACACTAGTAGAGTGACTCAGGACGAGTCACTACTTTGTGTTGGGGGTCTGTTGGGATGGGGTACCCTAGGTCAAATTTTGTTATTTTTTGTTAAATATTGTAAAATCTCCACATTTTGAGGAGCGGAGCACGAGTAGCATAGGTTGATAGAAGTCAAAGGGGGACTTAGGAAGGTCAAAGCCCCTTAGTTTGTTAGAGTCAAGCTATTTTAAAACCCTCCCATGGTTCGCAGACCATCGTATTGTAATGAAGAAGAATATAAAAGGGATTCATAGGAGAGTCATAAGAGAATAGATGAAGAATAGTTCATGATTTGGATCTGATTTTACCTATTTTGTACTTGGGCGAAGGGGAAGGATCCTATAGATGTGTGTACGGAGACCTTGGTTAGTCTGTGGTTGAGTGCGCGGGCCCCTACAGTTGTGTCCGCAAGGTTGGAAAGAACTATAATTGAATATGTGAAGCATAATAAAAGACTTATTTTGGAGAACTATCTGTGCATCTGTGTATCATTGTTTTATCTCTAAATTTACTGTAACTTTTATCTGTTGAATGCAATTAATCAAGAAAAATACTTGTTAGATTCGCAAAGACATAGATCTATTTATTTATATGATGTTATGCATGTTTAGCACAATCAGTGAGGGGCATAAATATGCTAACTATTAATTACTGTAAATTCCAGGTTTTAAGGGTTAGGGTTCGTGAAGGTCAAGATAAAGCCCCAAGCTTGGAAGAAACACATCACATAGTCCTTTGTATGTAGAAACCTAGTTCTAGTATCCCCCAATACTGGCTCAGGTGAGACTGCAACCCGTGCTACGTAGGTTATTGCCAAAAGGGTCAGTAGTGTAGGGTTTTTTTGGTTAGCACAACTAACTCTAAACCTAGATCCAAGCCCCCTCAAGCCAATAGTGGGGAGTAGTGGGGGGGTCATGGGGGGGGGGGACAAGTTCCCCCTTCATTGCATCAAGCATAGCTGGGTGTCACAGGGGGAGCGACAAGTTACGCCTTTGTTGCGTCCAGCGCAATGGGGGGGTCAAAAGGGGGGCGGCGGCAGTTTTGATCTGACAATCACCCTTGAGTGACCTTAGTTAAAGAATGATTGAATGAAGGTATTACAGACTCATGTGCTAGTGTGTGTCTGTGTCATTTTAAGCAATGGATCGATCAGATTGCAAAATGCACAGACACTTGGAAAATGGAAAACAGCAAGAGAAGCATAGTTAGCAAATAGAAGAACGCAACAATTAATAAGGAGTTCACCCCAATCTCCAGGGCTACATTTCTATTCCAGCTTTCAGTGGTGGCCTTCTTTTATTGTGTCTTTAAAGTAGAGAGTTACAATGAGGAGCTCAATTTGAGTCTCATGAAACAGAATTGCTTGGCAAGGTGGTTCTTGGATCCCCCAAGCCACTATAGTGCACAGAATATTTTCTTATCCAAGTATTGACCTCTCTGGTCTTCAACGAGAGGAGATCAATGTGGTGCTAATTCCTGAAAAATCCTCTCAGGGATTGCTCGATGCTGCCTTATGCTGTAGGTCAGCTCGGCTCTCTGTCTTTCTGCTTCTTGCTTCACTGTCTCTTCTTCTCTTTTTCTCTTTCTATCTTTATTTTCTTCTCTTTGGTTCTTCCTCTCAGTGTTCTCTGTGCTCTATCTCTGTTCATGGCTTTAAAGCTAATTGATCACATGACTGCTTGCTTCCTCTTCTTCCCCCATCGGGTCACCCACTGCTGCTCGCTTGGAGTTCCCTGTTTCTGCATCATCATCAACGACTCACAAGGAGTGGCCACTTGTCCTCCTATGAACTGCACCAACTCTTCCTCGTCAGTTCGGTTTTCCAATTTCACTGTGGAATGACTCATCTGCCACCTCAGCAGTCAAATCGGATGTCAAACTTCTCTCTGTCACGGCTTAATCCCCTATTAAATCTGGTTCCTCCATCAAGCGTGATCTCCGCTGTTAGATCTGGAGCCCCCAGATCCAACATTATTCGCTCATTTCGCGCGGTTGAATTTCTCAACCATTAGCGCGCAATGAGTGGCGGTTTTCTCTCTCCTCTACCTGCCACGTGTCAGGTGCAGAATGGAATCACTCGTTTTTCTTCAAATCCGCTTGCCGCCCAAGGGTGCCCCCGATATACTGCTGATTCTGGAGCGTGGGTCCCACCTTTAGCCTTTAGCACTTTCCCCACGGTTTTCCCGGCTTCCATGCGACCAAGTACTTCGAGGCTTTCCTTCTTGAGGGGTTTTTCCCTAAGCGTTAATTGCACATCAAAAATGCCCTCTGTTTCCCAATCCAGGCTTCCCAATGGCCATTTTTTCCTCCTGCGCGGTCTCCATGGGCCTCGGTTAGCGTGCTTTAACCGAGGTCCTCATTGTTCCTCGCTAGCTGCCAACTGCCATTGTTTAGAGGTCTTCCTGATCGCTCTGTGCTTCTTGAATTTCAAGTTTTGTCCTAATTTGATATAGTCATGGTGTTGTGATAATCTTCATGGATCCAATTCAGATCACGGCCTTCCCACGGAAAAAGATTTTGGACCACCAAAAGTTGGTTTTCAAGCATCGACTAAGTGAGGGTACAATTGTCTCACTTGTCCAATCTCTATCCACTTTGCACTGCTCGGCTTTGAACCCTTGAGTCCAATTCTGAGGTACTCAACATCTCCTTTGCACGTCATCCCCACCTTCCTATCCAACACTATGCCTTCCTGTAATTCATTAAGATATTCAGGTAGCAGGTCATCAATAGAAGGCAATTGACTCTACTCTTCGGGATCCTCAATTAGTGAAGGTTCAAACAATCTCAAGCAATCTACATTTATAATTGAGTAGATGTGCATGTAAGTTGGTAGATCAAGGCGAAAAGCATTTTCACCAATCTTCTCAAGTATCTTGAAGGGTACATACTTGATAGGCTTTATCATTTTACCTTCACCTTGCATCTTGTCCTTGCTGATATACAGCCAGACCTAGTCACCAACTTGGAAACTATGCTCCATCCGATGCTTGTCATGCCTTGCCTTGTATTTAGCTTGGCTCTTTTCCAGCTGTTCCTATACTACCTGGTGGATCTCCTGGATTTGTTCAATGAACCTAGTTGCCCTGTCCACATCACTGTGTCCCTCAACTATGGTATCTTTACCAAAGAAAAAATTCAAAGGAGACCTTGGTGTGAAACCAAAACAGGTATCAAAAGGAGATCTCTGTGTAGAAGAACGTTTTGCTCTGTTGTAAGCATGCTTCACATAACACAAGTGTTCATCCCAAAGCTTAGGATGTTTGCTGCAATATCCTCTGAGTAACTAGATCATTGTCTTGTTAACTACTTCTATCTGGCCATCAGTTTGTGGATGAAACGTTGTGCTCTTCTTCAGTTTGGTGTCCATCAGTTCTCACAGACTTGACCAAAACGTCCCCAAAAATCGGGTGTCTCGATCATATACAATGGAAGTGGGTAACCCAAAATGAACCCATACATGTTCAAAGAACAATTTTGCAGTCTATTCAGTTGTAATCTGTTTGTTACAAGGTATCAAAATACACATTTTGCTGAACCTATCCACAACAACATACAGATAATCATGACCTTTCCTAGATTTAGGCAGTCCTCCAACAAAATCCATGGAAACACTTTCCCAAGGGTGAGAAGGAACTGGTAATGGAGTGTACAAGCCTAGTTTTCTGTTTCTAGGCTTGCTTTTAGCACTCATAGTACACCTTCTTACATATCTAGAAACTGTCTCTTTCATTTTTGGCCAATAACAAAATCTTTGCAGCTGTGCAACTGTTTTACTTACTCCAAAGTGACCTGATATCAAAAAAGTGTGTGCTTCTCCAATTATCTTTACTCTCTCAGTTTGTGGAATGCAGAGTTTCCCACAATGGTATAAGATTCGGTCCTTCACATGATAATCCAATTCTTCTACCCATTTTCCTTGACTCAAAGTTGCATATACATCTTTAAATTCTATATCTTGAGCATATTGTTCAATGTAGCTTTCATGTAGCACATAATTATGCTTAAGTATAGTAGATGCATTTATAATGGGTCTAGATAACATGTCCGCAACTTGATTATGTATGCCCTTTTTATATCTGATGACTAAATGAAACTTTTGTAGAAAACCCATCCATCTGTAGTGTCTTGATTGTTGCAACTTAGTTTGGGAGTGTAGATATTGAAGTGGTTGATGATCAGTATGTATTACTGTCTCTTTGCCCATTAAGTAATGTTTCCACTTTTTCACACTCTGAACTAATGCATACAATTCTTTATCATATGTAGGATAGTTAACTACTGCAGGATTAAAAGTCTTAGAATGATAACATATGGGTTTACCATGTTGTGTCAACACTTCTCCCATGGCATGGTCACTGGCACCTGTTTGGATCTCAAATGGTCTTTGTAGATCAAGCAGTGCTAGTACAAGTGCTATACTAATCTTTTCTTTCAAGGTGTCAAAGGCTTTCTGATGTTTGCTTCCCCACTGAAACACCTTGTTCAATCTTGTTAAAGCATGTAAGGGAGCTGCAATTGAGGAAATGTTAGAAATGAACTTCCTCCAATATTGTGTTGCCCCTAAGAAGCTTCTCACTTCTGTAGCAGACTTGGGTTTTGGCCAGTTTACAATGACTGCCACTTTAGAGGGATCTATCTTCAATTCACCACCCCCTACTATATGACCCAAATAATTCAGAGATGTTTTGCCAAATTCAAATTTTGAGAGTTTAACATGAAGTTTTTCTCTTTTCAAAACATCTAGTGTCTGCAACATGCTTTAAGTGTTCTTCCCACGTTTTACTAAAAATTAGAATGTCATCCAGATACACAGTAACAAAATCATCAAGAAAAGGTCTGAGTACATCATTCATTAATCTCATGAAAGTAGCAGGAGCATTAGTTAATCCAAAAGGCATAACCAGCCACTCATACAATCCCTTCTTTGTTTTGAAAGTAGTCTTCCATGCATCTTGTTCTACAACTCTGCCCTGATGGTAACCACTGTGCAAGTCTAGCTTGGTGAAATAAACGGCTTCTTTCAATTGATCTAAAAGATCATCTATGCGAGGAAGGGGATAACAATTTTTTATTGTTATCTTATTCAGTGCTCGGTAATCAATGCACATTCTCCACAAGCCATCTTTCTTTCTCACCAAAACGATTGGTGACCCACATGGTGATGTGCTAGGCCTGATGAACCCTTTCTCGAGCAACTCCTGCACTTGCTTCTTGATTTCAACATTCTCTAAAGTAAACAACCTGTACATTCCAATGTTAGGCAATGGAGCATCTTGCTGCAAAATAATATCATGTACTATTTCCTTTTTGGGTGGCAGAACTTTAGGTTCTTGAAACAAGATACCATACTATGAAACAACCTTTTCTAAATTAGCTTGTTGTTTAGCATTACAACCCTCAAATGCATTGGTTTTATCAAGTTTCTTTTCCTTTACAACCATCAGTAAGAATTGTTTGCATGAATTTATCATTCTTTTCATCTGCCCTGAGTTTATGAGAGTATAATTATTCTTGAGCTTATGAGCTCTTACAAAGTATTTGATTCCATCTTTGACAAGTAGATACTTGTTCTCAGCTCTATAGAAAATAGCTTTTCTATCATACAAGTAAGGAATTCCTAAAACAATTCCACATATATCCAAAGGAATTATGTCTAACTCAACCTCATCTACAAATGCTAACCCAAAAGAAAACTTGAGTTTGCACTGTCTAGTCACTTGTAGTTGTGCTTTATCATTCAACCATCCTAATGGGTATGGTTTCTTGTGAGGTGTAGTTGCTAATCCCAATATCTTTACAATTGCTTCAGAAATTAGATTTACTTGTGAGCCACTATCAAACAAAGTATCAATCTTTTGATGTTTGGAAATAACTCGAATATGGAAAATCTCATGTCTTTTTCTCTCATTTTCTTCATCAATAATAGACTGTGCAGAATTACTAGTAGATACTTCAGAATTCTTACCTTTTATACCTGTGACTGCAATAGTTGTTTCATCTCCCGAGTCTGAACCCAAATATTTTTGGATAGCTGCAGTAGTCTTCTTCTTCTTGCCCTCGAACTTCTTAGGTATCAGCTCTGGATGCAGATGCCAACAGTGCTCATCATCATGCCCATCCTTTTTACAGTGAGTGCTTGAAGCTTTGCTTTTCTGTGCAGTGTTAGCCTTCCTTGCTTTCCACTTCTGCTTTCTTTTCTCCTTGCTCTTGCTTGCAGTGGGTTGGGATGGTCCCCCAACTTCTAGATTTCCATTCATTCCTCTAGCTTCTAGATGAGTAACTTGTACAGATACCTCATCTATACTAGTGGGATTAAACATGAGGATGGTATGCCTCATGTAGCTGTGTAGACAACCAATGTACTTCAACAGAGTCTCTAATGAGTCTAGTGAGATTCCTAGAATCAATGCTCTCTTTCTAAATGTTTGAGTGTACCCTTGCACACTTTTCCCTTTCAACTGTCAAAGAGTTTTCCAACTCATCATGGCTTGCTACACGTAGGCCAATGGATAGAACTGTTTTTTGATTGCAGAAACAAATTCACTCCAGACAGAGATAGTCTTACCATGTCTTTTCATGTCAACTTGGGTTCCGCCTTCCCACCAAACCAAGGCAATTCCTCCAAGGCGTAGGCTTGCCAGCTAAATATTTCTCTTGTCTGAATCGATGTTCTGTACTCTACAATGAACATCAATTTGTCTAATCCAATTGTCCAACTTTTCTACATTTAACTCTCCATCATATATAGATAAATCAAATTTGACATCTAGTTGGATCAAAGATGCTTTCTTTTTGTGTTCAGGGCTATTAGGAGGTGTTAGAAAGATTTCCTCTTTCCCTTTTCCTTTTGAGTGGTCATGGAAGTGAGACTTATCTTCCCCTTTATCTTTTTTAGAGCCTGATGAATCTTCATCCTTATGTTTTCTAAAGTCCCTATACATTTCTTCTACCATGGACTTTATGGCTAGGAAACTTTCTATGAATTGAGGGTCTCGCCCCATTGAACCTTCCTTTGACATTGTCTTCCGAGGACAGAATCTCCCAATTTCAGGATTAGTTTCGACCAACTCTCCTTCTCCTAATTTGAGCTTTGATCTAGTAATCATTCAACAGCTAAACCAACACAAGCTTGTCTAACCTTAATAGCCAAGGGCTCTGATACCACTTGATCTGACAATCACCCTTGAGTGACCTCAGTTAAAGAATGATTGAATGAAGGTATTACAGACTCATGTGATGGTGTGTGTCTATGTCATTTTAGGAAACGGATCGATCAGATTGCAAAATACACAAACACTTGGAAAATGGAAAACAACAAGAGAAGCACAGTAAGCAAATACAAGAACACAATAATTAATAAGGAGTTCACCCCAATCTCTAGGGCTACATCTCCGATCCAAATTTTAGTGGTGGCCTTCTTTTATTGTGTCTTTAAAGCATAGAATTACAATGAGGAGCTCAATTTCAGTCTCCTGAAACAGAATTGCTTGGCAGGGTGGTTCTTCGCCTAAATAGAAGAAATGGAGTGGAAAACAATAGAAATGATGGAGTGATGCATGGTAAGGAGTGGAGGAGATGGATATGTGTGAGGCAGGGTGCCCTTTAGATCCTTTTTTTGCTCCTTGACTATCTTTCTCGTCCACCTACAAATAACAATTACATCATTTTATCTCTTTTTTCTTTTTTCTTTCTTTTTCCTTTTTTTTTTGAAAAACACCTGGGCTGCCTCAGAGAGGTTTTCACTCTAGATGTTTGTCGTGGGTGCCTCAAGGAAGGTTTTCACCCAGGGATCTTATTATTCCTTTTTTTTCTTTTTTTTCATCATTGGGCCGCCTCACGAGGTTTTCAGCCCAAAGATGGGACTCAGGCACCTCATGGAGGTTTTCACCTGAATCCTTATTCTTCTTTCTTTTTCTTTCTTTTTTCAGTGACCTGATGAGGGAGGACCTCGAACTTGCTCCACCATCATCACTGTTTTATTGATATTGTCAATGAACTCTTACTTTGATAAAGGCCTCTTGTACATTTTCAATCGGTGTCCATTAACAAGCAATGGAATGGCTTCTTCATCTATAATTCTGATTTGCACTGAACCATTATCATGGCATCTTTCCACCACATAAGGTCCGAGCCATCTTGTCCTTAGCTTGCCCTTGAATTATTTATACCTTGAATCATATAACAATGCCCAATCGCCCTCTTGAAATTGATTCCCCTTAATATTTCTATCATGCTAGATCTTCCTCTAAAGCTAAACTATCTCTGTATGTAGGAGGGCTTGCATTCTGAATTCATTTAAGCCATTCAATTGGAACAATATTTCTTTTTGTGCATGACTGATATCCAAATATAGTTGTGTTGCCATCCTCAATGTGTTATATTCAAACTCAATGGACAACAAAGCCTTTTTCCCATAGACCATCTCATAGGGTGTAAATCCAGTGGTGGTCTTCCATGTTGTATTATAGGCCCAAGTGGCCTCAACTAGTCTCTCTGCCCAACCCTTCCTATTGCTGCTCACTACCTTGGTTAAGATGCTCTCCAGTGCCCTGTTGGTCACCTTCACTTGCCTATTAGCTTATGGATGATAAGGAGTGGAGGTCCTATGCTTGATTTTGTGATGGTTGAGTAGTTATTCAATCATGTTGGAGGTAACTGGTTGCCTTGGTTTGTGACTAGCTCTCTAGGGCACCCAAATTTGTAGAATACATTCTCCCTTAGGAACTCAGCAACCTTCTCTTATGTTGCTGCCTTAATCACCTTGGTTTTAGCCCACTTAGTCAAATAATTATTGCACACAATAATGTATTGTTTTTTCTTTGAAGGAGTGTTGATAGGCCCAATGAAGTCCATGCCCCACTTGTCAAATGGCTCGAAAGTCACCTGAGGTTGTAGGGAAATTTCATCTCTTGGAGTAGGCTTTCCCATCCTTTGGCACTGATCACACTAACTAATGTACTTCTTCACATCCTGATGAAGAGTGAGCCAATAATAGCCCACTTGTAACACTTTGAATGTTGTCCTCTTTGCTGCAAAGTGACCTCCATAAGGCTCGTCATGACAGGTTAGAAGGATGTCAAAAACTTCCTCTTCCTCTTCCCTTACACACCTTCTCAAGATTTGATCTAGGCCAAGTTTGAAAAGATTTCCCCCAATCCAGGTGATGGGGGCACTTTTCTTGACTATCTTGCTCTTTTCTTTGGAGGACAATTTTGGTGGGAACTGTGCTGATACCAAATAGTTTTCTATAACACCAAACCATGGGGAGAGAACTGAAATAGCAAACAAATGTGTTATCGTGAAATCTAGTGTCCACTCGGCGCTGCTAGTCCCACTAAGACTGGTAGCTATCTTAGAAACAAACAAACTAAAACTACTTTCGCTTTCCTTTATGAGAAGTAGATAAGAGGTGAACAAAGGACACCAACCTCAGTCTTTTGCTTGGTTCCTTGCTTGGTTCTTCTCCCTTCTGACATATCCTTGCCGCTTTTCCTTCGTCTACCCAGCTTCAAAGAGCACCTGTAGAATCAAAGCAGCATAATACTATCGAAGAACAGAGATCTACAATCATAAACAATATAGGACCAGATATATATTGACCACACAAATGCATATATCATCAAACATACAAGAATGTGGAGGAAAACTTGAATAGCTTTATTAATATCAAGAATAGCAAAGAGGATTACAACCAATTGTTCTGACCCAGCATCATCCTCCCAGCATGAAAACCATTCTTCACCTCATGAAAAGCTTAGATCACCCAACACTATGATATTCCACCAAGAAACCAACAGCACTTCCTTAAAAGATACAAAATTCCAGCCTCTGGATCTCTGGGATGAGGGATCCATATATAGATGATTGCAGGGGGGTGAGTCAGCTTCTGGGATTTTGATTAGTGTCCTCTCTCTGATAGTTCTTGATTCCACTTGGAGATTGATGATCTCTTACTCAACCCTGGGCGAATTCAGAGAGGCAAGTGTCACAGGAGAAGTTTCTGTAAGATTCCATGACGATCCACCTTGCAAACTATCTCTACCATTTGTCTACTCTCGCCCATCACACCCTATAGAAGGGCTTTCAAATATAAATCGCACCCTTTACACTGGGCAAGTGAGATGCATCACACCCTCTGCACTGGGCAGTCTGTATGGTCCAGCTTTGACCAGTTCTGAGAAGTTTTCTGTGGAGAACTTCTGGGAGATGATGTAATTAGCTGACCTTGTTCCTTTAGGGTGTGAAGCAACACTTTTAGGGACTTATGAGCCCTTGGTTTATGGACATGGATGATTGGGGTTGCAGTGCCCAAAAATGTCTATAACAGTTGCCCCCTAAAGCATGAGGTCGTTAATCTTTTGATATCGGGTGAAATGATTTATCATGAGGATCCAAAGTTTTTTCGAGCTGGAAGGAAACCTGTAATAAGATACAATACAATACATTATCTTCATAATATTTTTCATGATCTAGCTGAGGCAGGCATTCCCATGCTTAGCTTTATAAATTCATTTTCATGTACATAAGACAGACAACCGTCTGTGTGGTAGACTGATGATTCTAATAGAGCCATCATCCTTTGATTCGGATGATCATCTGTGCAGCAATGATGTACATTTGATGTCTTTATTTTCCTCAATATATCGCAGCCCAGATGGATGAAACTAGATCCAGGGTCTTCAAATTCGTCTAATCTTCACTCGGAGTACAAGTCGATCCATGTGAAAGATGTTCTGGAGTCGAACATGGAAAGACATCGCTTGATTACCAGCCAATGATGTAAGTTGTTAACAAGCGCGAGAGGAATCACCGATAATGATGATGACCCTCAAGGTACTACAGTACAATTCGCGTGGTGTGAAAAAGGGACTTGGCATCGAACACCACGCAAAATCTTTCGGTTGAAGGCCATTGATGTAAACCTGTCACTGGAAGTGAGAAACTTACCATTGAAGCATGCAAGCTTCAAAGTACTGAAAGGGTTGTTCCTAGGTCGACTTCTTGGATAATGAGCTGATGTCGACAAGAAGCGACCCGTCGTAGGAGGGCCTTAATGAATCCCACATCTACGACACAGAACGGAGTAAATGATTTTGGAGGTGAAAACGATCTGATGATACAGGGTTCAACGTGGCGGTCATGAAAGAATGGAGCGTGAATGTATTGCAGTGGATGAGACACAGGTGAATTCTCTGAGCGACTTCTCTTGAACATACCGGCGACACTGACATGGATTGGTAGCGTTAACCCAAAATATGGATGGTGCGATGGACCAATGGTGACATGACCGGTGAACGGAATAACCCAACCCGACTCAGACATGGAGTGAAAGTGTCATGTTCAAGAGCGACTTGCTACCAATAAAGTTTCTTCAAGTTTTCTTCCCAAGTTTTCCCCAGTCATTGCTGACCAGTACCTCTTTATTTTTATCAAGCTTGAGGAGGATAACATATGCTTGTTCTATAATTTTCCCTTCGAGCAAACCCGTCGCTATGTTTTAACGAGCCTAGCGACAGTGAAACTCGTTTTTGTCTATACGGACAAGTTTGTTGCTATTGGTTTTAACGAGTTTAACGACAAAGATAACTCAATCCTTCTCAATTTTAGAGAGTCTGAAAGGGACGTAAAGGAAACTCCAATAATCATTTTTCATCATGTAATCCCTTAAGTCCGAAAAAGTATAAAATAATACAAAAGGGATGAATTTTCAATCATTTTAGCAAGCCGAACAAAACAAGCACTTGATCTTTTTGTGTAATAATCCCTCAGGTCCAGAAAGATTAAAATATCGAGGAGGGATAGCACTCCCGGTAGCTTTAACGAGCTAGAGAGGCCAATTGCTCGGTAATATTTTCATATTTTATGAGTCAGGTGAAAAGAGCTTAAAGGAGACTCGTTTTTTGAGGAACGAGTGATAATTTCAGGTAGCAGCTGATTCCAGGTAAGGTTTGGAATTTTCCAATCACAGCAGTGTCACAAGGATGGCTAACAGGATCACTCTTTGCAGCTGTTCCTCAAAATGGGTAAACAATCAAATGGAGATGAATGATGAGCTAAAACAGAGTGGAGGTGATGATGAGAACACAACTAGGGCTTAAAAGCTTATGATAATGCATTCACAATGGTTATTTACCGGGGATTGGTTCATTTTTTAACGAGCTTAAACTCTGGGGGAAACATTTGCTCATTGCTTAGGTTTAATTTTTAACGAGCTTGAACTTCACATAAAAACTGCTCGTGATAATGGTCATTGATTATTTGATTTCACCACTAACCACTTTGTTCCTTCAAAGGTTGTACTGCCTGTTCAATTGCTTCATCAAACCGATTAGAAATGAACATTACACGCTTGAAAAACGAGTTAAAACACTAATATTTTACTTGAATTACGTGAAAAGTAATTTAAAAGTGGTTTTTACCCCTCATTTTACCATTTCACTTGAACTTTGGTTTGTTGGAGCTCTGGAGGTGCCTTTCCCCCTTGATTTTCACCAGCTGATTCTAGGAGATTCTGTGGATGATTCTTAGCACCGTCTAGACCAGGTAGGAGCTAAACCTGAGCTCTTTAGTTGCATTCCTTCCTTTTTGAATTCTGAGCATGTTTCCCTATTTTTCTGAGCCCCTAGGGTTTGAAAAATTCACCCTGGCTCCATCGCACCCTTCCTATATCGAAAGGTGCGATGCATACTAGCTTGGCCATTGGCCAGTCAGTATGCATCTCACCCAGTACACTGTTGGGGTGTGATGGGCGCGAGAAGGGAAACTTTTGCACTGTTTTCTCATGGAATTTTTGCCTGTTTTTTGCCAAATCATGACCCTGACTCTTCTCTTGCTTGTTTTTCAGAGATTCAATTGAGAAAAATGGTTTTTACATGGTGAGAACGCGAGCATGAAGAAGAGGGCATGGTTGTTTTACATGATCCGGGTACGGTAACTGCACTGCGGAACTGTGGCCTGCTCAAGTTTTTCCGCATCTCTAGCATGAGGCAACAGATCAACTTGTTGCAATATATTCTTGATGCATGGGATCCTACCAACTAGGTGTTTCAGATCAAAGGAAAATCCATCCCCTTGACTGTCATGGACATCTATTTTTTGACCGGTTTATCGAGGCGTGGTGCCCCTCTTTCATTATCGGGTTCCGCCCGTGGGGGCGAATCCGTGAGAGATTATATTCGTCGGTATTGCAGAGAGGGATCTCAATCGAGTAGGGACGGCAAGATCAACATCCGAGATGTCACTGACCAGTCCTTGAGGACCATTCTATTCACTTTTGCTAGACTAGCTGGTAGTGCGGCTCTTCATGTGGCTAATAGGTCCTATATGCAGTACGCCCTGGAATGACTTGAACCAAAGGTGTTCAACTGGTGTGACGCAGTACTCCCTATGATGAAAGAACAACTGACCAAGGTAAAAAGCAGAAGATCCAAGAATTTTGGCTATGGCTCTATTTTGACCGCTTTCACCTTGGAAAAGATCCCACTGATGTAGTCGCAGTACATTTCACTTAGTTTACCTCCACCGACTAAGCCACGGATGCAGAGATGGGTCGACCTCATGGCCCGACATGCTGGTCAGTCTCAGGTTTCCTTCTCTGATACCTTCTTCGAGTGGTTCAACCATCAGGATATGGTTTTTTCCAAGTGTCCATATGCTGGTATGGATTTCCGGGGTGACCCAGATTTGGTGCTGCCGGCTAGTGAGCAATGGGGTGCTATCGGTAAATTCTTTGACCATATCTCTGTTTATTTTTTTTTATAATGTTCTCATGCTTTCTTCTATCAAGACTAATCAAAACTCATGTGCTCATGCAGATATTGGACCAGTTCAGCCAGCAGCACGTCTGAGAGCACCAGCTGTCGTTCCAGCAGGAGAGGCTGTGGGGAGGGCTATCCTTCGCGACCTTGATGTGGCCGAGACTCTTTCAGCATTGCAGGATCAGGTCGAGGGTCTCACTCTTGGTATTCCGGATGTGAGGACCGACGAGCTACCTCTGAGGTTGCAGCGACATACTACTGGCGTGCCAAGTCGATGGACTAGGCTTTTACGCATGATTGCACAGGTGGTGACTTGTTATCACCAGCATCATTAGACTAGGGTGCCCCCTATCATTTTGAGTTTTGGGTCATTTGACCGATTTTGTCTTGGTTACAGAACATTATGTATAAACCATAAATAGTTATATATATATATATATATATATATATATATATATATATATATATTTTATTTTTGGAGCTTTATTTTGGTTGAGTTACGTGATCTTGATGCAAATATTGATGAAATGCTTCTTTTATAAATGTTGCAAATGTTTATCTAACACATAATTTTCCAATGAGTCCATTAATGTGTTAAAGTTTCTGGAAATATGCTGATATTGAATAGAATCAAACTACCTTTCCAAAATCTTGACCCTTAGGAACATGCGATAGATAGCTGGATTCTGTACGGAGTAGATACCGGTGAGTTGTAGGATGACGAGTTGTGAGTCTAGCCTGAAAATGAGTCAGCATATGCCACGTGTGATGGCATCAGAGAGGATCTCTATCAACGCGCTATATTCAGCAATATTGTTCGTTGATTGACCAATACATACCCCTCTGAAACTCACTAACTCGCCGTTTGGATCGAAGATAGCCCAGGCCACAGAAGATAGGTTCCGTGAACTACGACTCGCCCCGTCAGCATATCCAACAAATGATTCCAGTAGGTCCGACATCTGCAACAAATGTGAAAGCAGATCACTTAACCAAAACAATTACCCTTAACAAAAACAAAAATGTAACAAAAGCATAGGGGTTACTATCTTGAGTCAAGCATAGTAACACTTAAGGTACAACCCATTGCAGGGTTGCGCCAGTGGTATCCCATCATAATCCACTAACTCGTAGGCTCCTTTTGTTAGCAAATGCTTAACAATATAGGGGCCCATCCATAAAGACTTGAATTTTCCTGCTCCCAATTTATCGGACTCCTGGTCGTAAAGTAAGACCAGGTCACCTTCTAAGAAGACACGGGGTTTGAAATTCTTGTCGAACTGCGCCTTGACTCGTTTCTTATGGGCTTCGTTAGCCAAAGCAACATCACGATGGGTTTCATCTAATTGGATTAGTTCCAAGAAACGAGCCTCCTCTTCTGAAGTTCCGGGGAGAAGGTCGACCGCGAGTTTGAGGGACGAGATTTCACACTGAACTGGTAAGATTGCTTCCAGGCCATACACCAGTTGAAAGGTTGTAAACCCAGTTACATTCCTCACCGATGTCCGCTATGCCCACAAGGCTGAGTACAGGATCAGGTGCCAACTCCTTTAATGGACTCCAATCATCCTTTGCAGCATCCGCTTCAGGACTTTGTTGATTGCCTCAACTTGTCCGTTAGCTTGCGGATAATACGGAGTAGAGCTATCGTGGGACAACCCTAATTTGGTAGTCAACTCAACCATCATGTGATTGCAAAAATTTGATCCATGATCTGTGACTATGGCCTGTGGAACGCCGAATCTGGAGACTACATGATTGAAAAAGAAGAGGGCAACTGTTTCGCCGCTGTTGTTTAATGTAGGCATCGCCTCGGCCCATTTGGTAAAATAGTCTACTGCGACTATGATATACCCATGCCCCCCAGCTGAGGTGGGGTTACATGTCATGAAATCTATGCCCCATTTGGCGAATGGCCCAATAGCAACTACTGGTTGCAGAGGTGCAGGTGGTATTCTGGTTTTGCGATCAAAGATTTGACATGCATGGCAACTTCTGACTGCGGTTATGCAATCTTTGAACATTGTTGGCCAGAAGTATCCTGCTCGTAAAATCTTTTGCGTCGTGGCATAACCAGATTGATGCCCCCCACACGCACCTGAATGGCAATCATTCAGGACTTTTTCAGCCTCCTCATGGGTGAGGCACCTCCTCAGAACTGTATCGACACCACGATGGTAAAGTGTATCACCGACGATCATGTAGTCTTTTTCTTGGTATCGAATGTGTCGTTGCTCCGAGCGGGAGGTATTAGACCTATATGTTTGGGTTTGGAGATATATTATTATGTCTCCATACCACGAATTGCTTGAAGATATCAAAAACAAAGATTTGTCCACGATTGCTTCTTCTGATGTTGCATCGTTGGACGACGATGGGAGATCGCATAGTAACTCCACGAAAACCAGGGATTTCTTCGATTTGGATTTTATAAATTCCAGATCAAACTCTTGTAGAATTGCTATCCATTTTGAATATTTGTCCCCCAGCAACTGTCGCGACAATATATAAGTCATGGGGTTGCAATCTGACAAAATGGTAGTTTTTCGAAAGAGGACATAGTGTCGAAATATCTGTATCGCTTGAACCGCTGCGCGAGCGAGCTTTTCAATGTAGGAGTACTTGCTTTCTATATCATTTAAGTTTCTACTCAAATAATATATAGGATGTTCAATTCCATTTTATTCTTGAACTAAAACCATTGCGATGGTTGTATCCGCTGCAGCCAGATACAGGTTAAAGTATTTTTGATAATCAAGAGCGTACATTAATGATGTTTTTATTAGGGATTCCTTTAAAGCATCAAAGGAAGCTTGCGCGACCTGATCCTAGACGAAGGGTACTCCTTTTTTCAATAAACAAGTATAACCTTTAGCAAGTTTGGCGTAATTTGGAATGAACCTCCTCAGAAAGTTTGCTTTCCCTTGGAGTTTCTGAATCTGAAGCAAATTTGAAGGTGGAGGCAAATTAATGATTTCATGAACCTTACATGTGTTGAGACAAATCCCGTCCTTTGAGACCACAAAGCCAAGTAAACGACCAGAACTGACATAGAACACACATTTGTGTGGATTGAGTCATATCTTGTAGTGTCAGCAGCATAGAAATATTGCTCTCAAATGTTGTGGATGATCAGTCTGCTTTCCCGAATGAGCCGGAAGATCGTCGAGATATGGTTGAACGATGTTTTTGATGTCATGGAAGGCATAATTCATTGCCCTCTGAAATGTTGCCCCTGCGTTCTTTAAACCAAAGGGTAGCTTGCGATATGCAAATGTGCCCCATGGACAAATAAATGCAGTCTTTGACTGGTCCTGTGGGCGGATATTTATTTGATTATACCCAAAAAATCCATCCATAAATGAAAAGATTTCACATCTAGCGCATTCATCAATTATCTGGTCAATGAAGGGTGTAGGGTAGTTGTCTTTTGGACAAGCTTGATTTACATCCCTATAATCGACACACACTCTAATCATTCCTTGTTTTTTCATTACAGGAACAATATTTGATACCCAATCGGTTAGAGGAACTGAGTAAATAAAACCAGCATGGAGAAGTTTTTCAACTTCTGCCTTGATGGCAACGGCTTTCTTGGGGTGCACCTGTTGTAGCCGTTGTTGTACCAGTTTGACATCTAAATACATCTTAATTTCGTGTTCAACTATGCTCGATTCAATGCCTAGCATTTCATCATACGACCAAGCAAAGACATCTTTGAACTTGCGAAAAAGAGCGTAATATACTTCCAGTTCTGAAGGAGAAAAAGATTTGCCGACATGAATATTCTCTACAACATTTGTTTTGGTCAAGATATTTATGGCGATAGTCTCTTCAATACTGGACAAGTTTCGTTCGGAATCCACCGTGTTTACAGTATTTGATAGAAAATCAAAAATTGAGGGATGATGAAGGTCACTAGGAGTATCTTCCTTGTAATTCGGAAGATGGGAATGATGGTGGTAATCTTCCCATGGTGCCCCGTCAATCATCATTAAATGAACAATTCCTTCGTCTGTAGAATGTACTTGCGACCAAGGATTTGAAGGGGTACCATATTCCTTAGACCTATCTACCCAGACGCTTGATGAGCGTTGATTTGGGTTTGCCTCTCATGCCGAAAACATTGATTGCTACAATATTTCTATTGGGCTTGGAGGCAATACCTGCAGATGATCCATGTTAATATCGTTTCCAGATATCTTTTGAATAGAAGATATCATATTGCAGGTTCCCACCGTTGCTACTTTCGCCATATTGATTGGAGGTGGTAGGGAAAAAGTCCCCATTAATATAGGGTCTTTTAGTAGGCCTACTCCAATATTTTGAAGCGAATGAGGGCTTCCATGAATCATTGGAATGCTTCCCGTAACTTGTGAACTGTTGGAGAGAAATGTTTGTTGGTCGATGATTGTAATACCTCCTTGGAAGGGAAATGCAATCTTCCTGAAGTAGGTCGACACAACGGCAACCATAGCATATATCCAGGGCCTTCCCAGTAGGATGTTGTAATCGAGGTTTTCGTCGGTTACTTCAACATCTATTTCTATTGTTTTTCCCCCAGTTCGACTTGAAAGTTACTTAAAATCCCATATGGGGTGTATGTTCATCCATCAAATTCTTTTAATGTCGTCGAAGATCGCGACAAGCGTGGAGATCCTAAAGTTTTCCAACAACTCATCGACATAATACATGTAGATGCCCCCTCATCAATAATTGTTCTATGAACAGTTTTGTTGAGGGCTTTCACTTGAATAAGGAAAGCTAGTTGAGCTGGTAACTGAGAGTCATATCCTTTGTGATTAAAGGACACAAGATTGGAATCCATTGGGTCAACCCACCTATCGCTGATAATAAAGCCTGCTTTTGGGAGGGGCAATTTTGCAGTACCTCAAGTGTCGACATAGCGGATGGCGATTGGGCCAGATCCTCCACTATATTATAATGTTATGCTGCTCTGGCATGAGGATTAAATGTCGAATTGTGTACTACTCCCTTTGGTGGCTTTATCGTTAGTTCAGGAATGGTGGGTGGCACAACTTCGGTCGAAGTTGTTGTCGAACTACTAGGTTGATCATTACCCTTGTTGTCTGACAGCTGTGGATTCTCGTAATCTTTATTCCTTGTCGATATCAAAGCATCATTTTGTTGCTTCGAAACTGACAACATTAGCACTTCGGACAGGGAAGCATTGTCACTAGCAACCAAATTTGTTCCTGGATTTGGAAACGAATCAGTTAATACCGTCGAGGTTTTTGAATTCTTGAAGAATTTTCTAAGCTTAGCTTTATATGGACACTCTCTTGTCCAATGATCCTCATCGCATATAAGGCATGGATGATTTGGTTTCCTATCTCCAGGAGGGTTTGCAGAATATTTTTCAGGGGACGACTCCTCCTGTTTCTTCTTCTTCCCTTTCTTTTTCTTCTTGCCTCATGGTTGCTTGGTTTCTTTGCCTTTGTCAATCAATACGACATTTACTTCCGAGGCGAGAAGTTCTTCATTTGCATTTTGACCTGAAACCGTACGGGCCTTCTTCGACTTAGCCTTTACGGTTTTTGTGCTGGTCGTTCCTATCACGCCGTCCCCGGCATGAGAGTCTTTGTTTGATTTAGGAGAGGGAGGAACGGAAAATTCTAGTCTAGGAGCATCAGGGATTTTATCGTAGAGCATGCCAGACTGAGTATAGATCAAATCTAAATATTGCGCACGAGCAATGACTTTCTCTTCAGTGACGACTCCTCCCTTTGCCACATCTTCCGTAATAGAAGGTAACAATGACTTAATAAACCATTCTGCCAACAGCTAATCAGGAACAAATGTTTTTACCATTCTATGACGATGTCGCCACTCATGAATATGATCGGATATGTGAGTGGCCATCGTTTGTTTGAAATTGGTAAGAAGCTCTGTTCCCGTTTCGTACCTTATGGGTAACTGAAAATGGGTTAAAAAGGTTGTGGCTAGGGTACTGAAGTTATCAAACGAAGCTCTAGGCAATTTGATATACCGTTTTGCTACCGGACCAGTTAACATTCGCTGAAAAAGGTGAAGCCTAATCAAATCATCGTTTAGAGTGTTAGATGAACACCACAGATGAAAGGTCATCACATGATTCGATGGGTCTTCACCTAGATTTCCATTAAATTTTGGAATGTCTGACGGAAGTTTATGAGGAATCGCTGGCCACCAAGGGGCGTAAGCGATTAGATCATTTGTTAGCCAATTTAGATCTGGTAACTCTAAAGTTGCCACGAAGGGCAATTGTTGATTCAGGTTCGGCGAAGCATACCCAGGATAAGATGGGATTGCCTAAGCAGTGAGTCTTTGCATACCAGCATAATGCATTTGATGCTGATAACTTTGGTAAGGTTGATGGGCATAACCATTATGAAATGGTTGATGTTGACCGTTTTGAATATACGGTTGCCCATTACTTGCAAAGATTTGGTGCCCAGATCCTTGATAAACTTGTTGGAACTACGGTTGTTGATATTGCACCAGCCATGGTTGTGAGACCATTTGCTATTGTCCAATACTAGCTGTTTGACCAAGATGAGGGGTAATGGTACCCGTTTGAGCCTGGGTCACTCCAGTTAAGGAGCCACTAATCGATGATTGTGGTGGCATCGTGGAGAAAAGAGGCTGTTGACTTGTGACCTGAGAGACTTGAGATTGGCATACAACAGGCAACGCTTGTATTTGCGACACCGTCACAATAGCCGGTGTAGTGGGGATATTTGACATAGGCAGACTTTGTTGCATTAAGTATACAACTCTTGGTTGTTGAGGCAGTATTGGAATCCAACCACTGGATGTAATTCCAGCATACCCTGAATTCTGTTGCGAAATCTCGTATGTTTGTTCTCCCGGAGGAGACAATGAAAGGGCATATTGCCCCCCATACGGCAGTAATCTGGTGCTTAAGGGAATGATTTTCCTTTGAGGATCGGACTGCCCAGATATTATTCCAGACGAACAAACGGGAACAGACCATACTGTCAAAACAGCCCCTGGATGGATTCCATCCAGCGATTGAGAGCTAGTTGCGACAGATGGTACGCCGGCGAACATTGTTGGAGTGGTAGCAGGAAGTTCTGCCACTGCTGTGTCGGATGACACAGTCCTAGATGTCAATGGGTGTTCAGAAATATCTAGTCTATCCAAAAGATTTCCTAGTGATTCTACAGGAACTTCCGATAACGGTAGACTAATTTCTGACGAAGAAGGATATAGGGTGATCCCAACTCCAAAATGCGGTGGAGTACTAGACAGGGGATCCTCCACAATCTCTTCTATAGCAATCAATCCAGGTGGAAGAGGTAGACCGTCAGGTCCGTAAAATATTTTTGGTGCCGAAGAAGGTATAGATTCTGTAGCGACAGTTGTTTGGGTAATAACACCTTTTGAATCAGTTGTGGATGGAGCTGGTTCAAGAATAGAAGTGTTTACCTTCACACCAGGATCAGTCCTATTGTCCTCTAGTGGCTACGGAACTTCTTCTGTAAAGGCAGGGATACCAAAAATGTTTGGAGTAACCGGAGTCTCCGAGGGTGTCAGAACACTTGTTCCAACCAGACCAGGGGACTTTGAACCGGTTAAACGAGTTCGCTTTGTCCGGAATAGTTTTGATTCAGGAGACAAAGACGGTTGACTCGTAAGTCTCCGCGAATGATGGGGTTTCAATTGACTTTCCTCCACGATTACGGATTACTCGATCAACTAAAAATGAAGGGGAAAATGATTCCGAATTAAATGAATTTTAGACGCTTTGACACAACTTGTTTTTTCAATTTTTAAGAGTCGAGAAAAAATAAAAGACGACTCTAGTCGCCTTCGATTTTTAATGAGCTTGAAGTGACAAATGCTCAGATGGACCTTTTCCTTTAAGGAGTCTGAAAAGGAATGAAAGAGACTACTCTAGAAATCTAGATAGAGGGATTACCAAACCAATCGCACAACTACAGAATACTTTTTACGGTACGGCAGTCAATCTTCCCGAATGTTGTGTTCAGTGCATTGCAATCGATAGGGCGGCAGACACGGCTTCCTATGGATAAAGGATATAGCCTATTGTGGTCTCCCAATATATACTCGATGGTACGTGGGAGCACAAGTCTGTACTGGCACTTGTCGTCTCAAAGAGGAGGAATCACCCAACCAACAATGAAAGCAATAGTTACAAAGCTTTATGACGCTGGAATATGTCTTTAGCCTAGACTTCTAGATGTTGTGCGTTAGGGTCCAAAGAGTTTTTATGTTCATTGAATTTATTTTGCAGTTGATCTTTCTTAAGAAATTTTCCTTTCAGGTTCACCGCGTGATGTAGATATACAATTCCTAAAATGCAATCTAAGATGATAAACAATCGTTTAATCTTCATTTTGCAATGAAAATCCTAGCTACTAAAGAAAGAGAGATGATATTCTTTCAACATAGAGCAGAGAGCACACACTAGATGCACTATCCTAAATCAAACCAACAAGCAGTCTAAATGCAAATGCACATGCATGTATTTGTTTTCAACTTTCTTAATGTGTGAATGACAAGAAGAATGCTAAGTACAAATCTGAATTATCTTTTCAAAGCGACAGTACTAACAAATTTCTCTTCAAAAAAGAAAGGAAGATAATGACGACACTTTGCTATTTTGAATTGAAAATTGATTTCGACACTTGAAAAACTACTAATTCAAATCAAATACAAGAGTAAATGTATAATCGACCATCAAGATCAATAGAATTCTTTTCTTTGACTGAAAACGACACTTGTGACACTTCCAAATCAAAAGACGACAGTTTGATTACGTTACTTTTTGTAAAAGAGAACTGTAAATGGCGCACAATACATAAAAACATCCACAATTATTTGTACTATGGAGGTGGAATGATGGAAAGGAAGGGGTGTTTCCATAGTGGTATACTGATCACAGACAGCAAAACTCCAGAATATAGTTGAAGAGAGTGAAGAAAAACCAAAGTCTGTAGGCAAAATTAGCCTTTTCTGATCATCGCACCTATTACACAGGGAATGTAGTATGCATCCCACCTACTACACACGGGAGGT
Source organism: Pinus tabuliformis (assembly GCA_031772625.1). Classification (NCBI taxonomy): domain Eukaryota; kingdom Viridiplantae; phylum Streptophyta; class Pinopsida; order Pinales; family Pinaceae; genus Pinus; species Pinus tabuliformis. The sequence continues at coordinate 846,829,612 of CM062813.1, read as the reverse complement.
GCAATGCATACTGATTTCCTTGAAGAGAGGGTGCGATGGTACCAGGACGAGACTTTACTTGGCTCTTGGTCATAGTTTGCAGCTCAGTTCAGGGATTTAGGCTGAGCAAATGATAGTCAGTAAATAGAAATCACAGGGGCTGATCTAATGAGGTTACTAGAGCCACCACTAGGGCAATTAGAAGGTTTGCAAATTGATTGTTCAGTTTATAAACAAAACCTATAGATAGACTGAAGCAACATTGATCTACTTTGCACTTGCATAGCAAATGCAGTTCAAAGGCTAGCTGGATTGACTTCAGGCTCCGTCTGTAAGTTTATAAAACAAACGAATATAGACAAGCAAACAATCTATTCGCTCCCCAGTGGAGTCGACATTTTGTTATCGGGAAATCTAGTGTCCACTCGAAGCTGCTAGTCCCACTAAGACTGGTAGCTATCTTAGAAACAAACAAACTAAAACTACTTTCGCTTTCCTTTATGAGAAGTAGATAAGAGGGGAACAAAGGACACTAACCTCAGTCTTTCGCTTGGTTCCTTGCTTGGTTCTTCTCCCTTCTAACAGATCCTTGCCACTTTTCCTTCGTCTACCCAGCTTCAAAGAGCACCTGTAGAATCAAAGCAGCATAATACTATCGAAGAACAGAGATCTACAATCATAAACAATATAGGACCAGATATATATTGACCACACAAATGCATATATCATCAAACATACAAGAATGTGGAGGAAAACTTGAATAGCTTTATTAATATCAAGAATAGCAAATAGGATTACAACCAATTGTTCTGACCCAGCGTCATCCTCCCAGCATGAAAGCCCTTCTTCACCTCATGAAAAGCTTAGATCACCCAACACTATGATATTCCACCAAGAAACCAACAGCACTTCCTTACAAGATACATAATTCCAACCTCTGGATCTCTGGGATGAGGGATCCACATATAGATGATTGCAGGGGGGTGAGTCAACTTCTAGGATTTTGATTAGTGTCCTCTCTTTGATAGTTCTTGATTCCACTTGGAGATTGATGATCTCTTACTCATCCCTCAGCGAATTCAGAGAGGCAAGTGTCACAGGAGAAGTTTCTGGAAGATTCCATGACGATCTACCTTGCAAACTGTCTCTACCATTTGCCTACTCTCGCTCATCGCACCCTGCAGAAGGGCTTTCAAATATGCATCGCACCCTTTACACTGGCCAGGTGAGATGCATCACACCCTCTGCACTGGGTAGTCTGTATGGTCCAGCTTTGACCAGTTATGAGCAGTTTTCTGTGGAGAACTTCTGGGAGATGATGTAATCAGCTAACCTTGTTCCTTTAGGGTGTGAAGCAACATTTTTAGGGACTTAGGAGCCCTTGGTTTATGGACATGTATGATTGGGGTTGCAGTGCCCAAAAATGTCTATAACAAAATGCTCGTTTGGTAACTGGTCATCCACCATTCCTTCTTCACCTGTAGGCAGATTCATCCTAGATAGAAAGTCTGCAACAACATTTTCCTTACCAGGCTTATCAACAATAGTTAGATCAAACTACTATAATAAAAGCAACCATCTTATAATTCTAACATTCACATCTGGTTTGTTCATTAAATATTTGATTGCAGCATGGTCAGTATGAACAAATGTTTGATAGCTTGTAATGTAATGCCTAAATTTATTTAATGAATGCACAACAGCCAGGAGTTCCTTTTTGGTCAAAGTATAATTTAGCTCAGCTATTTAGCTCAGCTTTTGATAGGTTCTTATTAATAAAATAAATGGCACAGGGAAATTTCTCCTCTACCTAACCTAAGGTTGCTCCTATGACTTTTTGTGAGGCATTAGCATGAATATGAAAAGAGAGGGCGTAGTTTGGGCCTCGAAGAATTGGTGTAGTGGTTAACTTATCCTTTAAAATGTCTAAGGCCTCTTGACAGCTTTTTGACCATATAAACTCAGAATCTTTGGCCAACAGCCCAAATAAAGGAGAGGCCAACTTGTTGAAGTCCTTTATGAACCTTCGGTAGTATCCATCTAACCCCAAGAAACTCCTGACATCCCTCTGCTTTTGAGGAGGTGGGACCCTTTGGATGATTGCTATTTTGTTTGGGTCCACCTACAGTCCTTGCTGAGATATTGAATGACCTAGCATGGTCCCTTCAGTCATTAAGAATTCACATTTTTCTGGACTGAGAGAAAAGTTCATTTCAATACATTTATGCAATACTTTTTCTAGGTTAGTCAGTGCTTCTTGAAAATCATATCCATAAGGTGTAAAATCATCCATATAGATTTCCACTGCATCATGTACTAATTCAGCAAAAATACTCAAGACTGCTCTCTAGAAAGTGGAAGGAGCATTGCATAGGCCAAAAGGAAGGACCCTATAGGAAAAAGTACCCCAAGGATAGGTGAATGTGGTCTTATCCTAGTCTTCTGGGAAGATTTGGATTTGGTTGTACCCACTGAATCCATCTAGAAAAGAGAAAAAAAAATTCCTTTCCAGGCCATCTAGCACTTGGTCAATGAAGGGTAGGGGAAAATTATCCTTCTTTGTGGCTTTGTTCAACTCCCTGTAATCTACACAAATCCTCCACTTACCATTTTTCTTGGGAACTAACACTAAAGGAGAGACCCACTCACTATCAGAGATAGGGTAAATGAATCCTACATCTAGCAGTTTTTTCAATTCCTCTTTGACTATATCTCTAAGAGTTGGATTCATCCTCCTTTGTGGTTGCTAAACTGGCTTAAAATCTTCTTTGATGTATGTGTGGTGAGTACACACTGAGGGGTGTACTCCCTTCATTTCCTTGTAACTCCATGCGAAGGCTTCTAGGTTTTCTCTCAACATGTTGCATAGCTTTTCCTCTTCAAGAGCAGAAAGAGATCGATTAATTTTCAAAGTTTTCTTTGGGCAAAATTCTATGGTTTTGACACGGAGTGGGTTGGAATTGGCCAAGCATAAGTCAATTGGATGATTGTTCTGGTTTTCCCTTACTTATTCTTCTAATGGTAATGAACTAGGAGTTGCACTTTGGAGCAGGCGTTCAATTAATTCGTCCTCATCTTGTTGTCCTCCTCCTCTAGTTGCTTCCAAAGCATAAAGTTGGGTTGAATAAGCCTCATCTTCTTCCTCCTCCTCCAACCATAAAGGTAAACCATGCTCTAGAGAAGGTTGAGTAGGAGGGTATAGGAATAACTACTTGGACATATGCCCATTCTTGATGGTCATATTCCCAGCTCTGCAACTAATGTAAGCATCGGTTATGGCCAACCATGGCCTCCCAAGGATGAGAGGGTAACCAGTAAGCTTAGCCTTAGGTTGGAGAACTAGAAAATCTATAGGGTACTCCCATGAGTCAATGGAGACCATCACATCCTCCAAAATTACCTCAAGGGTGACTGTGGAATGGTCTGTAAGCTGCAGAACTATTGTGGTCTTCCTCAATGACCCTTGGAGGTTGAGCTTGAGCATGGTGTCCTTGGTCATCACATTAATGGCAGCCCCAAGATCGATCAGTGTGTGGGACAATGGTGCCATTGATGTGCACATCTACTACAGGGCTTCCAGGGTCCAAATATTTCAGACATATTACCTGCCCCAGCATTAAGTCAGACAGCTTCCCAATGACATTAATGGTAGGGGCATCCCTTTTTCTTCTTCCTGGATACTTGAAGCACTTCTCCTTAATCAACTTATTGTAAATGGAACATCTTTTATTGCTTATAGAAGGGGGATCTTTACACATAGATTTTTCAATTCTCCTAGAAGTTCAAGTTCTTCTAGGGTAGGCTGGAGGGGTTGGGCTAATCTCTCAGGAAAGGGTGGATTTACTTTAAGGTTGCTTTCCTCTCTTTCTTCTTCAACATCCCTATGTGGAGAAGGAGGTTAGTTATCTGGGATAATTCTCCTAGATCTTAGGTTGATCTCCTAGATATCTACAGCATAAGTTGGGTATGATGTCTCTCCATTGTATACTTATTGAGCCTACCTATTTTTTGGGTTTGGATTTAGCTGGGCAGGAATTTGGGATTGCTTGGGTGGAGCAGAGTGTAGGAGTTGTGGTTGGGTAGGTGGTGGAGGCAATAAAGCTAGAGCATTGTTGTATTGGGGTCTCCACCCCTGGTGTGGGGTATTCCACTAAGGTTGTGGTAGAACATAAGGTTGAAATGACTGGTTGGCTAGCTGGGAATGATACTGAGATGCATAGGACCAAGGAAGGGGTGTAGACCAGGAAGGATGAGCAGGGGGTCCCCAAGAAGGTGTAGTTGTGGTATGGTTGGGATTATAATATGCATGGGATGACCCTTGCATACCCAGTTGGTATGGTCTAGGCCCAGGAGGTCTCCTTTGGTTGATGTAACAAAGCTGCTCAATGACCCCTTCATCTCCTTGATAAATAGTTTTGAGTCCGGGTAAAGAAGGGCACTTGTCTGTGGAGTGGTTTTCTTCACAGACCAAGCAAATCTCAATACATTTCAATGGACATTTGTTCCTAGGATGCTCCTGGTGCATCTAGGACAAAAGATGGCCAAGGCTCTCTCTGCTTCCTTTTGATGTTCATGGTATCTAATTGAAAGGCAAGGGTTTGCAGCATCTCACTTTTGAAATCTTCTAGCATATTTCCAATTTCACCCTTGATGGATGAGTTGGAAGATGATGTATTGGCCATAGGTTGACTACCCCTACCCTTTTTCCTAGCTGCCCTAGAATGGTTTCTAAAGACAGTCTTAATATCCTCATAGGGTAATTGGTAGATATCTCCTCCTACTAATAGATGTAAGGTATCCAAAAGATCTTCCTTTACTCCTCTGAGCAGGACCAGATTTAGTGACTCAGGGTCAAGTGTGCACCTGGCCCTTTTGTAACTTAGCTGGAATCTTTCTTCATAGTCTTCTAAGGATTCATCCCGGCCCATGGTCATCCTGAAAATATCTTCTTTAGTATCCTTTGACCTACAGTAGTCCCTATATTTTTTGTTAAAAGCTTGTTGCATCTAAGCCCAAGTTGTGATGTTATCTCCAGGTAAACCCATGAACCAGCGTAATGCTGCATCCTTGAGGGTATATGGAAACAATTTTAACTTTTGCTCATCATCTGTATAGTCATAGGTTTGGCATATAATGGCAAACTCAAATAGGAAAGTTTCAGGGTCCTTTGTGCTAAGGCCATGGAAACGAGGTAGGGCAAAGGGGCTTATGTTCTTCATCTTAGTGTCCCCATTGGTTTCCCTGATGGGGAAGGCACCCTCAACTCTCTCTGTATTCCCTCTGTCATTTTGGTTCTCATCCATTGGTTTAGTAGGAATGGGTTCTTCTTCTTCTTCTTCCCTTATAGGTTGCTCACCTAAGGGTTCCTCTAGTTCATAGCCACCGAAGAAGAGAGAAGGTCGGATGTTGGGTGTAGTGGGGGTATTTGGAAATAATTTTCCTAAATTATCCCTACTGCTACGAGGCATGAAAGGAAATGTTTTGGGGTTGGTTTTATAAGATTTTTTAGCAAGAAAGTACTTTGCAGAATTGAAATCGTTGATTATATGAAAACTACTAACAGAAAGAAACTACTTGCTGAATTGAAATTCTACTTGCAGAATTGAAAGGAAAGCAGATAATGACAAATGAAAGAAAGGAAGCTACTAGATTAATTTTGTAGAAATAAACTAATGGAAGAAAGTTGAAGACTAGAAATAGAAGAAAAGAAAGCAGTAATCACATTCTACTCTGACACCTCCCCGGTAGTGGCGCCAAAAAGTGATGAGCGCCAGTATTGCAGCAAGGATGTTGCAACTCCTGGGCTACCATCTTTACTTATCAACTTGGGGTTCGTACAAAATTGGAGGTGACAATGCTATATGCATAAGTAGAAGTGAAGGTCCTGCCTATTGTCACTTGTTCATCTTGCAAGAGACCCTAGGGGTTCCAAGCCAAACTTCTATAAAGTCAAAAGAAGCTTGATTCTTTGATGGAAGAAGAGAAAATCTATTCTAAAAGAGCCACTCTACTGCAACAATGAAGAAAACAACATGTAATGCTAAATCACACCGTATCCTAATTAACCATTTAAACAGCTGAACTAAGCATAATTGCTAAATCAACACTAACTTAATGTTGCTATCTAAGTTACAGAAGTAAAGAGCATCAAATCAAACTAATGTGTAAGCAAGGAAACTAAACTAAGTCTGTTTTCACATTTTTGGTGTTTTGGTAAAATCAAGCATGCAAGGAATCAAGTGAAAGAGCAAGTGAAGATCGAAATTAGTGAAAGGAGGACGTAACAAAGCAGAAGTGCATAAGAACCATTGGATCGATCGGGAAGCAGAAGTGCATAGGAACCGTTGGATCTTATCACATAAGATTACGCAAATAGATGGACGAACAGGGTGAACGAAAGATGAGCGGCGAAGATCTTATCGTGGAGATTAAGTGAATAGATAAATGAACAAAATGAACAAACGATGAGTGGTAGAGATCTTATCGTAGGGGATTAGGTGAAGAGATGGACGAATAGGAGTAATGGAAGATGAATGGTGGAGATCTTATCGTGGGAGGTTAAGTGAATAGATGGAAAAACAGGACTAATTGGAAGATGAATGGCGGAGATATTATCGCGGGAGATTAAGTTAAGAGATGGATGAACAGGGCTAATCAGAAGATGAATGGCAGAGATCTTATCGCGTGAGATTGAGTGAATAGATGGACGAACAGGATTGATGGAGGATGAGCGATGAAGGTCTTATCGTTGGAAAAATGTGTGGAATGATGGAGCGGGTTTTCATAGGTGGTAAGTAGTTTCTCGCACACCCTCAAGGCTGTTTTTAGTGTCAGTGTCTTCAAACTACCATCAATGATCAAAATTTGTGCTTTTGCATTTAATAGTGGGAGTCCCATACTGATGAGTTTGCATTCCATTAGTTCGTGGATTCATTGATGGTATGGTTTTCTTCAAATTTTTCTCTCATGATCTGTACTTGCTAATCCTCTTTCATATATTTCAGTCATGGCTCATGTTCACTTTGCAATTCATTTCATTAGGTCTTATGGTATCGTCTCATTAGGTTTTAGGGTCCCACCATGGTCAAATCCAATAATTACATGCCAATAATGATCAGAAAGGACATGAGGAGGCCAATAATGATTGGTAAAGCCATAATTTATCATTTTGAAAGCCTAATGTAGTTCTCACCTCAAAACTTGTTTTGAGGTGAAAACAAGGTATTTTGCTTTTATCTCCATTAATGATGTAATTTTATGTTTCCATATGTAATATTGGTTCCCATCTGCTCCTAAGCTTCTAGTGATGTTTCCAAGCACCTACCACTGCAAAAATAAAGTCATCATGAGCACCAATTAACCTGCAAAAGCAAAAGCGGAACAAGCACTAAAACCCTAAATTTCTCTCCCATTGAGCTAGGGTTGGCTATGGGAGTAGAGGAGGCAAAAGGGATATCAGAAGATATGAGGCCATTTCATATCATCAAACATCAAGTCTCCATCATTTGTCAAGAAGTCATTCCAAGGAACAAGCCATTCACCACACATAAGGGACGGTTTTTCTTCAAACTGTGTTTTTGAGCAAGAAAAGATGAGTTTGACAAAAGTGAGAAGGTTTTTTTTCCATCATTCACCCAAGAAGAAAAACCTCTTTTATTTTTTACACAGGTTTCATGGTTTGGGAGAAATGTCTAAAACATCATTTTCCCCAGGAGGGTTGATGCACCTCTAGAGTGACCTTGGTAAAATAATTTTTTCTCCTATATAGAATGCCCAAATGACTTTCTTGATGAGTCAAATGATACGTAGACAAAAATATCTTTCCAATGAGCTATCATGAGCTCAATTTGGAGTTGAGGAAGACCTTCAAAAACTGACTGCAACAGCACTATGCATTTTGGCAACCTCATTCTGCACATTTTGACCAGTCTTGGGTGATTGAGCTTTTGACAGGTCAAATTAACTCCAAATTACAAAATTCAAGATGTGCTTGAAAGTAGACTTGACAAGATTTCCAACGAGCTATCACACGCCCAATTTGGAAATTAGGAAGGTAGTCAAAAGTCGTCCTGAAGTAGCGCTGCGCTTATGGAAGGAGGCGCTGTGCTTAGGGACTTTTTGCTCAGTTCAAAATATAACGGGCACTGCGCTTAGAGGGTGGCGCTACGCTCCTAGGTAGTGGCACTGCACTTAGGCCAGCCAACCCAAAAAACACTCCAAACTTCAGATTTATGGCAAATTTCCTCCAATTCCACACTTAGCAAGTAAGTATCACTCCTCTCCCTCCAATTTGGTTTACACTTGTTAAGATTTTCATAAGTTTCCACTCATTACATAAAACCCTAATTCTCACCATAAACCCTAAATCATTTGGTTTATTTCACTACGTAGCTTCATAGCTATAGCCCTCCACATATCATCTCCTCCATCCTCACTTGTTCCTCATCGCTTGTTTTTCATCCCCATAAACCCTCCTTTCATTCTCATAATTTGTGCCCTAGCTATAAATACATACAGTCACTCATAAACCCTAGAGCCTACCCCTCATTCCATTCATATTGGTCTCCCTACACTGTAAATTTTTGTGAAATTAAACAGTGAAACCATGGACAGAGGAAGTGATTTTGAGTATGATGAAGAGACAACTAGTGACAGTTCTATAGAGAGACATAGGCACAGAAATCCTCACAAAGGAGGTAAAATCATAAAAGAAGAGCCCAACAATCTAAGAGAATTGCAAGCTTGTCCATTAGCAGTCTCATGTTTTAGACACCTTGGATGTTATGAATTTTGTGAACTAGTAGAGAGGGTCCAGTTTCATCATGAGCTTGCTAGACTTTTTGTGGCTCACTTGCAAAACTATGAAGTGACTCTGGCTGGAGTAACTTTCACAATATCACCATCTATTATTTCAGAGGGCCAATAGAGATAACCAAATGATAAGGCACATGGCCTATCACTACAGGACTCGGAACAAAATTTGCAACATGAGAATTAAGAGGATGAAAGCTAGGTTAAAGAGAGCCTTAGAGGACAAGAAAGAGGAAAATAGACTCAAAATGTTGGCTGAAGCCTCCTTCTCCAACCAAAGCACTTGATGGTGGTGCTCCATGCCAAATTTTGGAAAATTTTGAGTTTTTGTCTTTTTGAAATTTTGAAATTCTTAACATAGAAAATTTGCATAGAAGCACAGCGGCACCGGCGCTGTGCTTTTTCCTGGAGCATCCAATGGATAGAAAGTTGGAATTTTTGGATTCAAAATGATGAGGACATGTACCTTGGAAATTTTCAGAAGTTTTGGAGCATATCTGGTCCACCAAAAGGTCCAAAAACTACCCAAAAATGACCTTTCTGCCTCTTTTCAGACACACAGAAGCAGCCTTGGGAGATTCAAGTTTTGAGGGGGAAAATGACCTCCAAATTCAAAAATTCTAGGTGTCCCAGAAACTATACTTGAAGACCTTTCCAATGAGCTATCATGTGCTCAATTTGGCTAAGGGGAAGGCTTCCAAAATTATGTGGAAAGCTGCACTGCGCTTAGGACCAGTGGCACTGCACTTAGGGCTATTTTGCTCAGGAAGCCAAAATTAGCCTATTTTGACTATGAATTTGAATTCTTTCTCCTCATTTATGATTTCACTGATGTAATTGATGACATGGCATGTAAATGTAATGGTAAAATAGTGTTATAGGGTAGATTCATTAGTTAGAGGTGGTTTTGAGGCAAATGAATCAGTTTCCTCTATTTTAGAGGCAAGTTGTTTGACTGTCTATATTCTAGTTCTTTGTTGGGAAATGGTTGAAACAACCCCTCTTCTCATGGATTCGACCCCTGAAGGTTAGGATTAGTAGTTTATATGTCTATATTATGTGTTTTCTTGGTCATTTAGTGGGATTGGACTCACTTGGATGCTCTGAGCTTGATTGTACACCATTGTAAGCAGTTTGGCAAGGAAATTAATAGGAATTGCAGCTATTTTTATGGGATCCCTGTGGTATGGTGTTTTAGCATAGTTTCTTCTTTTGTTATCAGTTGTTTACATATTTTATGTATGCCATCATCTATTTCACTGCTTCTAATTGAATGATATCAAGATAGATAGGTAGAATCCATTGTTTGTAGTGCTCTACCTTGGGAAATCATTCAGTATTCTATGTTTTCTGTTGTTTGAGAAGGATCCATGATTGCCACATGCCCTCCTCAGCTCCTCACCAGTATTAGACACCTCACCTCACTTAATTTCAAGTGCTAAAGCCTATACCTACCTTTCCCCATAGAACACCCTGCATTCTGACCTAATTTCCCAGATGTAAACTGCCCAGCTCCATCTGATCCAGCAAACACCAACAAATTCAATCAAAACCCTTGAGCTACTATACCTAGCATAAAATATTATTCTTGATCCAGTCATCTTGGCTAAGATCCATAAGGAGAGAGCCCTCTCCCATCCTAGTAGGGCTAGCTACTAGGTTAAGCGTGGTTTGTGGTTACCCTAGAATTTCCTCCCTTCAGCCTGAGGTCAATCTAGGTGATAACATAGTGGTGACCATACTGGGGAATGTAATTTTATGTTCCTCAACAAAATGTATCAAGTTTAGATCTGATTGTTGATGGTGGACAATGATCAAACACCGGAAGATTGAAATCATTCACCTGGCGACTCCAAATTAGTTTCGAGATTAGATCCAAGGACTCCACTGGAGGATGAACCTGACCAGCAAAAACATGAAAGGACAATATGGAAATATCAGGTATTCAAGTTGGAATTTCATCCAAGACATTATGTTCTTTGTTATAAATTATTTCTTCTCTTTTCTCGAGAATTTCAAGAAGGCTTTATGAAGTATACTATATTTGAGAAAAGATCCTAGACTTGCATTTGATTCTTTCCCTTTGAAGATTGTGAATACAAAATATTTGCATGCCTTTGATCTTGATCAAGACCCTTCTTCTAAATCTTATGATGACCGTCTTCAAACTGATGAGCCTAAATAGACCAAGACTAATTCTACAGCTTTTGTATATACTCCTATACCTTATAAACTTCCAGATAGATATAAGCCTCTGATTTTACCTCCTATATCCCATGCTTTCCCTAAAAATAATTACCTATATCTACCAAGATTTGATGGTGAATGTGAAAACATCACTGCTGAGAGACACGTACTGAATTTTGAGTCTTTTCTTGACCTCTTTGAAGTTGATAAAGAGGATGTCAGTATTAGGATTTTTGCTCTTTCTTTGCAAGGCAAAGTCAAGAGTTGGTTCAAAACCCTGCTTGATGCAAGCATCTCAGATTTCCAGCAGTTCGTCAAAGTTTTCCTCGACAAGTGGGTGGTCAGATAGAACCCTTTCTTGATTCTAGAAGAATATAACCAGCTGAAAAGACAGCTAGGGGAGACAGTACAATAGTTTCCTGCAAGGTTTAACCAAGTCTTTTTTTCGATGCCTGCTAATATAAGGCCTCCTCCTAGATCTGCTCTCTTACACTACCCAGAATCCTTTGATCTGGAAATGGAGTTTTAGCTGAGGGAAAGGAACCTTGCAACACTTGAAGAGATGCAAAACAATGCAATAGATGTAGAGGCTAATTTGTTGATCAGAAGGGCGGAGTTGAAGGAAGAAAAGATGAAGAACATAGATCCAGAGGAATCGACATCTTTAGAGGTAAAGCTCAACATTTTGGTAGGTGCAGTTGAAGAGATGATGAAAAATATCACGACAAGGAATGAGTATGATGTTCAAGACCATGGCTCGTTGATTGAAGAAGAACAAGTGGCTGATCCAAAACATTTTCTTTCTTTTCCCGGTTGTCATAGACCTGATAATGATTGTTTTATAGAACATCTTGGAGAAGAGAGATCTGTTGATATGACATGTATGCTTGATGATGTGTTTTATACTAATGATTTCCCTAAGTTTGATCAGTATGATGATGATTATGTTCTCCAAACAGAAGCTATTCTTACAGACAAATCAGCAGCTGGTTTGTGGAAGGAGGAAGTTCACTTTCAGTTCGAATACAATGATCATTCGATGCATATCAGCTATGGAAGTGAGGAGGAAAGTGCAAAAAATTTTGAAGTAAGTGAAGGATCTTTGCTTTTTTGTTTTACTTTGTTTCAGTTCATCAGAGACAACTTTCGTGCAATCAGAAATCAACCATTGATAAGTTTTGATCTTGACCATCTAGAGGGTAATTAAATCCTTGTTCAAGACTTCTCATATCTAGATTTGCAGCCTCCGAATGCCATTGAATGTTAGGTTGCAGATCAAGACTCGAAAACTGGAACATATGATCAAATGATGCAAGATGATTCCATACCATTCTGTTTTGAATCATTTCAGTTTTTGAAGGGAAATTTGCATAGTATATCTTCAAATGAGCATCCTATAGAAAATCATGCAATCTCATTAGAACCAATAGAAAATTGGTTGCAACAGTCCTTTCAAGTTTTTCACGATCCAATAGCTAATGTGTTGGTTGATGTCTGTAGTCAAAGTCCTTCTTCATTAGCTAACTGTGAGCTTGAAAAGAGTAGTGATACAAATTTGATCCGGCAGCTAGTTTCTTTGTCATTTTCAGCAGGAGTCTCATCACAAAGCTCAGATGAAAGTTTGCATTCATGGTATGAGGAGAAGAAAAGTAATCCATTGGATGAGCTAAGTCCCAGTGCACATGAATTTCAAGATCCTTATGCAGTATTTTTGGAGTCAGATAGAGAATCCATATTATTCAATCTGGGAAAATTTGGATCTGTTTACAAGTTTTCATGGGAGTTGCCTTTTAGTAGTTCTCTCTTGTTGTTCATAAACAAGCACTTGAGGAGAATTAAAACAACAGCTAGAATTATTACTTGGTTTCATTGGTTGTTTCATTTCACTTGATCAGGTAAGGAATGGATCACTTAGAGTAGGGTGTGATTAATAAGCTCACAGAAGTGAGCATGGTTCAGTCAGTTTCAGAGTTAGTTTGTGTCATCAAGTCGTCAATTTTCAGTCATGTATTTCAGATTGAGATTTTGTTTTACTCCATGCCCAATGGATAAGGCTACTAGGTCTACGGTGTTCTTGGCACCTCCAAGGAGCTACCATCCCCATTAGAGCCAATGTTAGTGTCAGTGTCTTCACACTGCCATCAGTGATCAAAATATACTCTTTTTCATTTCATAGTAGGAATCCCATACTGATGAGTTTGCATTCCATTAGGTCATGGATTCACGGATGGTAGGGTTTTCTTCAAATTTTTCCCTCATGATCTGTACTTGTTGATCCTCTTTCATATATTTCAGTCACGGCTTATGTTCACTTTGCGATTCATTTCATTAGGTCTTAGGGTTTGGTCTCATTAGGTTTTAGGGTCCCACCATGGTCAAATCCAATAATTGCATGCCAATAATGATTGGTAAAGCCATAATTTATCATTTTGAAAGCCTAATGTAGTTCTCACCTCAAAACTTGTTTTGAGGTGAAAACAGGGTATTTTGTTTTTATCTCCATTAATGATGTAATTTTATATTTCCATATGTAATATTGGTTCCCAACTGCTCCTAAGCATCTAATTATGTTTCCAAACATTTGCCACTACAAAAATCAAGTCATCATGAGCACCAATTCACCTGCAAAAGCAAAAGAGAAACAAACACTAAAACCCTAAATTCCTCTCCCACTGAGTTAGGGTTGGCTATGGGAGCAGAGATATCTAAGTAGAGGAGGCATAAGGGATATCAGAAGGTATGAGGCCATTTCATATCATCAAACATCAGGTCTCCATCATTTGTCGAGAAGTCATTCCAAGGAACAAGCCATTCACCACACATAAGGGATGGTTTTTATTCAAACTGTGTTTCTGAGCAAGAAAAGATGAATTTGACAAAAGTGAGAGAGGTTTTTGTCCATAATTAACCCAAGAATAAAAACCTATTTCAGTTTTTACACAGGTTTCATGGTTTGTTAGAAATTTTAAAAACATCATTTGCCTCATGAGGGTTGATGCACCTCTAGAGTGACCTTGGTAAAATCACATTTTCTCCTAGATGGAATGACCAAATGACATTCTTGATGAGTCAAATGATAAGTAGACACAAAGATATTTCCAATGAGCTATCATGAACTCAATTTGCAGTTGAGGAAAACCTTCAAAAATTGACTGCAACAGCACTATGCATTTTGGCAGCCTCATTCTACACATTTTTACCAGTCTTGGGAGATTGAGCTTTTTACAAGGAAAATGAACTCAAATTTGAAACATTCAAGATATTCTGGAAATTAGACTCAACAAGATTTCCAAAGATCTATCACATGCCCATTTTGGACATCGGTAAGGCAGTCAAACATCAACCTAAAGTGGCGCTACGCTTAGGGAAGGAGGCGATGCGCTTAGGGCAAGGCGCTGCGCTTAGAGGGTAGCACTACGCTCCTTGATAGTGGTGCTGCGCTTAGTCTAGCCAACCCAAAAAACACTCCAAACTTCATATTTATCGCAAATTTCCTTCAATTCCACACTTAGCAAGTAAGTATCATTCCTCTCCCTCCAATTTGGTTTGCACTTGTTAATATTTTCATAAGTTTCCACTCATTACATAAAACCCTAATTCTCACCATAATCCCTAAATCATTTGGTTTATTTCACTATGTAGCTTCATAGCTACAGCCCTCCACATATCATCTCCTCCATACTCACTTGTTCCTCATCGCTTGTTTTTCATCCCATAAACCCTCCTTTCATTCTCATAATTTGTGCCCTAGCTATAAATACATAGAGTCACTCATAAACCCTAGAGACAGCCAGTGACAATTTTGTAGAGAGACATAGGCACAGAAAGCCTCACAAAGGAGGTAAAATAATAAAAGAAGAGCCCAACAATCTAAGAGAATTGCAAGCTTGTCCATTAGCAATGTCATGTTTTAGACACCTTGGATGTTATGAATTTTGTGAACTAGTAGAGAGGGTCCAGTTTCATCATGAGCTTGCTAGAATTTTTGTGGCTCACTTGCAAAACTATGAAGTGACTTTGGCTGGAGTAACTTTCACAATATCACCATCTATTATTTCAGAGGGCCAACAGAGATAACCAAATGATAAGGCACATGGCCTATCACTACAGGACCCGGAACAAAATTTGCAACATGAGAATTAAGAGGATGAAAGCTAGGTTGAAGAGAGCCTTAGAGGACAAGAAAGAGGAAGATAGACTCAAAATGTTGGTTGAAGCCTCCTTGGCCAACCAAAGCACTTGATGGTGGTGCTCCATGCCAAATTTGGGCAAATTTTGAGGAGTTTTTGTCTTTTTGAAATTTTGAAATTCTTAACACAGAAAATTTGCCCAGAAGCGCAACACCACTGTCGCTGCACTTTTTCCTGGAGCATCCAATGGAGAAAAGGTTGGCATTTTTGGATTCAGAATGATGAGGACATGCACCCTGGAAATTTTCAGAAGTTTTGGAGCAGATCTGGTCCACCAAAAGGTCCAAAAACTACCCAAAAATGACCTTTCTTCCTCTTTTTAGACACATAGAAGTAGTCTTGGGAGATTCAAGCTTTGAGGGGGGGGGAAATGACCTCCAAATTCAAAAAATTTAGGTGTTCCAAAAACTAGACTTGAATACCTTTCCAATGAGCTATCATGAGCTCAATTTGGCTAAGGGGAAGGCTTCCAAAATTAGGTGGAAAGCAGCGCTGCGCTTAGGACCAGTGGCGCTGTGCTTAGGGCCATTTTTCTCAGGAAGCCAAAATTCACCTCTTTTGACTATGAATTTGATTTCTCTCTCCTCATTGATGATTTCACTGATTTAATTGATGACATGGAATGTAAATGTAATGGTAAAACAGTGTTAGATGGTAGATTCATTAGTTAGAGGTGGTTCTGAGGCAAATGAATCAGTTTCACCTCTTTTAGAGGCAAGTTGTTTGACTGCCTATATTCCAGTTCTTTGTTGGGAAATGGTTGAAACAACCCCTCTTCTCATGGATTCAGCCCCTGAAGGTTAGGATGAGTAGTTTAGATGTCTATATTATGTGTTTTCTTGGTCATTTGGTGGGGTTGGACTCACTTGGATGCTCTGAGCTTGATTGTACACCATTGTAAGCAGTTTGGCAAGGAAATTAATAAGAACTGCAGGTATTTTTATGGGATCCCTATGGTATGGTGTTTTAGCATAGTTTCTTCTTTTGTTATAATTTGTTTACATATTTTATGTATTCTTTCATCTATTTCACTGCTTCTACTTGAATGATATGAAGATAGATAGGTAGAATCCATTGTTTGCAGTGCTCTACCTTAGGAAATCATTCAGTATTCTATGTTTTCTGTTGTTTGAGAAGGATCCATGATTGCCACATGCCCTCCTCAGCTCCTCACTCAACTTAGACACCTCACCTCACTTAATTTCAAGTGCTAAAGCCTATACCTACCTTGCCCCATAGAACACCCTGCATTCTGACCTAATTTCCTAGACCCAAACTGCCCAGCTCCATCTGATCCAACAAATTCAATCAAAACCCTTGAGCTACTATACCTAGCATAAAATCTTGTTCCTAATCCAGTCATCTTGGCTGAGATCCATAAGGAGAGAGCCCTTTCCCGACCTAGTAGGGCTAGCTACTAGGTTAAGCATGGTTTGTGGTTACCCTAGAATTGCCTCCCTTCAGCCTAAGGTAAATCTAGGCGATAACAACTGTAAGTAGAATTCCAAAATTTTGTGCGATTAGCCTAAGGGAGTGACACGTAGCATGAGAAAACCACTTTTCTCGCATGCTCTCGAGTGGATATCGGTCGTGCAAGAATTCGCGTGAGATTGCGTGATAGTCGTTGGATCATGCGGGATTGATCAACGGTGGAGATCGGCCAAGTTAGTTGGCGATTAGGTGACGCAACAACCATTGGATAAAGAAAGACATATCGATGGTCGAGATTCAGAGCGCATCAAGTAGGTGGAAGGACTCACAATAGCCATTGGATCAAGCTAGACAGTTCGATGGTGGGGATCTGGAGCGCATAAAGTCAAGTGTTGAAACGAATCTAACGATGATTTGTCAGGTTTACTATGGATCGGACGGTAAGGAGATCTATGGGTATAATCCGCTTAAGGCGTGATTTATTTGTTGGGTTGTGTTATATTCTTTCCATGACTAGCGCATGTAGTTAACCGGGGGTTAGAAGGGGGGCAGAGCCTCCCCTTCATTGCACCGATTGCGTAGCGAGGGGAGTCACAGGGGGTTTGAGGGGTACATGTAACCCCACTTTATGGGGTCTGGGGCAGCGCCCCAGAAAATTTTGGTTTCGGAACCTATGTTAGGTTGGGTGGACCCACCTATGGTTTTGTGCATGATTACCGCACATGTTTTTTTTTTTTGGACGCGATGGTTTTTGGTCCATGGTATTGGACATGATGGTTTTCGGTCCATGGTATTGGATGCTTTGGCATGTATAAATATGTGTTATAACATTGAAAGGAATATAATGAAAAATCAAGCTGGTAGTCCCAGTTTTGGGATCCAGGGGAAAATCTCTGTGTATATATGTTTTATGTGTTATGCTCTCGCATTGTTTATTGTACGTGTTTTAGAATTCGTATGTAGGTAATTTCTGTACAAGGTTAAATCCTACATTTGGTATCAGATTTGTTTTGGCTTCAAGGGGACACCTTTATTGTTGAGGGGTTTCGCTCAGGCCTGTGGTAGACCCTGTTCAGTGGGAGATCTGTGAGATCGATTCTAGTGGTGAAAGAAGATGGCGAGCAGTGGAAAGATAGAGATCGAGAAATTTAATGGTCAAAGTTTTGAGTTGTGGAAACTCAAGATGGAGGATCTGTTGGTGGATAAAGATCAGTGGATCATGGTAGATCTGGGTACTAAACCAACGGGAGTGTCCAATGAAGAATGGAAGAAGTTGGATCATAAGGTAAAGAGCGCAATACGATTGTGTATCTCAGATTCAGTATTGCTAAATGTATCAAGGGAAGCTACGACGAAGCCTTTGTGGGACAAGTTAGGGACTTTGTACCAATCTAAGTCTCTGGTGAATAAATTGTTCCTACGGAAAAAGTTGTATAACCTGAGGATGAAAGATGGAAACTTGGTGACAGAGCATCTAAACGCATTTAATATTGTGGTAACTCAGTCAGCATCTGTTGATATTAAAATTTTAGATGAAGATAAGTGCATCAATTTGTTGTGTTCTCTACCAAATTCGTGGGATAGTCTGGTTATTGCAATAGGTAGCAATGCAACTGCCTTTCAGTTTGATGAAATAATCTCATCCTTGCTAACAGAGGATATGAGACGAAAAAGTATGGAGAGCCAGAATGGTGATGCCTTGTCTCTACAAAAACAGTCCCAGAACAGAAACAAAAATAAGCCAATGAGTGAGAGATCTAAATCTAGAGGGAAATCTAAATCTCTAGGAAAACCTGTAAAGGTGGTGTGCTAGATATGCGGAAAGGAAGGGCACTACAAAAGGGACTATAAATCTAAAACTCCTTATAAAGGAAAGGAATCTGATGATGCTCCTTCTGCAGAGGCGAAAACCACCTCAGATGAAGGTGGGGATGTGTACTTGGCTTCTTCAAGTACACATGTAGATCATGAGGCATGGTTGATTGACTCAGGTGCATGCTTTCACTTCACTCCACATAGAGAATGGTTCTGCGAGTATGAGAAACACGATGGTGGTGATGTCTTCTTAGGGGATGATAGGAAGGCTAGAATCGTTGGTCGTAGAAAAGTAAAGTTGAAGTTGCAAGGTGGAAGGGTTAGAACACTTCCGGGTCTTCTGCATATTCCTGCATTGGCCAGAAATCTGATTTCTGTAAGCAAGTTGGATGATGTGGGTGTAAAAACAGTGTTCGAGAAGGATAACTGCAAGATGGTTTGGGGAGCACTGGTATTGATGCGGGGAGTTCAGATTGGAACTTTGTACAAGTTGCAAGGTAGCACGATTGTTGATGGGTGCAACAGTTCTGTGGTTCTTGAAAGTGGAGCAGAAAATCTAGTGATCTCTAGAGAGAAGATCATGCTGTGGCATCAAAGGCTTGGACATATTGGAGAGAAGGACCTTCGAATACTTCATGGTAAAGGTATGGTATAAGGTATCAGTAATAGCTCTCTGGATTTTTATTTCTGTGAAAATTGTGTATATGGGAAGCAGAATCGGGTGAGTTTCCCCTCTAGTAGTAAGAGGGTGAAACATATATTAGAGCTTGTGCATAGTGATGTGTTTGGACCTGTGAAGGTTCCATCACTGGGTAAGTCTGTGTACTATGTATCATTTATAGATGACTTCTCAAGGAATACATGGATATATTTCCTTAAGAAGAAATTTGAAGTCTTTGATGGGTTTAAAGAATTCAAGGCTCTGGTGGAAAACTAGACAGAGAAGAAGATAAAGGTGTTGAGGAAAGATAACGGTGGAGAGTTTTGTAGTAAGGAATTTGAAGAATTCGGTAAGAAGTGTGGTATATCACAGTAGAAGACTAATCCATATACACCTCAGTAAAATGGAGTTGCAGAAAGAATGAACAAGACGTTGACGGAAAGGGCAAGAAGCATGCTCAGTGGTGTCGGGATAGGACAAGAATTATGCAAAGGCGGTGGAGACAACATGTTACCTGGTCAACAGATCACCTTCATCAATGTTGGAGGATAAAACTCCACAAGAGGTATGGACTGGTAAGAAACCCTCTCTTTCACATCTGAGGGTATTTGGATGTGATGCATATGTACATGTTCCAAAGGACAAACGAACCAAGGTGGATAGTAAATCTGAAAAGTGCATCTTTATTGGGTACAAGGATGGTTTAAAGGGTTATAAGATTTGGAACCCAGTAACCAGGAAGGTTGTGTACAACCGAGATGTGGTGTTCAGAAAGGTGAAAGATGTTATTAAACATGAATTCCAACCAAAGGAACCTGAGAAGATAGAGTTTGAGCTAAGGGAGGAAGAATCAGACTCTACAGCAGAGGAGGAATCAAAAGATGAAGAGCCACAAACTCCAGGTGTGAGAAGATCAGTTCGAGAAAGAAGGTAGCCAGAAAGGTATAGTCCATCTGCTTTCTGTTCAAATTTTGCTTTATCTATCACTAATGATGATCCCAGAACTGTGAAGGAAGCAGTAGATTCAGAGGATGGAAAACTCTGGAAAGAGGCCATGGTTGATGAAATGGCATCTTTGCACAAAAATGAGGCTTGGGATCTGGTGGAGTTGTCGGCTGGAAGGAAGCCCATTGGCAGCAAATGGGTGTTCAAGAAGAAGACAAATGCAGAAGGAAAGGTGGAGAAATATAAAGCTCGGTTGGTAGCAAAAGGTTATTTCCAGGTGTCGGGAATTGATTTTGGTGATATTTTTTCTCCTGTTGCCAAGGTAACTTCTATTAGATTATTTTTATCTGTTGTCGCTGCTTTTGATTTTGAGGTAAAACAGATGGATGTGAAGATAGAATTTCTTCACAGGGATCTGGAAGAGGAAATCTACATGAAGCAACCCAAGGGCTTTGCGATGAAGGGTAAGAAAGAACTAGTATGCAAGTTAAAGAAGTCTTTGTATGGGTTAAAACAGTCACCAAGGATGTGGTATCAGAAATTTGATACATTTATACGAGGACTTGGCTTCACCAGAAGCAAAGCAGATCACTGTGTGTATTTTAAATTAATTGGTGACCGTGTTATTTATTTGGTCTTATATGTGGATGATATGTTGCTGGTTGGAAATGACAAAGAAATTATCCAGGATTTGAAGACCCAATTGTCCTCCAAATTTGACATGAAATATCTTGGTGCTGCAAACTATATTTTGGGCATGGAAATTAAAAGATATTGGGCAAAGAGGAAGCTCTAGTTAAACCAGAGGAAGTATGTCGAGGCAATATTGCAGAGATTTAATATGCAGGATAGTAAACCGGTTAAGGTTCCTATTCTTGTAGGTGTAAAGTTATCTGTTGAACAGTGTCCCAAAACACAAGAAGAGGAAGAGGACATGTCTCGTGTTCCATATGCAAGTGCAGTCGGTAGCCTAAAGTATGTAATGGTCTATTCTAGACCAAACATTGCACATGCAGTGAGAGTATTGAGCAGGTTTATGTCAAAACCAAGAAAGGAGCATTGGACAAAAGTGAAGTGGGTTTTCAGGTATTTGCGTGGCACTAGTGATTATGGTTTTTGCTACCAAGGAAGACCAAGATTGGACAGACTGTTGGATATTCATGGCTTTGTTGATGCAGACTAGGCTGGAGATCTGGATCAAAGAAAATCTACAAGTGGGTATGTGTTTAACCTATTTGGAGGTGAAGTCAGTTGGATGAGTAAGAAACAATCTGTAGTAGCACTATCAAATACAGAGGCAGAATACATGGCAGCCACTCATGCAAGCAAGGAAGCAGTTTGGTTGCAAAGATTGTGTTCAAATATGGGGTTAGTATAGGGAACTCTAAGGATAGACTGTGACAACCAAAGTGCAATTTTCTTGGCAAAGAACCCTGCATATCATTCAAAGACAAAGAACATTGATGTTCAGTATCACTTTGTGAGGGATATAATAGAAGACAAAAAGGTGTTGTTGGTAAAGGTTTACACTTTGAAGAATACTGCAAATGCACTGACAAAATTTGTGAGCTCTGAGAAGTTCTCTTGGTGTAGAGAAACAATGGGCGTTGCAGGGCTAGATAAATGACTAAGCTCTTTTGTGGCCCCCTATGGAAAGAAAACAACAAGTGGGAGAATGTTGGGTTGTGTTATATTCTTTCCACGACTAGCCCATGTAGTTAACCGAGGGGTTAGAAGGGGGGAGGAGCACCCCTTCGTTGCACTGATTGCGTAGCGAGGGGAGTCACAGGGGGTTTGAGGGGTGCAGGTAATCCCACTTTATGGGGTCTAGGGCAGCGCACCGGAAAATTTTGGTTTTGGAACCTATGTTAGGTTTGGCGGACCCACCTATGGTTTTGTGCATGATTTTCGCACATGTTTTTTTTTTTTTGGACGTGATGGTTTTCGGTCCATGGTATTGGACACGATAGTTTTTATTCCATGGTATTGGATGCTTTGGCATGTATAAATATGTATTATAACATTGAAAGGAATATAATTCAAATTCAAGCTGGTAGTCCCGGTTTTGGGATCTAGGGGAAAATCTCTGTGTATATGTGTTTTATGTGTTATGCTCTCACATTGTTTATTTTATGTGTTTTAGAATTTGTATGCAGGTAATTTTTGTACAGGGTTAAAACCTACATTATTGGCTCACGCTTAAGTATTTCGTGTTGAAGGAAATGAGAATATGAGTGAGATCTATTATAGAAAGAGAGTAATTGGAGATGATAACGAGGAAATGAACCAAGTACTGAATCAAGACAGCAAACTCCAAAGCTCATGCGATAACTAGAAATCTAAAACACAACCAATCTACTCTCCACTGACGTAATGAAAATGTGACTACTTAAGCAAATGAACGATAAAACCATGGATCTACGCTAGCAGACATGTACAGTAGAGAGGAGCCTTAGCTTCTAGGGTTGGGCCCTAACCCGAGAGCTTCAGCCCTTTGAGTTAACTCAGTGCTGGCTCAAAACAAAACTCATTCTTATTATCAAAACAATGGATTACCTCAAAAACTGTCACAAGTCTTGCAGCTCAAAAATAAAGTAAAGTTTTACAATCAAAAGTCTGAATCAAAAGTCCTGAATCCTATTGAGGTCCTAGGCCTCTCTACTTATGCATCTGAAGTCTCCAATGACTTCCTTAAAATTAGGGAGGCTCGACTCCCAAACTAGAGATAAACTGGTGCTTTGACTTCCACTTGCTCGGTTGCCTTCTAGTCCTCATGATTTGGCTTGTTGCACTCCGAGCTGATGGAGGAATATTCAAATGGAGGGGTAATAAATGAGGAGGATTTCCCTCCTATAATTCCTCTCCCTTGTCCCATTCGAGTTTTGACCAAGGTCTTTGCTAAAATTCCTTGCTTGTATCCTTTAATCCTGCATCACATGTGCATTAGACCACCAAGCAAAATATCCAACTCTAACACATCTCATAAACAAAATATAATCAAAAGTATGCAATAAGTTGTGAGAATAGTTGGTTTGACTAAGCTAGGAGGTGAATTAAGGCCCATATAATTACCCAATGATGAGTCTCATCATGTTGTGCGTTGCTCTCACTCCTTGAGCTCATTTGCGATGCCCTGGTGTAAGTCATGCAATATTGGAATGGGCAGCATTGTCATGTTCAAATTGACATGATCAAAACCTTTTATCTGCTGCTTTACTTTGATGGAGTTGAACTCCATAGCTCTGGATAGTATCTGCATGATCCTCATCCCAAATGTTATCTCTATCAGCCTTTTTGGGTGAATTGCTTGGCCTATATGAATTTTTGGTCTGGATGCTTGCGCCAAGATCTTTAGCTCTGCAATACTCTGCTGCACAACTGTGATAAGATCGCCATAGCGATCTTCCACCCTATTCCAAGATTCCATTGTTATCTCCTTAACCTTGTCTCCAATTTGATCCAGGTCACCTTCATTTAGAACCATTAGTGTGATTTGTTTTTATTTATCAACCATATACTTCTTCCTACTCTTAATGGCAGCATCACCTTGGTTCTTTCTCTTCTCTGCAACAGTTTTCTCTGTTTCTACCTTTTCTTTCTCCTTAGTTGTATCCTTGTCTCCTTGAGGATCCTCTTCATCATGGTTCTCTTCTTCATGGTGTTCTTCTTCCTCTTCCTGTTCCTATGCTTAATTCTCCTTGTCTTTTCCACTGTCTTTGCCATGGTGCAAAGTGTCCAGCCCTTCTTCTTCTATTGTGACGTCTATTGCCTCCTCCAATGGAGTCATCCAATCTGTGGGCCATGTCTGTAATGCTTCTACCAGGTCACCCCCTTTTACCATATATGGAAATGCATGATATTCCTTCTTCACGTCTTTGCACACCTGTATGTACAATCTATGAAAATCTGCCTTGGACCTCGCCACAATGTTGTATTGTTTGTGTAAACTCGGTGAAAGGCATGGATGTTGGTTTACGAGCATGTTTAGATCCATATGTGATAGTATAAAAATGATTCTATTTTCTTATGCGCGTGATGGTTGAGTGGTATTCCACAGCGAATCATACCTCGCGGCCTCACATACATCTTATTCTATCGGAGGAAACTGTGTATCCCCCGGCTCCTTCCATGAAAACATAGTAATAATCAAGATTAACTAGGCATAATGGAAATATGTACCTTTCTCCTAGACCTTGTTAACACCCAGGTTGTTCCCTTTGACTCCTGAGGGAATACGGCCGGGGTAACCACTAACCAAGCTTTGGATTACAGGTTCTAGCCAACCTGTAATCAGAGAGGGCTCTCTCTTATCATTGTTTAACTTTGTTCTTAAGGATCTTAGGCTAGTTATGAAGTGAGGGTTTGGTTTTATATTTTGGTTGAGTGATGTCTTTCAATACCTAAGGTGGAAATCTTCAGACAGTTTTAGTTCATTGGGCAATGGAGTCTGTAGCTACAGGTTGTTTGAAATGTTGAGTGGGATTGTTGAAACTACAGGGCCATTTAAATATTTCATGAAACAAAATTGAAATTGTGATGGTGAAGTATGTTTAACCAGTGGAAGGCAACTAAGAATTTTCCATTAAGCTGGGGGTGTGAGAAAGAGATATATTGCCCAGGAGCAGGTTTGAATTCCTGAACAATAACTGAGGAAAACATTTATAACAGCATAGATTGAGGTCAAGGTATTCCATGAATAAATCCTGGAACTATTCTTTTTCTTTGCCATTAAACTGTGAAACATAGATCATGAACTGGTTATGAAGAAATAATAAAAAACATAACGAAGAGTTTAAAGGAACTTATTGTGTCATGAAATACGCAGGAATCCTGTAGCATTCAGCAAACACACCACAACGCCTCAGACAACACAGAACTTTAGAAATTCCATCAGCTTTTGTATTAATACTCTGAAACATTTACAGCATAAGATCTCTAGAAGAGAAAATCAACAACCCCTGCAAGCTTATGCGAGGGGGAATATATACAATCGGTTTTTCAAAAATATCTAAACCGCTAAGTCATTTGATTAATAAATACATTCACCAACTTTCAAAATAGCAGATAAGGAAGTTATTGCTGCTCTAAATACAAAATGAATGCTCTTTAATTCTGTCAGAAGTCCTTTTTGACCTTTGGAGGCCATTGAGTCGGTTGAGTGTTCTGCTTTAATGTTGAATGATGTGTCTTTATGGCTGTGTTGTGCTGTAGCTTTCTCGGCCTTGTCCCCTGTAGCTGTCAGTGTTGCTTTGGTGGCCGAATCTGTCTGCTGAGTTGGCTCAGCCCAGTCTTTTCCAGTCATACTGAATTTTCTGAACATGATGACTTATATTTTAATGAAAAAACTTGATGAAAGCCTGTTGTTTACAGTAACAACTGTATCATGCTTGTCCATCATTCCTGTGTAGGCAGTTGATGCCTCAAAATTGTGCCTAATGTCTCATCTGCTTCAGTATACTTAAAGTAAGTAGGAGGCACTTCAAACAAATGCCTGATTTCATTCATAATAAAAAACAAATTTTCTATTTTTTCATAAAGGCTCTGCCCAGATGCAGGCCCTGCTTCCTCTGGAGTGCTTGATCCTACAGTGATCTGATTGGTGACAAAGGTATTCACCCTTTTTGCATAGTTCTCATGTGATAGCAGCCTTCCTGCGCTGTTCAGTAAGCTGGGAAGGCCTCAACTCTGCAATGCTATGAACTTATCAGTGAATTTGTTTACCTCTGTCTGCATCTCTTGGCATCTTCTGTCTAATGTTTGCACCAAATTTCTCAATGTAAGGACCCTCTTTATCAACAGAATGGTGTTAGTTCTATTAGGGATTCCTATTGCTGCTAGCTGAGGACCTGTGCGGTTATTGAGAACATTAATCATTCTATTTGCTATCTCCGGCATATTGCCTAGAGATGCCCTTGCTCTTTGGCTTTCCTTGTGTGCCTTGGCTATGAGCTCCATGTGCTCATGAATAGTCTCTATGTACTGCCATTGATCTGTTATTGATTGGCCAATGTTGGCCCATAAAACTTTCTTGACTTCAGCTACCACTTTGTCAAGGGTGAGCTCTTTCTCCAGCTCTTTTATCCTTTCCTTGAGAGCCTTTACTTCTCTTCCTTTTTTAGCTACACTCTGTTTGGACTTGTCATATTTTTCATTAAGTGTAGCTAAATTCTCTTTGGCTTCATTTAGCTCTACCATCTGGGCTTCTAGGGCTTGAATTTCATTCTTCAATTTCTGCATGTCAAGGCTTGGAGCCTGCTCTGATGCTGGTGCTGGCGCTGATGTTGATGGAGTTGTCTCCACTGTCTGCCCTGTAGGAGGAGTGACAATTTGAGGGGGGTCCTTAAGGTTGATTACTTGCTGAGGGGGCTGAGAGGTTTGGCCTCCTTCTTTCTGTTGTAGGGCTGCCTGCAATGCATCCTCTGTCTCTACCAATTTTCCCTCTGTTTGTACCAGCTGCTTATGCAGTGATATCAGCATGGCTGCTACATCTTGGTCCTGCCTTCGCTGGGCAACATCTTCTGTTTGAGTGTGAAGGGTTGCTAGGAGCTTCACCATCTTTCTCAAGGCTGCAATATCTGCATCTCTTTCTTTAAGCAGCATTTGTATAGCTTTTGGATCCTTTGGGTCATGCCCAAGCTCTATGATAATATCCTCCAAAGACCTGATCCTGTTGTCTTTGGCCTGAGAGGATGACTTCTCCAACTCAAGTTGGGCAGTTGTGTTGTTCAGGCTATTTTCCAACTTATGTGCCAAGAAGGTCTTATTTGCAAGTGTTGAATACACCATCTCACCCGTTTTCTTGTGAAGTTCTATTTGGTCCATAGGGTGGATGTCTTTTGCAAGAACCTCAAGGTTGGTCCTTATATAGTCTGCAGCTGACTGTGGCTGCAGCATGGTTGGCATGAAATGACTCATGGTCATTTTCCCCTCTATTATGTCATAAGCTGACATAAGCCTCTGCTGGTTTGTAGGGGCCATCTTGAGCAAGTGATTGTAGAGCTGGAGCCTAAGTGGCTCATTCCTCTTTTTGATGTCAATGAATTGTTCTTTGATGCCTGTTTCAGCTCTCCTTTGCTGACTTGAGGAGCTGACTTCTCCTCCAAGGGTTCTTTCTTGTTCCTGCTGAAAGGAACTGGCAGATGCCTCCATACTTGGTGGGCCCATGCCCAAGGATTGTCCAATAGGCATTTCCTCTTCAGAAAGGGGATTTAGTCTCTGCCTTTTCTCCCCTTGAGTTGTGGATGTGGTGAGGGGAGTCTCCTGCTCTCTATCCCTCTTCCGGTTTCTTTCTTCATTCTGTGGAGTTTGAAGCACAGAGGCCTCCACTATCATTTCTTGCCTAGGAGGCACAGTTTCTTAAGCCTGCTGCTCTTTGGATTTTGGGGCCTCAGCTGTTTCTTCTTGTTGCATTGGCTGCTCTCTTTGTTGTTCTGCTGTAGGAGGTGGTTGCTCCTGCTCCATCTGCTTTTCTTTACCCTTGCTTGATACCTGATGAGCAGTTTTAGCTGCTTGTTGCTGGGTTGTAGAGGATGAGGCAGTTGCTCCTAGTTGCCTTTGATAGGAAGAGGAAACCTGCCCACAAGTTTCCAAGTCAGCTTCTTTCTCAATATTCTTTGCCTCTCTTTGTAGAATTTTCTCTCTAGTAATTGCCTCTTCTAGAGTGCCCTCTTTCCAACTTAACAAATTGGCATATTTCTCAATATGAGGCAATCTGATGTGATCATAGCTACCCAATTTATATTTTACCCTCCTGAGAGTAATTAAATGATTAGGGTCATAAGGTACCCAGCGGAAACTGGTTTGCAATTGGAGGGCCTCTAGGATCCTATCTGCTTCCTTCCATCCCTCCTCCCTTTTGTTGTAAAGAAATGGGCCTAGCTCATTCCTGACTTTTAGTTGCACCTTCTTGTTTTTACTATGGAAATGGACCTGGTCTGCATTTCCAAACTGCCTGAAATACTCTAAGGCAAAGAGTCTCATGGGGACATATCTTGGCAGCCTATAAGGGTTCAATTCACAGCCATATATTCTGATTACTGTATGGTGTTGGTAAAAGTACCAATCACCAATGCTGTAGGCCTTTGAGAGCTGGAGTATTCTTTGCATCTCATCGGTCAATCTTGGAGGAGGGACACCCAATAACAAGGTCATAGCTGGATGGATGAATAGGTCTATGAATTCACAGTAGCTGTATGGTGAAAAGGAGGTGTGATGAAAAACTGAAGTCCAAAATACCACAGACCTTGGGTTCCCTTGAGCATCAAGCTTCTTGAGAGGAATAGGGAAACTGTTAGGCTGATAAAATAAGAACAAGTGATAGATGTATGAGGTGTATCTAAACACCTTCTCCCTTTCTAGATTCATCAATTGTTCATGAATCTTATTGGCAATGTATGTAGCATAATCATAGTGCACAGCAGGAGGCATTCCAGGGGAAAATATGGACAGCATGGCCATAATGGTGTCATCAACATCCTCACATGATCTGTAACCCAGGACATAGCTGATCAAATCCACCAGCATCTTGCCCAAGTCATTGAGATATGGATTTCCAATAGGTGGTGTTCTCACAGCTTCAGAGCTTGGCTGAACAAATAATTGATTAATCTTGATGATCTGGGCACTGGACAGCTTGCCCCCTTTCTTTAGCAAATCCATCATGGAGAGAGGTGTTAGGGGCTTTGCAGTGTGAAAATGCAGCATCTCATTTATGGCCTCAGGGGTGATATGGAACAGAACTGATCCTGAGGGGCTGAGAACAGCTCTTTGACATGGGTCATAGTTAGAACAGCATCGATGGATCAAGTCTGGAAGGACATTGACTTGAGGAAGGTTGAAAATGGGCAAATTGGAGTCCCAAATTCCTAAAATATCAGCTCCACTGAGGTGTTGGGCCTTTAACTCATTTAGCATATGAATGTTAAACTTGGAATTCATTGAGAATGTCTCAGTCATCTGGTAATCTTTATCACCTAGGGGCTGCCACTCTAACTCTCTGTGTGGGGCATTCAAAGGTGGAATGTTGAGTGCTACTGGTGTTTCCATGGTCAAAATGTGTTTTTATTAGGATTTATGACCAACTTTTGGGCAAACGCAGTTCTGCGCGACAGTATAGGTAAACTTGCAGGTTTATGGTGTTTCCAAGACAATTCAGGTGTAATTGGGCACAATTGGCCAGTGAAGGATTAATAAACTTGTTTCCAAGGCGCTGCAGGTCGAATTCTCATGCGAAGATGGGCAATTCAGAGGTTTTTTCAAATGCAGGACGGAACAGAATAGGCGAATGGTGAATTCGGTAAATACCTGGTCGTGGAGCAATGGCGGAGCTTGGTTAAAGTCAATTGGTAGGCGGCAGCAGCTCTGGAATGGCTTCAGTAGGTTGGCGGCAGCAATAGACATAAATCGCATGCAAAAGGCAGAATACTCTTTTGTGTAAAAATGTGAAAAAACGGTGAAATTCGGCGAAATATGGGTAATTTTGGCTTTGGCGCGCTTTTTTTAGATGACGTCAGCATGATGTCATCGGGTGGGGTCAAGTACGGAGGGGTGACGTGGCGGTCTGTGAGTGGTCCACGGGGACTGCTGAGGTGGCGGACAGTCGGATCCATGGTGGGCGGGGCGGCAATGTGATGGTGAGTTGGCATGACGTGGGAGTGACGTAGCGGTGACACTGGCAAGCGGTATACGATGGGTAGTAAGCGGTTCTATCGGACCGCTTACAGTACGGTGGTGGTATTGGCAGGCGGCCTCCTGATAAGATTTGGGAGTGACGCGTGGCAGAGGCCTGACGTCACCCTCTGACAATTTCTCGGGAGGTAACGTTCGGTCATCGGGGCGATCCGATATGGATGTGGGCCGTCGGATGGGAAAGCCCAGATCCGACGGTCGACGGGTCATGAACATGTAAGGACGATACGGCAGCGGGGCGGGAATATTTTATTATATTCCTTGAAATGCACGCCCATGCAGGACTTTGAAACCTTGGCGGAAAAAGGGTTTTTTTTGTGTTTTTTGTATTTGAAATGCGCATAGTAACAAACTTAGGATAAAAGGGAAAAATGGGTTTTTTGCAAGGCTTTTCTGTAAGCAAAGTGGGCAAATGATTTCAAAGGATTGTAAAGGGAACAAGGGGTAGAGCTTAGGTTATTAAACCAACATGGGGTTAGTTTAATCCCTGATTTTGAACAAAGCATCTTGTTTGAGACTTGAACTCAGCACGGTTGTCCAATATTTGTACATATGGCTATAATGCCAAAGGGGAGGGAATATACATTTTTTGGGGTTTTATACACCATGGTGTTATAGTAGTAGGGAAGGGGAACATAGGGAATTAAGTAGAGATAGAATTAGTAGTTAGTCTTGGAGGAGAATAGTAATGGAAGTGATAGATACTAAGTTTTTTAAGAAAACAAACTTAGTTAGGAAGTAGATCAAAATGAAAAGAATTTTACACAAGAAATGTGGCTCTTAAAGAAACAAGAACCAATATAAGACTTTGATTTCTTTCATGAACATAGCTGGTATTGGGATGTTAGCAATGAATGTGATGGGGGATAATCAGGAAGTTAGACATGCTTCATTGTATTGCTGCAAAACTGCTAAATAAGAGATTTGCACTGGCGCCATGTTTTTCCTTTGTTTTAGGCCAGTGAAATGTCATAAATCAAGCTTCTGCAACCCCATCTACCTACCCCCTCTATTGCCTAGCATTTTTTGTTACTCCAAGGAGGGTGCACTTAGACTTGCAAACCCTTATGTGCCTTTTCTTTTCCTTTGGCTTTTTTCTTTTAATTTTCTATCTAAGGCTAGCCTTATTGCTTCCAAGGCCCCATATTAAACAGTTGGGAACCTTCATTCTCTACCTAACTGCTTTATCTGCCAAGATTGAATTGTTTGGACAGATTTCTTTCTCTAATCTACAACAAAAAATTGAAACATGGCCTAACCCAGCTTAGGCTGTTGGATCACCCATTCAGAAGTAGGGCAGCATCAACCGACTGTAGATATGTGTCTATCACAAAAATATGAGATCTTTGCATCACCAAAGCAGATCATATTGGCACTTCCCCTGCCAATCATGAGAAATGAAACCTATTGGTATAGGTAGCTAACAGACCTCACGATAGTCGTTCAATAATTCCTTACATAAATATCTAGCATAGTTATATTGAAATCCATTTTTGCATTGTGTGGCTAAAGACGCCACCGACGCAAGAAATTCATTCGCGTAGCACCTCCTCATGATCTTTCCGGCCAAAATATGCGTGGCGAAGTGGACTTCTTGATCATTGATCGAGTTTATGTCATAGGCCCTATTGCCTTTGACCAACCCATACTTCTCCTTCATATTCTCCACCACAGCGCAATCCTGATCCTTTCCCATGAACTCCTCCGTGGGGTTTCTCCCTTGGTACGGTAATCTAATGATCCTCCAGATAAACATTTGGTCTATGGGTATTTTATTCCCCATCCATAGGTGTCCATTATGTATCAATACCAATGATTTCTGAACACACGCTGTGTTTGCGGAACTTCTGCCCAAGTGCAGCACATTCAACATGTTGAGCAGTCTTGACTGCACCAACCCATTCACCCATCATTGTCATTCTAATCTTGTCCCTCCACTATCTGGGTAGTGAACCTGCTACAAGTACCAGTCTGGTGTGAACTACGAGTCCTTAATCTGGTCATTAAAATCATTGTCTGTGAATTTCAGCTACATAATTTTCCACAAAATCTCTCCTTCAAATGGCGCATCTTCTGAGAGTAATGGTGTGAATGTCCCATACTTTGCATCCTTGGAATCCTTTACTAGTTTGGAATTTGGCTTCCTCTATAGGATGTATGAGGGAAGAGGTGATATGAATGCTACGCCACCTTCCTCTACCTGTATTTCCTCCACATCTTCTTCAATATTGACCTGCTCCAGTTTCTTCTGAGTTTCATGGGTTTGACAGGCTTCTTGTCCTGCTTTTTCTTGGTTCTTACTTCCTTGGTTTTCTTCTACCTTGGTGGTTTCTATGGCTTCTATGGTGGTGGTGTTGCTACTATGGGTGTACCTACTATGGGTTCTTCAACTGATGGTGCGGACTCCATAACTCCTGACATTCCATTCTCACGAAAAATCCGCACAATCTTCTCCCAAGATCACTCAGTTGACATACATAGTGGAGTCTCATGCAACTTCTTCACACTATTAATCACTCGAGCTCTTGATTCAAAAAATTTCTTAATCTGAGTAGGAGTTGGCTATTTATAACAATTTTGACCTTCTAACCTCATCATTAGATTTTATTTTGTCCCGATTCTATTCAGATTTTGTCATTAAATGTGTATATATCCTTAAATTTTGCCAACATGTCATAATAAATGCAAATTTTCACCTATCTTTTCCCTTTTAACGGTCATATTTCTTCTTTTCCGATGAACTTCAACACATCCCCTATCGTAGAGCACCTTTGTCTTACGACGTAGCTTCTTGCGAACTTCAACATATTTCCGAGTGTAGTGAAGTACTTTCTTCGTCAAAGCTCTTTTGGTAGCGTAGTTTATAGTCCATTGCCCACTTTCAACTGCATGTAAAATTAAGACTTTCCTTCTTTATTATTTAGGGAAAAGTTGTAGGGGAAGGGTTCACTATACAACTTCAACCTAGTGCCATTTACTTTTTGTTAAATTAATTCCCCATTTAACTTTGTTAATTGCACTACCCTCCATTATTAATATTCTTAATAAAATATGGGCCTAACCAATGTGTTTTGAATTTCCATGAGAATTTCACAAACTTACTGTCATAGAGGAGAACAAGGTCTCATCTATGGAACTTCTGTTGGTTAATGTTCCTATCATGCCAAGCCTTTTTGATGCAGGAGCATGTAGCTCAGCAATTTCATTATGATTCTAGTTAAATTAGGGGGTCTTGTGTTTTCAAGGAAGTTAGTTTCCTGAGTAATCAATTAATGTAATTATTAAGGTTTTGAGTGATTTTAATGAGAGATATTTAGAATACGATTTAATTAAGTATTGTGAGGCATATTTGTAAATGTTCTCGAATGTTGGGGAACATGAGAGAATTAGGATAGTTGAGAGTTCATAGGGATTGATAGGTCTAGAAATTAATTGTAAAAGCTTATATTAGGAATTAGTTGATGATTTTGTGGATTAGAGAGGATCCTTAGAGATAAAGAAGAGATTTTAGGATTTTGTTGAGAAGGTTATGGATCTAAACCAAGAATTGGTTATAGAATCCTTTTGTATAAATGTAAGCCTAAAAGGCATAGAAGAAGGTTAGCTAGCTAGGAATTAGTTCAAGAGTTACATAGGTTTGATTGTAAGCCTACAAGAAGGAAAGGGAAAAGACCACTAATAAGAAAATCAGGCCAGAGAGAGACAAAGACTCATGATGTAATTATTTGTTTATATATACATAGAGATTTTGATTCCTGAGTGTGTGATGTGTGTTGATTGATGGAATTATAGATTGTGTGTGAATTAGAAGTAATTCTACATAACATAGGGTTGCAGGTGTGCAAAACCAGAGATCAAGTGTAGGGAAGAGTGTATCGGGTTTACACGCAGATAGTGTTGGAGGAAACCTTAATGTTACAGTGAAGGTATACCATAAGGTTCTTAAAACCTAAGGAGTTATGCAGCAGAAGCGTAAAAGAGCAAAGAAATAAAGAACAAAGCTGAAGATCAGATCAGAATAATTGAAGACTGGAAGGCGAAATCAAATACACAAGAAGAAACAAAAACAAATGTACTATCACACAGCATAGACAAAAGAGCGTAGCATAGTCGTTGGATCAGCCAGATCAATGAACGGAGTGATGGAGATAGACGGCCAGGATTAAATCATGTACAATAAAAGTAAGAAGTTGAGCGGCAGAGATTAAGTCATGTGTTAGCAGAAGGACAGAGTGGTTTTCGTAAGCAGGAAGTTATTTCTCGCATGCCCTCGAAGTTGTAAGTGGTATTCCAAAATCGAACGCAATAAGGTTTTATGCAATGGAATTAAACCCTCGTTGAATTCTAGCCATCAGGACCATCCATTGGGTGACTAATCGAATGCATATCGCTTCCAAAAGTGTGTGCTAGTTAATTTGGAATTCGGACGCAATGAGGTTTTATACGACGGGCTTAAAACCTCGTTGAGTTCCGATAATCGTGACCATTCAATGGTTGATTAATCGGACGGTAATCACACTCGAATGTACGCATAGGTTAACATGTTGGGCGGACTCGATGAGTTATTCAAAGAAGTTTAACTTCTTTGAGTTCTAGCGGGTGATGAGCCTCATCATTGGGTAATTATATGGGCCTTAATTATCCTTAATTCACCTCCTAGCTTAGTCAAACCAACTATTCTCACAACTTATTGCATACTTTTGATTATATTTTGTTTATTAGATGAGTTAGAGTTGGGTATTTTGCTTTGTGGTCTAAAGTGCATGTAATGCAGGAATACAGGATAAAAGAAAGGAAAAATGCAGGCATAAAGGATCAAAGCAAGGAGCTATGGCAAATACCTTGGTCAAAACTCGAATGGGACAAGGGAGAGTAATTATAGGAGGTAAATCCTCCTCATTTACTACCCCTCCATTCGAATATTCCTCCATCATCGGAGTGCAAATAGACATCACTTTGAAGACTAGAAGACAGCCGAGCAAGTGAAAGTGATAGAAACCAGTTTATGAGATATATAAGTAGAGAGGCTTAGGACCTCATTAGGATTCCAACTTCTATTGTAAAAACTTTGTTTTATTTCTGAGCTGCAAGAGACTTGTGACAGTTTGTTCTATAATCCATGGTTTTCATAATAAAGATTAGTTATGTTTAAGCCAGCTCTGAGTTAACTTCGAGGGCTGAAGCTCTTGGGTTAGGGCCCGACCCAAGTGACCACAGCTCCTCTTTACTGTATATGTATGCTAGCATAGAGTTCTGTTATGTTTATTTGCTTAAGTACTTTCATGGTTTTCTGTTCATTTGCTTAAGTAGCCTTATGGTTTTCACTATTTATTTTCTTAAGTAGTTGCACTTTCATTATAGCAATACAGCATAGATCATGCATGGTTTTCTTGTTCATCTGCTTCAGTAGCTACATTTGTTGTAGTTAACTTTCATTTATGCCTTCTTTCAGTTCATAGGTTACTTAGAGGGAAAAAATCACTATCAAGTTGTGCGCAGGTGTCTCGGCCTCATCTCCTCCCTCTAGGACCATGAATTGAGGAAGGGACCCTTCAGCAGCCCCAAAAACATAGGTCTTTGGTTCTCGCATGGGCTATGGAGTTCACTGTTTAATGCAGTTATTGTTCACCCGCACTAGATTTTTCTGTCATTTTCCCTTTGAAACCTCCTTCAACATGTTCTTCAGGCATCGCTTCCTTGTCGTCCGATCACCAACAAACCTTCGCAATAACCGTCTGATTCACTATTTTCTCCAACTATTGCCTCGCATGGAGTCCACCACTTGCTTTATGATATTTAATTCCCCACCTTAGATCTGCCTCGCCTGATCCAACGGCTATCGTGTCGCCTCCACACCTTTAGGTGCTTTAAACCCCCACCGTCAATCTGCCTTACTTAATCTGACAGTTGTCACTTCACCTAATCACCAACTAGCTTGGCCGATCTCCACCATTGATTAGCCTCGCCGGATCCAACGGCTATCACGCAATCTCATGCGTATTAGTGCATGGTCGTTATCCACCCAAGAGCACGTGAGAAAAGTGGTTTTCTTGTGAAATTCAAAATTAAATTATAGCCTGAAGGGTGTGCGAGAAACTGCTTACCGATGTAGAAACCCGCTCCATCATTTCCACACGTTTCTTTTTCCCACGATGCGATCTCTGCCATCCATCTCTTGACCTCATCTGCACAATAAGATCTTAGTCGTTCATTGCTCTGTTAACCTCATTCATCCATACACTCACTTAATCCCTTGCAATTAGATCTCAGCCATTCATCTACCTTGTTACCTTGTTCATCCATCCATTCACTTAAGCCTTCGCGATCCGATCTCCGTCTTTCCTTTTCCTTTCACCCAACTGGTCCAATGGTTCTTGTGCACTATTGCTCCGTTACGTCCTCCTTTCACCAATTTCGATATTCGACTGCTTTTTTCGCTTGAAAACTAATTTAGCTTAGTTTCTTTGCTTACACCTTAGTCTAGTTTTGATATCATTTACTTCTGCAACTTAGATAATTAGCATTAGGTTAGTGTTGATTTGAAAATTTTGTTTAGGCATAGTTGTTTAACTAGTTAGCTAGGTTATGGTGTGGTTTATCATTACATGTAGTTTTCTTCAATGTTGCAGTAGAAGTAGCTCTCCCTTAGGATATATTTTCTCTTCTTCCATCAAAGAGTTAAGCTTCTTCTGACCCTATAGAAGTCTGGCTTGGAACCCCTAGGGT
Source organism: Pinus tabuliformis (assembly GCA_031772625.1). Taxonomy (NCBI): domain Eukaryota; kingdom Viridiplantae; phylum Streptophyta; class Pinopsida; order Pinales; family Pinaceae; genus Pinus; species Pinus tabuliformis. The sequence goes on along the minus strand of CM062813.1, from coordinate 846,793,180 downwards.
CTCTTGCCATATGAGCAATGACAACAGGCAGTACCTTCACTTCTACTTATGCATATAGCACTATCACCTCCAAGTTTGTACGAACCTCGGGTTGATAAGTAAAGCTGGTAGCCCTGGGAGTTGCAGAATTATTGTTGCAATACCTAGGCTCATCACTTTTTGGCGTCGTTATTGGAGAGGTGTCTAAGTAGAAGTAATTACTGTTTTTCTTCTATTTTCTAGTTTCCAAATTTCTTCAATTAGTTTATTTCTACAAAAGTAATCTAGTTTCTTCCTTTCTTTCGGTTGTCATTATCTGCTTTCCTTTCCATTTTGCAAGTAGAATTTCAATCATAAAAACAAAAACAAAAACAAAAAATTCAAATACCAACCCACCCCCCATTTGATCATGTGGTGAAATAAGAGCCACATCACCATTCACTCTTACAGGTAGAAGAAGAAAATAGCAAAGAATGTAGAAGAAATGGATGGAGATGATGACAATGAGGAACATCCTCTTGGATTTCCCATTCAAGACACTGATGGTAGTGTGCACATGAAGAACATCCCTCCATCTTTTCTTCCAAAATTTCATGGTCTAAGGACAGAAGATCCGGAAACCTTTCTCTTTGAATTTAAACTTATTTGTAGATCTTATGGTTCTTCTTTAACTCAAAACGTGAGATTGTTTCCAACAACTTTAAAGGATAGAGCTCTTAGATTGTTCATGAGTTTAGGGACTAATTCAATAAGATCATGGAATAATATGCAAAAGATATTTCTAGACAAATATAAATATCATGATCTTAAAGAAGAAATCTTTAGAATGAATCAAAGAGAAGATGAGAGTCTAGAGGATCTGATAGAGAGGTTCATGTACAATGTTAAGAGGGAAAAACTACATAATTTAGGATCTGACACCCTAAAAACCCTCTTACTTAGAACAATTAGGGATGAATGGATTGATCTCCTTAATATCATGATTAAAGGTGGTGTATACCAATTATCATTTGAGGAAATATGTGAAACATGCAAACACATATCAAGAGGAAAAGCAAGAGTAGATAAATCAGCATCAAGATCAGTAAATCAGGCTAAACTTGTAAATTTGTTTGATGATTTTAAAGCAGAAATTCTTAGCAATCTAACAAAACAAGTAGAAATGTTAAGAATGCAAGATGAAGGAAAAGAAAATGATGATAATTGTGTTGCAGAATCATAGGATGTTAGACATTGTCCATCATTACTAAGGTTGAAGAAAGTTCACCAGAAGGACAATGGACCAAGTCCATTGCCATTGTAGCAATGTTATGTAGCTCCAAGAAGACCATGGCATCTTATTCAGCCTTATATGATGAAAGAGCTTAATTTAGAATTTCAGGCTTATGCACATCCACCTCCAAGTAGTTGGAACACACCTTTTCCTTGGAAACATTGGCCATCACAACCCCAAAACCAATCTTGGCAACCAAGTTGGCAAGCAACTTATGGGAGCCATCCACAATATCCTCAATATCCTCAGTATTTTCCTCAATATCCTCCATACCAAACTCCATGTTATCCTTACCATTCACCTCCACCACAACCACAACCCCATCCACATCCATCTCAAATATACACTCCCACTCAACTACCTGTACCACCATTTCCAAACCCACACATTGAAGTAGCTCAGCCCACTTACAATGCTGAGATACAACACTTCCAAACATCTCCTCTTGAGGTCAATGGTATTCACCATAGCTCAGGAAGAGTATTGCAAAAAAGAGATTCTCCTAATATCATTGAAGGACAACATACAAAAGAAGAAGATTCAAAAGAGAAGATCAAAGAACCATGGGCTGCATTTGATGAAGAGTAGACAGCAAAATCAGAGATTGAGAAAGCTCCCTCATGGTTACCATCAAATCCTCCATATGTTCAAAAGAAAACTCAGCAAAAAGAGGAAGATTTGAAGGTCATGAAAGAAGGAGACATCCAAGATGATCCAAATCAGCAAGTGGACTAGGGATATCACAACTACATTGAAATATGGTTCCAAACAGTCACTAAGTTGCAGCATCACTCTCTTCCTCAAATATGCTTGATCCTTTCAAAGTCAAATCATTTGGGCTCTGAAATCCAAGTACATGTCAAAGCATACATTTCAAAGTAGGGTAGGGTAGAAAAAAAAAATGGAATAAGAAGATCCCTGGGTGAAAACTTCCTTGATATCTAGAGTGAAAACCTCTCTGAGGCAGCCTAGGTGTTTTTCAAAAAATATATAATAATAAAAAATAAAAAAACATAATTGTTATTTGCAGGTGGGTGAAAAAGACAAGCAAGGAGCAAAGAAAAGATCCAAGGGGAACCCTGCCTCACATATATTCATCTCCTCCACTCCTTACCATGCATCCCTCCATCAATTCCATTGTTTTTTACTTCATTACTTTAATTTCAGGTAAAGATTGTGTTTTCTACAGAATCACCTCATCCATTACCATCATCCTTGCATCCACACACACTCCTACTCCCTCCATCCATTCATTACAGCATCCTCACAACACCAGCCAGCAACATGATCAAGAAATTCTAATGGAGACACCAAACATTTCCAACTGGTAATCCAGGAGCTCCACAGTAGCAACAACAGCATCACATCTTCAATCACAGACACCTATAAAAGCTAATAAACCATCAGCAGATAGCAAAGGAGGAAGAAGAATGACCATCAGCAGCACCTCTAATCTTTGACAACTACAGCATGGCATCAAGACCACAGGTAAGTATCCCACTCACTCACTCATATGCATCATTTGATCAAAATTTGTAAAGGTTAAGAGGTAGTTGGTTTATAAGTGAAAAGGTGGAAAAAAGGAAATTCTTTAATAAGTCAAAAGAGAATGCAAGAGTCCATAGATACAATGTTGTTATGGAAACCATTTGAGAATGCTTGAAGAATTAAGATTTGGGGTAGAAACACCAGTTCACCAAAGACTCAACATACCCTATTTCTTGATGCAATCACTCATAGACTCCAGCAGCAAAGTAAAGGAAGGAAATTCCCAGCAGTTAGTTCACCATGGGTTGATCAGGATCCTCATTAAGGATGCCCTCCAAAGCCTCAGGATCCCCATAACATGGTCAGTCTTAAGAAACTTACCAGTAGAGGATAAAATAAAAACCCTCACATATGATGTTAATCCTTTTGTCAGTGAGGAGGAGGCAAAACAAGAAGAAGAAGATATAGAGCTAGATAGGGATGACATGGGTGAAGATTAAACTAATACAGAGGAACATGCTGAAAGAAGACAAGGAGGATGATGCTGAAACAAGAGGAGGAAGCAAAGGAAGAAATTAATGGAGATGCGAAAGAACAGAAAAAGGAAGAAGATAAGAAAAACAGAGAGGATAGTTGCAGGAAAAGAAATACCAACTAGCATATACGGCTAGCCTCTCCTTGGAGGCCATCCAGTGTAGGATGCCAGCTAAATCCTATGCTTCGTACCTCAGAGAACGATAGCTGCAATTTCAGATTAAATCACTAGCACAAAGGGGCACCATACCATTTCAAGACTACAGGAAGTTTATTGAGATTTGTGATCAAAATGCACTAGAGGATAGGGCCAAACTGGCTGAGTTTTACTTGCACAACATGGCCCTCATAGACATTAATATTTGGTATCCTAATGCAAAGCTAGGAGATATACAATTAATGGTCTTGGCATCATGGATGAACCATGAGAATTCAAGGGTTGCAGAGATAAAAAGAATATTGGCCAAAGAGAAAAATGAACCTCTTTTTCATCAGAGCTGAACAATCATATCCCATGGCCCTAATCAGCACCCATAATCTAATGGCAAATGATCCTCAGTTGGCACCTAGATATCTTGCATCCAAAGAGCAAGAAATTTCACATTTTGAGGATATGTTTAGGCTGCTAAGAGATGATAATATGCATGCCTGCTAAAGGAGATGGAACACACTGCCACACAACTTGAAGATTAGAGAATATCACTCCCCTCAAAGGTTGAGAGATGCACTCAATAGGACACCTATGTATAAGAAATCAATGCAAATGTTGAAGGTCAATTGGATAGGCCTAAAATTCAGTCCACCACTACTCTTAGGGATGCTAGAAGGGAGAAAAGAAGAAGAGGAAAAGAGGCAATGGGAATAAGTAGAATGGAAAGCAGGCTTCTATGAACAAGAAAAAGAGACCACAACAAAAACACGAGATGTCACAAAAGGCTACCAGAGCCATGAAGGACATGGACATTGACTAAGTTGCTCAGAGGATGAGCAACACTTTCAGTAGGGCGGTGATGATGAGCCTCATCATTGCGTAATTATATGGGCCTTAATTTTCCTTAATTCACCTCCTAGCTTAGTTAAACCAACTATTCTCACAACTTATTGCATACTTTTGATTATATTTTTTTTATGAGATGAGTTAGAGTTGGGTATTTTTCTTTGTTGTCTAAAGTGCATGTAATGCAGGAATAAATTAGGATAAAAGCAAGGAAAAATGCAGGCATAAAGGATAAAAGCAAGGAACTATGGCAAAGACCTCGGTCAAAACTTGAATGGGACAAGGGAGAGTAATTATAGGAGGTAAATCCTCCTCATTTACTACCCCTCCATTTGAATATTCCTCCATCATTGGAGTGAAAATAGCCATCACTTTGAAGACTAGAAGACAGCTAAGCAAGTGAAAGTGACAAAAACCAGTTTATGATATGTATAACTAGAGAGGCTTAGGACCTCCTTAGGATTTAGACTTCTATTGTAAAAACTTTGTTTTATTTCTGAGTTGCAAAAGACTTGTGACAGTTTGTTCTGTAATCCATGGTTTTCATAATAAAGATGAGTTATGTTTAAGCCAGCTCTGAGTTAACTTTGAGGGCTGAAGCTCTTGGGTTAGGGCCCAACCCAAGCAGCCACAACTCCTCTTTACTGTATATGTATGCTAGCATAGAGTTCTGTTATGTTTATTTGCTTAAGTAGTTTCATGGTTTTCTGTTCATTTTCTTAAGTAGCCTTATGGTTTTCACTGTTTATTTGCTTAAGTAGTTGCACTTTCATTACAGCAATATAGCGTAGATCATGCATGGTTTTCCTATTCATTTGCTTCAGTAGTTGCATTTGCTATAGTTTACTTTCATTTATGCCTCCTTTCAGTTCACAGGTTAGTTAGAGGAAAATGATCACTATCAAGTTGTGTGCAGGTGTCTTGGCTTCATCTCCTCCCTCTGGGACCATGACTTGAGGAAGGGACCCTTCAGCAGTCCCAAAAACATAGGTCTTTGGTTCTCACATGGGCTAGGGAGTTTGTTGTTTAATGTAGTTATTTTTTCACCCGCACTGGTTTTTTCTGTCATTTTCCCTTTGAAACCTCCTTCATCATGTTCTTCTGGCATTGCTTCCTCATCGTTCGATCACCAACAAACCTTCACCATCACCGTCTGATTCACTATTTTCTTCAACTGTTGCCTCATGTGGAGTCCACCACTTGCTTTATGAGCTTTAAGTCCCCACCATCGATCTTCCTCGCCTGATCCGACAGCAATTGCGTCACCTCCACACCTTTAGGCACTTTAAACCCCCACTATCGATCTGCCTTGCCTGATCCGATGACTGTCGGTTCACTCGATCACCAACTAGCTTAGCTGATCTCCACCATTGATCAGCCCCACCTGATCCAATGGCTATCGCGCAATCTCGCGCAAATTAGTGCACGGCCGTTATCCGCCTGAGAGCACGCAATAAAAGTGGTTTTCTCATGCTACGTGTCATGCAGTTAGGCTAATAGCGTGAAATTTCAAAATATAGCTTACAGCCTGAAGGGCACGCAAGAAACTGCTTACAGCTGTAGAAACCCACTCCATCATTTCCGCACGTTTCTTTTTCCCACGATGCGATCTCCGTCGTCCATCTCTTGACTTCATCCACGCAATAAGATCTCAGTCATTCATCACTCTGTTAACCTCGTTCATCCATCCACTCACTTAATCCCTCGTGATTAGATCTTGTCCATTCATCTACTTTGTTACCTTATTCGTCCATCCATTCACTTAAGCCTTCGTGATCTGATCTCCGTCGTTCATTTGCCTTTCACCTGACTGATCCAACGGTTCTTGTGCACTGTTTCTCCCTTTCGTCCTCCTTTCACCAATTTTGATCTCCAACTACTTTTTCCACTTGAAAACTAATTTAGCTTAGTTTCTTTGCTTACACCTTAGTCTAGTTTTGATTCTCTTTACTTCTGCAACTTAGATAATTAGCATTAGGTTAGTGTTGATTTGGAAATTCTGTTTAGGCATAGTTGTTTAACTGGTTAGCTAGGTTATGGTGTGGTTTATCATTACATGTTGTTTTCTTCAATACTGCAGTAGAAGTAGCTCTCCCTTATGATAGATTTTCTCTTCTTCCATCAAAGAGTTAAGCTTCTTCTGACCCTATAGAAGTCTGGCTTGGAACCCCTAAGGTCTCTTGCTATATAAGCGGTGACAACAGATAGTACCTTCACTTCTACTTGTGCATATAGCACTGTCACCTCCAAGTTTGTATGAACCCCAGGTTGATAAGTAAAGCTGGTAGCCCTGGGAGTTGCAACATTATTGTTGCAATACCTAGGCTCATCAGCGGGTGAATGGGTTAAAGTTGTAGATCACGCAATAGCCGTTGATCTGAAGGAAGAAATCAATGGTGCATATTTGAAGTGAAAGATTGAGCATCGATATATGTGCCAAGGTCATGGAATGGCGAAAAGGTAAGGATTAAGCGTGGTTTATGTGTAATTTCTATTATATGGAATTATAATAGAAATAAAGCGGGATGTATATATTATGGGTTAAGTTGAGGTTAACCAAAGTCTAAAAGACCATGATGTGGTTAATATGCGTGGGATGTTAACCAAAGGTTATGAAGAGGGCTATAAGGTTCCACTCAAAGGGTTGTTAAAGTCTAAACTGGGGATGGTTAAATGAAATATTTCCACTTAAAGAATTAACCTTTGATAAAGTGGGTTTTTGTCCGATGTTATGTTTCCGCATAAGAGTTTAATTAAGAGCTTAAACCTTGAATTGGCATAATGTGGGTATTGTTAGCTTAGGCTGGCATCATTTGGTATCAAAGCAGAAGAAGGAAATTCTATGTGGAAGAATTCTTTGAGAGAAATTTGTTCTAAGAGTTATGTTTTAAAGGTGTGTGTAAAGGTGAATGGTGATGAAAGCAGGCAAGAGGAGATCAGATTTTAAATATGACAAATAGTAGACGCACAGAGATAAAGTGTAGCAGAATATTGGGAGAATTTGCATATGTAAAGGAAATAGAGAACAATCCATTCAAAGTGCAGGTGAATGGTAGAAAAACATCATGCAGAGCTCTTGAAGGTAGTGGCATAAGAAGGTGAGAAGATTGTAGCAACCTAGAGCAAGGAGTTCTCAATTGGTTCCAAAGGAGAGAACCAGAGAGATGCCAAAAGACTGAGCTCAGAGGAGAGAATATTAGTGAGGCATGTGTAGCAAGAAGGAAACTTGTTACTGCAAAGGTTTTGTTGCAGCTCACAGGAAGATCATAAAGGCAATTCCACATAGGATGTGGGTAGAATTGCTAAGGGATGAAGGACGCTAATAAGAGTTTCTGAATGAAAGAAGAATGTGGCAGAAAATTGAAGAATTCCAAGAGAGGTTGGATAAAGAGGACAGTTGTATTCTTAAAAGGTTCATATGAGTTGAAGCCTAGAAGGAGAAGAGAGAAGTGCTCAAAGAGGTTCCAAAGATAGAGAACCAAGTGCTTGCGAAAAGACTAAGTACAGAGGAAAGCTTAGTAAGGTGAGTGGAAGCAGGGAGGAATTGTTGTTGCATAGGCTTTAGTGCAGCTCATAGTAAGTGAGTGAGGAGCTCATGAAGATAGAGGAGAAAATGACTACTGATATTCATAGTAAAGGTTTTGAGGAAGACCACAGTAGAAGAAAGGTGAAGAAGGAGGATGCCAAGGCAAATGGCAAGAGAATGAGTCAAGAGGAGCTTGACAAGGAGAATGCAGAGTTGAAAGAACAACTCAACGTATTAAGGATGATACTAGAGGAAAGCTAGAGACAAGGTTGGGTCTTGAGAAAAAAGGCAGTGAAGTGGCATAAATTATAGAGAAGGATACAGCAGAGGCAAGTGAAGTGGCCGTAGAAAAACTCAGAGAAGCAGAGTTGGAAATGGAAGTTTCTATTTGTGAAGCAGAACAGGGGGAAGTTGTGGGTGAAGATGAGGAATGGAGATATATGAAAGATCTTATGAACTATTGTGATAACTCAAGATAGCAAAAAGTTTACTTTGCTGAAGAAGGAATTATTGATGATTTTCTGAACTGTTGGACAAATTCAAATCAGCGGGAGGATGTAAAACATTGTATTTTTTAATCTAATAATTTTGATGTGATTACAGGTTTCGCAGAAGATGAGCAGTCTTTTGAAGCTGTCAAAATTATCGAAGAGTATCTTTCAGAAGATAAATACTCTGAAGTAAAGAAGGATGGAGAATGTCTCTTAAATGAGAAAAGTAGTGAATTATTGTAGCAAAAATAATTCAGTAATACATTGATGTTTGAAGCTGTTACAACATAGGAACAATTTCTTGTGGAAGAAGGAGATGAGAATCAGTCTGAAGAGCTAATATGTGAAGCAACAGTTGAGACTGTTGAACCTTGTAATTTTCAAACTTCTAATTTGTGTATAAATGCAGGAATTATAATTAATGATGAAATACTTATGAAGTGTCATAGAAAAATTGAATTACTGGAGTATTTGCTAGGAAACCCAGAGTATGACAGTGCGATTGCAGAAGAAGGAGTTCATTACAGTGGACAAGAGCAGAAAGACATCATTGAAATAGATGGCGTGGAAGAAAGACTTGCTGACAATTTCGAGAGTCCTTCGAAGAATTCTTTAGAGAGGTTGAGTCATCATACTGATGTGCTGATAGAGAAGGAAAAATCAGAGCAGCATATTGAAATGTTTCCAAAGGAAGAAGAGGCACTGAGGCCTTATGTTTTTTATTTTAATAATTGTTTTGTGAGTGCAGGTTTTGTTGCAAATGATAGAGAAAATTTGGCACAGATGAGTAGCCAAATAAAGATGGAAGAAGAGGATTCTATGGAAAAATTTAATCCATGGAACAGAGACAATATGTTGCTGGAGAGAATGTTGGAAAGTCAGGATTCAATGCAAAAAGAGATAATCATGAAAGAGGGTAAGGATGAAAGGGCGATAGTAAGAATCCGACAACTTCAAAGAGAAGATAATGAACAACAGTTGGAAGAGTTAGTGAACAGCAGCAACAAATTGAAGCAAAGAGAAAGAGGTAGTAGTAAATGGCAGAGTATGGACCAACCCAAGGATGTGCTGGAGATGGAGATTGAAGAGTTATGGAAATTCATGATGAAACAATCCATATGGAGGAGATTGATAACAACGGGAAGAATGATCAATCAGAATTTGAAACTGATTGACAAGGAGAGGAAGATGAAACAGAAGACATCAGACATATAGCAGTAGCAAAGGTGCAGAGCATTCATACAACTACAAACTAAAGTTTGGGACCCTGGAGATTTTCTATCAACATATGGGAACACATGATCAGGAGATCATGAATGTTTTCAACCTTGGGAGTCTAATGCAGGAGCATACAGCTCAACAATTTCATTATGATTCTAGCTAACTTAGGGGGTCTTATGTTTTCAAGGAAGTTGGTTTCCTGAGTATTAAATTAATGTAATTATTAAGGTTTTTAGTGGTTTTAATGAGAGATATTTAGCATAGGATTTAATTAAGTATTGTGAGGCATATTTGTAAATGTTATCGAATGTTGGGGAACATGAGAGAATTAGGACAGTTGAGAGTTCATAGGGATTGATAGGTCTGCAAATTAATTGTAAAAACTTAGATTAGGAATTACTTGATGATTTTGTGGATTAGAGAGGATCCTTAGAGATAAAGAAAAGATTTTAGGATTTTGTTGAGAAGGTTATGGATCTAAACCAAGAATTGGTTATAGGATCCTCTTGTATAAATGTAAGCCTAAAAGGCATAGAAAAAGGCTAGCTAGCTAGGAATTAGTTAGATAGGTTTGATTGTAAGCTTATGGGCGGGAAAGGGAAAAGGCCACTGAGAAGAAAATCAGGCCAGAGAGAGACAGAGACTCATGATGTAATTATTTGTTTATATATACACAAAGATTTCAATTCCTAAGTGTGTCATGTGCGTTGATTGATGGAATTATAGATTGTGTGTGAATTAGAAGTAATTCTACATAGCATAGGGTTGCAGGTGTGCAGAACCAGAGATAAAGTGCAGGAAAAAGTGTATCAGGTTTACACGCAGATAATGTTGGAGGAAACCTTAATGTTACAGCGAAGGTATACCGTAAGGTTCTTAAAACCTAAGGAGTTATGCAATGGAAGTGTAAAAGAGCAAAGGAATAAAGAATGAAGCTAAAGATTGGATCAGAATAATTGAAGACCAAAAGGCGAAATCAAATACACAGGTAAAAACCTGAACAAATGGACTATCACGCAGTATAGACAAAAGAACATAACCACGGAGCACAGTCGTTGGATCAGTCGAATCAACAAATGGGAGTGATGGAGATAAATGGCCAGGATTAAATCACGTAGAATAAAAGTAATAAGTTGAGCGGCGAAGATTAAGCCATGTGTTAGCAGAAGGACGGAGCGGCTTTCGTAAGCAGGAATTTGTTTCTCGTGCACCCTTGAAGTTGTAAGCGGTATTTCAAAATTGGACGTGATAGGGTTTTATGCAATAGAATTAAACCCTCATTGAATTCTGACCATCGGGACCGTCCCTTGGGTGATTTATCGGACGCATATCACTTCTGAAAGTGCACACTGGTTAATTTGGAATTCAGACACAATGAGGTTTTATACAATGGGCTTAAAACCTCATTGAGTTCCGATAATCGTGACCGTTCAATGGTTGATTGATCGGACGGTAATCACGCTCGAATGTGCGCATGGGTTAACACGCCGGGCGGACCCAATGAGTTATTCAAAGAAGTTTAACTTCTTTGAGTTCCGATGAGTGAATGGGTTAAATTTGGAGATCGCACAATATCCGTTTATCTGAAGGAAGAAATCAACGGTGCAGATTTGAAGTGAAAGGTTGAGCATCGATATATGTTCCAAGGTCGTGGAATGGCGGAAAGGTAAGGATTAAGCATGGTTTATGTGTAATTTCTATTATAAATAGAAATAAAGTGGAATATATATATTATGGGTTAAGTCGAGGTTAACCAAAGTCTAAAAGACCATGCTATGGTTAATATGCACGGGCTATTAACCAAAGGTTATGAAGAGGGTTATAAGGTTCCGCTCAAAGGCTTGTTAAAGTCTAAACTGGGGATGTTTAAATGAAATATTTCCACTTAAAGAATTAACCTTTGATAAAGTGGGTTTTCGTCTGATGTTATGTTTCCACATAAGAGTTTAATTAAGAGATTAAACCTTGAATTGTAAAGGTTTCCCTAAGTATGGAATTTTAGAATTCCTAGGACATGTATATGACATGCAATTGAATTGGCATAATGTGGGTATTGTCAGCTTAGGTTGGCATCACTTTTCTCTTGCTTTCTGTACTTGTTGATGAAATCCTGCTATAAAGCTGTCTTCTTCCTGAGAAATTAACTGCAACATCCTCTCTTCCATTATGTCGGTGTCTGCCATATTTGTAAAAGTTGCAATTCTCAGGCTCAGGACAATGTGTTCTTTGGGCATCACAACTTCTTTCCCATAAACCAACCTAAAGGGTGTTTGACCTGTTAACTTCTTGCATGTAGTCCCATAAGCCCATAATACTGCTAGAATCCTAAGGTCCCAATCATTCATGTTTACATTGCATACCTCGGTTAGTGCATTCTCCAAAATTTTATTAAATGCTTCCACAGTTCCATTTTCCTGAGGATGATAGGGAGTTTTATTTTGGTGGTAAACTTGAAATTCCTCAGTTAATGCCTCAATGGTATTCTTCAAGAAATGTGATCCTTGATCGCTCATCAATATCTTTGGACACCCAAATCTAGACAGTATGTATTCAAAGATGAACTTCGCAACAATTTTTATGCTCCAATCCTTCATTGGTTGTGCTTCGGCCCACCTTGTCAAATAATCAGTCGCAGTGATTATATGCCTCGCAACAGTCCTTTTCCCTGGTGGATTGATAGGTCCAACAAAATCAATAGCCCATTTATCAAAAGCCTATAATGTTACTTGTGGCACTAGTGCATTTCATCTCTTCTTGAAGGTTTTCCTGTTCTTTGACAAATATCACAAGCTTGACAGTACTCCTTTGCATCTTTGTGTAGTGTAGGCCACCATAATCCTACTCTTAATTTTTTTTGCGAAGTGGTTTTTCCTGCATAATGTCCTCTAGCTGCACCATTATGAGCTTTTGTTAAAATTATCTATCTTTTGTGCTCAAGAACATACCTGCGCAGTATTTCATCTGGTCCCATCTTGTACAAATGTCCTGCTATTAGTGAAAAAATTGGTTCCTTAACCACCAATTCTTTACTCTACTACGTAGTGTATTCTAAAGGGGCCATCCCTATGGCTAAGAATTGAATAATATCAGCAAAGTAATCATCTATAATCCTGATTGCAAATAGTTGCGCATCAAGAAGATTATCCTCTATATTCATTAGTTCTTCTCCTGTTTCCAACCTTGATAAATGATCAGGTCCATCATTTAGTCTTCGTGGCTTAATAACAACTTCAAATTCATACTCCTGAAGCAATAATAGACATTTGTAAATCTTTCCTCCTAAAATAGGCTTATTGACCAAATACTTTAGTGCAGAGTGATTTGTGAACATCTTGAAATGTGACCCCAACAAATAATGTCTAAACTTTTGTAAATCATATAACATAACCAGTCCTTCCCTTTCTGTAGTTGTATAGTTCTTCTCTTCTTTAGATAGTTTCTTGCTTGCAAAATCTATAGGGTGATGGATTTCTCCTGCACCAGGTTGTGCCAATACCACTCCTAAAGCTATGCATGAAGCATCCACATGAACATGAAATTACTTATTCCAATCTAGGAATACTAGTATAGGAATAGCTACCATCTTTTATTTTAATGTTTCAAGGCTCTTTTAACATTCTTTATAGGAATAGCTACCATCTTTTATTTTAATGTTTCAAGGCTCTTTTAACATTCTTCATTCCATAGGAATGTTACATCTTTCTTCAACAGTTTTTCCATAGGCGCAGTGATCTGTGCATATCCTTTGATAAATTTTATGTAATATCTTGTATGTCCTAATGTGGTGTGAAGCTGTCTCACTATCTTTGGTGGAGGTAAATTCACAATAATAGCAATATTCGTAGGATCCACCATCAATCCTTGCTTGCAAACAATATGTCCTAGTAATATACCAAAAGGTACACATAATATGCACTTTTTGATATTCAGAGAAATTTGATACTGTCTGCATGTGTCGAGCATCAGTCTTAAGCTCGCAACATGTTTCTTCAATAACCCAAATACTGTCCAATCATCAAAGTATACTTCTAAAAACTTGTGAATATATTCTTTGAAAGCTGCAACCACCACTCTTGAAAATATGGCAGGGGCATTCTTCAGTCCAAAAGGCATCACTGTATACTGATATGAACCCCATTTTGTAGTGAAGGTGGTCTTATGTCGATCTTCTGGTGCAATTCTAATCTGATGGTATCTTGAAAATCCATATGTAAATGAATAGGCTTCCTAACCTCCTACATTCTCCAATACTTCACCAGTGAAAGGAGTAGGGAATGGGTCATGTAGACATGCATCATTTAACTTCCTTATATCAACACAAATCCTGATTTCTCCTTGTGTTGTATTTTCTTGTACCACCATAGGACTTACCCACTCTAATTCTCCTAGAGGTTCAATTATCCCAGGTGTTATCATTTTGTGAACTTATTTCTTCACTTTTTCTTTGTACTTTGGATTCAGTCTATAAGGCCTTTGCTCAACTGGCTTTGCATCAAGCTTTAGAGGAATCTTCATAACTCCTAAATCTCCTACTATGACCTTCATATATGAAAACGTAGTGGGGAATAACTCTTGGTATTCATGCAGAAGATTTGTCACTTTGCTAATTGTTTCTTCATCCCAATAATATCTTATCGTTGCAAACTTCAACTCCTCTTATGATCCTATATTTACCTTCTTTGTCTTCAATGGCTTTGTTATATCATGAATTTATAACTCAGGTCCATTCAGTTCATGGTAGCCTTCTGATTCTGCTATGTCAATATTGTGAGGGTCTTCATCTTCTTCTGCAGTGATGTTGTAGCATTCTAGTACATTATGTAGTTGTGTCGCCCAATCAGGCTACCAAGTGAGTGGAATTTCATTCTCAAAAATATTCTTTTTAACTATCTAAATGGATGAATCTATATATGGACAATCATATTCAAGGCTAAATGTCAATATAAACCCATCAACCATCTCTGCCTAGCTCGTAGTACCATCTGAAAGTTCTATTTCCAGGTACCAGTTTTGAGGAATTGTCTCCAATGTATGGATGGATCCATGCACCCATTATTCTTGTGGAATCTCCTTCCATGTTGTCATGTAGAGTTGGATGTGCTCTCTAGGATCAGTTTCACCATCATACTTATCTGCCAAATCTATTTCTACCTAACCAAACCTTATCCATATCAACCTTCGACATTCTTTCCAAGTTCCTATATTCTTCTTATGTGTACCCCACCATCTAGCAAGAGTAGCTCTTATGGCTATATCCAAAGCTAACAATCTTTGACACTCTGGTACCTGTTCTTCATATTCTTCAAGAAAAGTATTTATATCACCCAAACCATCATAAAAGGTAAGTCACATACCTCAATTGTCATACAATGAACTACTTTAGTAACTCTTGCACATCGCCTCGTAGATACTTCATGTAACCTGTTTTGCTAATTTTCCAATTCTTCTTTTGAATCTGAAGCACATGAACTGTCATGCTCCCAACTCAACTTTCCTTCAGTAGGATTAACATAGTCTTTCTCTTTTGCTATCATCTGATAGATATTACCTATATTAGTTGTGATGTACTCCTCTTTAACTGGTTCAGTATACCTTGCTCCTTCTGATGGATCCAAGGGAACGATCACTCTCATATTGTTGCTTTCAAATATCATTTGCCTCTTCTTTAAGTTGATTATAGCCATGTTGGAAAATGCCCAATCTAGTCCAAGTAATGCAGGATAGGGGTTACTGTCATCCAAAATTTCTATTACTTCAAAATCAGTAGTAGTGCGCACCCCTTCAATGTCCATTGTAATGCCTAATAATCTTCCTAGAGGAAAAATATTTTTTGATTTGCCATTCTTAGCTGAATAGGTGACCATTTCAAGTTTGGCTTACCCATTAACTCCCATATTTTCTTCATCAGGACATTAGCTTCAGATCCCAGATCTAAAATAACTTGGTCCGTGTCATATTCTCCTATTTTTTCACTAAGCCTCATTTCCTTTCCAATTCTCTTTTGTCTATGTAAGTTGTTAACTTCACGCATTTCACTCTACAGTACTTCTTTAGAGGCACCTGAGTATATTAATTCCTAAATTCCTTCTATAGCTCTTTGATCTTGCAACAATTTCATACAAGTTTAAAGAAAAGATTTTAAATTATCTACCTTATATGATGCATCATGTTCTTGTATTGCCAAAGCTTGGCTTTGTGTTGAAGACGATACACCGTAGCTATTCTTCTGATTATGTTGTGCGCTAGATGTCAAAGCTCCTGCATCCATAAAGCTTTGCTTCACTTCCATAAAGACTTATTTTTACTTTTGAATATCAAATATAGGGGCTTTTTCAGTAGTCTTTCTAACCCATGTAGCTTCAGCTTCCTTTTTTCCATCTACTTTATCATTTCTAATCGCAGCTCCACTCCTTGTTACAATATTAACGCGAGGTTCATTCGTCCTTGGCTCTATAGTCATAATCTAAAAGTTCTATGTCAACTAATGATTTTTATTTTCTTTCATTTTTTCCATAAGTACTGGACACTCCTCAATTACATGATCAAATGATTTGCAATACTTACATGTCGTAGTAGGATTCTAAAAATCTCTTGTAAAATGACCTGCTTGGCCACAGTTGTAACAAACAATCTATCCACGACCTCGACTAGATCTGACACCTCGACCTCGACCATGGTAACCATCTCGACCACTATATTGTCCATGTTCTTCAACTTGCATTCTATAGGCATCATTCCTTCACTCCATCATTAATTCATAATCTCGACAGTTGTTCTCATCATGCCCTACTGATTTGCAAAATTTGCAATATAATTTTCTTGGAGTCTAGACATACTTCTACAATAGGTAGAAATATTCTACATGATGTTCACCTCTAGTTTTACATATCTCACACCATAAGTTGGATCTGGCATTCAAAGGATTAGGTGCTCCACTAGCCATGTAATTTCTGAAGAGAGGACATTGTTCCTTAGAGTGACCTTCTGATTTGCACTTTGTACACCACACTTCTTCGCGAACTTCCTTACTTTTCTTCATATCTTGTATCTGCAAAGTCAAATTTTCCAGCTGACTCTAGATCTATTGCATACCTGCATTAGTATCCCCTATAGATGAAGCTTCTAATTCCATCGCAAGTTCTAAAGCTTCGAATTGAGTTTCGATCTTTTGTTGTGACAAAGGAAATATTATATGTGGAAGTAGTGCAACTATAAACCATTCTTTATGTTGTTGCAGAGTTATTTCAAATCTCACCTAATCCAATAATATCTTTAATATTTGGTCAAATTCCCAACCAGGCTCAGTAGGATTATTTTTTATTTCTTTTAGTTCTGTGATGCATTGTGACTTGGACTTCAACTTCTTAAATTATTTTACCATCATTATTTTGATGTCTGCAAATGATCTGATCTGATTTCTCGAATACTTCATGTACCATGTCAGTGCTCTATCTCGGAATGTTGTGACAAGCTTTGCTTTATTTTAGTTTCATCATGGACTTGCTTCGCTGGCCATACTTCTTTGCATAAAAACCATAATTTCTCTCAATCCTTTGATCTAGTCCCTTTAAATATAGGTAGCTTAATATCATCGGCCATAGTTCTTCTCGGGGGGGGGAGGGGGATTCGTAAGGGAAGGGGAATGGGGGGGTGGGGGTGTGGGGGGGGGTGTGGGCAGGGTGGTGGGGGAACCAAAAGCACCCTGATTACTACTTGATTCTAGCTTCGGCAAACTTTCAGGCTGGAAGGGTGAATACTGCAGAGTTCCTTTGGGGTTCTCAGGGTGGTTTTCTTCGCTTTCAGACTCACTTAATAGGGGGCTATAGTCAGTTTATATAAAATTATTTGTATCTTGGCCATGAGATCTCTTCCTAGTGTCTATTCTATATATTTTTCCACTTCGCGTTGTTCCAGTTTCTTCTTCGGATCTTCTCCCAAACATAAGTAACTAATAATCTGACTGCATTCGTAAAATTCCCTTTTCACACAAAAGCATCTTAATCCAAAGTTTTAGAGATTTCAAGAACTTACCTCGCGGTCCTTTGAAAAAAATTTGTTCTACTTCGCTATAGGACACAATTGAGTCTACCGCGAACTTAGTAATGAATCCTCCCAATATGTTGTCAATCCATAACTCAATAGCTCTTAAGATCTTGTTGTCAGTGTTCTAAAGTCGTTGTATTAGTACAGGAGTCCATGCCTTAAGTTCGTCTCCTTTAAAACAGTATTTTCTCTCAATAAACCTTGACATCCACTCGTATAGCTCCACATGGAACGAGTCGAAGAAGATTTTGTATTGATATTCGAAAATATACTTCTCCAACCACCTCCTAGTTGATAGAAGAGGACTTCTATTTTCTTGTTTTTCAAAATCTCGTTCCTTCTATTCTACCCAATCTTGAATTTAATTCTTTGATGGATGCCACATAAACATCCCTCAAACAAATCTTGGTCCCAGCAACGCAACCATTTTTTGGATTAGGTTGGGCTACCCTAGGTTCTACTTTTACTACGCACCAACAAAACCCTTAATCATTGGCCCTTTCGGCAAGGATTTGCAAGCATGTTGCAATCTCACCTGAAGTGACTATGGGAGGTTGTAGAACTGGGTTTCTGTAGCCTCAGGGATGCTACGATGTGGCACTTTTGTATTTTATTTTTGCTTTAATACTTATAAATTACTTCACATTCATGAACTACTTCACACCTATATATTACTTCACAGAATTACATTCATCACTTAAACATAACATAAACATCCATAAACTTCACAGTACTAAAATAAAGTGTAGATGATAAGCAAAACACATGGTGACCCAGATTTTACTATGGTTCATCCCAATGTAGGACTACATCCATAATAATTGTTGCTAATAATAGAGAATTGGTACAACAAACAATTTTTTCCTGCACACACACGTTGCAGGTTGTCCGCAAACTAAGCTACAGACGGTCCATGCACTAAGCTACAAACCCAGGCCTCCATGCACTCAACTGTGGAGCCTCTCCCTTTCTCCAAAGTACAAATCACAAAAATATCACCATAAACATAGATCTGGATCAATTCAATTCCTTCCTTATTTATTATTCATCCCTATATATACTATTACATAAGGGTTGCATCACTACATTACCATGGACCCGATACCATGGTTTACCAAATACAAAGGACTATGTTCCAAAACCATCAACTTTTACAATATTTTATGCCTTTTACAAAAAGGGAGAGGCTTCGTCGTGAAGCCCCTATGTTGCGCATTTACAAAACTCGGATTTCTTCCCCAAATTCTGGCCAAGTTGGGTTGCACCCAACATGGGTGGTACGAAGAAGAGGTTTTAAGCTTGATTTTTCACTACCATGTGATAGATTTAATAAGTCTAGATGTAAATTGTGTTCCCTAATCTATGATAATTTCTTTTAGCATACCAAATTTGGTGAAGATATCTTCATAGAGGAAATATGTTATTGACTATTAATTAGCTCTGAGTAAGGCCTTAGCCTCTACCCATTTTGTAACACAATTAATACAGATAAGGGTATACTTTTTATTATTTGACAATGGTGTGATGGGCCCCAAAAAATCCAAGGCCCATTTCTCAAATGGTTCAATCAACACTTGAGGATATAATGGAATTTTATTGTCATGTAATAGTCATCCCATTCTCTGGAAACTATCACATTTTTGCACACATTTTTTAGTGTATTTGAAAAGGTTGGCCAATAGTATCTAGACTGTAGTATATTATAGGTTGTTCTCTTTTCAAAGAACTAACCCCACACGGTTCAGCATGACAAGCCTTTAGAATGTTAAAATTTTTGTCCTCCCAGATGCACCTTTGAAAGATGATATCTACTCATGTATGGAACGGGACACCATTAATACATGAGTAAGAAGCACTTGTGCTTATGATCCTTTGTTTCTCCCGAGCTGAAAACTATTTGGGTAGCTTCCCTATTGCTAGGAAATTTTCTATATTTAAAAACCAAGGAAAGTGATTAGACACTACAAATAATAGTTCACCAAGGAAATTTACATCGAGAAGAACAACATCATTTTCATTTCGTATTCTGGAAAATAAATCAACAATATGATTTTCCTTACCAATTCAGTCTATAATTGTGACATTAGGTCAATCTATAATTGTGACATTAAATTCCCGCAGTAGCAAGAACCATCTCGTAATCCTACCATTGATTACTGGTTTATTCATTAAATATCGTATGGAAATGTGATCAGTTTGAATGAATACTTCATGACTTGTAATATAATGCCTAAAATTATTTGTAGAGTGTACCACTGCTAAGAATTCTTTCTCTGATACAGTATAATTTAGCTCAACTGGCATAAGGTTTTTACTAGTGTTGGGTAGCGAATCCCCAGCGTAATGGTTTTGGGACTTAAAGCCCACAATTTTGGGTAATGGTATTGTAAAGGCTCTGCAAAGTGTGCGGAGTGCGAATTGTAATAAGTCAAGTCAAAGGGTAGTCTGCCTTAAAATATTGTAATTTAATCTAGAAGGTGTCGGCCTACCCATGGGCCGCGGACCATGGGAATGTATAAATAGAGCGAGGCTCTAAGTGTAGAAGGTAGTTTTTGTTTAGATCTTAAGAGTATGGATTTCTGAAAATAATATTCACTCTGAGTCTGTAAGTCCGAGTCATAGGTGGTAGTAATAGAAGAGGCTCTGCAGCTATGTGCGCAGAGGCCTGGTAAAGTCCACAGCTGTGTGTGCAGACCCCTGCAGCTAAGTGCGCAGGGTGGAATTGGATTGTACAGGAACAGAAGATAATAAAAGATAAGTTGATTCTGAAATATTGAGAATCTAATTGCAAATCTGTATGTTTATGCTTCTGTTATGATTTTATGCATCTCTTTAAGGTTTATGTTTGCACACTCTTTTTACGAATATGGAATGATTGATAAAGACCACTGAATTAAGTCAAATCTATAATAAAAACATACTAAGGGTAAGGGATCTAGACAGTACCTCTTCGCGCTCAGTACAAGGGCTACGCAATGGTCGAATAGCTGCACGAAATAGTACAAGTGCGAAAGATCAGTTCCTGAACTCTCCAGACCTCATCAAGACATCCCCAAGGTGTGCAAACCTAGTTCCAGCACCCTCCCATACTACCTCAGATGAGACCTCATTCTGCGCTCCACGGACTGTTGTCGAAAGGGCTGGTAGTTTCAATATTTGTTTGGCTAAAACACTTCTGAACCTGGGTCAGGCCCCAACAAGCCAACAAATGGTTCTGTTGCTGAGACGGGGATCTGCCTAAGGGATGTCTGATGTCAGAACACAAGAACCCTACGAAGAAGGAAATTGAAGATTGGTTGGATCATAAGCTTCACGAGTTCGTGAACAAAACTCCACAGATATCTGAAAAGAGGTGGCTAGATCGCTACAGATATACGCAAATCCACGAGATCTTCTTCGCGACCTTCTCTTCAAAGTTGTATGATTGGATCGCAAAGTTAGTTGACAGCCAGGGAAGGTGCAAGCTCGATCGACCAATAGTGTGGACTCTGGAGTTAGTACGCAAACTAGAGGCATCAAAAGATAAGATTGCGCGGGCCGTGGACCATTGGCTCGACTAGATAATAGGAGGGTTTATCACGGAGTTTGTGATAGACACTACTGTGAGTTATAGCGAAGCATAACGACATTTTGTCAAGGGACCACGAGGTGGGTACATCAAATCCCTAAATAACTAGATTAAGATGTTGTTATGTGAAAAGCAGGTTATGCGAATACATTAATGAGTGGAGTAACGTGGAGCAGAAAGATCTACAAAGGGATCGAAGGGCTAGGGAACAATCCTTTAATTTCACCTCCACGAGAGAGCGAGGAAGAGCGCGCTCGAGTTTCGTTGAGGAGTGCAGTCAGTTTGATAAGGCAGCGCATTCCGCAATTATCACCTCCCCTTACACCATCACCCACTTCACCTACTTCACCTCCATCATCAACCACCCCACCTCCACCAAACCTGCAGTTCAGCATGGCGAGTGCGATCAAGCTACCTGTATTCAGAGGAGTAGGGAATGAAGATCCAGATCAATTTTGGTTTGTAGTAAGAGCAGTGTGGGAATCACACGGGGTTACAGAGGACAACATTAAGAAGGCCAAATTGGTAAGCACACTATAGGATCGCGCATTGACATGGTATATCAAGCACTCAAATGACCACCCAAATGTAGGAATAGCGGAAATTCAGAATGCGTTGAACAGAGAGTTTAGCCGGCTGAAGTCAGAGACAGTCAATCATTGGGTTTAAAGAGATTGTGATGCTTCCAGGCGAAACCCCCTGGGATCTGGATCAGAGGCTGAAAAGTACAATCCACGAGGCTAATATGACACTGATAGATGCGCAGCACCACGCGTGGTTTGTGGCATCTTTGACACCACACCTAAGGACGGGGCTGTCACAACAGAAGCTCTCCACCCAGGTAGAAGCATTGTAAATGGTGATGAGGTTGCATGAAACACCGATAAAAGATCCAGGGTTGGGAGTCCAACAAATCCACGCATAGCTACAGAACCTATGCTTGGAAATGCAGAGTTTGAAGCAGGATAGGGCACCCCGTCCAGAAGCGCGCGAAGAAGTGTGGTGCATAAAATGTAAGGTCCAAGGCCACGATAAGGATAATTGTTCGGTATTCGTGAACTACTTGGAAAGAGGGGGACCAATTCCATTGAGACCAGAGGCACAAGCAAGGCCAAGTGCAGCACCTATGCTCTAGTGTGCGATCTGTCAGGTGGGAGGAAAGCACACAATAGACAACTGTCACCTATTGCAAAAGTATACACAGACTCTACAGCAACTGTTTTGTAATTTTTGTAGATTAGTGGGCCACAATGAGCGGACATTTCATAGCTATGAGCTAATGATGGATAGGACCCCAGCTTATCAAATGCAGACAGAAATGCGAGGCCTCGATCCAGCCGCAGCAATAGCATGTGGGGGATTTCAAGGGTGAAGATGAGGATGAGGAGGAATGGGGCCCAGAAGGGGCCGTGGATAGCTAATCTGTTACAATTGTGGAGGACCAGGGCACTACACTCGCGATTGTACCAACCCAACGAGAATATCTTATCCGTATTGTGAGAAGTTTGATCATGAAATGGTAGATTGTCCAATGTTGATCGCACAAATGCGTGAAAAAGGGGTGCTACAGCCTACTCCAACTCAAAATATCCAAATGATGAGGTCCGAACCACGCAAAGAAGACCCCAACGTGAACATGATGCTCAGAAGTGGCGCAACCACAGGGGAAGATAAGGGGAAGCAGCCCGAGGAAGATACATGGGTTCGCAAGGCTCCTACAAAGGAACCTGAGTTTGACTTGGAATGCACAAAGGAGACATTTATGGAAGCTAAGAAGAGCTTCGCGAAGGCCTCTACTTCAGGTAGTAAGGATCAACCAGAGGCAAGAATGGATCCTTCTATCCTAACTACCTTTTTAGAGACATGCATGAAACTGTTGTGCGACAATAAGGAAGTTTAAAGACTACAAGAGCTGATCGCTAGGTGCGTAGGGTCAGGTGAACCACACATAGTCTTGAAACTGGGCAGGCATAAACTGCGCACCGGGAGGGAAATGAGATTGATGGCGCAGATTGGCGAGTATGAAATGGATCAGGTAATCTTAGACTTGGGCTTGGACGCAAATGTGTTACCGAAGCAGACATGGGAATGCATTGGCAGGCCCACGTTACAGTGGTCTCCTATTCAATTACGAATGGCAAACCAACAAAATATCTTGCCCATGGGAAGATTGCAAGGGGTAACAGTGGATATTGAAGGTGCGAGCACGCAAATGGACTTTGAGGTAATAGAGATTGTGGATGATAGTAACCCTTACCCCGCGTTGCTAGGAATATACTAGGCCACAGATATGAATGGAGTCGTCAACCTAAAAAAGCCAAAGATGATATTTGATAAAAAGTCCCTACGCGTAGTAGTTTTGTTGGATCCAGCTGAAGGAGAGCGCTACACTGAACCTATGCACGATGATGAGTTGGATTGTATCTACAAGATAACTGTATGAGACTAGGATTGACTAAATCCAACTGCAGATGGAAGGGTCTCTTGGGAGTGCGCAGGTTCCTGCCCTTCGGATTCAGATGAAGAAGATGAACGTTGGCACAATCGGCTGAACGAAGTAACAACGCTAAATTGTAATATGATGACTAAATCATTGTGTTGCGTAACAGCCCAAGCTCGAGATCTACCAACATATGACAAGTTGATAGCGGTGGATGAATTCTTGAACAAGTTTGAGAGTGCAGTACCAGAGCACCAACGGTTCGATGCATTGAAGTGGGCGTTGCATGCGACACCTGCGTGTTGGTGGGGAACACATCAAGGAAACTTTGAAAACTAGCGTGGCTGCAGGAGGATGATGCGGCTATGGTTTGGGAAACCGGAACTACGAATAACTGAGAAATACGATGGACGTGATGACCCATGCATGCACCTCACAAAATGGACCAAGGCCTATGGAGAAGAACCTCAGCCTGAATGGGTACACTTATTCTATCATACCCTAGATGTCATACCAAGGAACTGGTACACCGAGACATAACTCCAACATGGTACGAGCGAGTGGGATGTCTTGCAAGAAGGATTTTTTTTAACATTCTCATTTGAAGACCCATGGGCAGATACCATTGACGATGTGTTGTAAGTCGTGAAAGCTGCCATTTTCAAAATACCATAGGAACCATGGGAAATAGCTCAACCAGTATGGTCACCTCAGTTAAGCTATGCCCTAGAATGTTACAATGTACAAGTGGAGGATGATGATGACGACCCCCGAAATATTAATATTCCGGAAACTGAAGGGAGTTGCGAAGTTCGAGGACCATCAATCGAGGACCCCGACATCACTGCGCCACTGAAAACAAAGCAGGTAAACATTGGTACAGATGCGGAGCCAAAGTACGCCACGCTTGGGGATTATTGGGATGATGCCATAGTGGATAAGTTTGTCGAGTTACTTCATGAATATCAAGACTTGTTCCCAACCAAAATCACAGAGTTAAAGGGGATCCTTAGCAAATTAGGAATGATGAAGATTACTCTGAAATCAGATGTGAAGCCAGTTAAGCAGCAGCGTTATTGTTTGAATCTAAAGTATTAAGAAAAGGTCCACGAAGAGTTGGAAAAAAATGCTTGCAACAGGAATTATTGAGCCAATGGAAGAATCCAACTGGGTGAGTCCTATGATAGTGCAGGAGAAAAAACAGAAGGGCGAAATTCGAATTTGCGTGGACCTCGGGAAGCTTAATGACGCCTGTATTCATGATCCATTCCCGACACAGTTTACAGATGAAGTATTGGGGAATGTTGGAGGACACGAAGCTTACTCATTCATGGATGGGTTCTCAGGGTACCATCAAATCAAAATCGCACCGGAAGATAGGAGCAAGACAACCTTCACGACCGAATGGGGTTGTTTTCAATACATTGTTATGCCCTTTGGACTAAAGAATGCGCCTGTGATATTTTTGTTTGTAGTGGTGGCCGCATTCAAGGAGTTCATCCACAAGTTTTTGGAGGTCTATTTCGATGATTGGATTGTATTTGGGTTAGTTAAAAACCATATAGCAAGCTTACGGTTGATGATGGATACTTGCCGACGACACCAGATTGTGCTGAACCTTAAGAAGTGCACCTTCCTCGTCCCCTTTGGAAATTTGCTCAGCCATGTGGTCTGCAAACAAGGTATGATGGTGGACCCTATGAAGATTGTTTTCATTCTTAATCTGGAAGCGTCGCGAAGTATCAAACAACTACGCACCACGTTGGGGCACACTAGCTACTATCGGAAGTTTATTAAGAGCTATGCACAAATCATAGCACCAATGGAATAGTTGTTGAAAAAGGACACTACATATTGTTGGAATGATGATTGTAAGAAAAGTCTGGAGGTTCTCAAGGAAAAAATGGCATCTGCTCCCATTTTGGTTTTCCCAAAATGGGACATCGAATTTCATGTACATGTTGATGCATCGTGTATCACGTTGGGCATTGTACTCATGCAGGAAGGTGCAGAAGGCATCGATCACCCGATCGCGTTCGCAAGTCGGCGGTTGTCCAAAGCCGAAAAGAACTACTCTACTACTGAGCGCGAGGGACTGGCGATGGTATACGCACTCCAGAAATACCGCCACTATCTACTTGGTGGGCACTTCAAGATGTATACCGATCATTCCGCATTGAAATACCTGGTGAACAAGCCTGTGTTGGGGGGGCGCATATGCAGATGGTTGTTACTATTTCAAGAGTATGACTTCGAGGTCATCGTAAATCCGGGATGCTTAAATGTAGGACCAGATCACCTATCACGAATTGAGAATGGTGAGGAGCCAACAAATTTGGAGGAGGGACTACCTGATGCACAGCTCTATGCAGTGTGCATCGTGGATGGCCACTTCAAAGATATAATCCATCATAGGGATCGCACCATAGGGATATCCAGTCCAGCAAAAGAAAGAATTAGTGGTACGCGCGGTGGATTTTTCTGTTATCACGGGGCACCTCTACAAAATGGGAAATGATGAGATATTACGAAGATATGTACCTAAATTTGAACGGGGGCAGATCCTCGCAGAAGCACATGGGGGGGCTGCAGGAGGACACTATGCGGGACGGGCAATGACACAAAAGATTCTTCGCGCTGGACTATGGTGGCCAACTCTACATCAAGATTCGAAAGTGTATTGTTGGGCCTGTGATGTATGTCAATGGAATGGGAAACCATCGCGAAGGGATGAGATGCCCCTCAATCCACAAATGACGCTACAGCCATTCGAAAAATGGGTGATAGACTTTTTGGGGCCCATCAAACCTCAAGGGAAGACGGGTGCGCGCTATATCATCACCGCGACAGAGTACCTGACTCAATGGGTAGAAGCACAGCCGGTTAAGGACTGCACAGCCGCTACAGCTACGAAATTTTTGTTTGACAACGTGTTGACATGGTTTGGATGCCTGAAAATTCTAATGAGTGACTACGGAATGCACTTCCTAAATGAAACTATCAACGCACTCACTGAGGAGTTCCAAGTGTATCATCAGCAAAGTACGCCATACCACCCGCAAGCTAATGGGACAGTAGAAGCATTCAACAAGATTTTGGAAACTACGTTGACCAAAGTATGTAACGTGCAGCGAAACGATTGGGACTTGCGCATACCTGCCGTCTTATGGGCATACAGAACCACATGCAAGAAATTGACAAGTTAGACACCTTTCAGGTTAGTCTACAGCACGGAAGCCGTCATGCCAATGGAATACATTATACCCAGTTTACGAATAGTAGTGATGACAGGCATGGCAGACTGCGAAGCCTTGGAAGAGAGGCTCGCGCAACTGGAAGAACTTGAGGAAGAACAGTTTCTGGCGGGATTCCATCAACAGGTACAGAAACAGCGCGAGAAAGCTTGGCACGATCACCATATCAAGTTGCACACATTCAAAGTAAACGATTTAGTATTGCTGTATGACAGCAAGTTCGAAAAATTCCCTGGAAAACTCTGCATGCATTGGTTGGGACCATATGTGGTGAAAGAGGTCACAGACGGAGGCGCGGTCCAGCTCATCAAGCTTAATGGAGAGCCCTTCCCAAGAAGAGTAAATGGTAGTCGCCTAAAGCCCTACACGAGTGGGCCAGTTGTCTGACTAACCGACCGAAGCACAGTCTCAACACTCCAAGCAGTTGAAAGAAGGCACGGGACTATAAACGAGTCTGCAGGAGAGCTGCGCGGAAAGAGGGTTCCACGTAGGGCAAGTCTATCGCAGGAATCGTGGTCACGCATAAGGGGCTGCGCTGCTACGCGGACAGGCTAGAAAGTGACCATTGAGGTCACTATTCATGACAAGATGGTCAATTTAAGACAACGAGGAGCGGATGGTGGGCAATTAAGACACAGAGTCAGAACTGGATTTGAAACGATCTATTGCCAGTATCGCATTAATGAGCCAGAAAAGGGGGGAACGGTCGAATTTGAATTTCAACAGGCCTATAAATCATAGCTGGTTATCCACCGAAAAAACCGTGGCATCTTAAGACTTAAGTTATTGCGTTATCCAATAGGTATGGACCCGTCGAACTTCGACACTTTAAGAGTAAGCCCCATGGTTGAGACATTAGAGACATGGGAATTTCTGGACAGCGTAATGTTGACAACCAAGGCCACCGTGCTGAGCCCAACGTTAGTAGTGGCAGATGTACCGAAAATTCCCCAACAAATAGCAGGACCGGTCCAGATGTCGCCGCAAAACCCGCGGTCTGGTAAGCGATCTATGAAAGATAAGGGCAAGATGGTGAATCTTGGGATAAAAGACAGAATTCCATTGAAAAGTGTGTCCCTAGGCCGCATGCCCATGACGGAACTTGAAGGTTGGGACCTCGCGGACAGCAACAACTCTCTTGCAAAAATGATACATAAGCTTCAGTAGACATTGAGTATATTGGACCAAAGATCGCAAGCTTCCTGCTCTTGCACAAAAAGTTCACGCATTTGACATCTCAGCTAGAGCTAAAATCCTATGAGGGGTCACTTTTTGTTAACCTAGCAGAGCAGAATGAGCATCATCAGTTAAGTGAATTAGTAGGGGCAATGGAGTAGGAGATTGAAGAAGCGTTGCAAGAGGCAAGGATGGAGCAACAAATTATAGTACGTCACTCACAGGGATGGTGGACCGCGAAGCCTTGGTAGCGTGCCTCACCACACCGACGAGTGACTCGGGACGAGTCACGATGATTATGTTGGGGGCCTGTTGGGTAGCGGATCCCCCGCGTAATAGTTTTGGGACTTAAAGCCCACAATTTTGGGTAATGGTATTGTAAAGGCTCCGCGAAGTGCGTGGAACACGAATTGTAATATGTCAAGTCAAAGGGTAGTCCGCCCTAAAATATTGTAATTTAATCTAGAAGGTGTCAGTCTACCCATGGTCCATGGACCATGGGAATGTATAAATAAAGTTAGGCTCTAAGTGTAGAAGATAGCTTTTGTTTAGATCTTAAGCATATGGATTTTTGAAAGTAATATTCACTCAGAGTCTATAAGTCTGAGTCGTAGGTGGTAGTAATAGAAGAGGCTCTGTAGCTGTGTACGTAGAGGCCTGGTAGAGTCCGCAACTTGTTGGAAATAATACTGAGAGGGGGGGTGAATCAGTATTATCAGATCAATCAAACTTTTTCAATTTCATGCTCAGAAACATATACGCTACTTCAATTAAGTGAACCCGCGTGTACACGCTACTGTGTCTAATGAAACTCGCGTATATCCAGAGATCTTATAATTCAGTTATCTTAATCTTCAGTAAATGCATCAGATCATTATTAAGCATATTAACAGTAAACAGGTGCAGAATAACAGAACAGAACATCACACAAGAGCCATACACATGAACACCATGATATAAGGTGGAAACCCAATGTGGGTGAAAACCACCTGCTGCAATTTGTCTCTTTCTTCTTTAATAAGAAACTTCTTTTACAATGCACTGGTGCAGTCATTTACCAGCACGCAGGCTGCAACCTGCAGAGGGCTACAACCCTCATAGCTCTTGTACTAGCCGATCCATTTACTAGTACGTAGGTACCAACCCTACAGAAGGCTACAACCTTCATAGCTCTTGTACTAGCCGATCCATTTACTAGTACGTAGGTGCCAACCCTACAGAAGGCTACAACCTTCATAGCTCTTGTACTAGCTGATCCATTTACTAGTACGTAGGTGCCAACCCTACAGAAGGCTACAACCTTCACTCGTTTTCCAGCTGCTCCTGGAAGGGAGCTACAACCCCCTTGGCTCTTGTACTGGCTGATATGTTTACCAGTACGTAGGTTCCGGCCTACGATCTTCCCGGGACCACGTTTCATACATTTTCATACTGGATCCATGAAACAATCATCATTGTAGAACAACCTGCATCATCAATCACTGAAACACCCAATTCTGAATCACTGTAACCCTGTCAACAACAACCAGACAACATAACAACAACCAGACCCAACTTCATCTTCAAATATCATACTTCACATTGTATACGCTACTTGGATGAACCCAACCTGCGTGTATACGCTCTTTTACCAAAGCCAACCCGCGTACAGATCTGCAAATTCTAACTTATAACTCTGCACCTATATCAGACATCAAAACATACCCAGATCATAATAATAAACATGCGTCAGTAGATCTGATCTATCCATAGGCAAACCATATGAAGATAATCATTCCAAGCCTTGAGATCTCGTTCCATCATTCATCATCCTCCACATGAGTGAAACCTTGGTTCAGATCACCAACCCATAACCAGCACTTGGATCTCACACTTCCTCAGATCTTCATCACTCACACACTCTTGCACCTTGCTTACTCCATTTGCCTAATGATCTTCTCCTTATATAGCCTTAGGCCCTTTACAATACCACGGTCCAAAACCATAGTAACACAATACCATCAACTTCAAAATTAGGGATCAACACGTCCGTCGAGACGCCATGGTCCAAAACCATAGGCACAACTTCCAAGGACTAACCGCCATGGACCAAAGGTACGTTTTCACATACACGCGCTTTTACTGAAGCCAACCTGCGTGTACACGCGACTTGGGCTTAACGAACCTGCGTGTATGAATTGTCTTGGCCTGCTATACTCTGATCTGTCCTCTGATTAAGTTGCCATCACCTGTACCACCTGTACCAACCTCTGAGCACCTGTACCAGCCTCTGAGTGAGTTGCCATCAAGGACAACACTTGAATCATAATGCCAACAATCTCCCCCTTTGGACTTGATGGCAACCACCACACCAAGTCACTCTCCCCCTTTGACATCAAGGGCAAAGGGCGTACCAAGATATCCTCTTCTTTGGTATACCTTCTGCTGTCCATACTCCCCCTGAGTACCTGCTGCAATCTCCAAATGTGCTCCCCCTTTGTGTATGTCAAAGTGTACCAATCTATCCATCCTGCTCTTGCTGAATTGTGCTGTTCATGCTCCCCTTGACTGTAGGCAAGATCTGCAAAAGATGTTCTTCAAGAAGAACAAGGACTTATACATCATAGAAGACCTTCCTATCACCAAAAGACTCAATACATACATTCATCACCCAACCTAGTGGGGATATACCAATATTGACTCATCTACCTAACCATGTGGAGATACATTAAGAGTTTACTCATGATAAGACATGAACATTACATCATTCATCCCAGGCATAGTGGGGAAACCAACATAGGCCGTTACATGACCTTGACATCATAAAAGAGATACATGACATAGAGATGAAATATCTAGACCAGGACTTATGAAGGCCACCAGCAGCATCACGATCTGTACCATAAGCATCAGCCTGCAATACCATTCCTTTGATCAAACAGCAAGATGTATCATAGACTTTATCAACAGCTTCTAACCATAATGCCAACAATGCATTATTT
The DNA here is from genome assembly GCA_031772625.1 of Pinus tabuliformis. Taxonomy (NCBI): domain Eukaryota; kingdom Viridiplantae; phylum Streptophyta; class Pinopsida; order Pinales; family Pinaceae; genus Pinus; species Pinus tabuliformis. Next base: position 846,762,209 of record CM062813.1, on the reverse strand, counting down.
GAAGTATATGCTCCCCCTGAGCCTGTGCCATAAGTATCAAGACATTTCCAGACATCCTCAGCAGACTGTAACTGTTAACCAATAGAACATATACTGGACTGGATCATATCACACCCCTTTTCTGAGTCTGTCCCCACTGCTTTTTCACAAACTGACATATACGCGACTTTGTAGTGTGAAACTCGCGTATATACGCGGATTTGCTTCATGAAACTTGCGTATTAGAATTAGAACACTGAAGTTCTATGCCTTCAGCTCCCCCTGAGTCTGTTATGTCTGTGCTGTGCTGAGTACCCTGTGCTGTGCCACATCTTTCTGGCTGAACTTCCTTCTTCTTCCATATCTTCAAGCATGTTGATGATTTCTTCTTATCATGAGCTTTGTTCCTGCAATCCTTTGCTCTATGTCCAAACTTGTTACATGCATAGCATCTTACATGTTTCATATTCCTCCTATAGCAATCAGCAGCTTTGTGACCAAACATATTGCAAGAAAAGCAATATCCATTAAAGTACCTTGAATGTGATGATCTTTCTGCATGATGGTCTTGAAACCTTCTTTTTCTACATATGGCTGCAACATGTCCAAGATTATGACATACATAACATTCAACATTATTCATGGGAGGAGTAAAAGATTTTCTTTGAGGAGTCTCTTTCCTTGATTGTTGATGAGGTTGACCTTTCACCTCCTTGTAGAGCCTTTCAGATTTTGCATGAGAGATTCTTGTCTTACTTTGTGAACCAGATTCACCTTCAATAGACTTATGAAAACCAAGACCAGTTTTGATAGCAGGAGACCTTTGACTACTAAGAATATCATCCAAGACTTTAGAGCTATCTTGAAATCGTAAAAGCTTATCCTTTTCTTCTAATTTACTTTTCAAGATATTTACCTCAACTTGATGTTGTTCTTCTTTTTCCATACATTGCTTCTTCAAGGTCTCTTCAGCTTTCCTTCCTTCATCCAACTGATGCCTTAGTTTTAGGATCTCGTTCTCTTGCTCTTTATTCAGTGCTAGCAGCATTTGTCGAATTCTAGATTCACATTCCAACTGATCTTTTAATATGATGATTTCTTCTTTGAGGGCATTCTCCCTTTTGCTAGGTAGATCTATGATTTGATCTGGTGCTTCATTTGCTTGTCCATCTTCAATCTGAGGTGATTCAGGATCTGAATTCTTGCTTCCACTCAACGGCAGGTTGTCATTGTTCCTTTGAGCTGTCTTCTTCTTCTGACGTGCTTTCTTCCCCATTGTTCTATGAATCTCCTTCAAGCGATCAAGCTTCTCTGAAGGACCTGCTCTGATACCAATTGTTGGAAATAATACTGAGAGGGGGGGTGAATCAGTATTATCAGATCAATCAAACTTTTTCAATTTCATGCTCAGAAACATATACGCTACTTCAATTAAGTGAACCCGCGTGTACACGCTACTGTGTCTAATGAAACTCGCGTATATCCAGAGATCTTATAATTCAGTTATCTTAATCTTCAGTAAATGCATCAGATCATTATTAAGCATATTAACAGTAAACAGGTGCAGAATAACAGAACAGAACATCACACAAGAGCCACACACATGAACACCATGATATAAGGTGGAAACCCAATGTGGGTGAAAACCACCTGCTGCAATTTGTCTCTTTCTTCTTTAATAAGAAACTTCTTTTACAATTCACTGGTGCAGTCATTTACCAGCACGCAGGCTGCAACCTGCAGAGGGCTACAACCCTCATAGCTCTTGTACTAGCTGATCCATTTACTAGTACGTAGGTACCAACCCTACAGAAGGCTACAACCTTCATAGCTCTTGTACTAGCCGATCCATTTACTAGTACGTAGGTGCCAACCCTACAGAAGGCTACAACCTTCATAGCTCTTGTACTAGCCGATCCATTTACTAGTACGTAGGTGCCAACCCTACAGAAGGCTACAACCTTCACTCGTTTTCCAGCTGCTCCTGGAAGGGAGCTACAACCCCCTTGGCTCTTGTACTGGCTGATATGTTTACCAGTACGTAGGTGCCGGCCTACGATCTTCCCGGGACCACGTTTCATACATTTTCATACTGGATCCATGAAACAATCATCATTGTAGAACAACCTGCATCATCAATCACTGAAACACCCAATTCTGAATCACTGTAACCCTGTCAACAACAACCAGACAACATAACAACAACCAGATCCAACTTCATCTTCAAATATCATACTTCACATTGTATACGCTACTTGGATGAACCCAACCTGCGTGTATACGCTCTTTTACCAAAGCCAACCCGCGTACAGATCTGCAAATTCTAACTTATAACTCTGCAGCTATATCAGACATCAAAACATACCCAGATCATAATAATAAACATGCGTCAGTAGATCTGATCTATCCACAGGCAAACCATATGAAGATAATCATTCCAAGCCTTGAGATCTCGTTCCATCATTCATCATCCTCCACATGAGTGAAACCTTGGTTCAGATCACCAACCCATAACCAGCACTTGGATCTCACACTTCCTCAGATCTTCATCACTCACACACTCTTGCACCTTGCTTACTCCATTTGCCTAATGATCTTCTCCTTATATAGCCTTAGGCCCTTTACAATACCACGGTCCAAAACCATAGTAACACAATACCATCAACTTCAAAATTAGGGATCAACACGTCCGTCAAGACGCCATGGTCCAAAACCATAGGCACAACTTCCAAGGACTAACCGCCATGGACCAAAGGTATGTTTTCACATACACGCGCTTTTACTGAAGCCAACCTGCGTGTACACACGACTTGGGCTTAACGAACCTGCGTGTATGAATTGTCTTGGCCTGCTATACTCTGATCTGTCCTCTGATTAAGTTGCCATCACCTGTACCACCTGTACCAACCTCTGAGCACCTGTACCAGCCTCTGAGTGAGTTGCCATCAAGGACAACACTTGAATCATAATGCCAACAATCTCCCCCTTTGGACTTGATGGCAACCACCACACCAAGTCACTCTCCCCCTTTGACATCAAGGGCAAAGGGCATACCAAGATATCCTCTTCTTTGGTATACCTTCTGCTGTCCATACTCCCCCTGAGTACCTGCTGCAATCTCCAAATGTGCTCCCCCTTTGTGTATGTCAAAGTGTACCAATCTATCCATCCTGCTCTTGCTGAATTGTGCTGTTCATGCTCCCCTTGACTGTAGGCAAGATCTGCAAAAGATGTTCTTCAAGAAGAACAAGGACTTATACATCATAGAAGACCTTCCTATCACCAAAAGACTCAATACATACATTCATCACCCAACCTAGTGGGGATATACCAATATTGACTCATCTACCTAACCATGTGGAGATACATTAAGAGTTTACTCATGATAAGACATGAACATTACATCATTCATCCCAGGCATAGTGGGGAAACCAACATAGGCCGTTACATGACCTTGACATCATAAAAGAGATACATGACATAGAGATGAAATATCTAGACCAGGACTTATGAAGGCCACCAGCAGCATCACGATCTGTACCATAAGCATCAGCCTGCAATACCATTCCTTTGATCAAACAGCAAGATGTATCATAGACTTTATCAACAGCTTCTAACCATAATGCCAACAATGCATTATTTGAAGTATATGCTCCCCCTGAGCCTGTGCCATAAGTATCAAGACATTTCCAGACATCCTCAGCAGACTGTAACTGTTAACCAATAGAACATATACTGGACTGGATCATATCACACCCCTTTTCTGAGTCTGTCCCCACTGCTTTTTCACAAACTGACATATACGCGACTTTGTAGTGTGAAACTCGCGTATATACGCGGATTTGCTTCATGAAACTTGCGTATTAGAATTAGAACACTGAAGTTCTATGCCTTCAGCTCCCCCTGAGTTTGTTATGTCTGTGCTGTGCTGAGTACCCTGTGCTGTGCCACATCTTTCTGGCTGAACTTCCTTCTTCTTCCATATCTTCAAGCATGTTGATGATTTCTTCTTATCATGAGCTTTGTTCCTGCAATCCTTTGCTCTATGTCCAAACTTGTTACATGCATAGCATCTTACATGTTTCATATTCCTCCTATAGCAATCAGCAGCTTTGTGACCAAACATATTGCAAGAAAAGCAATATCCATTAAAGTACCTTGAATGTGATGATCTTTCTGCATGATGGTCTTGAAACCTTCTTTTTCTACATATGGCTGCAACATGTCCAAGATTATGACATACATAACATTCAACATTATTCATGGGAGGAGTAAAAGATTTTCTTTGAGGAGTCTCTTTCCTTGATTGTTGATGAGGTTGACCTTTCACCTCCTTGTAGAGCCTTTCAGATTTTGCATGAGAGATTCTTGTCTTACTTTGTGAACCAGATTCACCTTCAATAGACTTATGAAAACCAAGACCAGTTTTGATAGCAGGAGACCTTTGACTACTAAGAATATCATCCAAGACTTTAGAGCTATCTTGAAATCGTAAAAGCTTATCCTTTTCTTCTAATTTACTTTTCAAGATATTTACCTCAACTTGATGTTGTTCTTCTTTTTCCATACATTGCTTCTTCAAGGTCTCTTCAGCTTTCCTTCCTTCATCCAACTGATGCCTTAGTTTGAGGATCTCGTTCTCTTGCTCTTTATTCAGTGCTAGCAGCATTTGTCGAATTCTGGATTCACATTCCAACTGATCTTTTAATATGATGATTTCTTCTTTGAGGGCATTCTCCCTTTTGCTAGGTAGATCTATGATTTGATCTGGTGCTTCATTTGCTTGTCCATCTTCAATCTGAGGTGATTCAGGATCTGAATTCTTGCTTCCACTCAACGGCAGGTTGTCATTGTTCCTTTGAGTTGTCTTCTTCTTCTGACGTGCTTTCTTCCCCATTGTTCTATGAATCTCCTTCAAGCGATCAAGCTTCTCTGAAGGACCTGCTCTGATACCAATTGTTGGAAATAATACTGAGAGGGGGGGTGAATCAGTATTATCAGATCAATCAAACTTTTTCAATTTCATGCTCAGAAACATATACGCTACTTCAATTAAGTGAACCCGCGTGTACACGCTACTGTGTCTAATGAAACTCGCGTATATCCAGAGATCTTATAATTCAGTTATCTTAATCTTCAGTAAATGCATCAGATCATTATTAAGCATATTAACAGTAAACAGGTGCAGAATAACAGAACAGAACATCACACAAGAGCCACACACATGAACACCATGATATAAGGTGGAAACCCAATGTGGGTGAAAACCACCTGCTGCAATTTGTCTCTTTCTTCTTTAATAAGAAACTTCTTTTACAATGCACTGGTGCAGTCATTTACCAGCACGCAGGCTGCAACCTGCAGAGGGCTACAACCCTCATAGCTCTTGTACTAGCCGATCCATTTACTAGTACGTAGGTACCAACCCTACAGAAGGCTACAACCTTCATAGCTCTTGTACTAGCCGATCCATTTACTAGTACGTAGGTGCCAACCCTACAGAAGGCTACAACCTTCATAGCTCTTGTACTAGCCGATCCATTTACTAGTACGTAGGTGCCAACCCTACAGAAGGCTACAACCTTCACTCGTTTTCCAGCTGCTCCTGGAAGGGAGCTACAACCCCCTTGGCTCTTGTACTGGCTGATATGTTTACCAGTACGTAGGTGCCGGCCTACGATCTTCCCGGGACCACGTTTCATACATTTTCATACTGGATCCATGAAACAATCATCATTGTAGAACAACCTGCATCATCAATCACTGAAACACCCAATTCTGAATCACTGTAACCCTGTCAACAACAACCAGATCCAACTTCATCTTCAAATATCATACTTCACATTGTATACGCTACTTGGATGAACCCAACCTGCGTGTATACGCTCTTTTACCAAAGCCAACCCGCGTACAGATCTGCAAATTCTAACTTATAACTCTGCAGCTATATCAGACATCAAAACATACCCAGATCATAATAATAAACATGCGTCAGTAGATCTGATCTATCCACAGGCAAACCATATGAAGATAATCATTCCAAGCCTTGAGATCTCGTTCCATCATTCATCATCCTCCACATGAGTGAAACCTTGGTTCAGATCACCAACCCATAACCAGCACTTGGATCTCACACTTCCTCAGATCTTCATCACTCACACACTCTTGCACCTTGCTTACTCCATTTGCCTAATGATCTTCTCCTTATATAGCCTTAGGCCCTTTACAATACCACGGTCCAAAACCATAGTAACACAATACCATCAACTTCAAAATTAGGGATCAACACGTCCATCGAGACGCCATGGTCCAAAACCATAGGCACAACTTCCAAGGCCTAACCGCCATGGACCAAAGGTACGTTTTCACATACACGCGCTTTTACTGAAGCCAACCTGCGTGTACACGCGACTTGGGCTTAACGAACCTGCGTGTATGAATTGTCTTGGCCTGCTATACTCTGATATGTCCTCTGATTAAGTTGCCATCACCTGTACCACCTGTACCAACCTCTGAGCACCTGTACCAGCCTCTGAGTGAGTTGCCATCAAGGACAACACTTGAATCATAATGCCAACACAACTGTGTGCATAGACCCCTACAGCTGAGTGCACAGGGTGGAATTGGATTGTACAGGAACAAAAGATTAATAAAAGATAAGTTGATTCTGAAATATTGAGCATCTAATTGCAGATCTTTATGTTTATGCTTATGTTATGATTTTATGCATCTCTTTAAGGTTTATGTTTGTGTGCTCTTGTTACGAATATGGAATGATTGATAAAGACCATTGAATTAAGTCAGATCTATAATAAAAACATACTAAGGGTAAGGGATCTAGACAGCGCCTCTTCGCACTCAGTACAAGGGCTACGCAATGGTCGAATAGCTGCGCGAAATAGTATGAGTGCGAAAGATTAGTTCGCAAACTCTCTAGACCTCATCAAGACATCCCCAGGGTGTGGAAACCTGGTTCCAGCACCCTCCCATACTACCTCGGGTGAGACCTTAGTCCGCGCTCTGCGGACTGTTGCCGAAAGGGTTGGTAGTTTCGAGACTCTATAGATGGCATAATAGTATTAGTTTTCTTTTTGTCCAAGGGCATCCCACTGGGAAGTTTCTGAGGCATCTGTGGAAATGTGGAAAGGGAGGGACCAATTATGTCCCCTCAATATAGGTGCCACAAAAATATTTTTCATTCAAAGTTTCAAAAGCACACTAACAATGGTCATTTCAAAGAAAAATAACAACTTCAGACAACAACGTAAGTAATGTTTTAGAAACGTTTGTGAAGTTCTCGATAAATATTCTACAATACCCAGCAAATCCAAGAAAAAATCTCACCTCTTTCTACGTTTTAGGAACCACTCGCTGGGACAAAACTTCTATTTTGGCTAGATATACCTTAATTATCATAGCAAATACCACATGACTGAGCACTAATCCATTAGTTAACAACATATGAATTTTCTCATGACTCAGGGAAAGGTTTGTTTCTTGGCATCTTACAAATGCTTTTTCGATATTTTTCAAAACTTCTTCTAATATATCATTGTACACACTGAAATTGTCCATGTACACCTCCACACAATTATGAATAAGGTCTAGGAAAATTCCCAGTACAACTCTTTTTAAGGTGGTAGTGACATTACGCATACCAAAGGGTAACCCCTGATATCCCCAAGGAAATGTAAATGTAGTTTTCTCTTGATCCTTTGGTGCTATTTGGATCTAATTATACCCATTGTTCCCATCTAAAAATGAAATTATTTATTTCCTTCTAGGATGTCTAAGACCTGGTAAATGAAAGGAAGGGGGAGTAATATTTCATGGTAGCTTTATTTAGTTCTCAAAAATATACACATACATGCCATTTCCCAGATGGTTTAGGTACCACAACTATGGGGGAGACACATTTACTATTGAATATTGGGTAGATTAAATTAGCCTCAAGAAGTTTATGGAGTTCCTCCTCAACGATTCCTTAAGTGTTGGGATCATTCACCTTTGGGGTTGCCTGATAGGGCGGGCATCAATCTAAGTATAAATGTGATGTGAACAGATCTCAAGATCGATCCCCTTCATGTCATGGTAGTACCAAGCAAAGGATTTTAAATATCTTCATAAAGTTTGGATTATTTCTTTATGTTGAGTATCAATGAGCTCATTACTAATGTTGAGAAATTTACTTGTGTTGATCTTAGTAAGAATGCTATAAGGTTCAATTCTTTGCATAATGGCTATTGTAGTGTTACAAAGTGAAGACAAAACTATTAGGTCATCAATTTATTATACATCAACCTTCAAGATTTGTTCTAATGGAATGGTATTAGGAACATTCAAGAAATAAAAATTATAAGGAAAGGAACTAAGCTAATCTTCTTCTGTATAGTCCTTAAAATTTTGTACATGATCTACTATGCACATAGGTTGGATATTTTTCTTCATAAATTGTTGAATCATCAAACCATGGGACGATTTGATTCCATTAGAGATTTTGCAGGCAGATATATTGTTATTTTATTTATTGCACCCCCATGGGAGATAAACATATTTTTGTATCTGCATCCTATGAAGGCATCTATGGTAGCAAGCCAAGGTCTTCCTAGGATTATAGGATGTCCTCTCGATGAATTTTTGGGCTACAAGATCAAAAAATATATAGGGTATTCCCACAAATCTAGGGAAACATTTGTGTCAACCAATACTTTCTTTGGTTTAACTTTAGATATATCGGCTAATTCAAGAATAGTTGGAGTGGGATGAATATTTGGTAATTCTACATATTTCATAGTTTGCACAATCATAATATTTATAGTTGCTCCGAGATCAATCAAAGTATTTTGTATGATAATTGCATTTATGTGCACAGAGACAATAGGGTTTCCAGGATCTATATATTTTATTTCTAAGTTTCATCTAGTAATTAGATCAGTAGACTCTCCAATCAGATGTATGGTGTTTGGGTACTTGCTTTTTCGCCCTGGATTTTTCAGGAAAATTTCCCTCGCTATTTTAGTGTAAATAGGTATATCATTAAGGGATTGTAGTAAGGGAATTTTAATGCAAACATCCCTAAGATAAATTACCAAATCGTATTCAGGAGAAGCTATTGGCTTACTTAGATTCAACCTTTTGGAATAGGTGGATCTTTTGATGAGGAAGGTTGTTATAGGTGAATGGTAGTTTTCTTGGATATAACAGGGGTATTACTATTAGTTGTAGAAGTAGGAACAACTTCTTCTCTTTCCTCTTCAATGATGAGGGGATTGTGGTTTTGGAGCACCTTCCCAGATCGCAAGTGAATGTCTTTCACTTCTACTGGAGTAATCATATAGGCTAGGAGGGGTTGCAGCTCAACTTGTAAAGCAAGATGGTATATCTTATTGTTTGGGTTAGTAACAAGCTACATCGGTGGTTTATTTTTCCTAGGAGGTTGGGTAGATGGCAGCTGCAACTATTGAGGCTGCATAGTATAGGGTTGTTGTTGGGTAGGAATTTATGATGGATATGGTTGTGGAAACTTCTAAGGTTGCATGGGATATTAAGGTTATGCATAGTAGGGATAAGAAGTAATAATATCGTAACCAATCCCTCGCCACCCCTAATGCCAAGGTTGATTTTGGGCTAGTATTTAGGGCCATGCCTACCATGGTTCTACAACATACCAAGGTACATATTGTTGTCCTAGTAAATATGAATAATTTACAACAAGTAGATCGAATGGAATACTTAGTGGTTAAGGTTGCCATGGTCTTTTGGCTACAAATGAATATAATTGTTTTGCTGCTTAATCATATCAGTGGTACACTGACTTGAGTCCTAGTAAGGATGGACAATTTTTTGTAGTATGATCTCCTACACAAATAACAACATTATCATGAGGACAATCCTTCTTTGGGTTCTTTTTCCAACATCCAGGACAAAAATAGCAACAGTTCCATTTTTTTCCTCCTATTTATTTTGAAAGTTCAAAGTATCAAATTGCAAGCTAATTGCACTGAGGATGTCAATTTTGAAGCTCTCCAATAGGTTTCCTAGTTTAGTTCTAATTACACCACTAGTTGATGTCTTAAGATTTCTAGGAAAACCGTCTTAAGGACATTTTTTAGTTATGTTATGTCCTAGGGAATATCTCATATAGATTTCAAAGATTTCAACAGAGTTAAATCTAAAGATATCCCCAACCCCCATTAAAATGAGCATGTTCATAGATTCTTTGGAAACACCCTTTAAAAAGAGATTTTTTTGTCTCGAGATATAGCTTGTGTTGCATGGCATGTTGAAGGTTATATAGAAATCTCTCTAAATAGTCCTCTAGACTTTCATCTTCTCTTTTTACCATCCTAAAAATCTCTTCTTTTAGCTCCCTAGATTTGCAATAGTCCTGATATTTTTTAAGGAATTGTTTTCTCAAGCCCTCCCAGGTCATAATTTTGTTTTCCTCTAATCCCATGAACCAATGTAATGCTACTTCCTTGAGAGTAGCAAGGAATAATTTAACTTTTTATGGATATGTTGAATAATACATGCTATGACATAAAATATCAAACTCAAATAAAAAAGCATCACGATCTTCACTTATAAGTCCTTGAAAACGTGGTAGTACCGAGGGAGAGATATTATTCATTTGCTCATTTATAGTATGATCAATCATAGGAAAGATTAAAGTTACATATTCCTTAACTTCTCTCCAATTTCCTCCATGGTTTGTTTTAGCTTCTCCTTCCACCATATTGTTTCCTCAAATCAAAATGAATTAGGTCTCCAGTGGTGGAAGAATAGGTTCTATAATTGGATTATCTTGGAGTTCTAGGCCCTTCTTCGAAAATGATTTCTTCTTCTGGAATAGTTGAAGAGGTGGCACCATCCATGACTACACTAACTACTTATTCCTCTCCCATTAAACTGTCTTCCCCAAAAATTGCTTTATCTTCTGGTGCTTTACCTCCTTGCCTCTTGCTTGAAGTATTTCCTACCAGAAGGTTAGTAGTGGTTTTTCTTTTTTACCATACAATACAAAGTAATATATTTTCCTCTTCCCCTGTCCCTATTACCCCTTCCTCGATTAGTACAATATCAACCTCATATAATTCCAATGATAAAAAAATTATATGCAATAAAAAACAAACCAATCAAGACCTAATTCCTGACACCTCCTTGTCAACAACACCAAAAATGTTGGGAAATTTAATTGCTCAAATTGCTAATCATTAAGTTATCGGCCAGGAGCTCATAAGTTGACAAGGTGTCGACAACATATATGTAGAGGCGAGTTCAATTTCTTGGTATGACTAACTAAAAACTTCATAAATGGCTTACTAAAATAATACTTCCAAGGATTAAATTAAACATGAATTCATCTTTTGCATGTCATACAATCAAAACTATTGACATTAAATAAATTTACCACGACCATTGATAGCATCATAAAGACGTCCAGTCAACTCAACAACCCTTGTAGATCAATCAAGCAGAGAAAGGAAACACAGTGCAGAAATAAACCAAACAAGACTAAAATAAAGCACTGGAGATTCGAGGTTCAAGGCCTATGACCTTTCGACCACTTGTTGGATTTTGTGAGTTAACAAATCCTCACATCATAAGACCCTAAAACCCACTCCACACAAGATGCAATAGCTAGAAATTAAAGGAAGAGTAAATAATTGAAACAAAAGCTGAAGATAATTAAATCTAATCTAAATTATGCTCATAAAGTAAACAAAATAAAATATGTAAAAAAAAAACTACTAACTTTCCGAGCAAGGTGACCTTCCTGACTAGGGGCACCACAGGAAGACAAGAGAAACTCATAAAATAAGTAGCAACATGATAATTTTATTAATCAACTAGAAATTACAGAGTACAAGTTCATATGGTCCTTCATAATATTGTCACTATACTAATACCAATACTATTATGGTTAACCCCTCTAAAAGAGTTTAAACTATTATATAAGAGTTCAAACCTTTTAGAGTTCTGTCGGATAGGTAAATCCCTTCTGCGGACAGAAGGGATCCCACTAGCCCAACAGGGGTCTAGCAACAATCAATCAAAGCTACTACGCAGGTTCCTAACTGCAAATAACAAAAATAGGTAAAGAAGGACCTACTTGGGGTCCAATGCTAATGTTGAAGAAGCGGAGCCACTTTCGTTCCCTGGTCCTGGCCGGTCACAATCCTTCGCTATCCTCGCGAACGGACACCTGCACACATAAAGAACGATACAAACACAAGCGTGAAATCTGATATAGGCAATTATATGTCAGTCAGAAAGGACATAACTTTACATCAAACACCATGTAAACGATGAAAGTGGAACCATAATAGTAGTCTTCTATTATTAATGATAAATAGAGAAGAGTACAACCAAGGTTCTGACGCTGAACCTCTCCTCTGTCTGGGCGGGCAGCTATGTGTGTCTTGCAATCGGCAGCATCACCTCTCTATGCTTCACTATCTCTAGCACAAAACTCTAACTCAAGAACTCTAGCACTTCGGAACTCACTCCCAGAACTCAGAACTCCCAACGAAAAACTTGTCAAACTCTAGAACTAGCTTGTCAAATGCATGAGGACAAGCTTATATAGATGAAGAAGGGAGGAGGATACAATGAACCGGGACACCCATTGTGGATTAACATTATCCCCGAAAGCCATAAAAGATGGAGATAGGATAGAGCTCGACATAAGACTGATTTTTTATCCTCAAAAAGCTCCATGTAATGAAGGAAACAACAGTCGGGCGTGCATTAAGGCAAAAAGCATGACCAAATTTGGTTGGCGCGACCGTTGCTCTAAGACAGAGCGCCAATAGTTGTGCCCTCTTTTGAGGATTTTTATGATTGGCGCGGGTGAGACACTGGGAACTCGCGCCACTGGAAAAAGAGCACTTTTCAGGGGTAATTTGCAGAAGGTGTCTTCAGGGAACATGAAGTACATACTCAGGGGAACATAATGCAAGTGTTTTTAGACTTTGTCACTTCTTATAACTCCCGGGATGAGTCCTCCAAAGTACGACAAGAGGAGTAACAGGGATGGTGACAAATTATTGTGTAACAGATGCCCCCTAAAGCATGAGGTCCGAGAGGTAGAGAGGGGTGAAATGCTTTACAAGAACACACAAGAACACATATAGCTGCCGCCGAGGATCTGCATTGAGAAATATGACTGATAGTTCAATTACATGATGTACATGGTATGGTCGCAGCCATCCATAAGAGAGTACATAAACAATCTAGATCCATAGTATGGACACAGCCATCTAGTTAGGATCAATGAATTGACTCAGGTATGGTCGCAGCCATCCAGTGAATGAGTCATGTATCAAGAATCACGCCTGGATTACAACAGACACAATCCAGGGTCTTGCGCTCCATCTCGACCCGAACAAAAGTACAAGTTCAAGCATGTGAATATGTGAGCTGAAGTCGAACATGCATGAACATCATCTGATTACCAGTCAATAGTGGAAACTGTTAACAGACGCGAGAGGTACCACCAATAATGACAATGGCCCTCAAGGTACTATAGGTACAATCTACGGCGTGCGAATTAATGAGCTGATGTCGAACACCCGTAGAATCATTCGATCGGAGGCCAATGATGAAAAACCTCACGTCGAACACGAAGAACCTGCCATTAAGGCATGCAGGCTCCAAGGCACCGGAAGGGAGTCTCTAGATCAGCTTCCTGGATAATGAGCTGGTGTCGATAGGAAGTGACCTTGATCGAAGGTGGGCCATAATGTTTCCCACATCATCAACACGAGACAGAGAAATAATGTTGTGAATCAAGATTATGTGAACTATCAGACGGAGGTTGTTTCTTTTCAGAGGTCAACTTCTCTTGAACATATCGGCGGCACGATATTGGAATTGGTAGTATTTGACATCAATGGATCAGAGGTCATGATGATGAGGCAATGAGCAGATGAGAGGTCAAATAGGATTACCCAAATCCGTGGAAGCCAGTGAAAAATGAGATGAGATATCCCTACCCAGACACGAAAACAGATGAGTGCCATGTTCAAGAGCGACATACTGTCGTCATGATAATGATTATGGTTCCAAAATTTTCTTTTTCCCCACCATTTCTGGCGAGTACCCCAGTTATTTTTAACAAGCTTGATGGGGATAGCATATGCTTGTGGTGTGTCATCCCGACAAAATCCGATGTCATCAGGTTTTAACGAGTCTGACAAAGGAAGAACTCGGCGTCTTTTCATGTTTAGAGAGTTTGAAAAGACAGCGTAAAAGGAAACTCCAGGGGTGTCCTTTTTCGTAAAGTTGTGTCTCCCGAGCCCGAAAAAGTATAAAACAATGCTCGAAAGAACCGCCCGACCATTACGATCGAGGAGTACTTTTCGTAAATAGTGTTCCTGACCTGAAAAAGTAAAAAAGCGGTCAAAAACACGTCGTTTCATGACCATTAACGAGTTTGAAACGACAAAACCCGGTAATCTTTTTATGTTTTAACGGTCGACAAAAAGAACTTAAAACGACCGCCCCTTATTAACGTTTAACGAGTTAAGAGGAGTAACTCGGCAATCTTTTCTCTTTAAATGGTCAGAAAAAGAGCTTAAAGCGGACCTCCATTTTTATTCTCTTTAACGAGTCAAAAAGGAAAAATACTCGGCAATCTTTTCATATTTTACGAGTCAGAAAAGAGCGTAAAGGCGACTCGTCCTGAAGGAACGAGTGGTATAAAGGGTAGCAACTGGTTCCGGTAATGGTGGAACTGCTCAAAACATGTAATGGTCAAGAGGCTGGCTAATAAAACCACTCATCGCTGCGGTTCCTCAGGAAAGGGTGAACAACCAAGTGAAAGCATATGATCGGCCAAAGAGATGGTGGCGATGGAATGAAACAACCAAGGCTCATCTAGCATAACTTAGCAGATAAAAGGCTATCACGGGATGTAAATCAGGTATGGGTTCATTTTTACACAAGCTTGAACCATGGAGAACTTTGCTTGGATTCGGTTTCATGTTTACACAAGCTTGAAACGAAAAACTATGCTTGTTAAAAAATTTGCATGCCCCCAGCATAATAATGCGAATCGAGATACATGCCCCCCAAGCTTCATGGCATTCACGGAGTGGATGGAATGAAGGTTGAGTTGGAAAGACTCGATTTTGAAAAGGAGGATGCATGCCCCCCGGGCTTCAGTCACGCGCCCGGGTCGGCGGCCGTCATCAGAATGACGGACTGGTTGATGGGGCATTTCCTGTGGAAATAAGACCATTTAGGAATGGTAAATGACTATATGTGAAGTGTGAACCGGGGAACGAAAGTTGGTCTATGATCTTGATCGTCCTTCCTTCGTGCGGAAAACACATCACTCTGAAGAGTGAGGACACAATTGCACGTATACGAAAAATATAGTCTCGTCCAAGGAGTAAATTGTAATCTAACGGACCTTGGATTACCATGACGCCCATTTGAACTGTCTTCCCTTCTAATGTAATGGGTACATTGGGAAGAAGTCCTAAAGGTCGAGTGGTTTCTCGATGAAAACCTGTAAGGTTTCTCACCTCAGGGAGAAGCAGTGGCGAACCAAGTGCTTCCCAAGCTGTTGAAGACAGGATACTCACAGGAGATCCTTCATCAATAATGGTACCGGCCATAACCATTCGGTAGACTTGGACTATAATTCGAAAAGGTATGGAAGCGGGTAACCGAGGATTGTCTAGTTGATCCCAATTGAAGGAAACAACTAGATTGCTTGGAGGTGGGACCGGATAAACGGCCGGATATGACTCTGATAAACTTCCTTCTTGGTGCGAAGGAATGAGAGGGATGCTGACTTGATCATCTGTGTTTATGAATAGAATTTGGACGGTGTGGTTGTCATTCTTAGTGACAATATCATCTGAGGGTGGAACTTCTGAAGGCAAAACCGGGTCAACTGTTATCTGGACCTCTTGAAAGACCGGGTCACTTGTCATCTGGACCTTTGGACTTTCGTCTGGTTTGGATTCAAGTGGTTCATCCTTAGTGATAAAAACTCCCGAAACAAAGTGGTGGATAGACGATGAAGGTAAATCAACACTTTTTCCGACCAGGGACTGATCTAGAACAAGCTGAATACAACCAGGTTCGCGAAGAGCAGGCGGAACCAAAGAGGAATCATGCTTGATTTCTTGGTTAGTGGAGAGATGATCTGCAGTTGCAGAAAGACGCTGGTATCCGGCAGGTAGTTGGGGTAAGGGAGTCGACAGACTTTCCAAAAGACGGGAGGCTTCATCCAGAAGTGGACAAAGGCGAAGGAGATGATTACCTTGACAAAGTCGACAAGGGAAACGAACCTTTCCCTTTCCCTTACCAGTTGGTAAGGTATCGTCAATCTGCGACGAGGAGGGGCGAGTCGGGTCACGGGACCATATATCTAGGACCCTGGAAATACCAGGACAATCAGTAAGGAAATGGTCCTTCTTGCATAATTGACAAGGGAACTTAGCCTTCCGCGGGGGAGCAGAAGGTGGGTCTACTCGAGGTATACTCGGGGTAGATGCGACCTTTCCCTTAGGAGACTTCTTCTTTTTGGTCTTCTTCTTCTTCTTCTTAGCCACCTGGTTACTTGAATCCAAAGTTTCACCAGGCGAAGTAGAAGATGAGGACGCAGCAGTAGGCGAAGAAGGGGAGGGGTCCACCTTGGAATCAACATGATGTTGTTCGGGTGCAGGAGGTGGTGGTGGAACAGGAGTTATCACACTCGAGACCACCGAGTTTGAAAACAACCATGCGGGCAAACCGATGGTTATCCCAGGCAAAGACAGAGTTGCGATATACTGAACACCGACATTTCCACTAGAAGGAAGTGGACTAGGGTTTCCATCAGGGGGAACACCTTGGCCGGTGGACTGAGAGAAGGATGCCATCTAGCGAGAAAAGAATCCTACTTAGACTAACGCACACAAAATCTAATTGGGTAAATGTTATCGTGGGCAAATAAATTTTAAGACATTAAACTTGACCTTTTCATTTTTTAAGAGTCGAGAAAAGGAAAAAAGATGACTCTAGTCTCCTTCGAATGTTTAATGAGCACGAAGTGACAAGACGCTCACTGGCACCTTTTCATTTAGGGAGTCCGAAAAGGATCAAAAGTGACTGCTCTGGAGAACTAGACAAGGGGTTTACCAAACAATCTGTAAAACTGCTTATACACCTTGGCAATCAGACGAAAACCAAGGACTTCCCGTACTGCAGTCAATCTTCCCAAATGCTGTGTTCAGTGCATTACGGCTTGTAAGGTGGCAGACTCAGCTTCCTATGGATAAAGGTTAATAGCCTAGTGGGGTCCCCCAATATATACGCAACGGTACGTGGGAGCACAGTCCGTATTGGCACCTATCGTTTCACCATGGAGGAATCACCCAACCACTCGACGATAAACTACCAGGTTTAAAGACGCCGGAACACGTCTCTACCTAGACCTCTAGAATGTTCACGTTAGGTTCCAATGCGTTGTTATGTTCATTCAGTTGATTTTAAAGTTTATCTTGGATTATGTTTCAGTTTTTTGGTCCTACCGTATGTGATCTCTCAAAAATTTCCTAAATGCAAACTAAATGCCAAAATTATACCATTTCATTCAACGAATTCTATCTACAGGAAAGTGGAGATTTTTTCACAAACGAAGTGATCACTCAGCAAAAAACAAATATCCTAATGCAGCTAATAACAAGGAATGAAAATCTTTCTTTTCTTTTTCTTTTTAAAAGCAAAAAATCAAAAAATGCTAACTAGTATAATGCAAAAGATTTTTTGTTTTTCTTTCCTTTCAGATGGCATGATGCATGCAAGCAAATCTAAGAGATATTCACAAGTACAGACAAACAGAATTCACTTGATAGAAATATAACCAATTCTAAAACACCAAGACGAACTAAGGAAGAACACAAGGACTTTTCAATGGACCATGTGATGAAGTAGAGCAAACTTCAAACAGGCTAGAAGTGAATCACTCAAAGCATAGAGAACCAAGCTTTAATAATCACTAGATAGGTGTGAAACACAAGTAACAAGATGACTGGAAAATCAACCAGAACTTCCCACAGAAGGCTCGACATGCAAAGCCACCAGCTATGCTAGGGCAAAGATACAAAATCGATTAAAATAAGCAAACAATTGAAGGATCAAGGCACAATCAGTCAACCAGAGGTCCAACACACTTCCAGATGCTGTGAAAAATATAAAAAAACCAAAAATCTGAGCTAAAAGAGCTTCCAACCAATCACACAGGCAAAATTCACAGAGCTGGCGCAACTGTCAGCCTGCAACTTGCGCTAACAATCGATTGGCGCGACTGTCAGTCTGCAACCTGCGCCAACTGGCGCGAATGTTGGATGAAAAACCGCGCCAATTAAGTTTGGCAGCTTAAAAAATAAATACCACGACCCCAGGTCGGGCTGACAGTATTTAGATGGATCAAACAGTAAAAAAACAATCTCACAACTGACCCAGAAAGCTCATAGACTCAAGCAAGCAAGAGAAAATTAACATGCAAGACAAATAGCTTAGTCCCCAGTGGAGTCGCCAAATTGTCGGATAGGTAAATCCCTTCTGCGGATAGAAGCGATCCCACTAGCCCAACAGGGGTCTAGCAACAATCAATCAAAGCTACTACGCAGGTTCCTAACTGCAAATAACAAAAATAGGTAAAGAAGGACCTACTTGGGGTCCAATGCTAATGTTGAAGAAGCAGAGCCACTTTCGTTCCCTGGTCCTGGCCAGTCACAATCCTTCGCTATCCTCGCAAACGGACACCTGCACACATAAAGAACGATACAAACACAAGCGTGAAATCTGGTATAGGCAATTATATGTCAGTCAGAAAGGACATAACTTTACATCAAACACCATGTAAACGATGAAAGTGGAACCATAATAGTAGTCTTCTATTATTAATGATAAATAGAGAAGAGTACAACCAAGGTTCTGACGTTGAACCTCTCCTCTGTCTGGGCGGGCAGCTATGTGTGTCTTGCAATCAGCAGCAACACCTCTCTATGCTTCACTACCTCTAGCACAAAACTCTAACTCAAGAACTCTAGCACTTCGGAACTCACTCCCAGAACTCAGAACTCCCAATGAAAAACTTGTCAAACTCTAGAACTAGCTTGTCAAATGCATGAGGACAAGCTTATATAGATGAAGAAGGGAGGAGGATACAATGAACCGGGACACCCATTGTGGATTAACATTATCCCCGAAAGCCATAAAAGATGGAGATAGGATAGAGCTCGACATAAGACTGATTTTTTATCCTCAAAAAGCTCCATGTAATGAAGGAAACAACAGTCGGGCGTGCATTAAGGCAAAAAGCATGACCAAATTTGGTTGGCGCGACCGTTGCTCTAAGACAGAGCGCCAATAGTCGCGCCCTCTTTTGAGGATTTTTATGATTGGCGCGGGTGAGACACTGGGAACTCGCGCCACTGGAAAAAGAGCACTTTTCAGGGGTAATTTGCAGAAGGTGTCTTCAGGGAACATGAAGTACATACTCAAGGGAACATAATGCAAGTGTTTTTAGACTTTGTCACTTCTTATAACTCCCGGGATGAGTCCTCCAAAGTACGACAAGAGGAGTAACAGGGATGGTGACAAATTACTGTGTAACAAGTTCAAACCATGGGCCCATATTTAGTGGGTCTCTGGCCAATACATAGCTAAAATAATTACATTGGTACAACCATGACAACATAAACGTAAAATAGGAGATAAAAATCATAACTTATGGTATATTGTTGCCCCATCATGATTTCATGACTAAAAGCATGAAATTGTAACCCAAAATCCTGGATTCCAAATAAGCATTGTGGGGTAATTTGTTGCGATGAAGCCATATCTCAAGGACATGAAGGATATATTATCGAAGAATTCGTGTCCTTATCTATGCTTATTTAGGTCAAGGATGGCTAAACCAATCATTACACAGGAAATCTCATAGTTGGAGGCACAACTGTTGGTTCACCTATAACAAATTTTGTTAACTCGATCAATAGGCCCTTTAGGTAATTCATTACTTCTATTGTTCTAGTAAACCATTGCTTCCATACTTCCAATAGTTTGGATAATAGTCGTCTATCATGTAGAATATATAGGGACTACAAAACCTAGGGTTAATTAGACAAGATAAATCACACCCAAAATGTGAACTAATTCATGGGAAATATGTTTAATCATAAATAATCACCTTGCTTAGCTTAAGGTTGCCTAAACCATGGAATTGATAGGAATGATGGGAAAATGTTAGGAAAAGGGTGACAAAAATAAGGTTTAATGGGGAAAAAGGAGTTATTTGACATGTATAAAATGGGTCAAAGTTGAGACTCGTCAAGTTACAAGAACTTTGTGGCATATAAACATAGCTTTAGGCTTTCTTGTAGAAATTTGTTACTCTGTGCTAGGAATTTGATGTGTTTTTGCTCAAAAAGACAAAGTGGAGTGAAACCTTAGAAAACCCATTTGAAAACAAAGCATCACACCACGTTGTTTTGTTAACATGTGCTTTGCATAAGAGGAGACCGAAGAAGAAAAGAGAGGGAATAATAGGAAAGAAGGTGTAGGAAAAAACATGCAAAATTCCAATGCTTCAAAACATAGTGGCTTAGAAGAGTGGAGTAGATTGAAAAATAAATAGGTAGTTGTTGAACTTCTATAGTGGTGCTCTAGAGTATTTTTTAAGGACTTAAATAGCATGCTTATGTATAGTGTTATAGGAAACTATTCTAGTTTGAAATTCATATATATATCTATATATATATATATGCAAATATTCAGTAAAAAACATGTAATTTACGATTAAAACTAGTAATTTTTTTGTGAATGTCATCCATTTAATCATATTATGTAAAAAATAGACGAATTTTAAATCAAATAAACAAATATTTTTTCATAAAATGTCTAAAATATAATCAATTGATAAAATTTACCCCTAAAAAATTCTTTATAATACTCGATATCTAATACATTGCAGTGATAAATTATTTATTTGCAGTGATAAATTATTTATTTCAGTTTTCAAATTGTAAATTCAAATCTTTAAAAACAATATTTTATTATATTTCTCAAAATTGAAAATATACTTTTCTCAAATGTCAACCATATCTAGCTAAATCAATAATAGTCTTTACTCATTATTAAATCAATAATAGTCTTCATTATTAAAATGACCGAAATAATTGAAGCTCATAAAAATGACAACTACAAAGGTAAGGATATAGTAATGATTTAATGGTTTTGAAGAGTAAATGGTAAGGATATAGTAATGATTTAATGGTTTTGAAGAGTAAATGTATAAGAAATAGTTTTCCAAACCAATGATTTATGTTGACCAATTTAATATTTTTTTTTGTGCAAAAACTTTGCCTTCTCATATCCCTGTAACACAAGCATAAATAATAATATTATTTATTTACATTAGTCATACCAAAGAATATTACCATCAACTTCTTAACAATGTCTTTTGTCAATCACTTAGTTTTCTAAGATGTAACCGTGGAAGGACAATAATTGCAATGTCACCAACAAGTGTGCCTAACTTGGAAATTATCACCATCTTAGTTTTATATGTATTAAAAAAAAAACAATCAATTGCGATGTAAGATAATATCACAATCAACGCGATTAACAATCTTGATGGTACCATGTGGACATGTGATATAACATTAGGACAGGAATTGGTTGTTGCGATCATGTGGACATGTCTTTTCCCCTTGAATTAGGTGTGCACAGGGACGGGAAGTGCATCATTTGTGTTTTTCAAAATAATTGGGTAATTAATTTTTATTTTTTTAATTTCAAGTTGGGTATGATCATTCAGGTTTGACTTGTAGGTTGAGGAGTCGCGATCTAGGGACATCGAATTTCTTAAGTTATTTGGGAATCATACTCAGCTTAAAGTTAACTAGTTTTTTTAGCATATCTCTTCCTTATAATACTGGACACAACCACCTCATAAAATTTGATTCAAAATCGTCTTACTAACGAAGCTCATCCTTAACTAATTATCTTAATAAAATTTAACCTAACTTAGCAACTAAACTTATTACATTAAAGCTAAAATAATAAACCAATAAAATATATCAAATATTTTTTATTTTTTTCATTTTTAGTATATTAAATAAAAAATATTAAATATTTTTAAGTTAAAAAATATATTTTTAAAAAATAATAATTTTTTTCCTTTCCCTCAACATTATTAGAAGTTATAATTTTGGTGATTATTTAATACTTTTTAAAAGCAAGTGGCATAATACCTTGATTGCTACTAACAATACTTCAAGTTTATTACCATGAATAGGGATAATGGAATAGTGACATTATCATATTACACTTAAAGTTTATTACCATGAATAGGGATAATGGAACAATGACATTATCATATCACATGTATGAGAAATTAGATTAGTGATAGTATTTATATGGAAAAACATTAGATTATCAAAAATGTGTTTTTCTTCATTGTATATGTTTTTTTTAAATGAGTAAGTAGTATTTTTTATCTGAAAATAATGTTTTATTAAAATAATAAATAAAAAATGTTTACGGGTTTTGGATAGATGATGATATGTTGTTTTGTTAAGGTATTTTTTTTAAGTCACATGTTTAATTCCCCGTTCTGGTCGAGGTGATATATAGGACATTATCAAGATGTAGTCTTGCTAAGTTTACTAAAAAACAATAAATAAAAGAATATTGTTGGTATTGATGGCATTGATGACAACCGCACTTTGATCTTTGAAATAGTCTGATCAAAGAGAGTATGATGTTGAAAAATACATGGTACTTTGAAGATTTTTACTAATAAGCAATGTCTTGTGGATTTTTACTAATAAGCAATGTCTTGTGCAAAATATGCAACCTGTCCAACTTTAGATCATGCAGATGTTCCTAGGCCTTTGAAACAATATGCCCTGCTCATAAACCAGGGTTCTTCTTGCATTTGCTCAACAGTCTAATGTCAGCTTGATTCCAGTCAAAATTACCATGGTAAATGCCCATGGTATTCTAAGTGTCAGCTAGATTTGGTCGTCAAACTATATGTATAAGGATTGCTTCTCGCATCAAAGAAAAACACAATTTTGAGAGATTAAGTGGTGTGATTTGGTCTACATAGTGGTGTTTTATTTGTTCTAATACAGGTGCATGGTGATAGTGTTAAAACAAGTTTGATTCTGATGCACACTTGTGACTGTGGTATGATTTGGTGATCGATCAAGGTGTGCAATCATGTATCCACCTTTTGAAGATGAAGGTCTGATCAAAGGGGTGAAATCTATGTTTTAGCATTTGATAGTGGCACGCTAGAGTCCCTCCTCGATTCTAGTACAAAATTTGATTTAGGAGTGTGATGGAGGTCGAGAATATGTCCATTGCTAAGATCATGTTGCAGAAATAATAGGGACATCGCTATAAAGTGAGCAGTGTTCAAAGTTTGTAAGGATCATTATGAGATTGTGTGATATGGACTTATGCAGGACACAACAAAATACATATATAAACATAAACACATAGGTGTAGAAGAAATAAAGCTTCATTTCATTAATATCAAAGAACTGAAATATGCTTACATAGAGAATGGAAATAAACTAGCTCGAGCAATGGTAGCTTATCTCTTAGAAGAGATGTGGCAGCTACATGACTTTGAAATATGTTATAATGAGGATTGAAGGCCTATTTATTATTGAGAAACAATGGAAAACCCTAAACATCCAAAACCCTAACCCTAGGAGATGAAGCGTCAAAACTATGGGTCCTGTTGGGGTAAATTGGTACATCAACTTCTCGGGGTCGTAACTTTGGCATACAATCTTTGTTTGACACGCACGATACCTCGTTAGAAAGATCTATTCGAGGACTATAACTTTTGACTACAAACATTTTTCTAAAACTCATGTTTTCCAATTTTCCAAAAAAATTATCGTTTATGGCCTGAAAATGTCTCTAGAAGTTCAAGACCCGAAAGAATACCAAAAATAGTAAATTGTTCTACAATTAAGGAAATTGAAAAACTAAAAGAAACAATTGTGGGGGTTCAAGTGGAATAGGCGGGTGGCCACCAATATCCACCTGGATCACTGAATTTTCTTTGAGGGTTTTCTCTTATGAAGAAGATAACTTGTAGCTCAATGTTGAGCCTGTAAAGTTATTTTTCCATCAAGTATGATTCTTTTGTTGTTGAAAAGTTGATTGTTGAGTAAACATTGCATGGCTAGGTTTTAAGGGGAAGAATTCCCTATGTTTAAGTTTTTATTTACCATAGTAGTTTTTGTTGAGTGTGGATATGTCAAAAATATTGTTTGGCATCCAAAATCAGATAACAAAACATGTGTTGATCTTTATATGACAGGGGTAATTATTGTTTGTTGCTTGGAAATATCTACATGATAGTGTTTTCTTTCGGAACCTATACAAAGAGATTGAGGCTCAACAAGGAATCATAATTTGGATCTCATAATTTATTTGACTATATATTGTAAAGTGGTTGTTGATTATTTTTCCTACAGCTGCACAAGAGAAAGTGTACCTATTAAAGATTTGTATTATAGAAATGTGCCATGATTTTTTGCTAATAAAGTTGATGATTGTTTTCCTTGTTCCTAAGCATTAAGTGCATGTGATTGAGTTAGTATACATCATTAGAATGTTTTTTTTTTGGTCGAGCTCTTAATGGTGAACAAGTTATTTTTGAAGTGTTCTTGTTGAAGATGATGAGAGTGTATTACTGAGGATGACCTGAATTGCAATATGTATGTTTATGATTGTTGAGATGGAAAAATCATTGTTTTTAAGCATTGTTGTTATAGACATTTTTGTGCCTTACAGCAATAAGCATGAAATGTCCATAATCCAAGGGATCCAAAGTCCCTAAACATGTTGTTCCTACCCCTAGAGGAACAAGGCCAGCAAACCACAACAATTCACAGAAGTTCTCCACCAGAAACTGCTCAAAAACAAGTCAATTCAGGATCAATTCAGAAGCTCCACTACCTGCCTGCATTGAAATGCAGAGGTTACACTGGCCAGTTGCATTGCAACGCAGGTAGAAGCACTACCAGGGTGCGCTGAGCAGAAAGTGACAAATGTCAGGGTTCTTGTGAAAGGTGTCAAAGACTATGGAAGCTTCCAGAAGATTCCTCCATGACACTTGCCTTGATGAGTTCGACTAAGTGATGAGTAAGAGGCTCTTAGCCTCCAAGTGGAAGTAAGAACTGACAGAGAAAGAGGACACTAGTCAGGTCACAAGCTGACTCATCTTCACTCTAAACATCTATATATAGATCTCTTCTCCATGGGATCTAGAGGCTGGAATTTTGTTATTGCAAAGAATTGCTGTTGGTTTGAGACTGGAATCATTGGGTGCTTAATGCTTTGAAGGGAGGTGAAGATAGGAATTTCATTTGCTGGGAAGGAGGTGCTGGATTGGACCTCTTGTGGTTGTATCTCCTCCTGAACCTTGTTATTCATTAATAAAGCTATCTTGGTTTCTCCTATATACTGATGTGTCTTTGATGTATGATTGCATTAGTGTATTTGGTTCATTTCTAATCCTGAATCAGTTATGAATGTGAATATCTATCTTTGTGTAGTGTTCTTCTCTTGTCGCAAGTAGTTGTTCTCTTGTGATCTTGCAGGAACCTGTTGGAGCTGGGCTAGCGAGAAGGCAAGTAGCTGTTCTCTTGTGATCTCGTATGAACCTGTTGAAGCTGGGCGAGCAAGAAGGCAAGTAGCTGTGAACACCCAAAGAGAAGAGAAACCGGATCGAGGGACAAACGGAAGACACCGGTAAGTCTATTTATCTCTCTTCTTTCACATTTCATAAAGGAAGAAACCAGAATAGTTGTCCTTGTTTGTTGCTAAGGCACTGTCACACCTTAGGTGGATAGGATCGTCCTGCATAGGCATTTTTCCCCACAACAAATTGGCGACTCCACTGGGGACATTTGTTTAGTCATTTTATTTTTGTTTCTATCATTGTTTATTTTATAGACT
The DNA here is from genome assembly GCA_031772625.1 of Pinus tabuliformis. Lineage (NCBI taxonomy): Eukaryota > Viridiplantae > Streptophyta > Pinopsida > Pinales > Pinaceae > Pinus > Pinus tabuliformis. Next base: position 846,736,232 of record CM062813.1, on the reverse strand, counting down.
CAGCAGCAGCTGCTACTCTGATCCAATCACTGGACTTGTCTATGATCTGAACAATGGAGTCACAAATGATTTGATGATCCTTTGTGATAGATCTTAGTCATCCCTAAAAGCATCCCTTTGATTGCACCTTGTTTGTTACTTTGATTTGGCCTGAAATTGTAGATTAAATAGCAAACCGTGACCCAGAACCCAGAGAAAACAACTCTCCTTTCTTCAGCGTAGGCTCTGTGAAGAGACTCTGCATTTCAACACAGTTCCCGTGAAGGCTACCTGCGCTGAAATTCAGATTCCCTTCTATACAGGTGCGCTGATCCAGTTTTGCCTTGTGCAGCTGGGGTTCTCTGCTCTGTTTTGCCTTGTTTTGATCTCTGATTTTTGCAGCCTGTAACCAGCATAGGTACCAGTCTGATAACCCCTTTTCTCTGCTTAAATTCCGCCTCCTTTTGTACAAAATACTGTGAGTGTTTTTATTTGTTTGTGGCGTCATTTACAGTCTCCTTTTGCATGAATGAAATAGTCATCCTGTAGCCCTTGATTCAGATCTGTTGATTGTGATCTTAGGAGAGAGTTCATTGGCTGTTTACAGATTGATTATACATTCATTTTTGCTTTTGGTTTGAGTTTGTCTCTTTTAAGTGTCAAAACAAGTAGTTCTTTTCGAAAAATCGTTAAGTGTTGTAATCTCTTCTACCCTTTCTGATTTCGAAAAAGTAAACTTGTTTGTAGTGATCATTTAAAAGCAAATTCAAAGTTGTGCAAAAAGCTTTCTTTGTAGGCATCAATACTAAGAAAGCGGAAAACAAACACTTGCATTGTGCATTTGCATCTTGATAGTTTGCATGTTGATTTAGGAAAAGTGCATTTTTAGAGTGTGCTGATTGCTCATTGAGAAAAGATGGTGTCTTTCTTTTCCCTTTGTAGCTAGGATTTTCATTGTTGAAAAAGAAGATAAAATTTGCTTATCATCTTTTAGACTGCATTTAGGAAGTTGTTTACACATCTCGTGGTGAACCTCAAAAGGAAAAATTCTAAGAAAGATCAACATAAAATAAACTGAATGAACTTAATAATGCTTTGTAACATAACACACAACATAGAGGTCTAGGATAGAGACATGTTCCGGCGTCGTTAAACCTGGTATCTGTTGGCCTCGCTGATGGTGGGTGATTCCTCCTGAGAGACCAAAAGTGCCAGTACGGATTGTGCTCCCACGTACCGTCGCGTATATATTGGGAGACCCCTATAGGCTGAAAACCTTTATCCTTAGGAAACCGTGTCGACCGCCCTACTGATCGCAATGCACCGAACACAGCATTCGGGAAGATTGACTGCCGTACCGTAAAACGTATTCTGCCGTTTTGTGATTGGTTTGGCACACCCTCTGCCTAGATCTCCAGAGCAGTTCTTTTTGGCCTTTTTCAGACTCTATAACAGAAAAAGTCCATCCGAGCATTTGTCACTTCGGGCTCGTTAAAATATCGAAGGCGACTAGAGTCATCTTTAGCTTTTTCTCGACTCTTTAAAACTGAAAAAGCAAGTTGTTTCTAAAGCGTCATTAAAATTTATTTTAATGGAATAATCAATCACCCTTATTCTCGCGTTGATCTTTCAGTTGAGAAAATGGAGCCCTCCAACCAAGGAATTCCCCTTGGTGGAAATCCTAGTCCCTTCTCCTCTTGGGGAGATGTTGGAGTGCCCCATATGGCCACGTTGTCGCTTCCAGGACTGACAATAGGCTTGCCTGTCTAGCTCTTCTCAACTAATGTTGTTCAAAACACCACTAATCCTGAACAGTCGAATCAGTAGTTAGACCAGTCAAGAGCTGCCCACCAGCCTTCTACTTCCTATAACTCTTCCTCTCCTCCTTCCTCTTCGCATGGTAGAGCCGGCAAAAGCCAAGCTCCCAAAGAGAAGAAGGAGAAGAAGAAGAGAGAGAAGAAGAAGAAGGAGCCAAAAGCGACTGGGGGCAAGCAAAAGGCATCTAACGAAAATCCACACACTGCACTGAATAGGCCTAAATCGCCATGTGTCATATGCAAGGGAGACCACCTCCACAGAGATTGTCCCTGCATCCCTCGGATACTAAGGGACTGGTCTCCCCGCTTGCACAATTCGGTTGTGTCAACCTCTGATAGCCATGTTGATAGCACACTGTCAACTAGTGAAAGTGAAGTCATAGGACAAAGAGGGAAAGCTAGATTTCCCTGCAAATTGTGTGAAGGCAACCATGCCATCCACCGTTGTCCCTTCTTAGACGAGGCGAAGAGAGTTTTGGAAGATCACCCGATTTTACGAGCGCAACTTCCTCCTGGATATCAAAAACTCCTGCCAAGTCCTTCACCAGTTGAGAATCCGGCTGACCCGCCCAGGTGGTCAACCGAAGCACCTATCATTGAGGATGAACCGTCTGAATCCACACCTGACGAAAGTCAAAAGGTTGAGGCGGTAGTTGACCCGGTTTTGCCTTTAGAGGCTCTATCCTCGAATGATACCATCACAGAGAAGAAGGAAGACGACACCATCCAAATTCTCTTCATCAACACAGACTCCGACGAACAAGGGGGCAATGTGCTCATTCCTTTATCGTAGGAAGGAACTTCGTCAGGGTCATACCCAGCCGTGTATTTGGTCCCACCACCAAGCAACCTAGTTGTGTCCTTCGACTGGAACCAACTAGGCAGACCCCGGTTGCCAACAACCATATCATTCAGAATTATTGTCCAAATATACAGAATGGTAATGGCTGGCACTATCATCGATGAGGGGGCATCTGTGAGTATCCTTTCCTCTATTGCTTGGAAAGCGCTTGGTTCGCCAGCGCTTCTGCCTAAAATGAGAAATCTGACAGGCTTCGATAAAGGAACCAGTCGACCTTTAGGGATCCTCCCCAATGTGCCAATAACATTGAAAGGGAAGACCGTTCAAATGAACGTGATGGTCATTAAAGGACCCTTGGATTATAACCTACTCCTTGGATGAGACTATATATATTGCATGGAAGCTATAGTCTCCTCACTCTTTAGAGTAATGTGTTTCCCGCACGGAGGAAGAATGGTCAAGCTCGTGGACCAACTTTCATTCCCTGGGTCACGCATCGCAAATAGTCATATACCATCCCTAAATGGTCTCTTCACTCAAGAAATGTCTCAACCCACGGTCCGTCCTCCCGATGAGCGCGAGTAATTCGGAAGGATATGACTGGAACCCAGGGTGCATGCGTCCTGGTCTGCTTCGGCAGGAAAACTTTGGGTATAGAGTAGGTTTCCGCGGGAGAATATGACTAGTCTGTACCCCGTCCGTGGTTGGAAGAGGGGTTATTCTAGGATAGGATTCTCTTGTCAAAGCTATGTGTTTGGCGCCTCACCTTTGTCTATCTCAGTAGACATCGCCGAAGAAGTGTTTTGTTTGGGGTGCACTGAACGAAACTATCTTTGGGTAGCCTGAAAGAGGTAGGCCTCTCTCGGTAAAACAATTGTTTTGGCGGAAGAGAAGTAGAGGTAACCTTGAAACTTTGTTTTATACCTGGGGGCATGCAAACCTTTTGGAGTGCAAGCAAGGGCGACTATTTATTTTTTAAAATTTTTAGGTCCTCCCTTTAAACCTGTAGGTCTAACCCTTTAAACTCGTAGGATTAGTCGTAATCGAACTTGCATAAAGAAAGGATACGGAGCAAAGCTTGGTAGGGGAAGCTCCATAAAAAATAGAATCTTAATGAGACATTCTTATCTTATGACTAGATAATCGAGCAGTTTTAGCACACAGTTCATGCTCGTTAAAAAATAAACGCAAGATCCGAGCAGTTTTAGCGCATAGTTCATGCTCGTTAAAAAATAAACATAAGATCGAGCAAATGTTTAAGCTCGTTAAAAAACAAACTATTCCGGGAGATAACCGTGGAGAATGTAATATCATCAGCCGTTAAAGCCTTGGTCGTGTTTGCCCATCACCTCCACTTTTGCATTGGCCGATCATTCACCTCCATATGATTGTTTACACATTTTGAGGAACAGCTACGAAGAGTGATTTCACTAGCCATCCTTGTGACACTGTCGTGATTTGGAAATTCCAATCTCTCCCTGGAATCAGCTGCTACCCCTGTTTATCACTCGTTCCTCAAAAGATGAGTCTTCTTTAAGCTCTTTTCATCTGACTCGTAAAATATGAAAAGGTTGCCGAGTTTTGGCCTTCCAGCTCGTTAAAGTGACCGGAAGAGCTATCCCTCCTCTAGATTTTAATCTTTTTGGACCTGAGGGATTATTGCACAAAAAGATCGAGCGCTTGTTTTATTCGGCTCGTTAAAAAGATCGAAAATTCATCCCTTCTGTATTGTTTTATACTTTTTCGGACTTAAGGGATTAGATGACGAAAAAGGACCCTTGGAGTTGACTTTATGTACCTTTTCAGACTCTCTAAAAATGAAAAGGACCGAGTTATCCTTGTCGTTAGACTCGTTAAATGCATTAAATAGCGACAAACTTGTCTTTAGACGAGAACGAGTTTCCCTATCGCTAGGCTCGTTAAAACATAGCGATGGGCTTGCCCGAAGGGCAGGTTATAGAACAAGCATATGTTATCCTCCTCAAGCTTGACAAAAATAAAGAGGTACTGGTCAGCAATGACTGGGGAAAAATTGGGAGAAACTAAAGAAAACTTTGATGGTAGCAAGTCGCTCTTGAACATGACACTTTTCCTCCGTACCACAATCAGGTTGGGTTGTTTCATTCACCGGTCACATCACCATGGTCTCGCCATACCATCCATATCTGGGGTAATGCTATCGATACATCACATCAGTGTCGCCATATGTTCAAGAGAAGTCATTCAGAGAAGTCACTCGTCTCCCATCCACTACCATACATTATACTCTTTCATGACCGCCACCCTGAATCATATATCACCAGATCGTTTTCACCTCCATCAAAATCATTAGCTCCGTTCCGTGTCACTGATGTGGGATTCATTAAGGCCCTCCTTTGACGGATCGCTTCTTGTCGACATCAGCTCATTATCCAAGAAGTTGATCTAGGAACACCCCCCTCAGTACTTTGAAGCTTGCATGCCTTAATGGCAAGTTTCTCACTTCCGGCGACAGGTATACATCAATGACCTTCGACCGAAATATTTTGCGTGGTGTTCGACGCCAAGTCCTCTATTCACACCACGTGAATTGTACTGCAGTACCTTGAGGGTCATCATCATTATCGGTGATTCCTCTCGCGCTTGTTAACAGTTTACATCATTGACTGGTAATCAAGCGATGTCTTTCCATGTTCGACTTCAGAGAAATTCTCACATGGATCGACTTGTACTTAGAGTGAAGATCGGACGAGATTGAAGACCCCGGATCTAGTTTCATCCATCCGGGCTGCGATATATATATTCAGGAAATAAAGACATTGACATGTACAGCATTGCAGCAGATAATCATCCTACTGAAAAGGATGATGGCTCTTTCAGAATCATCAGTCTATCATCAGACGATTGTCTGTTCCATGTACAGAAAAATGAATTTATAAAGCTGAGCATGGGAATGCCCGCTTCAGCTAGATCATGAAAAAAGTATGAAAATAATGTATTGTATTGTATTATATTACAGGCCTCCTCCCAGCAATGAATGAACTTCGGATCCTCCTAATAAAGCATTTCACCCGATAAACGGCCTCATACTTTAGGGGGCAACTGTTATAGACATTTTTGTGCCTTACAGCAATAAGCATGAAATGTCCATAATCCAAGGGATCCAAAGTCCCTAAACATGTTGTTCCTACCCCTAGAGGAACAAGGCCAGCAAACCACAGCAATTCACAGAAGTTCTCCACCAGAAACTGCTCAAAAACAAGTCAATTCAGGATCAATTCAGAAGCTCCACTAGCTGCCTGCGTTGAAATGCAGAGGTTACACTGGCCAGTTGCATTGCAACGCAGGTAGAAGCACTACCAGGGTGCGCTGAGCGGAAAGTGACAAATGTCAGGGTTCTTGTGAAAGGTGTCAAAGACTGTGGAAGCTTCCAGAAGATTCCTCCATGACACTTGCCTTGATGAGTTCGACTAAGTGATGAGTAAGAGGCTCTTAGCCTCCAAGTGGAAGTAAGAACTGACAGAGAAAGAGGACACTAGTCAGGTCACAAGCTGACTCATCTTCACTCTAAACATCTATATATAGATCTCTTCTCCATGGGATCTAGAGGCTGGAATTTTGTTATTGCAAAGAATTTCTTTTGGTTTGAGACTGGAATCATTGGGTGCTTAATGCTTTGAAGGGAGGTGAAGATAGGAATTTCATTTGCTGGGAAGGAGGTGCTAGATTGGACCTCTTGTGGTTGTATCTCCTCCTAAACCTTGTTATTCATTAATAAAGCTATCTTGGTTTCTCCTATATACTGATGTGTCTTTGATGTATGATTGCATTAGTGTATTTGGTTCATTTCTAATCCTGAATCAGTTATGAATGTGAATATATGTCTTTGTGTAGTGCTCTTCTCTTGTCGCAAGTAGTTGTTCTCTTGTGATCTTGCAGGAACCTGTTGGAGCTGGGCTAGCGAGAAGGCAAGTAGCTGTTCTCTTGTGATCTCGTATGAACCCGTTGAAGCTGGGCGAGCAAGAAGGCAAGTAGCTGTGAACACCCAAAGAGAAGAGAGACAGGATCGAGGGACAAACGGAAGACACCGGTAAGTCTATTTATCTCTCTTCTTTCACATTTCATAAAGGAAGAAACCAGAATAGCTGTCCTTGTTTGTTGCTAAGGCACTGTCACACCTTAGGTGGATAGGATCGTCCTGCATAGGCATTTTTCCCCACAACAATTGTTGAAGAATATTTGGATGTATGGTGTTGAGTGTAGCCAAAGCATTGTTGTTTCAAAGTCTATTCTAATGTAGAGACATAATAGTCCTTACTTGAAATTATGTCTCTACATTTCTCTCTATTTAAGCCTTTACCATGGTCTGCCTCTTCATCTGGTCCTGATGATGAACCACACTTGTTGGTTCGAAATGCGTCGGGCAAAAATTTCTCTTATGTGATTTCTACTAAAAGAATTTTCTTAATTCATTATGGATTACAAAAGCTTGAATACATAAAAGAAAAAAATAATAAAAAATAAATAAAAAATAAAATAAATTAAATTAAAAATAAAAATAAATAAATAATAATAATAATAATAAATAAATAAAAAATAAAATAAAATAAAATAAAAATGAACTAAAATAAAAAATAATAATAATAAAAATAAAATAAAATAAATAAAATAAAATAAAATAAATAAATAAAATAAAATAAAAATAAAAGAAAATAAAAAATAAAAATAAATAAAATAAATAAATAAATAAATAATAAATAATAAAAATAAAAAATAAATAAAATAAAATAATTAAAAATTTAAAAACAAAAATAAAAATAAATAAAAAAATTTAAAAAAATAAATAAATAAATAAAAATAAAAAAATAAAAAATAAAAATAAAAATAAATAAAAAATAAAAATAAATAAAATAAATAAATAAATAAAAAATAAATAATAAAAATAAAAAATAAATAAAATAAAATAATTAAAAATTAAAAAACAAAAATAAAAATAAATAAATAAATTTAAAAAAATAAATAAATAAATAAAAATAAAAAAATAAAAAATAAAAATAAAAATAAATAAAAAATAAAAATAAATAAAAAATAAAAATAAATAAATAAAAATAAATGAATAAATGAGAAGATTTATTATTAAAGTTTGCCTCTTGACACAACCATTACTTGGGAAATAGTTACAGTGATTCATCACTTTGTGGTTCCTCTAGAGAGTATATTATTTGGGTTAGAAAATAGCTATACTAGAGATTGACTATTATTGATAGATTACATACATAGATTTGCAAAATTGTTCAAGGAGAAAAACAAACTTATTGTGAGAGAACATCAAAAAGGTGGTGGGGAAAGATCTTTTGGGAGTTGGTTGAGATCTGGTAGCAGTCTTCCCACATATCAACTAGAAGCTCCACTGTTGGTAGCCTAATCATCAATGGGAGGATGGTGTACCATTAATCCTTGAAGTTGTTGTCTGAGAGCATCAAGCTCATCATCCTGTTAAGCCAATTTCCTTTTCAATGTTTGAATTTCCTCAAAGAGGGTAATAGATGTTGTCATCTATTGGTGCAATTTCCAGTTGGTTTCTATAGTATATAGTTAGAGAGACTCAAATTGTTGTAGGAAATTGCTACAGACTGAATTGTCAACTATTTAAAGGCCTTTGTCCCTTTTAATCCACATGTTTAGAATGTTGGTTGGAACCATCTATGTACCATCTTGCATGATGTGAGGGAGGATATGGAGAACATAAAGAAGATGGTGGGAGAAAGAAACCATGGCAAAGAATATCTAAGGGAAGGGGATGATGACCCTATAGAAGACATGATAATCCCAACATATGGAAACTAAGCCTAATTCACCAATTAAAATAGTGTCCTCCCAGAGAAAGCAAGTATGAGTGACTCTCAGGTCCATAAGACCACAAAGTTGATTGAATTCATAAGAAGAATATAGAATAATACAAAGAGGCTAAGGCATTGAACTAGTTCCAAAGGTGGAGGAGACTCCAAAAATTATAGCAATGGAAAGGGCGAGCTAAACCAAAAAAATTCTTGACAACTTATAAGTATAGTTCAAAATTAAGGAGTGTCAACCTAATAGGGAGACTTGAAGAGAAAAATTATAAATGGAAAATCTTAATTGACGATGGCACACCATAACGAACTTGATGTCCATACAAGTTCCCTGGGAAGAATCTTTGTAGGGGTGCACCTGAACACTGATGAAGTTGTTGCCTAAAATATGGAGACTGCCACCACAAAGGATCCAGATGATGACAACCATACATAGGCGAGGTTGCTCAGAGTACGGCCAACAACAACATAAACTATCAATATGGTCAAGAATTAACAAGATCATGGAAGGACGGTGAACAAAGGCAAGGAATTTAACGCAATTGGAGTTAATTCCACATGCGAGACTACTCCAGTATCCAAAATTATCATCATTGCAGCGACCATTGAAACAAATGATATCCAAAATGTGAGGTCATGGTTGATATCATAGTATGGTATCTTCATTGTAATTTTAGTATGTGACGGGAAAAAGTTTAATTGAAATGTATGGTGCGCATCAAACATGGGAGCCCTGATACCATGACACATGCTCCTCCAATTTTTTACCCAAGTGCCTAATATTTTGGTGGGACAAAGAGAAATAAGATTTTCCCTTTTTCCATAATCATGAAAAATAATTGAGAGGGGATGGGAGGGGGTTGATGGGATATTTTTCCAACCATAGCTAACATTGACTTCAACTTTCCGAGCTTTAAGGAGTCAAACTAAATTAGCTTGCTTGTCTAATTTAGAGTTTTGGTGCTTGAGGATGTGGAAGAGGGATTTGAAAGGGAAAGCTTCAAGAAATTTAGATATTCTTTGGAGAAGGAGTTTAAGTTTATTTTCTTTAGGCCATTTACCTTTATTTAAGATATGGATAGTTATGGGAGAGTCCCCCAAGATTTCCAACTCATGGATATGAAAATATTTTACCAATATAGACCTAGGAGGAGGTCATACATCTCAACCTTATTATTAGTTCGTTGTTCCAACCCCCAAGAGTACTAGATAACTAATTTTCCTACCACCACTACATGACCTTGATATTTTGAACCAAGAAAAAGGCCCAATTTTTCCAAACCTATTAAATGTATCAACATAGTTAACACTTTTAGAATTAAAAAGGAATGGAATGAGATTGAAAAGAAATAGAAAATAAACTAGTGTATGTGATCCTCTTGGTAAGATGCTCACATTTTTGTTGATGAAAATATCTAAAAATATTTATAAAATTTTCTTACATGAAATTATTTAGAAATCGATAATTTAGACCATGAAAGAGTAGTTTATCTTCTATATTTATTGATGTTTTAATTTAATTTTTGATAATATCAGTAAATAAATCAAAATTTAAGCTCTGAGGGTTAGTTTAAGTGACCATGAGCTAGACCTAAGGCTTTTTATCTCTCTCCCAAAGTTGAAGAGGTTATGGATTCAACTTTCTTAATTATTTTAGGATTAAACTCAATTATTATAATAAACTCTATCATTCAAAAAACATAACTTATAATAAGAGAAATTTATAAGTAATTTGTTAAATATAAAAGATAAATAAACATACTAATAAATTTAAAATTATGAAATTTAGTGGTAAAAAATAATTATTAAATTTATTTAACAAAATAATAAGATATATTTTAAAGTATAAGTGAATGTGTACATATATCTCTATTACTATTATTTTTTTTTCCAAGGAAAAAATCGAACTTCTTATTAACGCAATAAAAAGTTACATAGTATATGCATTTAAGAATTCTAAAAACTGTATGTTTTTCATCAAAACATAGAGTTTTATCTGAGTTGGTAAGCAAGAAAAACATCTTACTCTTCCATCTCAATGTGCAAGTATGTTCGTTGAACCAATTCCCAGGCCTCGTCATAGAGGAAAACAACCCCAACAGGGGTAGGGTCAGTCGTAAGCCATTAAAAAAAAATATATTGATTTTTTTTCTATTCATTGTATTATGTTTTTATACATAGCATAAAGTTTGTGTATTCAACATAGAAAAACATATTAACAAAAAAGAAAAAACAGAGTAAAAGCTTATGGAACTTTGATTATGTATATGATCTCAAAAAGGAGGCAGATCTGACACACGGATCTCTACAAACTCAGACTCTTCTATGTGCCAACAATCCAAATCCTGTTGTACACCTACTTTAGAATGTTGGTTTGCTGCACTATTTCGTTCCCTGTAAATATGACATATTTAATATCATTAAGAAAGTGCTTAAGATATTTAGCTTCTTCTTACAAAGGAGATAGAATATAATTCTGACATCTGCGCTCGCCATTGAACCCCCAAAAATCTGAATCGAAGAAATGCCCAGATGAGTGAGCCAACAAAGAAGGAGTTTTAATGATTGTACAGGGGTCTGAGAAACGACTAGTGATGGCATAAGGATGTGCATTCTTATGGTTTGAGCATGACAGTTGGATTAGCTACCCAACTAGTTCGAGCCATGGGGGATGTCAGTATACAAAGATGTGTTAGCATTATGTTGGAGTATCGTGGCAGCAGTTCACACGATGGCGGTGCATGATGGAGAATGTCGTATTATATATGTTGCAGGGATGTTTGTAATATATAGATGGATTGAAGTCATGGATCAAGAAGATGACTGTTTTGATGGATTATGAGACATTGGATGGCAGCTACGGTGGATGACCAGATTGCCGAGGATGGCAATGACTTTTGGTGGGGGAGGATGTAACGCCATGCAGTCACAACGAAGGATGTAACGCCATGCAATTGTTGCAATGAACGGGTGGCACGGGCGACCCACCGGGTAAGCTGAACGATAGAGGAATGAGCGAGCTGCAATTGGCAAAGACACGAGCGAGCGAGCTGTGGTGAGAAACGGGTAAGCGGGCGAGCGTGGAGAAGTGCCAAGGCCGCGGACTTATAGTGGGCGAGTGGGTAGCTCGAGCCCATGAACCGACTTGAGCCAAAGGCAAAAGTCATGGTGGTTGGGCGGTCTCATGGGTAGGCGGACTCGATGGTTGGGGTGGCCACACGTTATAACGTGTGGGTTGATGAGTTAAAACATGAAACGGGCCAATGGTTGTGCGATATGGTGGTAGGTCGGCCGGACAACCAAACAACGAGTGGGCGGGCATACATATAGGCAGCGGCGAGTTGGTTGGGAGGAACATCATTCGAATAGTGACCAAGTCATACGACGAAGGTGCAGGTCGAAGTGTGAAGTGTGACAGGTTCTACGGTCAGGCAGGCCGCGGTTGAATGCACCTGCACGTTGGGTGAACCAAGTGGAAGAACATGCGTGCACGGCGACCCGTTATTACGTGCACCAGGTAGACGTTGAACGATCAGGTGAACGGGCAGGGCGACCTGCGGGTGGGTGTTCCTGCTTTGGGTGAACAGCGATTTGTGTGAGGTGACATGGAGGTGTGCCCGCCGAACAGTTGAATTGTGAAGTGGTGACTCGGGTGAGGCGACCCGTGGTTGGGTGTGACGGGCGAGGTGCAAACAAAACAAAATGTTTGGGTTTATGAACAGGAGGTGTGACCGACGTGTGGAGGGCACCCAAGTTGGGCGACACGGACATGAGGAGCATGCCCAAGTTGGTCAAACGACGCTGTTCGTTCAAAAAGCTGAACGAACGCGTTCAGAGGTAAACGAAGAGTTGGGCAGAACGTGCGGTGACCGTTCGGGCGTGCTGACAAGCTGGGCAACCGAGTTTGTCGAAGTTGTAAAATTGGCTAAGTGTAAATTTGGGGTTTCCTCCAAGATTTAACTTATACATGAAAGATTGTGAATTATATATATTGATATACGGGAAGACTCACAATAGGGAGTTGCCCCTCCCTTTAAATTGTTGTGCATTTACACATGTTAATGTTGTTTATGGTTTTCACTGTGTATAAAGGAAAACATAATACTTGGTAAAGAAGAAATAAACTAAGTACGAATGTTAGGCGTAGTCCACGATCATAAGTATTGGTGAAAAGAAAGTGGTCGGTGGTGCCGCACCTCGCTATAGTGCGAATGGAAGAGTACCGCCAGTGTAGGGGCATGCCCCTACACTGTCACCATAAACAACATTAACATGTGTAAATGCGCAATAGTATAAAGGGAGGGGCAACTCCCCATTGTGAGTCTGCCCATATATCAATATATATAATTCACAATCTTTCGTGTACAAGTTAAATCTTGGAGGAAACCCCAAATTTACACTTAGCTAATTTTACAACTTCAGCAAACTCAGTTGCCCAACTCGTTGGCATGTCCGAACGGTCACCGCATGTTCTGCCTAACTCTCTGTTTACCCCTGAACGCATTCGTTTAGCTCGTTGAACGATCCATGTCGTTTGCCCAACTTGGGTGCGCTCCTCGTGTCCGTGTCGCCCAACTTGGGCGCCCTCTGCACACCGGTCACACCTCCCATTCACAAGCCCAAACACTTCATTTCATTCACACCTCACCCGATACACCCAACTGCAGGTCACCTCACCTGAGTCACCACTTCACAGTTAAACTGTTCGGCGAGCACACCTCCGTGTCACCTCGCACAAACCGTCGTTCACCCGAACCGAGCACGCCCACCTGCACAACAAGTGAACCAGGTGGAAGAACGTGCGTGAAGGGCGACCCAACCCCACTGTGGCTTTTAGGCATATTTGTGCATTCATTTGTATCACCATGCCTGCCCCACATCTATTACTTTGATCGGATGCCCCATCAAAATAATCCTAAGGGATGTTTCCTCTTATTTGCTCCTCCCTTATTACCTTCGTGAATGATTCCCGAGATGGTTCATGGATACTTTCATAGGTTGTAGCAAATTCAATAGTAATGCGGCCTGCTGAAGGAGTCAGATCCTTAAAGATACTTCTGTTCTGGGCCAGCCAAAAACCCCAGGATATAATTAACGATAAATTACATAGGTTCTCTTCTGGAGAGTCCTTCCACCAATTTTTCCATACCTTTTAGGACTTCCCCCTCCCATTTCTTACTATATTGTAGCAACCTCCCAGTTTCCAACCATACTACCCTAGTGAAGGGGCATTTCAAAAAAAGGTGTTGAATCGATTATTCATCATTTTTTCAAAATGAACACCAGCTTGGGCCCGTCTCAAATCTCTTCTGAAGGATGTCCCAAGTAGGGACTTTATTCCGAAGGATACACCAGAGGAACATTATTTCTTTTGATGGACATTTAAACTTCCAAATATGATTCACCCACCACTCTGGATTCCCCCATCCCTTTCTTGACATTAGGAATTTGTATCCAAATTTTGGGGAATAATTACCAGTAGGGGCATATTCCCACCTTAGCCGGTATGGTTGGTCTCTGAGCCTAACATTGGATCTTCACAGTTCCTTGGTGTAGTGATGCCACTCCTCCATCTATTGTTGATCAAGCTGGAGTTCTATTCTAGATAGCCATGCTTAGCCCGATATCGAGGAATGGCCGAATTTTTCAATCTAACTTAGATGAGGGATATCTCTTATTTCAAGATGATTAATGATGCTCGGGGATAGTGAAAATCCTTCATTGCATCCCACCCATGGATCCTTTCCTATTCTTACTTGTTCTCCAATCCAAACCTTCCAGGAGAGTCCTTGCTCAATAATTCTGATAGCATCCAAAGTTGCTTTCCATACAACTGAAGGTTGAGCATTTTTCTTGTTCGACTTCCTGATCCACTCATCCATGGGGGTGGGGTCAATATATTTTCGTTTTACCACTATTGTCCACAAATTTTCCCTCATTAGTAGTCTCCATCCTAGCTTTGCTGCCAAGGATGGTCCAAATGTTGTAAGTTCTTTTATTCCCCATCCCCACCATTCCTTGAGTCTAGCCACCTTGTCCCAAGCCACCCAGGGGAGGACCAAATCCTCTTTAGATCCAGCCCACAAAAATCTACTGCACACTCGCCTCTCCCTTTCCAAAATTCGTTTCAAAACCTAGGTAAGCATTGCCCAGTATACATGTATTTCCATTAGTACAGATTTTATAAGGACTAAGCTACCCGCTCTAGATAACCATTTGAAGCTCCAATGATTGATCCTAGTTTCAATTTTTTCCACCAGCCAATACCAATCATGCTTTCTATATGAGTGTGGCTTTAGGAAGAACCCGAGGTATTTTAAACTGTCATTAATCTTCTTGTCTTCAAAAGGAAAACCCTCTGCTATATTTCTAGTTTCTATCATATTGAACCCTTCCAAAATTATTGAATATTTTTCTTTATTAATAAGCATACCCGTGGCTTTGAGAAATAGATCTAAAATTTATTTTAAGGCCTTTGTTTCATTTCTACTACCATTACTGAATAGAATAATATCATCCATGAACAACAAGTGAGTTATATATAGGTTAACTGCCACTTCTACTCCCTGTATGTCCCCTCTTCTCCTCGCTTCCAGTAACATTTGACTAAGTCCTTCTGCTGCTAAAAGGAAGAGAAGTGGGGATAGTGGAAATCCTTGTCACAATCCTCTTTGACTCTGGAAAAATGAGGATGTCACCCCGTTGATCATGATAGAAAAACTAACATTGTTCAAATGACCCATAATCTATTTTATAAATCCAACTTGAAATCCCAAGTGAGTCAACAACATTCGAAGATACAACCAAATAATCTAATCATAGGCTTTTGAGAGGTTTATTTTCACTATTGTGCCTTTCCTTTTACTTTTCTTGATGTTGTGGATGGTTTCCTGAGTCACTCCTACTACCTCATGTATCTTCCTGCCATCCAGAAATCCAAATTGTTCTTTTGAAATATTCCGTGAAAGGATCAGTTTCAATCTAATAGCTATTACTTTGGCAAATATTTTGTAGATGCAATTACAAAGTGATATCAGCCTAAAATCCTCAAAATATGAAGGATCCTCCTTTTTTGGGATTAGGGCTATGAAGGTGGAGTTGAAAGGTTCATAAATTTCCCCTTTTATCCTGGATTCTTCAACCACCTCAGACAGTTCATTCCCAGTTATCTCAAAAAAGTGTTGAAAGAGATCCATAGTCCATCCATTCGGACCAGGGCTCTTATCCTTTTGCATTGACTTTAATATTCCTTCAACCTCCCCTCTAGTGACTTCCCCCATGAGAGCTTAATTTTCCTCTTCTCCCACATACCTAGGGAAAAACTGAGTTGCCCTATCCACCTCCGCTATCGACACCTCTGTAGGATCTTTGAAAAGGTTTTTGAAATGGCTTATTCCCATTATTAACAGCTCCTCAAAAGAGTTGATCTACCTTCCATCTTCCGATTTTAAGGACCAAATGGTATTTGTGTTTTTCCTTCCTTTTGCATAATTTTGGAAAAAAATTATATTTCATCCCCAGCCCTCAGCCAAATTACCCTGCTTTTAAGCCGCCATTGTTCTTCTCTTAATAATATAATTTTTCTGCGCTTTGACTCTAGCATCTTGATCCTATCTCCTTTTTCTATTGTTTCATATCTATATTCTTCCAGACATTCAAGTTGATCGAGTTCCAAACCAATTTTCTTTAGCTCTTCTTCTTCTTTAAATTTCTTCTCTCTAGCCCATTCAATAGTTGCCTTCTTTAAGTGTTTTCGATTCTCCATAAAGAAGAAAGATTTTCCTCCATTATCTCTTGGGTCCACAGGTCTCCATGTTTTTTTAAACAGTATGTTATAAGATTCCTCCATAAGCCAGGCTGGATTAAATTTAAATGGATCAACTAACTTTATATTAGGCCCTTTCATTTCAAGTAGAACTGGTAAGTGATCAGTGTCGCCTCCTTCTCCTACCCAATGTCTAAATACTGGAATCATGACCACTACCTCTTCTCTCAAGAGAAAGCTATCCAACCTCTTTGCCACCCTATCTTCCTATGTTCTCTTGTTCCTCCAGGTAGGTCTAGGTTTCAACAAATTTATACCCATCAGCTTTCTTTATCTAATTTTATTAGAGAAGAAATCATAAAGAGGGTCAACACGAGTCGATGGTCCCCGGGTTTCAGAAATTCCCATAGAAAATTTTAAATCTCCCCCAATCACCAGGTTTGGATTATCCATGAAAGATTTTGAGCATAGATTATTCCAAAAACATACCCTATCCTGACAAGGGCCATAGATGTTGAGGATCATAAGATTTGAACACAGCTCCAAGGAATAGACTTCTACTCCTAGGGCCTGGTCGATACCCCATGAATTAATAACCTTAAGTCTTCCTTCCTTCACTTTTGTTGCCAGCCCCCCAAATCTACCTTTTGCATCCAATGCCTGAAAGTGCCATCCAAATAAAATTTTCAACATGCCTTTAGTAACCTCTACACCAGCTCCCAAAGTCTCTTGCAAAAGTAGCACATTTGGGTTGTAATTATTGATCAACGCTTTTAGAGCCAAGTTTTTAGGAGCATGGCTAAACCTCTACAGTTAAAGGACATAATAATCATTAAGAAACCACAGGGAGGGTTCTACGCTGCTCTAAGCACCCGTAAATTGGATAGTTGCTTACCATATGCAATTTCTTTATTAGCTCTCTGTTGAGCCTTGGATAGATTTGATTTCCTCCCTCTAGTCCTTCGGGTCCCCTCATGAATTGGATACATGCCCAAACCTCTCACTACTTCCCAAGGAGGGGGTTTTTTCACGGGGTCTAAGATTGTAATGAGGGTTTACAAAAAGAGTTACAGCCAATCCATCAGCTTCTTCACACATCCCAAGGCTTCGGTTTGGATGTAATTCAGGGATTTACGTGATTATACTATCCAATTGTTCACATACATTGTTAACATGAACATTATTAGAGTTCATTAGCCTGGAGGGACCAAGCTTGGACAATGAATTAATCAAATATTGAACAGGAGAATTGATAGAGGGGTTAGTTTGAGTCGTACCCTCTGGCTAATGAGTTGAGTCCCTCCCATCTTCTTCTTATAACAGTGGTTTGTTCGCCATCTCTTGTTGTTGATGTATGCTGATAGAATGTTCTTCCTCCTGAACTTCCATTTTCTCCATTGGGTCCTCCTGCATCCTGTTAACTTCCATCTGATCCTCACTTGAGCCCAAAATGTCCTTGTTCCATTTGTTCTCCCCATCTGCTCCTTTCCCTCCCCCTTCCTTTCTCTGCTTCCTTCTTTGGCTAAATCCCAGCAGACATTCCCTTGCCATATGTCCATATTTATGACATTGATGACAATGAAAAGGCCGATGTTCATAATCTAGCTTCTGGGTATAGGAGAAATCCTTATATTGCAAATTAATTTCTTCCACCAGCCCTTCTCGGGGGTTTAAACGTACTAGAATTCTAGCCATCCCTTGATCTTTGGTTTGCAGGAATGACATATCAGCTTCCATGAATTGTCCCAGGTGATTCCCAATTTCCTAAAAACTGAATCGAACCACAAAAACTGAGGGAGCACAGGCATTTTAACCCACACATGAGTTCATCCACCTTTTCTCGTTGCCTATCAAACAAGGGGTTCCATTTTTTGAATAAAATCGGGTGTCTTCCGAAACTCCAATTCCTTCCCATAACCCATTCCATAGTTTCAATCTTGTTGAATTTTATCATAAACCATCCCTTTGCAAGAGATGAGACCACAAAAGGCTTATCAGGTGCCTCCTACTAGTTTTCCGTTGTCTATTCTTGAATATAGTTGGCTGAATATTTCTTCCCGTTTGCTCGGTCAACCAGGGTTAATTCTAAGACCTCCATGGCCTCGTCAATTTGTACATCCATCCCAAGAACTAGGTTTGCGATTACCTCAGTCCTCTTTATTATCTTGTGTTTTTCCTCTTTTCCCTAGCCTGCATGTTCCGACCCCCATCCCCCCTATCCTGTGTAGTTTATTCCACATTGACTACAGCTTCTTGGATAGTTTTAGAAAGCCCCTCCTTCCTGAATATTCTGAGTCCGTCGAAAAACCCTCCTTCCTCTTGGGTTGTCTCCCCAAACCCTAGTAAAGGCTCCCTTCCTCCTATTACCCCTCCCGCCTTCGGGCAGCACTCCCTTCCTTCCACAGGTGATTGTTCTTCCCCTCCACCTACCTTCCCAAAACCTTCCTTCCCTATTCCTACCACCTTCTAGACACCAGTATATTCCTTCCCTTGTCCTAGCAGCCCTGCTATACCCACCCCTGCAAATGAGTCATACAGAAGGTTTTCTATGCTTCCCACATTGAGAGGGCTTCTGCATGAACGAATATTGTTCAGCCAAAACCCTTTCCCACCCTCTTCTGGCTCTGAATCTTCCACAAGGAATGATCGCATGCCTTCTTGACCCTTGAAACCACAACTAATGACTATGTCTTCTAAACCCCCGAAGTAAAATTCTTTAGGCGAGAAAGGAACAATGTTACTTACTTGAATAACAACATTTCCCATTGCACACTGCCTAGAAAGTAAATATCTCTCCCTCCCTTGCAGCTCCTGCCCCTCCCAATTCTCCAGGTAAGTTAGACCTAGGCTTTCCTCCAGTAGTGATCTGAAAATGGGACACTTAGGCTTCTTATCTAACTTACAAGCACCTCTCCCACTTCCAAAGCTTAAATATTCCCAAGTCTGTATGATTAACCAATGCGGAATTAAATATGTGCTTCAAAATAAGGTGTATGCTTATAGTTGTTTTAGATTGTTTATGTGCTTTAAATTTATTTGCTTGAGCTAATCTAAAACATATAACAGCCAATAAAATAGCAGATACAATGCAGCAATAAAACATACACAAAACAACAATTTAATATGGAGTTCACCCAAAACTCTTGGGCTACATCTCCTTGAGCTCTAGTCAACTCAACTAGGCTCTCTAGGATTATGGTCTAAGTTCTTTTACAAGTTCCACGCTTAACTCCACTAGTTTACATAGAACACAATGGGTTCAGAAACCCCATCTTATCCCCTGGCTCTGAAGCTCTTGGCTTTCTGGCTCTAGCTTTGGCTTTCTACAACTTTCAACTCTATGGATTTTCACTTGACCTCCAAGTGACTCCAAAGACTCCCTAAGTTGCTCTGCGCATTAGCTTTTTCTCTCTCTCTACTCTCTTGCTTCTCTCCTTACTCTCAATTGAGCTCTTTGCCTCCTTTGAGGTAATTTTTTGGCTTTTCTGCTTCCTCAGTCATTTCTTTGCGATTCATTATCCCTCTGCGGCTCTGCGGCTTCTCTGCTCCCTATCAGTTAGAATGGCCATCTAGCTCTGCGGTCCCATGGATTCAAAATGCATCATTACCTATAAAAACGCCTGCTGCAGTGTGGCATGATGATCAAGAGCGGTTACAGAAGGAATTGGAGCCGTTTCATAGGAAAAAACCCAAAAAATGAGAAAATCCCATCACACAGAGAATGTCTGCAAAATACACTATTAGGCATGATTTTCGGACTTGAAATCCCATTCAATCAACCCTAAATCCCTATCGCTCTACCATTAGGCATTATATCGCATCGCATTAGTGTATTGGGCAAAATCCTAAATACACAGGAAGATGATGAAAAACCCAACAAAATTCGTCCTATCGGACTTCAAAATATATCGCAATCACCCCTAATATCACATCGAGTCTGCCTTTGGTCGCTAACGAAATCCCCACCATCGATCTACGGGATCCCCGATCCAATGGTCCATATGCGATTTCGGGTGGCTTAAGGGTGCAGGGGTTACCCACCTTAAAAGGCAGTTTTCCTCTCTCCTCTGCCAACCACGCATCGTTCACTGTATGGGATCGAGTGGAGCCGGCCCAATACCATTTACCGCTCGAGGCCCACCCGAAATCTCGCTTACAAAACTCAAATTATATAAATCACGCCTATAATTCCCCTTCGAGTCTGCTTTATCACTTCGGGCATATTTCCCTTGTATTTCAGTTTTTACACCCAAACACGATTATACACAGGAATTCCCTGTTAGCGCTCAAATCCGCCTCAGGCTGAGGAAGGCAAAACTCAAGGCAACATCAAACCAAGCTCAGCCTCGTAGCTAGCCCTACGAGGACAGGAGAGGGATCTCTCCAGTCAATCTCGATAAAATGAGTGACCATACTGGCAATATATTGAGGATATATTGTCTTGTACGAAACATAGTGGCGACCATACTGGGGAAAAATGGTTTTCTTGTTGATGTCATTTTTTTAGAGCTATAGACGGAGCCTGAAGTTATGCTAGGTAGCCTTCGAAACGCTTTTTCTTTGCATTAGCGGAAGTAGATAAACGCTGCTTCAGTCAATCTCTGGTCTAGCTTGTAAACGTGACATCTAACTTGTTAATTACCCCAGTATATGTATCAAGATCAGATCTGATGGTTGATGGTGGACAACGATCAGACATAAGAAGGCTGAAATCATTCACCTGGCGACTCCTTTCACTGAAGAATCCAGCAACCTGTGCTTCATGGTGACTCCACTGCAGAGAGATCAGTAGCTTTGAGATTTCTCAAGATGGATCGGATTGCAAGAAGATACGCTCCCATGAGCCGAGATCACATCCTAGGTTTTCCAAACAAAATGCCCAAGGTAGATTGGTCAAAGAATTTGCCTATGTTCAGAAATGTGGAAGGTAATGATGCTGCTCTTCATCTGGTGAAATTTCACATTCATGTGCATAAATTAAATATCGACTTTCCTGAAGACTGTTTGATGAAAATGTTTATGGCTACTCTGGAAGATGAAGCCCAATCTTGGTATGAAAGTTTACCATCTGCTTCTGTTTACTGTTTAAAGGATTTTCATACCATGTTCTTTGAAAAGTATAAAGAATCATATCCATCCTTGGCTTTAGTTCAGGACTGTTGTAGCCATGTTCATAGCTTTATTGAAGATCTTGAGGATTTTTATGGGCGTGATGACTTGATGGACGGAGAAATCATGGAGGCTCTGTATGAGAATCCATTTCAGCAACATGAAGAGAACCTAGAGGATTCCCATCAAGATGCTCAGGAAATTTTGCAGTAGAATCAAGATCAGCAGGTTGAAATTTTCTATATGGCTGAAATTAATGAAAGAGAAGAGCTTGTTTCAGATCTGCCCACAGAAGAAGATAGCATACAGATTGCAGAATGTGATAATGTTAGGACAGCTACTTCAAAACTAGATTCAAATTGTAATGACCAACCATATCTTGTGCTGAAGCCCATCAAAGAGAGCTCTGCTGTTGAGATCATAGACAGAGTTTTGGATTCAGATGTTCATAAAAAATAGAATGAGATCTTTGTGCAAGTAAGTGATAAATCTCCTTTCAATAACTCAGTAATAAATGATAGTTTGAATGCCCTGCCATATGAAGATAATTACTGTTTAAGCAGAAGAAAACAAAAAGCATTGTCTCCTTTGTCTGAAGATGAGATAGATCTACTTTTGAGAGGTCTTGTTACAGCCCAAGCTACAGCAGATTTGCAGTGCACACATAGTCAGGAAAGTGTTGGTGAAACTTCTTCCTCTTTTGAAAAAGATGACTGTCTTATAATCAGTTTTGTAGACCAGCAAAAAGATAATTTTTTCTTTCACAAAGATGATAAGGTTGTCATGTTTGATAATCTCGAAGATTGTTTTTTGTTTAAGAATGACCTACAGCACATTCACACCAAAGAAGATCAAAACATTCAGGATTTCCATTCAGATTCATCTTCATATGTTTCATGTGCTGAAATGTTTTTCCAAGAAGACATCTGCTCATCCATTTGTTCAGAGTTTTTCGAAGCCTATGAGCATACTTTTACTGAAGCACATGATGAAGGCAGATCAGAATTTGAAGCAAAAGACACCTTGTTTAGAAAACCTTCGGCAAAATCACATAATCAAACTTTTGTCGACGCGTTACGAACCAGCTAGTGTGGTTCATCGTCAGGACAAGTTGAAGAACCAAACTGGCAAAGCTTGAATAAATAGAGCGTGCAGAGACTCCAACAGCTATTAAGGTAATGGCTAGTTTGACCTAATGCTCTTGGTCAAACCACTAAATTAATAAATTAATATTTCTATAAATAGCTAAATAGGTAAATAAGGGAATTCGATTGTTAATTAAAAATAAATAGATATATTAATATTAATATCTCAAAAATACTATTAATATTTTAATTAATATATCTCATGATATATATTAAATAAATTATTTCAATATTATATAAATACAAGAGAAAGGTAATAAATCACTATTATTTTAATAATTTAGTTACACTAGGTAAATGAGTAATAATTATTTAATGGTCTCTTTACTATTTAGTTCTTTAAAATATATTAAATAATGGTCCATTAAAATACTAAGGTATATAAAATAATACATGTTTATTATCTACTAAAACCTTATTATTCCTAGAATTTAGTTATAATAGGTAAATGTCATACTTTAGGGTAAAGACTAATATTATCATACTTTATCCTTAAAACATACTGGTCAACTAATCAATAATCGATCAATATTTTTATTCCAAAAAATATATTAAAGGAACTAAGTCCTTAGGTAATTATATCATTACCTATATGTATATTACCAATAGAATAACTAATATTGTAGGTATGCCATAATTTATCGTTAATGATCAATTTCTATTAATAATCAATATTTATTCAATATTTATCTATTCCAAAAATGTTGAAGTTAACTATGTCATTAGGTAAATGAATAATTATTAATAAGGTATAAAAAGGAAACATGAAAGAAGAAAAGAAATAAAGGAAAAACAAATTAATAAAATAAGCACCATAGCATCTAACTTAATAAAGACCCAATACTCCAAAAAGAGAGAAATCGGACAAACCAGCTAAAAGAAACAAGGCGGGGGGAGACAGACATCCTAAGACAAAACAAAAACAAAAAGGGAGAAAGAGGAGGCTAGGAAGATAAGGCTGGGACCCAGCAACTGCTAATCTTCCAGCCATCATCCCTATTAAGATTGTTCAGCCTTTTTTCAATCTCCAGGGCCTCTCTAAATTTGCGATGGTGAAACTGCGCAATTTTGGCAACGACTTGAGCCTTTTCTATACATACATGATGCATAGTCTTCTCCGCATGCTCAGCCAGGGCTGAGGACTTGGCCCTACCATGCCTTAAGTCAGCCGAATGCTCGCTAAGCCGCTGATTGATAGAGCGACCAGTCTCACCAATATAAGGGGTCCCACAGGAACAAGGAATGACATAGACGCCCTTCATGTCCTTAGGGTCAACCGGGTCTTTCACAGACCTGAGGGAGCCACGGATAGTCTTGAGAGGTCTAAAAGATGCGGGAACATCATACTTCTTCAGAATCCTAGCAATCCTGTCCGTGATTCCTTGGATGTAAGGAAGGTTCAATCAGGAAGGATGTGGCAATAGCAAATCTTCATGTTTTTCAAGATCCTCTGGCAAGTTTGTTGCAACCAGCACTGAAGTTGTTTATTGTAGTATTCAGTGAGGAAGGAGATCACGGTCAACTAGGTTTTTGGATGCCCAGTGATCAGTTTGTATTGTTGACCAGAAGATCTAATAGGAAGAATCAGTCAAGAAGCCATCTTCTTGATTGGTTGCATTGGCATTTTGATATAGTTTGAGGATATATTGTCTTGTAAGGAACACAGGTGGCCATGTACTGCCACTAAGTTTTAGGTTGTAAGTTCAGGTCTTAGTCAAGTTGAGTCATTTGTCGAGTCAGTTTTCAATCAAGTTCCAGTCAAATAAATTAAGTCATCAGTCTTTTGTCATTTATTTTTTCTTTCGCAATAATTGACTCCATTGCCCAATGGACGAAGGCACTGGTCCGCTCTCCCAAAGATCTGCTGTTCTTGGCACCTCCAAGGAGCCACCATCCCCATTGGAGCCAATGTTAGAGTCGGTCCTTACAGCCCTCCGTTAGAGATCTTTTCGCTTTTGCATATCATTTTTAGGTGTCTCGCTTGTTCCACTTCGTTACATTTCACTAGGGGCATGCCATTGACTGACGAGGGGGTTTGGTTGTCTTGTGTTCCCTCATGCTTGTCCCTGCAGGGTTAGTCAAAAATTTCTTAAAAAAAATCACCAAAGTACATGGTCATTTCATTCATCGTCGTACATGATTAGTTTTGTTAAAAAAGGGTCTTTAGTCCTAGAGTCTAGGGTTTTGAGTCCCGTGCATACACATAATAAAAGCCCGCGGGCCATGAGGTTGGTTTCGCAAGATTTTCACTTAATATGTTTCCTCATAAAGCATTTAAAAACATTTTAGGTCCAAAACTCTGTTTTGGAACTAAAAATTGTTATTGTAAGAAATTATATTTGTTTTATCTAAAAGGGTTTCAGAGCAAGCCTCTGATCTTCTCCAAAGCCAAAATGCCAGATCCCTGCAAAAATCAACAAAATATGATCAGTTCAAACCTCAGAAAAGCATGAGAAAATCAAAAAGCAGTGTTGTATTAAAAGACCAAAGGTGAAAAAGTGCCAAACATTACAAAGTGGGTTATTGGATCAATTTCAATCAAATCAGATTTGGTGAGATATTTTGTTTGTATATAAAAGGGAAAACAAGTCTATTTGTTCACAAATTCCCAAAGCAAGATCGTGTTCAAGTGTTTGAAGGCCGAAACTGTGATTGCATATCCGTGGACAGCATTGGAGGTGTGCGTTGCGCATATAGAGGTGCGCTGCGCATTGGGTGGTGCGCTGCGCATTGGGCCTCACTGGCGAGTGTATATTTACAAGGGCGTTGTGCATAGAAGGGTGCGTTGCGCATTGGGTAGTAGCAACAAAAAAACTTGGTACATGCGCCCAGATCATACCAAATCCACTCCAAGCTTGCAAACATCTTGACACCAAAGCCATGTCAGACACAGAGTCAGAGTATGAGCAGCAGTATGACAGTGATTCTACAACAGAAGGTAATGTGCCACGAAGGTCTTGCAGAGGTGGAAAAGGTGGTAAGCCTCTCAGAGAAGAGCCTATTTCTTTGGTTCAATTGTAGGCTTGCCCGCTTGCAATGGATTATTTTCGTCGTCAGTCATGCTATCACTATTGTGAGCTAATTTCACAAATTCAGCATCATCGTGAATTAGCTCACTTGTTTGTTCTACATTTACATGATGCCCATGTAAACCTCGCCGGAGTTAATTTCATTTTGTCACCAGAGACTATTGCAGAGACCACTGGGATACCAAATATTGGAGAGCAATGGAATAAGCGTCAGCAGCTAGAGAAGTCCTATTATGAGCCATACATCAAACTTGGGTATATGAGGCACTTGAGCAGGGTTTTTCCTTTCCAATACCTGAATGATCAGTTTGCACCTTTGATGAAACTCATCATTCGGTATTTCAGTTGTGAGGGCAGATTCTCCCGTCTTTATCCATACCATGTTCGTTTGTTGATGCATTTTACAAGGATACGTCTGATGAACATTACATACTTCATGTTTCGCAACATAGAGAGGATGGTTGTTTTAGTACAAAGGAAGACCCCAGCACGGCAGCATAGGAGTATTTATCATTATGCGTTGATCAAGATCGTAGTGGTTCATCAGTTGGCACAGTAGGGCATTACTTGGGAGGATTTTATTTCTCATGACTTTTTCACAGTGCCACAGCCACTTCCTGAGATAGTTCATGATAAGGGAGGGCCTTCACATCAGTTTGACATTCCTGAGACCGAGCATGTCAATGCTCCAACATATGTGACATATCAGCGAGGCCACAAGGCATTATTTGCAGCTACACGACGAGTACTATCTCCACATGGTGTGGAAGTGGTCTCACCTTCTTCTTCAGTATAGGTACAGGTTCAGGAGGGCCAGTCAGGTGGTCATGATGTTGATGTTGCATTGAGTGATGTGGATAGGAGCTCTCCTAGCTCGAAGCTGAAAGAGATCATCCAAGAACAAAAGACCGAGATTGATAGCTTGAATGAGAAGTTGCTGAAGGCAGAATTTTTAATCAAATACTTGGAGCAGCGCAATAAATAGCTAGAGGATGAGCATACACTTATAGAGCTGCGACAAATCCGTGAGGACCGAAGGCTAGCCCGAAAAAGACCCGGTGATTTGACACCTGTTGAGCGGCAATTTTGCCTTGAGAAAGTCAATCGACATCTGGAGGACTTGTTGGCAAAGGCCAATAGAGACAAAGACATGCTTCATCACATGAAGAATCATTATTGGGCTCGCATGCATGTCGGCAAAGCAAAAATGAAGATTTTGAAAAGGAGGTTGAGCAGAGCACTAAAACGGCGAAAGAAGCTAGATCCACTTTGATTTTTGGCCGAGGCTTCGTTGGCTAAGAATGACACATGATGGAGGGTCTTCACTCCGAATTTGAGCGAATTCGGAGAAAGTTTTGTCATTTTGAAAATTTTGGTCCCCAAAAACAGGCTTTTTGGTTGTACGCGCAGCGCGCATGCGCGCTCGCTTTTGATTGGGACACTTGCTGGAGGAAAACTTTATATTTTTGGGTTTTTCATGGTAATTTACGCATGCTCAGCTATTTCCAAAGTATTTCATCAAGTTCTGGACGGTCAAAAGGCCCAAAAACACCATGAAAACCACCTTGCTGCCACCTTTTGCAACAGCAGGAAGTACCTCTGGGAGAATGTAGTTTTGACAGGGCAAATGAGCTCCAAATTGGAAAATTCCACTTGGGTCGGAAAGTAGACATCCAAGGCTTTCCAACGAGCTATTGTGATCTCAATTTGGATTCCAGGAAGTGCCTCAAAATCAGTCTGAAATGTGAGTTGTGCATAGAGATCAGGGCGCTGCGCATAGAGGTTTTTGGTCAATTTTTCACTTGCCAGCTCAGGAATTCGACCAGTTATGACTTGTTTCACCTCTTGATGTAATTTTTGGTTTGTCTTGATGTAATTTAATGTACATGATGTAAATTTGGTACTTATTTACCTATTCTAGATGATTCATTCACAAAATAGCAAAAATTTAATGAATGAATCAGTTTCCTAGCATATAGGGGTTAGTTGTTTGACTACCTAGATTTTAGTTCCTTATTTAGAATTGGTTGAAACTGCTCCTAGAAGGAGGAGCTCGACCCCTAGAGTTTATGGAATGGGTTGGCATGGTCTATATTATGTAAATTTTCAATCAGTAGTAGGGGTTGGACTCTTGGGAAGATCTTGGCACACTATTGTACATATTTTTCAAATTTTGGCTAAGGAAAGATCATAGATTTTGCAGCACCTATTGGGATTCTTGTGGCTTTTAGCTCTTGATGGTGTTTTTTTTCTCAGTTATTGTAAGTTTATTCATGTTTACATGTATGCCATTCCTTCTTATGCTTCTGAAACTAAATGAATGAGTAAATGAGGTTGAATTCATTGTTCACAGTGCTCTTCCTTTAAAATTTGTTTAGTTTTACATGTTTTCGTCAGTTTGGAGAGGATCCATGTTCTCCTTTGCCCTCTTCAGCTCCTTGTCATTTTGATTCATCTATACACCTGATCAAAGGCATCAAGACTATTGCCTACCTCGCCCCAACTCGATTTCTGCAAAGATTTGACCTCAATCCCCGCACCCAAAATTGGTTTTCCCATTTCTCCAACAAAAAACTCAAAAATCTAAAGCAAACTTTCCTATCTCTTTACTAGCCTAAAATCAGTATTAATTGTGAGTCATCTCAGCCTCTTTGAAGATCTTTTGCTGAGATATACCCGGAGAGAGCCCTCTCCTGTCCTCGTATGGCTAGCTACGAGGCTGAGCGTGGTTTGATGTGGCCTCGAGTTTTGCCTTCCTCAGCCTAAGGCAGATTTGAGCGCTAACATTCCCTTTACAGCGGAACTCAAACATTATGAAATCGGGTTTATAAAACCCATCGGGTCCAGAGATCGCGTGTGCATGTATTATCGCCCCTTTTATCACCGCTATGCGATATATCGCAATCGCTATCGCATAGCCTTGGGAGTCTGTCCCTTGTCTTATGCCATAGTCGATGTCGATCTACCAATAACGGTGATTGTAATATCAAATCAGCCCGGGGTCTTAGCCTTATGTCATTTGCACCCCCTACCTCTGACCCGATATGTCGGGGATCGGCAATCAAGGGTCTCTTCCCCTTTCTACTTAAGTCCACTCTTGGATCCCCTCTTGTTTGGTCAATTTAGTGTTGTCTAAATTGCAACTTTTAAATGTCAACCCGAGGCTCGTAAGCTGATGAAGTGATGGGTACTGTATGTACTTAGGCAACTATTTCTTAAGTTTTTGTCGTTTTTAACTTTTTAAGTTTGTTTTCAAATCTATTTCTCCTACAGTGATGTGATGGAAATGAAATAAAGTGAGTGAGGTGTGTGTGATTGTGATGAGTTCTAGATGATTTCTTAAAGCTTAAAAGCAATCTACAAGAAAGCTTTGAACAACAACTGAAATGAAATTAACTCTTAAAGGAAAAATGAAGGCATCAAATAAAAGACCAATGGCATTGGCCCAGTACCTATACTGCTGATAAAAATGAGATTGAAAATGACATCTACATTAACTCAAAAACAAGAGCAACTACTTTAACTCTTCAATGAAATCTCAAGCAATGTACAATCTAAGTGACAAATCACACTACTTAATTTTCCCTTAACCTTTCTGCCTTCAGCTGGATTGATCATATAAGAAAGAGTTATGAGCAAGTTAGCAATGTGAGTCTTAAACAAAATAACCAAGCTGCACTTAAGTGATGTTCTGGCTCCTTGAAAAGTTAGTTGATTATGATAAAAAGAGCCATTAAAAGATAAACAACTTGATAAGCTATGAGCAGAAAATAAAGTGCAAACTAAAGCAGTGATGCTAATGGAAATCAAAAACAAAGATCAGCAGTTTAGATAAGACGATCACAAGTGCCACTGGCTGCAAAAAGAGTAAAAAGAAAACTGTCCCGGGCACCTAAGAAATCTGCAAAAACACACTGATCAGTCATGGAAAAGTGCAGAAACATAAATGAGCAGAATTCAAAGTTATATACAGCTATTGTACATGATCAAAACATAACAATCAAAAGCATTCTGTACAACTATTATACATAAACTGATGAGAAGAAATGCAAGAAATGAAAAGCACTATACAGGCCTTAAGTAAACAGGGGCCCTCTGCCTACTCCAGCCAGCTCAAAAGATCAATTAAACACTCAAATGGAGAACAGTCTTCTCATATATTACGTAGCAAAGTAGAAGGTACAGTGGGGTTCAAAATTACATATATGCAGCTAACTAATCAGCGTTTAGATACGCTTTATTTATAGCAGGAAAACACAACTAACTTAATCACAAACTACGCTATTCTATCAGCTGTGTGAAAAACATGTAATCTAGCACAGTCCACGGATTTAGGCAACGGTCGAGGTGGGCATTAAATCTCCTGTTGGATTCGTGTTCCCCATCATCTGTGTGGCTGAAGAAGAGGCCAGTTGTGCTTCACGTGCTCTAAACCGAACACGCAGAGCCGTGCCACCGCCAATGACCTTTATTTGACCGTAGTTGCCCCCTCGTTGACCATGGGTGTTTATAACTGATTTGGCTGAGCTGGAAGGACACACGCCATGTCCTTGGTTCCATGCACTTGCCCATGTGGCTCTTCTGACCGGAGGACACCTGGATCATGCCGTTTAAGAAAACAGCTGCGGAAACTGGGATCAGCTGCGGAAACCCTGTGAGAGCTGCAGAAAGTGCAGGTCTTGAACCAAAATTCTAATCCAACAACACAGTCATTAGCATAATTAATAAACCATGTAAAAGTCCTAAAATACAATGATTTAAGCAATTTGATGGAGGAAATGAGTGATAAAGGAAGGAAATGAATGGAAAAGGAGGCTGAGAGGATGTGAAAAGAAGTGCAGGTCTGAGGCTCAACATACCCCCACTGTGAGGATGTTGCATGTCCTCATGCAACCAAAACTTTGTCAGTGTTTTTCAGTCCATGTGCTCAGATGCTTCTGCCAAAACATCCAGCCTTCTTCTCTTTCTCCTTGTTGCCAAAATTGTCCTTGGTTTTCTGACTAAACACTTGAATTTCAAATTGATCAAGGCCCTGCTCAGTTTCTTGCATTTTCTCTTCAATTTTCTGTTTTTCTTCTGCCAGAGTCCTAGGTGAAGCATGGTGTTGTCATGGACAATCTTGTCCACCTTGCTTTGTTCTTTCAATGCTTCGTTTTCCTGTTTAATATGTCGGTTCAGGACTTCTAGCTCAAACACCTCTTGTTTTAGAGATTGGACTTGTTCCTCAAGAGGCAATATAGTGCTTGGACCTGCAACAGATTGCTCCAAGGTCTCCAAATAATTGTATGCCTCCTGCTGGTCAGGGTCAATGTCAGGTGTTTGTCTTGGCCTAAACTCGAATTCTTGAGGACTGTTTTCTCTTTCTTGGAAGGGACTTTCCTCTCGTGGAGGAATTGGCTCAATATCTAGCTGGATTGGAGTCTTTTCAGGTGTGCCCAAATCAATGAAATGTGACTGTTTTTCTTTAGTCACACTCTTCTTTTCTATAAGTCTACTGCTTTTTCTCACTTGTACACTAGTACTCTTTTGCTGACTACTTTGTTTTTCTTTTTGTTTCTTCTTTGAGAGGGCAGTAGCTTGGAGTTGTACTAGCCTATCAGCCAAGGTTTGATAGTCCTCTTCTATTGAAGGTTCAGGGGATGAATATGATTCTTGGACAACTGCTTTCCCTTTATCCTTTTTCTGTTTCTTAGTTTTATCTCTCTCTACCTCTTCTTCTTGAATAGTCTCCTGAGTTTCTATAATGGGAGGATCTTGGGCTGCAACATCCCTTTTCATTCTCCTACTTCTTTTTGGGACTCTAGGAGAGCTGCTAGCGGAAGCTTCAGTTACCTCTTGAAAATGATTCCTAACTAAAAACTTTTCCCATGTATCATTGTTGTTTTTCAATTGGTCCTCTATAAGAATTCTAATGAACCCATGATGATACAAGTGAGGTTCAATATTGCCTATATTCTTTTGGACAGTAGAACTCATTTTTGTTAGGCTTCTTAACAGAAAATAGGGTAAATTGATGGCATGGCCCTCCATGAAGTTCATCATAATTATAGCATGGTACATATACATAGTGCCAAAGCGGCCCTCACATGTGATAAACTTTTGAACTAATAACAACAATGCAGTCCATTCTTCTTTAATAACATGTACAGGAATCCCTTTGGTGAATATTGAAGTGTCCATACCTGGATTCTTAAGCATATTTTTCCATTCCTGATCTTCCACCCCTCTGTTCTTGAACCATCGATCTCCCACCAGAGGTAGATTAGTTGCTGTTGCTATGGAGTTCTCTGTAATTGTGAATTTCAGATCTCCTACTTCCACAATATGTCCATTGAATGAACGAGCAAACGTTTTCGTTACCTCCTTATCATATCTTTGAATTTTTGAATGAACTTCAACCATTTTGCCTTCTTTAACGCTTCCTTTGTCTGTGGGTATCCTTCTAGATACTTTGAACCTTCAGGCTCAGCTCTAAGCAGTTTCCCCATCTCAACTTCGGCTGAAGCTTTGACTGTGTTTGGATGCTCAAGGAGGATGCTCACGGGAAAGACAGATAGACTACCGCTGTAAGTGGAATAGCCGCAATGTAATGCGAGGTAATACAGGTTGAAAACGGAACTGTGGAGTTTGAAACAGAGCTGCGGTGTTTGAAACAGAGCCGTGGAATTTCAAACAGAACCGTGGAGTTTACAGCGAGAACAAGAGTGGAATGGTGTGAGTGTGAAGGAGTGGAAGACAAGCACGGGAATGAGTTCAAATGCGTGCGAAAATGGAGTGATAAGGGAATGAAATAACGGCCAAATCCCTTGGAGTCGGACGACTTTCATACACGTTTCGGTTTTGGCTGCGGAGATCGTGGTGGAGAAGAGACGTAGTACGATAGGTCTCTTCTTCCTCGTACGGCTAATTAATGAAAGCGCAGTCTCGATTTGAGTTTAAAATAAGGGTGATTATGAGACCGTTATGAGGATCTGAGCTGGATGAAGGATTATCATGGCGGAGAAATGGGATGATCTTTGCCTAATCATTGCATTTAGTGGCTCTGTCCACGATTAATAATTATGCACAACATGACATTTAAATGGTTGTTTGGAAAAAAAAAAATTGATCATACCTTTATGGGTTTACCATTTGTTGATTAAGGTTGTTGATCCATGATTGCCTTTTGATCCTGCAGGTGCCTTCCATCCTTGTTGCCCTCTGACTGTGATTTTTGAAAATAGAGTACTGCTGCTGTAGAGATAGAGTGTGCTGGCTGCGGAATCTGGTGTGAGCTGCGGAAACTGGTGCGAGCTGCGGAAACAGTTCTCAGCTGCGGAAACTGAACCAACACCCTTCTGTCTATACAAAAAGTAGTTAGAGAAGACTTAACTAAATGAAATAGTCCTGAGAGGGACTTTTATTGATGAAATGGAGTGAGATGAATGAAATGAAATGGAAATGGAAGTGAAGATGAAAATGAAATGAGATGAAAAGAATGAAATAGAATGGAGATGAAGTGGAATGAAATGGCGAATGAGATGGAAAGAGAGAGATTTTTTTTATTTGGAAAATATAAAGTGTCAGGTGCCCCTGATTTTCACCTTATATTTTCTGCATAAGACTGCCAATCCAAGATTGGTTTTCAGACTTATACAAGAGACTCCCTTTTTTTTTCCTTTTTTTTTCTTTTTTTTTTCTTTTTTTTTTTTTCAACTGAAAGAAACAAAGACTAGGCTGATGGAGGAGAAGAATTCTTCTCCACCAGCCTCATTGCAGAATCTTCTTGGAACATTTTAACAAATTCCTCCTTTGAGAGTGGCTTGTGGTAGACTTTCAATCGGTGGCCATTCACAATGAGAGGAGTCTGAAGCTCATCAATGGTCTTTACTCGAACTGCTCCATTGTTAAAGACTTCATCAATCTCATATGGTCCAAGCCAATGAGTTTGAAATTTTCCTTTGAAGTCCTTAAACTTGGAATCAAACAATAGTGCCCAATCTCCCTTCTGAAACTTTTTCTCTTTGATGTGTCGATCATGCCACTTAGTTCTTTGGTGCTGAACTAGATCAGTCCTTAAAATTGCATCTTGTCTTATCTCATCTAGCTCATTCAGCTGCTCCATTCTGTGCTTTTGGGCTTCTGATAGGTTCATCCCCAATTGAACTGCCATCTTGAAGGTCTTGACTTGAAACTCAATGGGGAGCAGGACTTCTTTCCCATAAACAAGTTCATAGGGAGAATGTCCTGTTGTGTTCCTCCATGTAGTTCTATAGGCCCATAAGGCTTCAGGAAGCCTTTCTGCCCAATCTCTTCTGTGGAGATGAACAGTTTTGGTGATGATGCTTTCAAGAAATTTGTTTGCAGATTCCACTTGACCATTTGCTTGCAGATGGTATGAAGTAGATTTTCTGTGCTTGATTTTGTATTCTTCCATCAGCTTCTCCATCAAGTTAGATGTAAATTGACTTCCCTGATCTGTCACAATTTCTCTTGGGACACCAAAATGAGTAAAAATATCCTCAAAAAGAAATTGAACAACTGAATTTTCAGTGGCAGAAGGTAATGCCTTTGCTTCTACCCATTTAGTAACATAATCAGTACAAACCAATATATACTTCTTTTGCTTAGATGGTGGATTAATGGGTCCAATGAAATCTAAAGCCCATTTTTCAAAGGGTTCGATGCATACCTGTGGCTGTAATGGCATTTCATTTGAAAGAGTTGGTCTCCCAACTCTTTGGCAGCTGTCACACCTT
Organism: Pinus tabuliformis; assembly: GCA_031772625.1. Classification (NCBI taxonomy): domain Eukaryota; kingdom Viridiplantae; phylum Streptophyta; class Pinopsida; order Pinales; family Pinaceae; genus Pinus; species Pinus tabuliformis. The sequence continues at coordinate 846,702,017 of CM062813.1, read as the reverse complement.
TTGACATATTGTTTTGCATCTTTGAAGAGAGAAGGCCAATAATATCCTAAAGAAAGGATTTTATAGGCCGTCATTTTGTCAGCAAAGTGTCTGCCGCACGGTTCATCATGACATGCCTTAAGGATGTCAGGCATTTCATCTTCCCGAACACATCTTCTGATCACACAATCTGGCCCTGTTTTGAACAATTCATTAGAAATCCATGAATAATGTGAACTCTCCTGAATGATTTTCCTTTTCTCATTAGGAAATAAGTGTGGAGGTAGCTTCCCTATAACTAAATAGTTAGCAATATCTACATACCAAGGAGTTTTAGTAGTTACTGCAAACAAGTATTCATCTGGAAACTTATCCTCTACAGGAGAATCTTCGTTAGTATTTTGGATTCTAGACAAGAAATCAGCTACTGTGTTTTGTTTCCCTGGTCTATTTAACACAGTAATATTGAATTCTTGTAAAAGTAAAAGCCATCTTGTAACTCTGTCCATTAGTAACAGGTTTGTTCATAAGATATCTAATTGCAGATTGATCAGTATGGACAAAAGTTTCATAGCCGGTTATATAATGTCTAAACTTGTTGATTGCGTGAACAACGGCTAAGAACTCTTTTTCAGTCACAGTATAATTTAACTCAGTGGGAGTCAAATTTTTACTGGTGTAGTAAATGGCATAAGGGACCAAATCCTTTTGTCCCAAGATAGCTCCTAGAGTTGTATCTGAAGCATTTGTAGAAATGTGGAAAGGGAGTTTCCAATTTGGCCCTCTCAAAATGGGTGCTTCAGATATTCTAGCTTTTAAAGTTTCAAATGCAGATTGACATTCAGGATCCCATTTGAATTCACAGTCTTTTGTAATTAATTTGAAGAGCGGAGATGCTATCTTGGTGAAGTTTTCAATAAATCTTCTATAATATCCAGTAAACCCAAGAAAACTTCTAACATCTTTCTTACAATTTGGAATAGGTAACTTGGAGATGACTTCAACTTTTGATCTATCAACTTTAATTCCATCTCCTGAAATATGATGTCCTAAAACAATCCCTTCAGTAAACATCATGAAACATTTTTCATGACTTAATGAAAGATTTGTTTCTTTACATCTTATAAGGACTTTTTCCAAATTTTCTAATGCTTCTTCAAATGAGTTACCATAAACTGTAAAATCATCCATATAGACCTCTACACAATCATTTATTAGATCGGAAAAGATTCCTAATACTGCCCTTTGAAATGTTGTGGGTGCATTACATAATCCAAAAGGAAGTACTCGGTAAGCAAAAGTCCCCCATGGACAGGTAAATGTGGTTTTTTCCTGATCTTCAGGTGCTACCTGAATTTGATTGTAACCACTAAAACCATCCAAAAATGAGAAATACTTTTTACCTGCTAAAGTATCTAATACTTGATCAATAAAGGGCAAAGGAAAGTGATCCTTCAAGGTTGCTTTGTTCAATTCCCTGTAATCAATGCAAACCCTCCATTTACCATTCTTTTTAGGTACTATAACCAAAGGAGAAACCCATCGGCTATCTGAAATGGGGTAAATGAAGTTTACATTAAGTAACTTTTGGAGTTCTTCTTTCACTATCTCCCTAAGGTTTGGATTCATCCTTCTTTGAGGTTGTCTGATTGGTCTACTATTTTCCTCAATGTAGATGTGATGAATGCAAGTCTTAGGGTCAATACCTTTCATATCAGTATACTCCCATGCAAATGCAGTAGAATGTTTTTGCAAGATTTTGGTTAGTTCCTCCTGTTGTGATTTTTCCAAGTTTCTATTGATATTCAATGTTTTTCCTGGAAAGATCTCAATGGCAAAACTACCAAATTCTTCCATAGAGAAAAGAGACATTTGTCTAGATGATAGACACTCAATGTCAGAATCCAACTGAAATTGTGTGTGGTCATATTCTGAAGATGGTTCAAAGTTTTCTAATGTGTTCAGAATTTGACTATCTTCACTAATCTCAGAAATGGTAAAGACAGGTTGTATAGTATCTTCATCATCAAACCACTCATTATCTCCTATTTCTGTAATTGCTTTTGCTGGAGGATACAGATTGAACTTCTTTGTTGAATTGCCATCAGAAATATACATATCCCCAGACCTACAACTTATGAAAGCATCAGCTGTGGCTAGCCAAGGTCTTCCTAAAATAAGAGGATGTCCTCCTAGATTACTCTTGGGAGTTAAAATCATGAAATCCACTGGATATTCCCAAGAATCCAAGGAGACTGGAATGTCTTCTAATACACCATCTGGTTTGATAATGGATCGATCTGCAAGTTGCAACAAGGTGGGTGTAAAAAGAAGATTAGGAAGTTTTAGCTGTTCCATAGTCTGTCTACTCATAATGTTGATAGCAACCCCTAAATCAATCAAAGTATTTGGTATTTCTAACCCATTGATATGTGTTTTCACAATTGGACTACCGGGATCTACATATTTCTGCATAGTAATTTTTCCCATCATGATATCTGCAATTTTCCCTACCAGGTGGATCCTTTTGGTATCTCTTGGTTTCCTTCCTGGTCTTTTAAGACTCAACTCCTTTATTGTTTTTGCTAGAATAGGAATCTCTTTAATGGCTTGTAACAAGGGAATCTTGATAAAGACATTCTTCAATTCATCTAGAAAATTATAGTCAGGAAACCAAATTTGTTTTTCCACTCCTTTGTCAATTTGTAATCTTTCAGGAAAAGGAGGTGTGGACAAAGATGTAGGTTGTTCAACTATGGGAGTTGTGGGGGTTGATTCTTTTTCTTTTTCTTTTTGAGTGTTTGGGTTTTGAAGAGATACTTCAGAACCCTTATTGGTTTTAAGAGACTCTTCCTCAGAAATGCTTGGCTGTTGAACATTTATAGAAGGTTGATCTAGGATTCTACCTGATCTGAGTTGTACTTCATTGAGAGGAACAATCATATAGGTAGGGAATGGTTGACCTTCTATCATGTAAGCATTTTGAGGGTTTTTATTATTGAGGTTTGGCAATGGCTGAGAAGGAAGTTGATTTGACTTCTGTTGGAATGGAAGCAAGAGTTGAGAATTTTGATTCTGTTGAGAAGGTTGTTGTTGTTGTGGAAATGGCAATGATAGTTGTGGACTTTGATTTGGAAGTTGTGGAACTTGCTGGTTTTGAAAAGATGGAGGATATTGATAGAATTGAGCAAATCTCCCATAAGGATTTTGCATACCTTGTATCCATGATTGAAAAGGATTTTGAGGTTGGGACCAAGGTTGTTGCCAAGGATTCCAATTTGGTTGGGGTTGAAAATTCATAGAGTTGTTAAACCCTTGATTTTGTTGCCCTTGCCAAGGTCTCCTTGCAACCAAATAGAGAGATTCGAGTGTATTTGGATCTTCTTGAAAGACAGCTTTGAGCCCAGGAATTGAAGGACAATCCTTGGTCTCATGGTTCTCTGAGAAAATTACACATGTTTCTACAACTTTTGCATCCAAGGGACATTCCCTTAGAGCATGTTTCTTCCTACATTTTGGGCAAAAGATGGCCAAAGCCTCAGCTTCTTCTTTCTGTTTATTGTGAATCTTAAGGGTGTCTAATTGTTCGCTAAGACTCCCTAAGATGTCAGTTTTGAATTCATCAAGCATATTGCCGATCTCAACCCTGCTTACTGATCCAGTTGCAGATTTATTTTCTCTGATGAGAGAAGGATCTCTAGGCCCTTTTTGAGTTTTTGATTTCCCCCTTGAGAGATGGACACATAGCTCTGCTATATCATTGAGTGAAAGTTGAGAGATATCTCCTTTCCCCATCATGTTCAGAATATCTATCCATTCATCTCTAATGGCTTTTAATAGGAGGGCTTTCAAGGTCTCCTCATCTAGGTTACTCATTTTTGCTCTTTTGAAGTTATATTGAAATCTTTCAAGTAGATCCTCCAAGTTTTCATCTTCTCTTTGTACCGTTTTAAATACCTCATCCTTGTGATTGGTGGGCATACAATAGTCCAGGTACCTATCCAAAAATGTTTGTTTCATATCATTCCAAGACCTAATGGATTGAGTGAGTAATCCCATGAACCATTTCAAAGCTTGTCCTTTCAATGTTGAAGGGAACAATTTGAGTTTTTGAGAGTCATCCAGATAATCATAAGTTCGACATACGACTTCAAACTCAAATAGAAATGTTTCAGGGTTCTCATTCCTTAACCCATGGAAGTTTGGGAGGACAGATGGTGAGATGTTTTTCATGGTGGCTCGGGAGTCCTCATCGACGATAGGAAACCCAAATGAGTTATCCCCATCCCTATTTCCTCCAATGTTACCTCTACCTCCTCCATTGTTTCCTCCTCCTCCTCCTCTACCTCTACCTCTACCTCTACCACCTCCTTCTTCTGCCATAGTAGTTTCCCTAGAGACTTCAGAGTCTTCTGGTTCTTCTACAAAGGGTGAATGAGAAGGAATTTCTCTCTCTTCTTCAGATGATTCTACTTCTTCAATTACAATTGGTCTTTCTGTAGAAGGAAGGAAAGGATCTCTTTCTGATTCAAATTCAATAGAAGGTGTGGGAGAGTCAATTCTTGCCTCTTGAATTCCAGGAATCCTAGGGCTAGGAGTGTCAGTTGGAGATGAGGGAGGTGTCTCTTGTCTATTCCTTGAAGTAGATGGACTTGTAAAAATTGAACTCTTGGCTCTAGCTAAAAACCTTCCCCTAGAATCTCTAGCTCTATGCATGTCATTTTTTTATTTTTCTTCAAGTCAGGCTAATAATTCTCTTTCTGATCTTCCAGGTCACTCTAGGTGCAAGAAGAGAGCATACTTAAGAAACTATTAAACCAATAACTTTCTCTTTTCTGATCCTCCAAATCACTCTAGGTGCAAGAGGAGAGCATACTTTGAGAGGTTATCAATTTTCCTTTCTTGAAATTTTCTTAATTTTTTTTTAGAAATTGGCTACCTAATTTCACTTCCCCGGCAACAGCGCCAAAATGTTTGGTCAATTTAGTGTTGTCTAAATTGCAACTTTTAAATGTCAACCCGGGGCTCGTAAGCTGATGAAGTGATGGGTACTGTATGTACTTAGGCAACTATTTCTTAAGTTTTTGTCGTTTTTAACTTTTTAAGTTTGTTTTCAAATCTATTTCTCCTACAGTGATGTGATGGAAATGAAATAAAGTGAGTGAGGTGTGTGTGATTGTGATGAGTTCTAGATGATTTCTTAAAGCTTAAAAGTAATCTACAAGAAAGCTTTGAACAACAACTGAAATGAAATTAACTCTTAAAGGAAAAATGAAGGCATCAAATAAAAGACCAATGGCATTGGCCCAGTACCTATACTGCTGATAAAAATGAGATTGAAAATGACATCTACATTAACTCAAAAACAAGAGCAACTACTTTAACTCTTCAATGAAATCTCAAGCAATGTACAATCTAAGTGACAAATCACACTACTTAATGTTCCCTTAACCTTTTTGCCTTCAGCTGGATTGATCATATAAGAAAGAGTTATGAGCAAGTTAGCAATGTGAGTCTTAAACAAAATAACCAAGCTGCACTTAAGTGATGTTCTGGCTCCTTGAAAAGTTAGTTGATTATGATAAAAAGAGCCATTAAAAGATAAACAACTTGATAAGCTATGAGCAGAAAATAAAGTGCAAACTAAAGCAGTGGTGCTAATGGAAATCAAAAACAAAGATCAGCAGTTCAGATAAGACGATCACAAGTGCCACTGGCTGCAAAACGAGTAAAAAGAAAACTGTCCCGGGCACCTAAGAAATCTGCAAAAACACACTGATCAGTCATGGAAAAGTGCAGAAACATAAATGAGCAGAATTCAAAGTTATATACAGCTATTGTACATGATCAAAACATAACAATCAAAAGCATTTTGTACAACTATTATACATAAACTGATGAGAAGAAATGCAAGAAATGAAAAGCACTGTACAGGCCTTAAGTAAACAGGGGCCCTCTGCCTACTCCAGCCAGCTCAAAAGATCAATTAAACACTCAAATGGAGAACAGTCTTCTCATATATTACGTAGCAAAGTAGAAGGTACAGTGGGGTTCAAAATTACATATATGCAGCTAACTAATCAGCATTCAGATACGCTTTATTTATAGCAGAAAAACACAACTAACTTAATCACAAACTACGTTATTCTATCAGCTGTGTGAAAAACACGTAATCTAGCACAGTCCACAGATTTAGGCAATGGTCGAGGTGGGCATTAAATCTCCTGTTGGATTCGTGTTCCCCATCATCTGCGTGGCTGAAGAAGAGGCCAGTTGTGCTTCACATGCTCTAAACCGAACACGCAGAGCCGTGCCACCGCCAATGACCTTTGTTTGACCGTAGTTGCCCCCTCGTTGACCATGGGTGTTTATAACTGATTTGGCTGAGCTGGAAGGACACACGCCATGTCCTTGGTTCCACGCACTTGCCCATGTGGCTCTTCTGACCGGAGGACACCTGGATCATGCCGTTTAAGAAAACAGCTGCGGAAACTGGGATCAGCTACGGAAACTGGGATCAGCTGCGGAAACCCTGTGAGAGCTGCGGAAAGTGCAGGTCTTGAACCAAAATTCTAATCCAACAACACAGTCATTAGCATAATTAATAAACCATGTAAAAGTCCTAAAATACAATGATTTAAGCAATTTGATGGAGGAAATGAGTGATAAAGGAAGGAAATGAATGGAAAAGGAGGTTGAGAGGATATGAAAAGAAGTGCAGGTCTGAGGCTCAACACCTCTCCAATGTGATTTCCCTTTATAAGGGTTTTGTGCCCATTTTAGGGGATTTTGCCTCCTTTTCTAAAGAATAAAGGGCATCTTCTTTCTGCGATAGCTTCTGCATCCTAAGTCCATTTCCGCCCATTCAAGTTGCAGTAGATTCAGAATGAGACAATCTTTGCAATGGGGCTTTTTCCAAGAACCTCATTAGACTTTCATTTTCCTCTGTGAGGAACACTTAGACTTAGGAGTCTATCCAAAATCCATTTTGGATCACGCCTTCCCACTAAAAGAACTTTTGGTCTCCAAAAGACTGATATACTGATCTGAACAGTACCTGAGAGTAACAACACCCTCTTATTTCAGCCTCCATACACTTGCCTTGCATAGTGCCTCTGAACCAAAACCTTTGACCACTTTCCTTCCTGGATATGCTGGTCCTCCTGGGAAGAACTGTCTTCTTGCCTTCCTGCAGAACTCCTAATGAAATGGTCACAGAAGGTAGTTTGAACTTCTCTGCCTTAATCATTGATCCAAGGTGGCTCAAACAAATGTGAAGTACACCTGCTCCACAAAATTCTCATTTGTACCTGTTTGAAAAGTTGTTAACAACAACATAAATATAGACAACAATTAGATGGACTATACTCTTGCTTCAACATAAGAAACATATTTCACATCTTGTGAACACCTCCATGTCTTACATCTGCATACAAATGATGGACTAGACAACAAGCCCACAAAACATGCCTTTAAAACAAATGACCCTTCAAGTCAAGCATGTAGAAAAAGACCATTAGGACTCTTTTTCAAAAGATGAAACACTTTATTATTATCTCCATCTTGGAGGCCAAGTTAACTTCTCCCAAGTCAACATTACATGCATGTTTAAAGCAATCAACCCTTCAATTTAATTACACATACATGTTCAAACACAAGGAAAACACCAACATCCCTGTATTCATGCATCTTATGCTCATGTATGCATTTCATCCTTCAACTTTCGCTTAAGCACACTATTCTTTCGAAGCTGAAATGAAATAGCAATAAAGTGAGCCTCCTACTCAAATTCTCCATTCACCTTCTTGGTAAAATCCTGCAACTTGCATCTCATCAAAAAAGAAATGCAAATAGATGCATCAATAAACATGCAATCTTAATTGGATAAGAACTCTAGACATTTCTTACCAATCCATTTCAAAGGTCCTTCCTTTGTCTGCACATCAGCATCAACATGTGAATCATCCTGAGACACATTGTTCATGGAATCTTCCTTTCCCTTTCTACCATTTTCTCTTTCCACCTTCTTCAGCTTTTGTGGAAGCATTGCTAAATTCAGAGTCCAACACTTTTCAGCAAGATGCCCTTGCTTATGGAAGTATGTGCAACACGTGCAACCTCTTGACAGCATGATTTGCCTTGTCTAATGGACCTTTGGCTTTTTGCTTCTTTTCCTTCAAAAGTTTCCTATATGTGGCCATTCTCTTCCAACATCTAGAAACATGATGGTTATCCAGGCCACAAAAGGAACATGCAATTATTTTCCCATATCTATGTGGAAATTTATCATGCTTTGCAAAATCAAAATGAATATGTTTAGAACCAGATTCATACCTTTCTCTTTCACCTCTTTTACCTTCATGAGGAGGTGAATTGAATGAAGAAGTAGCTCCATTTGGAACACCATCAATCTCTTCAAGGCTTTCAGAGTTTCCACAACTCTCTGGTTCAAGTGTGTGCTTCTGAACACCTGCATCCTGCAAATGATGTTTCAAGCCATTACATTCCTCCTAAATACAATCTTCACACTCTTGAGGTAGAAGACCTGCAATGTAACTCCTTCTTGGAGCTGTTTCAATGGCCTTCATGATAGCTTTGGAACTCTCTCCATAAGACTATCCATAGCCAAGACCCAAATATTTAGGCCTTTCCTCAACTATTATTGGCTCAACAATACCTTGTGCATGTTTACCCAAGCCTTTTCCTTCATAGCCCATCTTGGACATTAGCTTAGAACCTATGCCTCTAGTATGTTTTTCAAAAGAACCAATATAAGCATTCTTAGAAGAATTTGAAGACAAACTAGAATGGTTTACCTCTTCTTCAAGTTGATACTTGACTAAGGCTTCTTTGGCAATAAAGAGTTGGGACTCCAACTCATGCATCCTTTTTAGGTTCATATTTGCAATATGAAGTTGCCTCTCCATTTCCTGCAATTTGTCAGAAAGCATCTGCTTCTCTTCCTCCACGGAATTCAACTGCTCTCTAAGTATGTTGCTCTTCCATCCATCCTCATACATTTCTCTCACCTTGTCCATCATGATGAACAACTCTTGCTTTATGTCTCCATCAAAGAATCTTGTGATCAATGAGGAATTTGAGGATACACTTGTATAAGTTGTCATTATGCTAATGAATAAAATAACTTCAAACAAGATTAATAAAGATCTTATTCAGCAACCTTTTGCAGTAAACCTCTTGTGCTTCAAGGATTGCCTTGAGGTCCTTTGGGATAGAAAAATGCCTTCAGCCCTTCTTCCTTCTTATCCTTCCTGGACTGAGCTATTGATAGCTTTCCTTCACCTCTGCAAACTCAGAAAATAGTCAGTCTGCAACAAGCATACAATCAATCAGACAATCAACCCTTGACTGCCCAAACACCTTCCAGACAAGCAATTTTTTCCCTGTCAATCAAGCATTCTGATATAACCTTCTTTGAAGGTGGGTTAATCAATCAAAAGCTCTGATACCACCTGATCTGAAAATGGGGCAGTTAGGCTTCTTGTCTAACTTACAAGCACCTCTCCCACTTCCAAAGCTTAAATATTCCCAAGTCTATATGATTAACCAATGCAGAATTAAATATGTGCTTGAAAATAAGGTGTATGCTTATGGTTGTTTTAGATTGTTTATGTGCTTTAAATTTATTTTCTTGAGTTGATATAAAACATATAACAGCGAATAAAACAACAGGTATAATGCTACAATAAAAAATACACAAAACGACAATTTAATATGGAGTTCACCCAAAACTCTTGGGCTACATCTCCTTGAGCTCTAATCAACTCAACTAGGCTCTCTGGGATTATGGTCTAAGTTCTTTTACAAGTTCCATGCTTAACTCCACTGGTTTACATAGAACACAATGGGTTCAAAAACCCCATCTTATTCCTTGGCTATGAAGCTCTCGGCTTTCTGGCTCTAGCTTTGGCTTTCTGCAACTTTCAGCTCTCTAGCTTTTCACTTGACCTCCAAGTGACTCCAAAGACTCCCTCAGCTGCTCTGCACATTATCTTTTTCGCTCTCTCTACTCTCTTGCTTCTCTCCCCACTCTCAATTGAGCTCTTTATATCGAGTCCGCCATTAGGCGTTATATCGCATCGCATTAGTGTATTGGGAAAAATCCCAAATACACGGGAAAACTATAAAAAACCCAACAAAATTCGTCCTATCGGACTTCAAAATATATCGCAATTGCCCCTAATATCACATCGGGTCCACCTTTGGCCGCTAACGCAAGCCCCACCTTCGATCTATGGGATCCTCGATCCAACGATCCATATGCGATTTCGGGTGGCTTAAGGGTGCGGGGGTTACCCACCCAAAAAGGCGGTTTTCCTCTCTCCTCCACCAGCCATGTGTCTTTCACTATATGGGATCGGGTGGAGCCAGCCCAATACCATTTACCGCTCGAGGCCCGCCTGAAATCCTTCTTACAGAACTCAAATTATATAATCACACCTATAATTCCCCTTCGGGTCCACTTTATCGCTTCAGGCATCTTTCCCTTGTATTTTTGTTTTTACACTGAAATGCGCTTATACACAGGAATTCCCTTTTGCGATGGAACTCAAACATTATGAAACCGGGCTTATAAACTCCATCGGGTTCGGAGATCGTGTGTGCATGTATTATCGCCTCGATGCGACATTGTGATGCGATATATCGCAATCACTCGTCGCATAGCCCTGGGGGTCCGTCCCTTGTATTATTCCATCACTGATGTTGATCTGCTGATATCAGCGATCGCAATATCACATTAGCCAAGGGTATTTGCCTTATGTCATGTGCACCCTCTACCTCCGACCTGATATTTCACGAGTTGGGAATTGGGGGTCTCTTCCCTTTTCTGCTTAAGTCTGCTCTTGGACACCCCCCATTCTATTTCCCTTTATAAGGGTTTTTTTTCCCATTTTAGGGGATTTTGCCTCTTTTTATAAAGAACAGAGGACATCTTCTTTCTGTGATAACTTCTGCATCCTAAGTCCATTTTTGCCCATTCAAGTTGCAAGAGATTTAGAATGAGATGATCTCTGCAATGGGGATATTTCCAGGAACCTCCTTGGACTTTAATTTTCCTTTGTGAGGAACACTTAGACTTAGGATTCTATCCAAAATCCATTTTGGATCAAGTAGTCCTAGGGATTTTCTCTATTTCCAACCCGCACCCGAGCCACTTTTCTTCCTTCTTGCTATCTAGTTAGATGAATATACCTCTCTATGTTTTGATCCATGACCTCTAGCCCCCAAACCGACAGAATGTCCTTGGGTTCGGGGTCCAGATCAACCGCTTCTCTTTATTTGACCATCTTCCACCCTACATACTACTGTAAACATATTACCACAGAACCCGACTACATGAGCTTCAACCATGGGTGCATGCAGAAGGATGAAGATGGCATGTTGGCTTAATGGGGCCTGATCCAGGTTCAGAGTTAAGTTAGTCAAACAAATCCCAACACTACTGGCCCTTTAGGCAACAGTCCGCGAAGCGTGGACTGAGGTCTCACCCAAAATAGTATGGGGGGGTGCTAGAACCAAGTTTCCGCACCATGGAGATGTCTGAGGATTTCAACTGGTTCGTGGTTTAACCCTGCGCGCAGGTTTCTTCGCGCACTTTCTCGTACTTCACATCCTAATATACTGCCTTCTCATAGCCCTACCCAGGGGCTGAACGTCGTGATCTGCATTATTACCCAAGACCTTACTCGTATTCCAACGTTAGTTAATTAGCTTTTCCTACATGAGTGCTTTAAGTATACTTAACAATATAAACCATTCATACAGGTGCACACAGTAAATAAATAGTATATTTGCAAATTATTTTAATCATTCATTAACCCAAGAACAGATACACAAAATTATAACAAAACTTATCTTTATTAATTCCTTCCTCGGTTACAAACTCGACTTCGCCCTGCGCACTCAGCTATAGGGGTCCGCGCGCTCAATTGCAGACTACTAGGACTCTGCGCACTTAGCTGCAGAACCTTCTCCTACTCTACGACCTAAAGACACACTTCAACTTACGACTTAATCACTTAGACTCTCTCCTTTTCTTCTTTATTTCTCCTCTTTTTACACTTAGAGCCTCCCTCTATTTATACAATCCCATGGTCTGTGGACCATGGGTAGGTCTATCCAGCCGACATTACATTACAAAACTAGGGTGAACAACCTTGTGACTCTATCGTACTTTTGGGTCCCGCGCCCGCAATTAGCTAAGATTTACAACAAGATTCGGTCAAAACTTGGGCTTTGAGTCCCAAAACATGCCTTGGGGAATTCCATGCCCAACCACCCCCCAACACAAACATCGTGACTCGCCCTTGAGTCACTATATTGGCGCAGAGATCTTTGCGTGGAGTCCCTCCAACTATTCTCGAACTGCGCATAGGTCAATAGAGCACTGAGCTACTGCTTGTTGGATTTGCTACATAAATTGTTCCGAGAGCTATGTGTCAGAAGTGCTTCTCTGCATCAATGTGTGAATCCCCTGCATGTGTGCGAGCTTTCCTTTGATGTCTGCCATGATGGTGAAGGCCTCATCGATCCAAGGCTGGACGTGCACTTTTAGGACTGCTTCCTTATGTCATGCCGCATCCACCTGCTCCTTCAGTGCTTTAGCCTGCTGCATCCATGCAAGCCTCTGGGTGAGGACCACCGTTTGCACAGTTCCTCGAACACTATCATACTGTTGTTGGAGTTCTCATGACTCTATCTCTAAGCTTTGGATGTTGGGTCCTCCTATAGAGTTGTGAAGAACCCAAGTGATTCTTCCAACATGTTGGTGTAGTCTCACACTACATCTCCGATTTCCTCCAATCCCGTTGTGATAGCGCTAGCACGCTATTCTTTGACTTCCAGAGGAGTGGATGGTTGCACCTTTAACCGCAGCTCAGTGATCTGAAGATTCAGCTCTATCTTAACCTTTGTCATTTCCTCCCTGGCCTCGCAGACCCCTACTGCTAACGTATGGATTTGCGGCTCCACTGGCATATCTGATAGATGGCCAGCTCTGAGATGCTTTGGCAAGCGTTATCTATCACCTGTACCAGTTGTTGACTTTGCGACACTAATTCATCATGCTGCAAGCTTAGTTGTTCCATATTTATTTTCTGCTCACTGAGGACTTGGAGCGCGCGGCTCTCCCTAGCTCGCACCGCTGCAGTTATCCCATACTGCAACACATATAATGTCTCGCGTGAGAGGGCAGCTAGATTAACATCGAGACCTTTTAGCGTGCTAATCGAAGGCCTGTCAACCTCATTTGATGTCATTAGTGCCCCTTCCGGCAGCACTATTGTGTTCATCATCCACGCGCACAACATCTGCGTTGTTGTCGTGGATCCGACTGCGAGGTTGGTCGAAAGGGTACCAACCTGAGGGGGGCACACCTGTAATTCCTGTAACTACGCTCTGAGGGCCCCCAAAACAATCTGGTTCTCCTGCATGAAACCTTGGAGAGCCTCATTGGTGACATCGAGCACCGTCTCACCGATGTCATGTAGATCACCGTCGATTAGGGTGATCAGGTCAATGGACAATTTCGAGGTTTTGACCTTCTTCCGCAACCCTGCCCACTCTATTGGGTGTTGGCGCTTCTGTTGTGTTGACGCAATTCGTGGGTATGCGCCTCCTTCTTTTGTTTATGCTTCCTCTACTTCCTACCCCTGCGAAGGCGTTTTTTGTCCCTCGCCTGCCTGCACGGCTGTTTCCTGTGCTACTCCTACTGCTGTGGCCTTTTCCTGCTCAGTTGCTTTCTGTGTCCCGTCCCGTGCTACCTGCACTTCTGCTATTGTTGTTTCCTTCCTTCACTTTTCAGCCAACTGTGCGATGCACAGCTTGGCCTCGTCTTTCTTCTTTTGTGTTGTCGACTTCTCGATTTCTGCAATGTTTGAGGTGCGCCATTCCGGCAGCCATGCCTCTAGTACATTGAAAATGGCATTGTCGGTGGCTACAAAGGGTAGCTTTGTCCATTGTTTAGTCAGGTCCTTGCGCGCCCTAACATATAAGTTATGCATGTCTGCCTTAAATTCTACAAAACTCTGCAGACTGTTGTAAATTGTGGGTGACAACCGCGACTTACGGTTGATCCACATTCTAAGGTTCATCTCTATGAGCACCCAGAAGATCTTGTTGCCGCGTATCCTTTTAGCATACTTCGTGGCCCAGAGTTAAGCATACTTCGCGGCCTCCGGTAAATCTTTGTCAGTTATGGGGAATTGACCATCCTACGGCAATTCCCCAGCTACGAGAATTATGGACAGCAACAACCCTACATAGTGGAACGTTTTGCCCTGTTCTTGGGCTTCACGGAAATTCTCTAAAAATTATGTGTAGATGAATTCGAACCAGTTAAACTGGACCCCCTCCATGCACTGCTCGGCTAGTGCAACCACCGGTGTAGGTACCTCATTTATGCGGCACTTGCACATAACTTTTCCTTCCAACATTTGGGTTGCCACGCGTACTGATTTTTCCTTGAGGCTGGAGATTGCGTAGCCCCTCTTCTTTTTTTCCAGCTTGTACTTTTTCTTCATGGCCTCTGCGATAGCAAAATCATTGCCCTTCCCTTCCGATATGTCTGTGGGTTCCTCTCCTTTGTATGGAAGCTGGGAGATGCGATGAATCAAGTCTGCCATGATGGGGATGGGCTCCTCCAGCCACAAACACTCATCATGCACCATGCATATCAGCTGCCTGATGACGAAAATGGTTATTGGGGCGTGGTGGAAATGTAACACCCAGAGTAAGTTCAGTAGCCCGGCCTTTTCCACTCTGTGAAACCACTTTTGCAGCTCTAATGATGTCACATCCCCCCACCCCCACAGTGTTCTGCTTCATGAGGTTTCGGTCTCAAGGTGTGGGAACTTCTCGTGGTCAGTGAGGTCCCAATCTTCGAATTTCAGGCTCAGCATGCGGCCCAAGTGCATGCCTTCAAACATAATGCCATCTGGGAGGAGCGGGGTCTAGAATGAGCTCTTGGCCTCATCCAGGTCCTTGGGTACTTTGGCCTTCCCTTTTCGAGGGGGAACATAGGCATGCAATTTTGTCGCAGACTGTGTAGGCTGGGTATCCACCTCCATGCCTTCATCTTTTTCTTCTGCAATGATAAGATCCTGCAGATCTTCTTCTTCTTCATCTGTTTCTATAGTGATGGCTTTCCCCTTCTCCTCCATTGATAGTTTCTTGCGCAGCGGGTTCCACGGGGTCACATGCACAGGAGCCATTGCTTGTTTGTCCTTCTTGGGTCTTAGCGTGCATGGTGATTTCAGGATTTCTGCCACAATCTCGACACCTTCTAGAACATCCCCCACAGTTAGGGCCTGCGTGGCCTCCTCGGTGGTCACTTCTGCTATCTCCATACCATCCTTAGTTGTTGCCATTGTATCTGTGCAGCAATCTATCACTCGCAAATTTAGGGGCTTAATCAATGCTCGGCTCACAACAATCAGGGTTCTGCTCGACCGCTCAATTCGCAAATGACCAAGTGTTGTTTGTTGGGCAACCCTTTGTATTTTATAGCGCTTTTGGAATTTGAATTTGATCGTTCCCCCCAAATTCAGTTCATTAATGCTCCCTTGGCAGTAGATTTTCCCAGATTTTTCCCATAAATCACGTCTTAAATGCTTGTTGCCTGCTCCATTTGGCCTCAAGTCGAGCATCCCATCATGAATAGTGACTTCAATGGTCACTTTCTGGCCAACCCTCACGGCAACGCAACCCCTCATGCGCGGTCACAGACCTTGTGACTCTTTGCTTCTGCGCGCATTTCCAATATCGCGCAGCTCTTGGGCAGAATAGTTTATAGTCCTACACTCCCTTCCAACTGCTTGGAGTGCTAAGACTTTCCTTCCCTCAACTAGTCAAGTGGTCGCACCACCCGTGAAAAGTTTCATCCGATGATTCATCATGTTCCCTCGAGAATCTCTACCTTTTACTATTATGGTCAGCATTGTGTATTTTATTACTTGCAATGCACTACCCGGGTCATTATGCTTAGCAATATGCAGTCCAAGCCAAGGCATCAGAGTGATCAATTCGCGGCAATAGGCCTTAACCCTGTCATCGTGATCGCACACACCCTACCTTACCATTCTGGCCCATTTTCCGAGAAAATCTTTCTTTATTTCATCCTCCATATTTTTTACTTCCGCATCCATCAAAGCACTTTTCTTCCTTAACTGTACCCTTTCTTCTTCAAGTTTGTGGAGTCTAAGGTTTCCCTGTTGTATTTCTTCCTCAAGTCCCATGCATTTTGTTTCTTGTGGTTGTGTGATCCCTTCTTTTCGGGCTTCGTGAACCATCATATCTATTAGTGCTACTATGTGCGGGCTAGGTTTTGCATGTTCCATAGGGAATACAGCATTCGATTCATACTTCAGCTTCGGAAGTGCCTGCACAGTTAGGGTTTTGCACATGGTCCTATAAGCCTAGAGAACCGCTGGTATGCGCAGGTCCCAGTCAGTTCATTTCACATGGTGGATCGGGTTCAATGCTTCGTGTATTTTGTCAAAATCTTCTGCGTGAATATGCTTCTACGTGCTTGGTCTTACCATACTTCCTGGTCCCAACTGGAGGGGTCATTTGCACCATTATCTTGCCTGCTCCTGCTTGTCGGTCGTGTTTCCTATCGCGAGGACGGTGTGCGTCCGTACAGGTTGTGCACCATATGCCTATACCCATCTAGAAAGGTGGGCGCGCAGGCTATTTCGTCCATCATACTCGGCTTTCATCCACATCTGAGGCTTTCCAAAATGCATGCGCATCATCCTTCTCCAATCGCGTCAGTCCTCAAAACTTCATTGATGCGTACCCTACCATCTCGCAGGTGTAGCACGCAGTACCCATTTCAAAGTGTCGAAACGTTATTGTTCTCGTACTTCCCTTTCAAATTTGTTCAGGAAATCATCCACCTCGCTCAACCCATCATACGTAGGAAGATCTCTTACCTCTATTGCCACGTAGCACAGCGACCTTATCATCATGTTACAGTTGAGCATGGTTACCTTGTGTAACCAGTTCTGCTATCATTCTATTTCCTCATCCAAATCTGAGGTGCAGGAGCTTTCGCGCTCCCACGATTGTCTGCCATCCGTTGTTGGATTTACCTAGTCCTGCTCCCATGCGGTTATCTTGTAGATATAGTCTAGATCGTCGTCGCTATCATAGTCATGCACTGGCTCTGTGTAGCATGATCCTTCTGCAGGGTCTAAAGGTACCACTACGCGCAGTGACTTTTTCTCAAAAATCATCTTGCACTTCTTTAGATTTATCACTCCATTCATGTCAATGGCCCAATCTATTCCCAATAGCGCGGGATAGGGATTGTTGTCATCAACAATCTCTATCACTTCGAAATCTGTTAGCGCACTCGCACCTTCGATATCTACCGTTATTCTCTGCAATCTTCCCATAGGTAGGATCTTTTGCTGGTTCGCCATTCACAATTGAATAGGAGACCATTGCAGCGCATGCCTACCCATGCACTCCCACCTCTACTTTGGCAAGACGTTCGCGTCCGATCCTAGATCCAAAATCACTTGATCCATTTCATATTCCTCAATTTGTGTGGTCAATCTCATCTCTCTTCCTGTTTGCGTTGTGTGCTTCCCGAGCTTCCGGACTATGTGTGGTTCTCCTGGCGTGGTTCCAGCATATCTAGTGATGAGTTCTTGCAACCCCTTCACAGCTTTGTTGTCACGCAGCAGCTTCATGCATGTCTCCAAAAATGTAGTGAGCATTGATGGGTCCATTTCCAGTTCCAATTTGTCTTTACTTCCTGAAGTGGAGGCATCCACGAAGCTCTTCTTAGCTTCCATGAATGTCTCCTTAGCATGCTCTAAATCAAATTTTGGTTCCTTTGTTGGAGCCTTGCAAACCCAAGCACTCTCTTCAGGCTGCTTGCCTTTGTCATCTCCTGTCGTGATACCACTTTGGAGCACGATATTTACATTCGAGTCTTCCTCGCGCAGCTCAGACCTCATCATTTGCAGGTTCTGAGTCGGGGAGGCTAGAGTGCTCCTTTATCGCGCAACCTCGCAATCAGCATGGGACAGTCCTCCATCTCATGATCAAACTGTGTACAATATAAGCATGATGGTCTCATTGGATGGTCCACAATTGTAACATATCAGTTGTTCGCGACCTCTTCCTAGTCCCATTCCACCTCGACCTCATCCGTGCCCCTGAAATCCAGTGTGCACCATACCTACATTTTGATCGAGGGCCCATGTTTTGGTCTGAACTCTGTAGGTAGGATTCTGATCAATCATCATTTCATAACTTCTACAGGTACGCTCATTATGGCCAACTGACCTACAGAAATTACAAAACACTGTTGGGAATTCTGTGTATACTTTTGTAATAGATGGTAGTTATCTGCAGCATGCTTCCCTCCTATCTGACAAATCACGCACCATAATGCAGGCGCCACGCTCGGTCCCGCTTGTGCCTCCTGTCTCAATGGCATTAGTCCTCCTCCCGCCAGGTAGTTCGCGAAGACTAGACAATGGTCCTTGTCATGTCCCTGGCCTTTGCACTTTACACACCATACCTCCTCGTCATGTCATGTCTTGTTTTAAAATCTAAATCTCAAGGCACAAACTTTTCAACTGTGCATGGATCTGTTGAACTCCCAGGTTAGGATCTTGTATCGAGGTTTCATGCATTCTCATTGTGATCTCCAAGGCCTCGCCCTGAGTGGTTAGCATATGTTGTGACAACGCGTTTCTTAGATGTGGCATTAGCAATGCTACAAGCCATGCGCAATGTTTCCCATCTGTCAAGGTGATATTGGCTTCACGAATTGTACACTTTAGTCTCTAATCTAGCTCCCAGGGGGTCTTGCCTGGAAGCATCGCGATTTCCTTAAATCCAATGATCGACTGTGTCTCCGATTTTGGCCTACTAAATTCCTTGTTTAACGCAGCTTGGATATCCGTGACCCCTATGTTCGGATTGTCATTGGAATGCTTAATGTACCATGTCAGTGCGCAATCCTGTAGAGCACTGACTAGCGTTGCTTTCTTTATATTTTCATCCGCGACTCCCTGCGCTTCCCATACAGCCCTTACCACGAACCAAAACTGGTCCGGATCTTCATTCCCTCCTCCTTTGAACACCGACAACTTTATCGCGCTTGCCATATTGAATTGTGGTGGTGGCGGAGTTGGTGTGAGCGAAGACGGGGGTGAAGATGGTGAAACTGGTGGTGGTGTAGGTGGGAGTGGTATGTGCAGAATTCGTTGCTTTATCGAACTGATCGCACTTCTCGGTGAAACCTTCGTGAGATCTTCCTTGCTTTCTCGCGGAGGTGAAATCAAGGGCTAGTTTCTAGTTCGCGCTAACCTTCATTTCTGTAGATCCTCCCACTCCACGTAGCCCCAACATCAATTTATTTGCATAACCCACTTTTCACACAGTAGCATTTTAATCCAAGTGTTCAAAGATTTAACATACTTACCTCACAGTCCTTTGAGGAAGCGTCTTCTGCCTCGCTATAAGCTTGACTGAAGTATCTACTACAAACTCAATGATAAATCCTT